>CM050169.1:166554270-167274270 GCA_027410445.1 Discoglossus pictus
TACCAGGCAGGAAGTGCTGTGTGTGAGTGGAGATGTGCTGTGTGTGAGGGGGTTGTGTTGTGTGCTGTGACATACCAGGCAGGAAGTGCTGTGTGTGGAGGGTTGTGGTGTGTGAGTGGAGATGTGCTGTGTGTGAGGGGGTTGTGTTGTGTGCTGTGACATACCAGGCAGGAAGTGCTGTGTGTGGAGAGTTGTGGTATGTAAGTGGAGATGTGCTGTGACATAGAGTTGTGGTATGTAAGTGGAGATGTGCTGTGACATACCAGGCAGGAAGTGCTGTGTGTGAGGGGGTTTGTGGTGTGTGTGAGTGGAGGTGTGCTGTGACATACCAGGCAGGAAGTTCTGTGTTTGAAGGGGTTGGGTTGTGTGTGAGTGGAGGTGTGCTGTGACATACCAGGCAGGAAGTGCTGTGGAGGTGTGCTGTGACATACCAGACAGGAAGTCCTGTCTTTCAGGGGGTTGTGGTGTGTGAGATGTGCTGTGACATACCAGACAGGAAGTGCTGTGTGTGAGGCGGTTGTAATGTGTGTGAGTGGAGGTGTGTTATGACATACCAGACAGGAAGTGCTGTGTGTGAGGGGGTTGGGTTGTGTGTGAGTGGAGGTGTGCTGTGAGATACCAGGCAGGAAGGGTTGTGTGTGAGTGGAGGTGTGCTGTGACATACCAGGCAGGAAGGGTTGTGTGTGAGTGGAGGTGTGCTGTGACATACCAGGCAGGAAGTGCTGTGTGTGAGTGGAGGTGTGCTGCGACATACCAGACAACAAGTGCTGTGTGTGAGGGGGTTTGTGGTATGTGTGGAGGTGTGCTGTGACATACCACACAGGATGTGCTGTGTGGGGTTTGTGGTGAGTGGAGGTGTGCTGTGACATACCAGGCAGGAAGTGCTGTATGTGTGAGTGGAGGTGTGCTGTGACATACCAGGCAGGAAGTGCTGTGTGTGGAGGGTTGTGGTGTGCAAGTGGAGATGTGCTGTGACATACCAGACAGCAAGTGCTGTGTGTGAGGGAGTTGTGTTGTGTTATGTGCGAGTGGAGGTGTGCTGTGTGTGAAGGGGTTTGTGGTGTGTGTGGAGGTGTGCTGTGACATACCAGACAGGAAGTGCTGTGTGTGAGTGGGTTGTGTTATGTGTGTGAGTGGAGGTGTGCTGTGACATACCAGACAGGAAGTGCTGTGTGTGAGGGGGTTGTGTTGTGTGTGTGAGTGGAGGTGTGCTGTGACATACCAGGCAGGAAGTGCTGTGTGTGTGTGTGGGGGGGGGGGTTGTGGTGATTGTAGGGGTGCTGTGACATACCAGGCAGGAAGTGCTGTGTGTGGGGGGTTGTGGGGTGTGAGTGGAGGTGTGCTGTGACATACCAGGCAGGAAGTGCTGTGTGTGTGTGGGGGTGGGGGGGGGGGGGTTGTGGTGAGTGAGTGGAGGTGTGCTGTGACATACCAGGCAGGAAGTGCTTGTGTGGGAAGTTGTGGTGTGTGAGTGGAGGTGTGCTGTGACATACCAGGCAGGAAGTGCTGTGTGGGGGGTTGTGGTGTGTGAGTAGAGGTGTGCTGTGACATACCAGGCAGGAAGTGCTGTGTGGGGGGTTGTGGTGTGTGAGTAGAGGTGTGCTGTGACATACCAGGCAGGAAGTGCTGTGTGTGTGTGTGTGGGGGGGGGGGGGGGAGGGGGGGTTGTGGTGTGTGAGTGGAGGTGTGCTGTGACATACCAGGCAGGAAGCGCTGTGTGTGGGGTTGTGGTGTGTGAGTGGAGGTGTGCTGTGACATACCAGGCAGGAAGTGCTTGTGTGGGAAGTTGTGGTGTGTGAGTGGAGATGTGCTGTGACATACCAGGCAGGAAGCGCTGTGTGAGGGGTTGTGTTGTGAGTGTGAGTGGAGGTGTGCTGTGACATACCAGGCAGGAAGCGCTGTGTGGGAAGTTGTGGTGTGTGAGTAGAGGTGTGCTGTGACATACCAGGCAGGAAGTGCTTGTGGGGGAAGTTGTGGTGTGTGTGTGAGACATGCTGTCCTGCTCCCACTGCCCCAGCACAGGATGTGCAGCAGGTTAAACCCTCAGGGATGTTTATTTGGACACAAGGTTGCCAGTCAGAAATAAATGTTTTTTGTTTTTTTACCCAAAACTGAACAGACATCATTATATTTCTTGTTCTGACTGAATACAACATATACATTCAGATATACAGCTACACCCTATGCAACTCTGCAATACAGTGTACTAGAAGCTTGTGGTTTTACATTAAAAACAAATTGATAAGGATTTTCCAAAAAGGAAATGACCTGGTTTGACTTTTGAACAAGTAGTTATATTCTGGTATACCGGTGGTCCCCGGCTTATAGATGATCTGACTTACAGACAACACATACTTAAGAACGGGCTCCCAATGTGAGTTTGCTTTTATGTTCTGCTTGTTTCAATTAAAAGAAAGAGCACAATAGTTTATGTAACTTATTATTACAGTACTGGAGTATCATTATTAATACGCTGTTATTATTACCATGTATGAGCCATTATAGTATTAGTATTATGTATTTATTTTGCTTGTAACGTGCCAACATAATCCTTTTCTCAAGTCAAACATAATATATATACACAATGCAAGAAAATGGAGGGTCCTGTTTTTGTAAGTTTGTAAGTTTTCAATTTTCTTAAGTGCTTTGGGCAAAGCACTGTATATGTTTGATTTAAGCTCAAACTAATTATCATTTTTTTTCTTCAGGGATCTGACTTACATACAAATCTGACTTAAGAACATTCTCAGGAATGGTTCTCATCCTTAACCCGGGGACCGCCTTTACTTTAACACTTATATGTATATGAAAAGCATTATTTTCTTCCTTGCATCTGAATTTGGTTATTTAATAATGTCTTACAGTGTTTTTTTTTTTTCTTCAAAGGAACATGTCACATTATAACAGCCCTGGGGGCTTGTCCCTGTCAGCCAATGTGCAGAAGTATAGCTGCTTGTATACCAGTAAGATCTAGTACAGACTAAAGTATGCATTTACTGCTCATTTCAATTGATTTTTTAATGTTTAAAGTATATCTTATACTTATTACCAGTTGAAATCTTCCATTTCCTTTCAGTAGTGCTTAGGATAATTAATGGCCATTAACAAGGTAAACTGTTTTTAAATAATATTTTCTGGCTAAATATTAAATTAATGGTGAACTAAAACCTAGGTTTAACCACAATACTTTACTAATTAGCTAATCATAACACTCAATAAAACTCATTAAAAAGTATTTAAGCTAAAACATACAACATTTCTAGCAGCCAAAGAATGGCGTATGTCCTTAAAATATATGCACCCTCATTTTGTTCAATGAACAAGCCACATACATACATTTAATATATATATATATTGCTTTACACTCACATATATTCTTTACAGTTATGTCTGAATTAGAGTCATTTGACCCTAAAAGTGGGATTTAAAAAAAACAAAAACAAAGAAAGAAAGGTAAAGTTTGGAGCTATGCTTTTGTTTCTAAAAGTTCATATAAGTGGGTTCAGGTATTTACTAAGATTGTGGAGTGGATATCTTAGGACGGACTCAACACAATATTTATTAACAACCTCAATAACAAGGGACAGGTGAACTCAATAAATGGCACCCTGCCATTGCGCTCTGTACAACAGCGCTCTGGTCATCAGCGCGCGGCGACACCTGCGCCCAAGAGTGCACCACCATGCATCCAATCAGAAGGGTAGAGTGGAGTGCAGGGGAGAGAGAGAGGAGGAAGGGGGGGGGAGAGAGGGGAGGAAGGGGGGGGGAGAGAGGGGAGGAAGGGGGGGGGGGAGAGAGGGGAGGAAGGGGGGAGAGAGAGGGGAGGAAGGGGGGAGAGAGAGTGGGAAGGAGGGGGGAGAGAGAGCAAGAAGGGAGGGAGAGAGGGGAGGGGGAGACAGAGGGGTTGGGGTGCAGGATAAAGGGAGATGGTAGGTGCAGGGGACAAAGAGTGGGAATGGGGTGCAGGAAAGATGGGATGGGGTAAGGAGAGAGGTAGAGGATGGGTGCAGAAGAGAGGGAGGGTTGGGGTGCGTAAGAGAGAGAGAGGATGGGTGCAGGGGGCAGAGTGTGGAGATAGGGTGATAGTGTGCAGAAGAGGAGAGTTTATGATGTGAAGGGATGCAGGGTGGCACGGTCTTGTCTGGGGCGCAGGTGACGGCGCTCACTGATGGCGGCGCGCTGTTCTCCAGCGCGCAATGGACGTGCTACCCAATAAATACACCGGCTCCTGATATAATCTCACATCCATTGTAATTTCCAGGTCCAACCACTTGTTTAATCCTTGTGCGTTTTACCAGGAACGTACAATATATCCCTTGACATGTTGAACCTCTCGGATACTGATATTAATGCTCACCTGTATGTATAATGTAATATAAGCCAATATGTACTTTTTTTAATTAAGCAATGTTGTATTTGCAAACCAGTAAACCCTACCTAAGGTGAGTGTGAGAGTATAAAAACAATAACACATCCAGATTGCGTCATACTATCTTTCTGAAGCCACAATAATCCTCTAGTTTTTCCTGTACTTTATTATCCATTTGGAATGCCTGGCAGGATGGTTGCACAGACATGATGCAGTGTTTACATTAAAATCTAGGGCCATACAGTACACATCATGTGTTTTAAAGGGCCTCTGTCACACCAAAGTTATTCTTAAAGATCATGAAAGATTGTCTATACATTATATTCTGCATTCTTTCTAGAGTTATACAGCAGAGTTTGAGCTTTTTGATACACTATTTAGGGTTACAGTCTGTTTCTGTGGTGACCCTTCAAAGTTTATCTTGCAGATTTATCCCCTCCCCACACTTATTAAGCGCTTTTAACATATTGAGACACACATTAGTATTTAGGAGCCATACATTCAATACTGCATATCTCAGAAAGGGAAACAACTAATACAATGTATAGACAGGTTTACGTGCTCTTTTAAATGAAACCAACACTTTGTTGGGCGTCATGCCATCTTTAAAGCTTATTTATAGGACCACTGTATGATAAAAAAAGTGTATATAATTGAAAAATTTGAGTATAAGACCATAATTTGGCAGGAAGAATGTAGTATTAATTAGAAAAAAAAAAAAAAACATTTAGATTTTTCTGCTGAATCCTGGAGGCATTCATGACATTTTGGTAAAGGTTGCATGTGGCAGAGAGGTTGCTTACATATCTGCATGAGCAGAGTTTGCAGTTATCTTTGCAATCTAGCTGCTTCTGAACATGTTTGGGGTAAGGGTGTAGGTGTCAAATATGATAATGTCCAATGATTTCACAAATGTCCTACCTTCCACTGTTCAGCAGATGAAAAATGCCCTCAGGAAGCAAGAAAATCAGGACTCATGGAATTTGTATATATACAACATCTTCAAAAATGTAAGATTTTCACTAAAATGCTATGTTTGTGGCTTACCCACCGGCTAATATTTTTAGTTTGTTACATACTTCACAAACATACGTTTTTTCCCCTAAAATATTGCAGTCACTTAATACAAGCAGATGCAAGGTTAAATAATGAGTTAACTCCTGTATTTTTTCATTTGACAGTGGCAGTCTTGGGCACGCAGGGTTATCTGTTAACTAGAAATTATGCTGCTTTATGTTCTGCCAATCACCAAGTCCTCTAACGTAATACAAATGAGAGTATTGGCACTTGGGAGAAACAGGCTTGTCACGTACTGCACAAGCACATGTGATTCAGGATCTGTGCTGTTTTCATAAACATTCACGGCCGTTATTTAATCAACTGCCTCATTGCGTACCTTTAGAAGAATGTACTCAATTCTTTCTGTTTCTGCTCACGTCCTTCCTACCTTCCCTATGGGAAAGTTCACAGTACAGGACGCTTAACCCTAGATAACAGCACAGACACGTCAAAGTGGATAGGACATCCTGTATTTACATTGTAGTGGATAGAACAAATAAAGGTAAAATTCAGCTATATGAATGCAAATTATTTTATTAATATCATTTTATGCTCACATTTAACTAACAGAAGTTAGTCACATTTTATCTATCTATAACTATCTATCTATCTATATATCTATATATCTATAGTATCAGTATCGCTTTTTGACATGAAAAAGAGAGGCATTATCTCTCAAAAGCTCGTCGCTTTATTATGAATACGTTTGTCCAATAAAAAAGGTATCACTATTCACTACAATACTCTCATTATTCAACTGGATTTCTGGACATTAACGGCTACCTCACTCTTCATATATATCCATACATATATATCTATCTATATCTATACATATATATCTATACATATCTATCTATCCATCTATTTACCATATTGGTCCAAATATAAGCCGCACCTGTAAAATTCCATGGGAAAAAATAGAAAAAAGATCGTACTCAAATATAAGCCGCATCCTTAAAATTGGAGAGAAAAAGACTCTCCAAGTGATCAGCCATTGCAAGAAACAGGCTTTCTAATTAGTACTGTAACTTCTTTTGCAGGTTACAGGCCTTACAAGATGTTAGAATCACTAAAACCGTAAATCGCTAATCAATTGCTACAATACTACAGTCTCAAGCACGCAAATCGGCACCCTTAACTCGCAAACGCGCAAATCAGCAGTCATTTTACGGTCGCAAATATAAGCCGCACCAATAACTCGCAAACTCAAAAATCGGAAAAAAGGTGCTGCTTATATTTGGACCAATACGGTCTATCTATCTATCTATCTATCTATCTATCTATCTATCTATATCTATACATATATATCTATCTATATCTATCTATCGCTATACATATCTATATATATATATATATAATATATATATATATCCACCAGAAAGAAAAGCTCCCACATATTTTTATCATTTTCTGTTTACGTCCTGAATACAGTAATATATTTGTGAAATATGTTACAAACTAACAGGACTGTAAATTATGAGCATAAAATATTTTTAGAAGCAATCTCAAATTTGAAAATTGTATGTAAAAAAATGTTCCAATTTAGGAAGCATCAGTGGAAGGCGGAGTGAAGGGTGTGGATTTGGTACCATTAGAGCTTTTAGAATTTGATACCTACTCTTCCCTCTCACATGCTCAGAAGCACATAGCTTGTAAATATATATGTGAACAGCCTTATTAAATTGCGATTCGGCCAAATGAATAGGGCTCTATATAAGCACACAGCATATTTTATTTACAGAAGTTTTTAGTTAGTGAGCTTCTATCCAAAATCATAGTCATCACTAACTAAAAACTTCTGTAAAACAAATATGCTGTGTGCTTATATAGAGGCTGTTAACCTGTATTATGGATCATGGAGTCAAAATATTTTTTTATTAAAACTAGCTGTATGACATTGTTTCCATGCTTTATTATTCATGCTGTAACTAGGCATATATATATATATATATATATATATATATTTTCACCATAAGGTATTCCTTTCATATATATATATATATATATATATATATATATATATATATATATTCACCATAAGGTATTCCTTTCAGCTCCAAATACAAATATATAAAAGTAGGTTAATTAGTGCAATTCCTGTCAGGTTGCAGCCTGCCTCCTCAGTTTAATTGTATGCAAACTTATGTATTTTATCATGTGAGCTGCTTAGTAATGTTTTCATGGCGTGCAGAATGGCGGCAGGGCATGTTATTCATTAACTGTAGCTGTTATTTACCAAAAGTATTTGTATCCCCTTAGCGCTGAGCATCTGCTTGAAAATAAGTCAGCAGTGCTCCAAATTATAGGGCAAGATCTAGAGCATTACATTATGTACGTTTTATATGTTTACCAGGAAAGGGTTAAAAATATGTTTTCGTAAACTGTCTGTTTTTCATATAACACGCAATAAGCTTTTTTTTCCCCTCCACATTATAAAATAGAGCACTTGATAGCATTTGGGTGTTTATAAAGAATTAGGAATGTGAACTGGAGGAGGAAGGCAAGTTCACAGGAAATTCCAAACCCAACGCTTTTATTTCCAATTTCACAAAGTCACCCACTTAGACTAGGTTACCAATATTTGTGTTTGCCCACTCCGAGCTACAGAGAGTCTTATGTCCAAATGTAGGACAGAGGAGGCTCTGTACAGCAGGCGGGCATCTATGTTTACATATGCTGGCTAATCCCTGGTGGAATGAAACATTAGTCCGGGACAGGTACCATGCAGAGAGGCTGTTTCTTAATGTTTAAAAATATCCGTATTAAAGGACCAGTGACTTTTGGGGAAATAATCATATTAGGATGTAACAAACTAACAACATTAGCAACTGAATAAGCATACATTCATTGTTATAGAAAAGATTTACTTTAGGAGGCCCGATGGATTCCATATTTGTGTCTTCCATACTTGCTTATGGCTTGGTGGTGTGTTTTGATAATTTTTATTATCTTTTCAGTAATGGAAGTGTTTACTCATTGGCCAATTCAGATACACTTTTAGTTTGACATTTCCCCCTCCACACACATGCCCAGTAGAAGGCAGGCACAAGTAAAGTTGCAAGCAATGCTTATCCTAGTTTGAACCCAAACCCTCATATCTTGAAAAGGAAGTATAAGCTCCTTTAAGGTCCTTTAATTTTGAAAATATTTACTACCTCTAGGATTAACAAAAAAAAAGAGCATAACTGGGCTGGAAAAAGTCATACATTTTGATTCATTAATTCCTCCGCCTTTGGTGTAGGCTGCTGCAGGAGCAGGGCTTGTAGTTATGCTTGTGAGTGTCTGCTTATGAGCAGGGAAATGGTCATGTATACAAATCAAAAAATCCCAAATATCAATTCTGGCTACTGTCTCTCTAATCTTCTACCCCGTCCTCCATTGATCGGTAGATAAGCATAGTCCCTCAGACACTAAACTTTCAGAAAGTGTTGAAGCCGGATAAGATGGAACAATCTATACAATATTTTTTTTAAAAGTAAGATTTTTCACTATATTTGTTTTTATGTTCATAGTTTAAATAATTGTTAATGCTGGTTCGTAACATACTTTACAAACACATGAAGTCTTTTTTTTTTTACAGTTAGATGCACAATCGGATAATGATACTCATGATATTGTGGTTATAAATGTAATATATACCATGTTTTAGGTTACCACATTGGTAGCCAGTTCTGCACCATCAACAGACAAGGAATTAAGAATATCATTGCTTATGTACAAGTGGGTCCTTTTGATGTGCTCACTTGAAGACCTAAGTAATTGTGTTACAACCACTGCTATCTCAACTATTTTATGTTGAGATTGTTTATGGTTATTGGACTGCAGTTGTATGGTTTTGAGGCCAAAATTTCCCAAATAATGTAGTTGTAACTAGTTAAACAGCTTGGATGAATAAAGGGTCAGGTTCGTCTTATATATGCACATACAATTCCTCTGCTAGACTTGCACCTACTGTTGGGGGGCAGTTCCTCTAATCATTAGTTTTCTCTGTTTCATCTGCAGAAAAGTGTACTGAAAACAGCCATAGGTTTCCATCAGGGCCTCGGCGAGCCTTGGTGAATCTAGCCCTGCGAGATTATGAAAACATCAACCCCTTTTAACATATATAGTTGTGAGCATACGAGTTGTTGCTAATGCTTGCGGGCTCGCAAGCGAGCCCGCGGCCCTCGCGAAGCGCTCTTTGCCAGCAACTGAGGCCCTTGCGAAGCCAAAGACGAAGGCGCTCCTTGCCAGCAACGGCGACCCTCGCAAACTTTACGTTGCAACGCAAACAACATACGAGACACGTTACCACTCATTACGACCTCACAAAAATCGTCCGCAGTCAGACCTGCGGTCAGGAAAAAATGAAAAACACAATAAATACACACAACACATACATAAAAAGCTTACCTAATGCAAGAGGGAGCATCCAGGACCTCAAAAAATAAAGTTACATCTCAATGTAACTCAAAATAAAAGAGTTTAGACACTCAAAAATTCTCTAAGCGAGAGGAAAAATGGCCGCCGAACAAAACGAAAGCGAGGCTACAGCACTCTAAACACGCAAAACACCACAAGAAACTCGCAAAACACCACAAAAGACCTACGGATATTCCGATACAGACGCATACCACACATTACCCGCCATTTTAGAACAATGCGGAAGTACACGACTACGCTAATGGTTTGGTCTTGCGCACGCACACTATTACACTGCACACATTCAGCACGCTTATACAGCAGCTCCACACCACTAATGCTGCAGCAACATCAAAACAGATTGCCAGCTCTTCAACACAATGCTTCCTCCATATATTACTTAAAAATAGGTAAAGTATATTACTTTATTAATCTATTAGTTATTTTATTATTATACACCAAATACCATTAGCTCACTTACAATTTCATTGCCGTCATTTTGTGACGGGCAATTCGCTAGTGAATATTATAAAAGTGAGAGATATTTTGGATACACCGAGGCCTATCACATTTTTAAACATGACACTCAAACTAGGAAGCCGTGTTGTCTTTTGGTCTGTTGGTATTTTTCTACTAAACACTGTAGGTTGAGAAAAATTTTGATTTATGTGAAGTATAGCAAACAAACAACAACAACATAAGCTGGGTAAGCCATGGGGGCATAGAATCATTTTTAGGTAAAACTTTTAAGAAGACTTTGCTTGTACCCGAAGGATTCAATATTTATGTCTTCCCCACTTCTGCCTGGGAGCCTTAGGGGTGTGTTCTGCTAATTTTTACTATCTAATCGGGAGTAGAAGAAAGGGAGGGCGGGGGATTTGTTGACTCACTCATTGATTGAGATAACATTTTAGCATTTACTATTTGACATCTTCCCACTCCCCCACATTTGCTCAGTAGAAGGAAGCTGTAAGCAAATCACTAGCTCTATCTGCTCTGTCTGTACCCCTCCTCTTATGCTTATTTATATTACAGGACCACTTCAGTTCAAGCCAATGAAACTTGTTTGTCTCCTTCACTGGCCCAGAGTCAAAGTCCTTGCTTCAGGAAATGCAACTACAGCTCTCCAGAAATGTAAACACCCGTCTCACACACACAACTTCCACCAATGTATCATAGATTCAGCCAGGGTCCAGCAGAGGATTCAACATTCATATTAATCTAATTAAAAATTAGTGTTGTGACTTTTTTCTCGCTAATTATACTTATAGTTAGACTCAAAGTTTTCAAACATATATATATATATATATATATATATATATATATATATATATATATATATATATATATATATATATTCAATCATTCATAGTCCTTTAAGCATTATTGTCATGTCACCTTCCATGCACTAGGGCTCTGCTAAAAAAAATCTCCAAAAATGCTGTTATAATTCACAAACATGAAATATTCCCTAATCTACTGTGGTGCTTTAAGCTACTAGAGTAGAGCTATTGTCGCTGTTATCTGTGCCGTGCTTTGCAGTATGATCTTGTCTTCCAGTAAAAGTGAACACAGCCCATTCATCACAAAAGTTGTTGGCAGTTTTGGCAAAAATAGAATACTTATCAGAAAAAAAATGCTTCAATCATGGATGGGAGCAGCGGCATTAGAGAGTTTATTCAATGTTTTACAGTAATTGGATGTTAGATTTTTGCTTTATACTAATAGTATGAAATACCTGAGAAACGGTTTAATTTAATTAGTTTATTTGTGACAAAGTTCTAGTCGCCTTGAGCTCTAAGCTGGCTTTTATATCAATGTCTCTCTGTTTTATCAGACTACCTGGTTCTATCACTATTTTTTTTTCCTTTTACCTTTGATATCATTAAGAAATATGTTTATAGTAAATATTGTACATTACAGCTGCACATCTGGCAACCTACCTGCAGGATGAAGATCCCAAATGTATGTATTCTGGTGTCCTACTTTGCATTTGAAACAAAATGCAGGGAAGTCAAAGCTATTGAATAAACATAAAGGCAATGGTGTGTATGTGCCTAGGCCCACGAGGCTCAGGCCAAAGGCAGCACACTTTAGGGGGCAGCAGACCGCCCAAGGATGTTGATGTAATGCCAAGGAATAATGTGTCTACATGCACAGAGATGTCTTTGTGCAGTGATATTTCTGTCTGTACGTTTCTCATATACTGTATTTATACATAAACACATATAATCCTATAAATCGGTATATAGTAAGGGAAAAGGAGCAGTAGCAACAGGCACAAATAGGAATGGGTCTAAGGCAGCATAAAACCTAAATATGCCATTATAATAATACCAACAGATGCACTATCGATTTTAACAATGCTAGTCAATCTAAGGTGAGAAATTATACTTAGAGATGGCAAATGGTAGTTCTTAATTAGACTAGGACTTTGAGGCACCCATGTTGTTGTTGAAGCTTGTGTTCAAGAGGAGTGTTTACATGTCTGTAGAGCAGGGTTTGCATTTATTGCTGCTAAGCATGTGTGAAGGAAGGAGGCTGGTGTTAAATCCAATGAGATCCAGCTACCTAATTATGTTTCCTTATTCCCAACCTTTCCATTCATAGATAGAGGAAAAAACACACCCTTCATGTCCAACTCTCAGAAAGTGCAACTCTCAGAAAGTGATAAAACAAAGACAAAGCAAATTCCTATTAAAAAAAAAAATATATATATATATATATATACGGTATATATAATCTGATTGTCTCTAAAGAATACGTAATTTGTTTTTGGGGGGGTCAGTCTTATTACACTTATGAGAAGGCACATTTAAAAGTACATTTTTGTCCATTAGATCTACCCTTTGCTCCTAAACATAGCTTGCAAACATGGTTATTTAGACTTGTAGCTGACATTTGTACAATCGGAACGTGTTCGGTTTCCCTTTAAATACAAGAAATGATGATTATATGGTCTTTTCAGAAGAAATGTATGACTTTCTAGACTTGTACACCTCTCAGTATTTTCATTTGACAAAAATGGCAACGGCTGGAATAATAAACTTTATGTATATTTATATACAGTTTACATATACACCACAGCACAGTGGTCCTTTAATAAAATCAGCTATGAATTTCACAATTACTTATAATTCCCTCCTTCATTCCTATAACTTCTTTTTCAGGGACATCATGAGTAAACATATCCCTCACATTAGCTAACCAGCAGGGTGTGCCCTCCCTCTCTTTCCAAGATCCTGGATAACACATACTAGTTTAACAAGTGTTTCCCGAAATTAGATTGCTATAAATGATTCAGTAAATAAACAAGCCTTATTTTTTTTCTTCAAATAACACTATACACTATATTAATAACAAACTAGTTTGATTGACAACTGTCCTGGCTAAATCCAATCTGAAAATATGTTTTCTGTGTGAGAATTTATATTATAGGGACACTGGAGTTTATAAATAACTAGTCGTTTGCCCGCCATAAATGATGGAATATTATTATTTTTGTTTTTCACCACCCCCTTCCCCTGTATATCTTCCCCCTCTCCCTCCCCTATGTCTCTTTCCTCCTTGTCTCCCTCTTCTGTGTCTGTTTCCCCCTCTCCCTCCCTTGTGTTTCTTTCCCCCTTCTCCCTCCCCTATGTCTCTCCCCCCACTCCCTCCCCTGTGTCTCTCCCCGTCTCCTGTGTCTCTTCCCCCCTCTCCCCTTCACTGTGTCTTACCCTCCCTCTTCCTCCCACTCACCCTTCTTCTTCCTCCCCCTCTCCACACCCTCTTCCTCCCCATCTCCCTCCCCCTCTCCCCTGTGTCTTCCTATCCCCTGTGTCTTCCTCCCCCCTCTTCCCTCCCTCTTCCTCCCGTTTTGACCCTATCAATGATTCCCTAGAATAGACTCATGCTGGGATTGAAAGCACGTGAGGAAGGGGATGGCGCGCTCGCATCGTCCGTACATGCTCACAGCTCTGTACGGACTTAGGAAGTAAGTGTGTACGCTCCCATTGATCGTTACACACTTACGACAATTATATTAATGATGACCTACATAACCAATCAGAGCCCTGAAAACCCAATGGAAAAATCTTCTTATGTTTTTAAAAGTGATTAATGTTTTTATATAACTAACATATCCATCCAGCAGCCCTCCTTCACTGTTACATGCAGCGTGTTATATAGTCTGCAGAATCTGAAAGGACCAGAAATCATAAGCTCCCTATCATTCACTTTTGTTTGCTGCAATAAAAAGAAAATCGGACAATAAATACTGGAGTGCATTTAAATCTAACATTGTAGCATTTAACACAATTAGCAAAACGAGCACCAAATGTAAAAAGAGCATACAGGATCTCCACATGATTCTCTGCTCTACATGATGGTTCAGAGCAGTATCCATGAGTTCAAAATCCTTTTAGGCAGCAGTTCTGAAGGTCAATCTTGCTTAATTTATTTTTCTTTCCTATCCCTCTTAAAACTTCAGATCTTCTCAAGTATTTTTCCAGGAAGGTTTTCTATTTATTCCATGAAGCAGGCAAAATACTTTTAGACATGGTCATGCAGAGACACAGTTTACAGATGTAATTCTTAATCAAGGACGCTACAAGGATATTCATTTAAGAGCAAATAGCTCATAAAAAATGGTTGAAGGACCTCTAAAGCCAGAAATAAATGTGCCAGTTTAATCACTACTCCACTTTATTACATACTAGCGAATTGCCCGTCAAAAAATGACGGCAATGAAATTGTAAGGTAGCTAAATTAGTAAATGAATATAGTGTACCTATTTTGAAGCATTGTGATGAAGAGCTGGCAATCTGTGTTGATGTTGCTGCAGCATTAGTGGTGTGGAGCTGCTGTATAAGCATGCTGAATGTGTGCAGTGTAACACTGTGCGTGCGCGAGACCAAACCGTTAGCGTAGTCGTGTACTTCCGCATTGGTGTAAAATGGCGAGTAATGTGTGGTATAGGTCTGTATCGGAATATCCGTAGGTGTTTTGTGGTGTTTTGCGAGTTTAGAGTGCTGTAGCCTCGTTTTCGTTTTGTTCGGCGGCCATTTTTTCTCTCGCTTAGCTTTTTTTTTAGTCTCTAAACTGTTTTATTTCGAGTAAAATCGAGGTGTAAGTTGCATTTTTGAGGTCCTGGGTGCTCCCTCTTGGTGTAGGTAAGTTTTTTATGTATGTGCTGTGTGTATGTATTGTGTTTTAAATGTTTGTATGTCGGCGTGTTGCGTCCGATGTTTGCGAGGTCGTAATGTGTGGTAACGTGTTTCGTACGTTGTTTGCGTTCCTCGTAAAATTTTGCGGGTGTCGTAATTTGTGTGTCGTGTTTTTTGAGTAGCGACGTGAATTTTGCGAGGGTTTGAGGCCCTTGCCCAGTGACCTCCCCAGCAACTGAGTCCCTCGCTTCGCGAGGGGCCTCAGTTGCTGGCATGGAGCGCCTTCGGCGCTCCATGCCAGCAACTGAGGCCCTTGCCCAGTGACCTCGCCAGCAACTGAGGCCCTCGCTTCGCGAGGGGCCTCAGTTGCTGACATGGAGCGCCTTCGGCGCTCCATGCCAGCAACTGAGGCCCGTGCCCAGTGACCTCGCCAGCAACTGAGGCCCTCGCTTCGCGAGGGGCCTCAGTTGCTGGCATGGAGCGCCGAAGGCGCTCCATGCCAGCAACTGAGGCCCTTGCCCAGTGACCTCGCTTCGCGAGGCCCGCGGCTCGCTACGCGAGGGCCGCGGGCTCGCTACGCGAGCCTGCAAGCGTGAGCAACGACTCGTACGCTCACAACTATATATGTGATGTTCTTGTATTGCTACATTATGGAAATAAAGATAAAACACTACTCACACATGATTTAGACTTTCAATATTTCACAATGGGTGCAGACATGTTACTATTAACAGTCCTTCTGTCTTACTAATGCTGTGATAGTATACATACATGTAATATGTCCCACACAAGCTGTATCCCATGTATTTCACTTAATTGTGAGATGTCACCAGTTACTGCATTTTCACCAGTGACATCATACAATCAAGTAAATCAAACAATACATATTGTGTAGGCCCATGTACTACACTGTAGCATTAGCTAGATGGACGTCTATCACTCTATGATGCTGCATCCCCTTATAGCTCATGTACAATACTCCCCTGTTATGCCCCTCCTCTCATCCACAGACCTTTGTTTGCTTGTTTTGCTTATAACTCCCTCTCACCCCCACTACCCCTGTAACAGCCTTTTACAGTCCTACTGGCCCACCTTGCACCACCCAAGCTATATCACTCACTTCATTACTGTTCATCATACACAGTGGTTCCATAGCACCGTTCCATATCCTCTAATCCAGGCACTACCTTACTGTAATTAATATCTACAAACTGCCTTCTATATACCTTCCCTTCTATATTATTTGATCCCGGCACTATCTTACTGTAACTAATATCCACAAACTGCCTTCTATACTGCTTCCCTTCTATATTATTTGATCCCGGCACTATCTTACTGTAACTAATATCCACAAACTGCCTTCTATACTGCTTCCCTTTTATATTATTTGATCCCGGCACTACCTTACTGTAACTAATATCTACAAACTGCCTTCTGTATACCTTCCCTCTATATCCATTGGCCCAGGCACTATCTTACTGTAACTAATATCCACAAACTGCTTTCTGTATACCTTCCCTTCTATATCCATTGGCCCAGGCACTATCTTACTGTAACTAATATCCACAAACTGCTTTCTGTATACCTTCCCTTCTATATCCATTGGCCCAGGCACTATCTTACTGTAACTAATATCCACAAACTGCTTTCTACACACTTTCCCTTCCATATCCTTTGACCCAGGCATTACTTTACTGTAACTAATATCTACAAAGTGCCTTCTGTACACATACCCTTCTATATTCACTGGTCCAGGCACTACCTTACTGTAACTAATATACACAAACTGTCTTCTATATATTGTCTCTTCCAAATAATCTAGTCCAGGCACTACCTTACTAAAACTGATATCCACAAACTGGGCACCTTCTATACTGCTTACTGTAACTAATATCCACAAACTGTCTTCTATATACTGTCCCTTACAGCTCCACCTTGTTTCCCATATGCTTTCTCATTCTATATACCTTCCCTTACAGCTCCACCTTGTTTCCCATATGCTTTCTCATTCTATATACCTTCCCTTACAGCTCCACCTTGTTTCCCATATGCTTTCCCATTCTATATACCTTCCCTTACAGCTCCACCTTGTTTCCCATATGCTTTCTCATTCTATATATCTTCCCTTACAGCTCCACCTTGTTTCCCATATGCTTTCCCATTCGATATACCTTCCCTTACAGCTCCACCTTGTTTCCCATATGCTTTCCCATTCGATATACCTTCCCTTACAGCTCCACCTTGTTTCCCATATGCTTTCCCATTCGATATACCTTCCCTTACAGCTCCACCTTGTTTCCCATATGCTTTCCCATTCTATATACCTTCCCTTACAGCTCCACCTTGTTTCACATATGCTTTCTCATTCTATATACCTTCCCTTACAGCTCCACCTTTTTTCCCATATGCTTTACCATTCTATATACCTTCCCTTACAGCTCCACCTTGTTTTCCATATGCTTTCCCATTCTATATACCTTCCCTTACAGCTCCACCTTGTTTACCATATGCTTTCTCATTCTATATACCTTCCCTTACAGCTCCACCTTGTTTACCATATGCTTTCTCATTCTATATACCTTCCCTTATAGCTCCACCTTGTTTCCCATATGCTTTCCCATTCTATATACCTTCCCTTACAGCTCCACCTTGTTTCCCATATGCTTTCCCATTCGATATACCTTCCCTTACAGCTCCACCTTGTTTCCCATATGCTTTCCCATTCGATATACCTTCCCTTACAGCTCCACCTTGTTTCCCATATGCTTTCCTATTCTATATACCATCCCTTACAGCTCCACCTTGTTTCCCATATGCTTTCCCATTCTATATACCTTCCTTTACAGCTCCACCTTGTTTCCCATATGCTTTCTCATTCTATATACCTTCCCTTACAGCTCCACCTTGTTTACCATATGCTTTCTCATTCTATATACCTTCCCTTACAGCTCCACCTTGTTTCCCATATGCTTTCTCATTCTATATACCTTCCCTTACAGCTCCACCTTGTTTCCCATATGCTTTCCCATTCTATATACCTTCCCTTATAGCTCCACCTTGTTTCCCATATGCTTTCCCATTCTATATACCTTCCCTTACAGCTCCACCTTGTTTCCCATATGCTTACTCATTCTATATACCTTCCCTTACAGCTCCACCTTGTTTCCCATATGCTTTCCCATTCTATATACCTTCCCTTACAGCTCCACCTTGTTTCCCATATGCTTACTCATTCTATATACCTTCCCTTACAGCTCCACCTTGTTTCCCATATGCTTTCTCATTCTATATACCTTCCCTTACAGCTCCACCTTGTTTCCCATATGCTTACTCATTCTATATACCTTCCCTTACAGCTCCACCTTGTTTCCCATATGCTTACTCATTCTATATACCTTCCCTTACAGCTCCACCTTGTTTCCCATATGCTTTCTCATTCTATATACCTTCCCTTACAGCTCCACCTTGTTTCCCATATGCTTTTCCATTCCCTTTAGACTGTAAACTTGCAAGAACAGGACTTTCACGGTCACTGATCTGTAAATAAAATAATAACTACCTCCAAATGTAACAAGCTGCACAAAATATTGGCAATTTGCATATACATGGAAATACTAAAATTAGTTCTGGCATATTCTCCATAATGGATGTCAATAATACTTTATATTGAATGAAACCAGTCACTCACAGTTAATCCCATTTTGGAGTAAAGCTATTTTACAGAGCGGATACAGCAACCTCTAACATACAGATCATTCTTCGAAATCAACACCATGGCTGGCATTTCTTACATTACGACCATTCAGCCTCCCAACAAAAGCTTTTACTCCTTCTCATATGATTTAGTGATCTGGATTTTAGGTTTCAGATAATACACAAAAGAGTGGGAGTTTGGCTGGCGGGCCTCCAGGTTTTGATTAGATAGCTGCAGCTCGAGGTTACACAGGCCCAGACAGAGTGTGTGTGTTTTGCATTATTACATTACATGTTCATTTAAATATACACAAGAATGCCTCACATGTTATATTTAATGCTGTGTGCTGCCAGCTTAATGGTCTCTACTCTAAACGGACTGCTGTCCATCATCATGTGGAGCATTTAAACTCAAGTAGAAAATATGTTAAACTTTTCATTTGGAGCTCTTCACTGTTTTATAATTGTTTCAAATGCTGCGGTCTTTGCATTTACAGCACTCAAACTGTTTATTTACTCTGAGTCTTAGCAGGCTCCTCAATGCTTTCCAAATACATATAGAGCAATAAAGCTTCATTGCCTAAAAAGTAAAGAGCGATAACATAAATTCACAAATAATTTAGTATTGTAGGTAAATACGGTAGTGGTTACTTAGATAGATTGTCATTGGCTTTATTTTTTATGTCCTACAACTGCTTTATATATCCTTCTATCGCACAACTGCCATCGAGATGGTGCGCCTGCATCCCCAATATGCTATTCTTCAATTGTTCTATTTAAACACTTCTCTTGTGGGTTAACATTTGGTGGTCTCACAATATCAAAGGAAAACAGTTTTGCTGCTACTGGTATATTATGTTGACCAAAAAGTTTGAATACACCATCTAATAGAGTAAACTCCCTCTATTTACCTTATAATTAGAGAGTGTAGTAATATATATGAAGAACGAGAGAGGACACTCTGTCCTAATTATTGAACCTTAGTGATAGTAATTTCAAGGAAAATACACGAGGATAATTAAAATAATATTTATTTTATTATATACAATTAAAATATTGGGAACAACGACAATTAAAAAATGAAAATGATTAAATTCCCCTGCATATATGTAATAATTTTTTTTTTTATTGAACCTTAGTGATAGTAATTTCAAGGAAAATACACAAGGATAATTAAAATAATATTTATTTTATTATATACAATTAAAATATTGGGAACAACGACAATTAAAAAATAAAAATGATTACATTCGCCCCGGATATATGTAATAATTTGTATTTTTTAATTGTCGTTGTTCCCAATATTTTAATTGCATATAATAAAATCAATATTATTTTAATTATCCTTGTGTATTTTCCTTGAAATTACTATCACTAAGGTTCAATAATTAGGACGGAGTGTCCTTTCTCTTTATTTCTTCATATATACTGGTATATTATTGAAATGTATAAAAGTTACAACATAATATTCAACGAGTTGAAACTAGAAAAACATATGAGAAAGCCATACGTAAAATAAATAGGCTCAGGTAACTAAGTAAATGAGTCACTGTCAAGCCTTTCTTGGATTCTTATTTATATCTTATCTTTTTTTTATAACTTTCTCTTTTGTTGATTTATAAAAATGACAATTAGATTCAAAAAATTTAAATTATTAAGAATTTACAAAACAAAGAAGTTGAAATACATTTTACAGAGAAGAAGGATCTAGTATTTAGAATTACATAAACTAATCAGTTTATTCTTAAATATAATTTTGCCATGTCATACAAGTCTGCTAAAGATTATATGAGACTATGGGCCCTACTCTTTTGTCCAATTCGTAAATTTAAACACACTTAAAATCACTCTTAATGTTGCTACATATTCTGCAAATATTACTTATTGGCCCTAATAAATTCTTAAGTGAATAGAATGCATATAAACATTTATAAAAAAATACACCTGAAGTCAAATTTACGAGGTCAAGGCATTTGCAAGTAGCTAATAGAATATGGCCCTATATGTGGAGGGTAGACACAAAATGAAATATAATTTCAGTTGGTTGTAATTACAAACTCTAAGTGCCTTCGCATTGATATAGAAATTATTATGTGTATAAAATAATTGAACATCTACATTCTGAGGTAATGAATGAATTAAGACTAGAAGTGGTTTGATAAAGAAGCTAAAAATGCAGAGTTGGTACACTAATTTTTAATTATACAGGCACTTTAGCTATTTAATGGCTGCTGTTGTACCCCTCTCCACCTATCTCATTGTTCTGAGTATTACTGAAAAGATGAAATAACAATAAATAGGCTTTGTTCGGTGACCTGGAACGTGCTCTTTGGCATAAGGGATAGGATATAGTTACAATCCCATAACCCTGCATCTCTAAAGTGAAAAATGTCAGTATGGCTCAGGGCAATGAGAGAGGTAGGGAGGGAAACCGCAGAAGCCATTAATGAGGTAACCTGTGTTTTTAAATTATATTTGTCGGGCTAAATTGAACTAAAAAATAGATTTTTAAAAGGACATGCTTATCTGTATCACCCCAACGGCCAACATTATTTAATTTGAACATGCCCATTACATTTTTATTTAAATACAGAAATGTGTGTAAACTAGATGATATGAGTAATCACCCAGTCCAGAGTCCAACAACAGTCCATATGTAATAGTTACACTCACAATATTATACAAGAAGGGAAAGGAATCAACATCAAATATTCAAACTTTTGTCATTAATCTTCCTCAGAAATGATATGACATGAAAGATCTTCACTATATGTGGTGTAAAGTAAAAAAGTAGCCATTAAATTAAGGGTGGGGCTATTGGTGAGTAATATATATAATATTATTTTCTTAGGACACAGAGCAACAGAGCACATTAGTAAGACTCTTCAAAATGGTACCATTTTAAAAATAAGTTTAAATACTCTACCATGCATTCTCTTATTCTATTTGCTATTTTTAAGTTTCCAAATCAATAAATGTCTAAGAATTTATATATTTTCCATAATTTATAGACCGTTACCAGCTAATTGTTTTTACCTTATGTCTTCATTTAGTTTTATGACTGAGGAAGATAACTCTTATTACCCATTTGTAATATTTATGATACAAACAATTGGCTTGTTTAATATGTAACATATTGGCATGCTAAACAGATGACACTCCGCCAAACAATTAGCCCAACTTCACCGGTGCTAATGAGATTTAAGTCCTGCCCCATGGGCAATGTGACCTTTAATACTCCCCAGATGTTGCAATTCATTATTATCTTCCAGAACTATCTCAAAGTTCTATTCAAACATTGACACAACATGCTATTCATAGATATTACATTGATTACCAACCTTTAACACGGGCAAAAATCTTTGGAATTCATACAAGTTAGCATGTACTAAAAAAGGTGAGGAATTGCTTAATGTTCGGAAGTGTGTAATGTTATAATGGTTGTAGATAATGATACTTCTCACTTCTCCCAAGACTGCTATTACATTTACATCACACTATGTGGCAATTTAAATAGGATAATTTTATTTGAGAGCAAAAGAATAAATATAGTTTTTTGTTTGTTTGATATTTGCAAATGGTCAAAAAAGTATATAATATATTTAAAAGAGCTACTAATATTCCATTATGTTGCAAGTACATCATAGTCATATTTGTGAAGTATGTAACAAACTCACAATTTTAGTATCTGTGTAAACCAGTGGTGGAGCTAGTGAATGGAGGGCCCCTGGTGCAAAAACATGGAGGGGATCATGCTCTGCTTCAGTATTTCACAGCACATGTTGGCATTCATGGCTCCTTAATTGAACTGTGGCTCCTCAGTGCCGGCAGCACTTATGCAGGCCCAGACTATACATATATAGACATATGTCTAAATGTGTATATATGTTTTCTATAATATGTTGATTCCCCCTATATACATTTACCTGATGTCAGATGGTGCCTCCACTTTCTCTGCATCGCGGTTTACGTTAAAACTGAGGGGTTTTATCTCATATCAGTGTTTTTGTGTTCTTTGTGCCTTATCCATTTATCTGTCATTTAGGGATTATTTCAACTACCTTTCCTCAGTATAGATGTATACTCTTGGTGGTGGGAGTGTCATGGTCTGGGCCTGCATGAGTGCTGCCGGTACTGGGGAGCTACAGTTCATTGAGGGAACCATGAATGCCAACATGTACTGTGACATACTGAAGCAGAGCATGATCCCTTCCCTTCGGAGACTGGGTCACACGGCAGTATTCCAACATGATAACGAACCAAAACAGACCACCAGGAAGACCACTGCCTTGCTAAAGAAGCTGAAGGTAAAGGTGATGGACTGGCCAAGCATGTCACCAGACCTAAACCCTATTGAGCATCTGTGGGGCATCCTCAAACGGACGGTGGGGGAGTGCAAGGTCTCTAACATCAACCAGCCCCGTGATGTCATCATGGAGGAGTGGAAGAGGACTCCACTGGCAACCTGTGAAGCTCTGGTGAACTCCATGCCCATGTTAAGGCAGTGCTGGAAAATAATGGTGGCCACACAAAATATTGACACTTTGGGCCCAATTTGGACATTTCCACTTAGGGGTGTACTCACTTTTGTTGCCAACAGTTTAGACATTAATGGCTGTGTGTTGAGTTATTTTGAGGGAACAGCAAATTTACACTGTTATACAGGCTGTACACTTACCCCAACCCCCTCAGGCCCCCCAATCCCCTCATCAGCAATATTAACCCCCAGGCACCCTCAGCAGCACCATTCACCACAAACACAGCCAGGTCCCCCTCAGCAGCACCATTTACCCCCCAACCCCCTCATCAGCAATGTTCATCCCCCAACCCCCTCAGCAGCATCACTCCCGCCCTCTCCCCCCCAAAAAAGGGCCCCCTTGTTGCACCATTCACCCCCAACATGCAGGCTCCCCTCAGCAGCACCATTCACCCCTCAACACCCTCAGTTTCCATATTCACCCCCCAGGGCCCCATCAGCAGCAATATTCACTCCCCAAGCCACCCTCAGGAGCAACACTCACCCCCCAATTCTCCAGCCCTCCCCCCAGCGTCATTCACTCCCCCCCCAAAAAAACAGGGCCGCCTTCTCACACCATTTATCCCCACAAGCCCCTCAGCAGCCATATTCACCCCAAGGGCCCCCTCAGCAGTCATGTTCACCCGGGGGGGGGGGGGGGGGCTCAGGAAAACATTCACCCCCCCCTCAAAAACCCAGGCCCACCTCAGGAGCATCATTCACCCCCTCAAAACTATTTACCCCCCTCAAGCACACCTCATCCCCCCCCCCCCCCCTCTTCTTACTTGTGCCTTGCAGTCCCTGTCCAGGATCCCATTGCTCAGAGGTTGGGTATCCTTTCCCTTCCAGAGCTTCATACTGCAGGGTCACGTGACATCATTAGGAATTCCCCTCCCCTGCAGTATGAAGCTCCGGAAGGGGAAGGATACCCAACCTCTGAGCAATGGGATCCGGGACACGGACTGCAAGGCACAAGTAAGAGGAGGGGGAGGGGTGTGAATAGTGTGACAAGGAGCCCTGGGGGTTTTGAGGGGGTGGATGATGCTGCTGTGGGGCCCCTCACAGATCTGTAGAGTAAATCTTAATTATCGAAGATTCTGTTCTGTGTTCAAGGTATCTTGTGTGAAAGATGCACAAGATAATATTTAATTCTTATTTCTTTTTGGCTTTGTAAGGTTTTGAACAATAATAGTTAATAATAATTCACTTGAATGGCCTCATATGCGGCCCCTGACTCCTTTAAAGGGCCTCACATTGTTTTAAACCTTTTTAGTTTGCGCAAAGCAAAATAGTAAAATAGTTATAGGAAAGTAATTCATTGTTACATCGATATAGATAAAGTGGGTAATTATTTAGGAGTACAACTGGGTATTATTTATTAGCTTTACAGAGATATAATGGATTTTGTAATGTTGAAGAGGGGCATCATCTCCCAATCCAGAGAACCACCTGGGGCCGCATTGGACAGGGGTCCCCAGGGCTGCCTGTTGCCAACCACTGGTTTAAAAGCTCACAATTATTTATGCCCTCCTCTCGAGCCTTTATCACTTCACTTCTTTATATAAAGCATTCCTGCATCCCTTTCATATCCTTTGTGAAGCTTAGTGAATCCAAACCATTTTTATAGATAAATATTTTTCACTTCCACAATAATGTAGCATTCACAGGCATGCCCCCTTTCTTGCAGATCTCCAATATGAAAACATGAAAACAATGTTTATATTTAAAGGACCACTGAACAATGAAAAAATATATTTGTTTGCAAAGTTTGAGATCACTAAGAGCATAATTAAGCAGGATAAAGTCACATCTAGTTTTTTAATTAGAAATAAATACATTTTGAAGCCTCTGCTGGGCCCTTGGGGTATCCACGATACACAGATGGTAGCTGTGTGAGTGAAAGGGGCGTTTACATTTCTGGAGAGATATGGTTGCATTTCCTTAAGCAAGGAGTGAGCTTCTGAGCCAGTGCGGGTGAAGGAATGTGATGTAAATTTCAATCTTATCCGATTATGTTAACAAATGCTTTGCCTTTCCCCCTTGGCCTTTGGCGCTCATTGCAGGGCTAAACCATGAGCCCCGCAGGACTTATGCTGCAATGAGCGCCGAAGGGGCTCGCATCGTGGGGCTCGCAAGGAGCGACCAAAGGTAATCATTCAAAAGCAGGAAAGTTGCAGCCAAACGTGCTCAGAGGGCCCATAGCCTTGCATTGTTGTTATAATGAGAACTGGCAGAGTGAGAGAATACATTTTGACATGCTTGCAATATAGTGTATATGAAGGTGGCATATGGAACATGGTCAAAATGAAATCCTACAACTGGATGTGTAATATAAATATGCAGACAATTATGCAGCATCGCATATATATATATATAGTGTTCCTTGCAACTTTCCAAAACTTCACAATAATTTGGTTTACTCGTTGCCATTAATTACTTTTTCCCGTGTCGGAAGTTAAGAAAAGGCAGAGCGGCTGGTAAATAATAACCATTAGTCATTTCAAGCTCTTCAAACAGGCAGTGTAAGAGTCGTCTGACCTATTGTTTGAATTGGCAGCTATATGTTGGCTACAACCTTGGCTGATGCAACTTTGAGCTACACATTTCTTGGAGTGAATTCCATTATTAGCCACTAACATCAATACCTTGCCAACACTGGGAATCCCATGTGAAGACTTATATATCTGTATTAATTAGGCAATGGACAGTAGGGACAGTGGCCGAGCTACCACTGGTGCAGACGGTGCAATGCACCAGGGCCCTCCTAAGGGCGCCCCAGTAACTGAAAATGTTTATATTTTGTATATATACATTTTTTCTGTAGTATTGTGGGCACTCCACTCTGGCTCCCTGACCCCATTGGACCCCCAGCTCTCTCGGCCTCACCATCTCCTCCCCACATTAATGCAGTTGTGTATAATGCTAACCCTCCCCTGTCTGTGCTCTTCTTGCCAGGAGAGGGAAACCCACATGACACCACATACATCTAACTTTATTCAGGATTCCCTGTCCATGAAAGAAAAAACTCCTGCAGGGGTGGGATAGCATTACTACTGAACCATTAATGTATTTCACCCTGACCCTCAATAAGAAACCCATATTATGGTAGGGTATTAAGGGGCTGTGGGGGATCACTGTAGCCATATATGTAAAATATACTCTTCTCAAGAATAGTCTCTAATTAATTATTTATTTATTATTATTAGTACTAAAACTGCCATTAGCTTTAGCATGATTAGCTTAATGCTCAGTAAAATCCAAGAACAATTTGCAGCCTGCAGTAAGAAATAATTGCATATAAAAATAAAAAAAAGGTGAAGGGTATGTTCATTTTTTTCTGACTTGTTGCCAATCGTTAGTCCGTTATTACGTTTTAGTTACGCAAAGATCCATATATAGATATCACAGAGATCCTCAAATAATTCACTACTCCTGGTGAATAGGTGAAGATAGCAGCAATGTTGGTCCTGAGAACCAATAATCAGCCCTAAAAAGAACCAAGGGAAGGTTCCAGAATGCAGCTGAGATGTACACACGACCAGGAACACTTTGGGGAGGCAACACCTTATCTAGGGCCTCATTCAAAGGCGATTTGGCCAATTGAATAGGGCTCTATATAAGCACAGAGCATTTTTTTACAGAAGTTTTTAGTTAGTGAAGACTTTGCTATTGGATAGAAGTTCACTAACTAAAAACTATGCTATGTGCTTATATAGAGACCTATTCAATTGGCCAAATTGAATTTGAATGAGGCCCCTAGTGTGTACACATTTAATTTTGTACTTTGGTTCCAGTGAAAGGCCAAGGCCATTATAGTGGAAGCTGATGACATGAATGTATTTCCACCCTGCCCATCATGAAAGTTCACTGAAAATTGAGGTGTTGACATATGGGGCAAAAACATTTACAGCAGTTAAAGGACCAGTTAAAAAAACAAACAAACAAAGAACATTAATAGCAAAGTAAACAATCAGCCTAATATAATTTTTAGAGAAATGTTAATTTTAGAAGGCTCTGCTAGTGTCTGGACCTCCATTCTGGACCTCGTCAATGGCCGGCTGGAGGGCAGGTGTTACTACTTGGACTTAGTTCTATTGTTAAATGTAATGCCAATTGACAATTTTTCAACTCATTTGAAAGGAAATGTTATTTTCATCCATTAAAAACTTGCAGCTGGTTGCCATAATTGACTTGCACATAAATACATTAATTAAGAACATTTATTTAAAGGAATACAGACATTTTTTTAGAAATATATAATATTTTTCAAAACACAGATTCCCTGTTGGTCCAGTGGTTAGGTTTTGGTGCATTTACAGCTGCGACCTAGATTTGATTCCAGTTAGGGAACCAAGAGGTCACACCACCGAGAAGACAAACAGGGTTGGGCCTGGTCAGTACTTGGATTGGAGACCACCTTGAAATAACAGGAGCTGCATGCTGTGGCCCACTGGAGAAGGATCTGGCAATCCACTCCAGTATCTCAGCCATGAAAGCCAAGTGGATCAGCATGACCATGGGCATAAAGATGTTCCTGGTGTGTTGTGGTCCATGAGGTCACAGAGAGTCAGACACGACTGAATAATGCAACAAAATATTTTTCATAACTCATTGTGGAATTAAACTTGAAAGCTTCTAATTAATTATCTTTTATATGCAAAATCTACCATTTTGGCTTTAGCAGATCAACTTTCTGAGGGGGGAGGAGACTTTGAATACACAGGAAGTGTCTGTCTACACAATAAGTATGTAGCAGTTACATCTGCCAGTGGTCTCAGCAAAATTAAAGAATAGTTAATTAGATTACAAGGATACACCCACCCTAGCAGCAGCAGGAAATAGGGCAAAATTTAGCCATGCAGTACCGAACAATTGCATGTAATAGTTGCAGGTTTCATTTTCAAAATTGCTAGAGCTATTGCCATATACTGGGGGAGTGGTGGAGTAGATCAATCTTCAATTCCTTAGACCACTAAAGGGCTTCTACTTTCTTCTAATGAAACCCATCAGGCATTTATTTAATCTTGTGTTTGAGTCATTATTTTCTAAAAATGTCAGTCTCTGTCCCAGTTTCATATCTTTTGCAGACTGTTGCGCTCCAGGATTTGCCTATATTTTACTCCATCTCCTCTATCGCCTTTTTTGCCTAACATATCAGTCCATGCAATCACCATTATGTTCCATGCAATCACCATTATGTTCCAAGCAATCACCATTATGTTCCATGCAATCACCATTATGTTCCATGCAATCACCATTATGTTCCAAGCAATCACCATTATGCTTCAATGTGTGAATCATGTTTTCCGAAAAATGAAAAGTGTTGTTCTTTCACCAGTAATGACGCTTGACCAAGTAATTTAATTGTGATAATTTAAAATTAATCACAAGAGCTTGATGAAGTTTCAAACTTATGACGCGATCATCACAGTGCCACAAACATAAGCTAAAAGGCTGCACAATCCGATAAAGTTGAACAGTTTGCTAAAATGTCATCTGGACTGGATAATGACACAAGGGCTATATAGGCAGAGTATTTTAACAGATAGAAAGTACATTTTAATAGATTTACAGCCCTATTAAATTCCCTCAACGTGTAAAACCATAGCCCATAATGTAGCCCACAAGACTTGCGGCTATTAAATTGGCCCCGTAAAGTAACCCGCCAATGACTTGCGGGGTAAGGGCGAAAAAAACCTACTGGTTATCGAAAATTGAACTGTGCGCGCCCGCAAGTCCTTTGATCTGTCAAGCTCGTAACTGTTACGTTCCAATCACGCTATAAAAATTGCAACAAATCCACTGGCGTTCAACCCCGTAACCTGCAAATGGAGCCAAAAAGCCAAAGGGTAATAGAGAGGACCCACAAGGGGGTTAAAGTCCTATCCGTAGCACTGTAAATACAAATATACACACTCTACTGTACTAATTAAAAGGAAAGTGATGTTAGGTGTTAAAATAAATAGCACAACATTCTCAAGCTCGTAAATCCGCAATATAAAATACTTTTTTTAAATGTTTAATTTATGTGCTATATCGATCCCGGCAATCAATGTGTTAATACATATAATGGAACTCGCATGGACTAGAATATCATTTTTACTTATTTATTAATATTGCATTATTTCTGGAATGTGGGTCCGTAATGATGACAATCTCTTTTGCCATTGGCTCCGTCTAAACCCGTAACTACGGGTTTGACTAATTGATCATGCTCACGGCCGCACATGCAATGCGCACATGGCCGTAACTCGCGGCATGGTTCAATTTAATAGCTCTGTAACGCAGCCGAGTTTCAAGCCTGCAGCCTTTGAGGATGTGCCGATGCCACTACAGGCTTCAAATTTAATAGGGTGGTAGATGTGATGACAATCTTATTTTACCTCATTTATTTTTTTATTTATGGAAATAGTCAAAAGTAAGGAGTGAAAAAAGAGCCACAGTGTTATAATCAGAATACATTTTTGCAGTGAATGTCTCTGTGAGAGGCTCAATCATAGCAAAGCATTAAAATCGAATCAAGCATATAACTTGTGGTAGGCCTCAGTCTGGACAATCTTTACATATTTAGCTTTAGAGCTGAGATAAGAAAACATAAAACAATGAAGGGTGTGAGAGAAGCAGAAAAATATGGAGGGATTTAGAGAATCATCCCACTTTGTGACGATCCAGGGGTAGGAGCTATTACTGCCCAGGACCCCCTGCTAGACTACAGGTTAACTACTCACAAGGACCGTTGGGTTCTTGGAAATCTTGGCACCAGCACCCTGATATCTAGCTTCTGTATCAGTTAGGGTCCTTCCATCAGGAATCAGCACTTCCAGGAGTCTCAGTAACCCTCCCGTAGTAATGACCAGGATAAGTTACTTGCATGGTGGAGATCAGATCAGTATCACAGCCACCAGGAGCAAATAAGGGAACATACCATATCTACAGTATACTGTATGTCTCAGCAGTGAACTGATTTCATTTTGGAAAGTCAACAATATTTATAGAGTTAGATACATTGTGTGTGTGTGTGTGTGTGTGTGTGGGGGGTGTATACAACACAACAATGACAGTGAGTGGCAGACAAACACAGGAAATTGACTCCACATGGGGTGGAGCATTCTGGCATCCTGTCTGGCACCTGTGAACATTAAGCCGACCTCCAAATACACATAATACTGTCTCCATGTCTAGTGGTCCAGACCTCAAATAGAGTACATTAACTTTATCTGGCAAACAATGGGACAAAACAGATTACAATAAAGTAGTCCAGTGGCTGGAGCCAAGCAGTTTGTTCTTTATGGTGGCCTAATGGACTAAGATCCAGGAACTGCAAAAGGGATCAGTGACACACCTCATCATCCATTTCATCTTCACGTTTCATAAGGAACCTGGAGTAAAATATTCAAACCAATCTTTCCTTGTGAAGTGGATAGTGCATCCCAGATATTTAGCCACTCCTCTGTGCTACTTGTCCAGCCCATGTGAGCCTCCCAAACTTTGATATTGGGGGAGGGGGGGGAGTCCCCACTAAAGCCTTTTGAGTTTATTATAGGTGTATTCTGGAATCTAGACTTTTATCTAAGGCCTTCCCATCATTGCTTGCAAATTTTCTCAAGATGTGTTATTCCTTTATTCCTTTAATTAGTGTTTTTTGGCCAACAAGGGACTGCCTCATGCATCTATTTTTGAATAAAAAAGGTGTGTTCTAAATGAGCTGGAAACTATGATAAATTTTCTCTCATTTTGGGAATTTGGATCCTGTAAGGATGTCCCAAAAACAACTGATTTCTCGACTATTCCAGCGTTCGAGTAGGTGGAGTTTCAAAGATTAATGGAGTGAGGAAATTCCAAAGCCTGGACATTTAGTTGTAGTTGAAGAAATTATTTGTTTCTAAGTTTCCAAATTTACAGAGAAAATATAATTGGCCACTTGAAAGCTGAGCTAATATTTTTGTTTAAACTAAGGCCATAATAGTGAATAAAAGGATTGTGGAAGGCCCAATTTTCTATATCAACCCATCAAATTGTATCACATGGAAGGAACCATTATGTAATCTGCTAGAAATGTAAAGCAAATATCACTTGTGGTTAGGCCACCCTTTTCCATCTATGCAGGTCTTTGCAGATGCTATCCCCTGGCTTAAGGACCTTCTGTTTTAATAGAGATAGGTAGAACTTTGTATAGTGGATACTGAGATACTCACATATTTCATTGAATCAGGTTTCTATTTATATGGGAAGGTCACATATTATGAGATAAGTTAAAGTGAAGTGCTTTGATTTAAAGGGTTCTACCACTAGGGCACACAATAAGTGAGACATGAGGCAGTCCTGTTAGGCTCCATTTTGAATAGGAACTTGGGGAAAAAATGCAGCCCAGGAGGAACATAAAAGGGATGTTGTATAAAGATAGGATGCTGTGAAGGTTGCTACCACAAGATCCAAATTTATGGTGGAAGACTTCCATGTAACTCATGAGGCATAATGAAGAGTAGTAATCTGTGAAGTGGCTGCTATCTCATATGGGTGGTCTCATTGTCTCATTGTATGAATATGGTCCATAGCCTTAATGCCTTTTAACTTTGCAGTAAAAAGGGAGTGTGCTTTATTGCTATGTTCATAAAAGGTTGGTTTTGATCAAAGGATATGTTTGGAAACCTTATCCATCTGTAAGTAATGCAACTCACTCCTGGCTTGCTGAAACTGGCATAAAAATGAACCAGTGGGTTATGCTTGTACTTGTCTTGTGATTTCTGTACAGGTCCCTTTTCCCTCTTATGCTTATTTTGTATAGGGGTCTTATAGAACACCCCACTCCTTGAGCTAGGAGGCTGTATATTCTGAATTGTTGTGAAAGGATGATTGTAGTTTTTGTTCTACTTGTTTACAGATGTAATCTTGAGAAATAAGTGAGTCTCCAAGAAAAAGGTAGCTTTAATGTTGATATCACAGAGAGGGAGAGCGCAATTAGATGGTGGCCTGATAAGGTTGTGTATGGATTTTAGTGTCTGATAAGTATTAAAGGAGAAAAGGGGAAATTAAAAGGAGAAGTACAATGTGCACCTCCTGGTCTGTCCTTTGAGTGTTCTCCAAGAATTGGAGCTAGTGTGAGGTTTATATGGGATTGAGAGGTTTGAATGTTTGCAGTGGATAACTGGGAGCAATCTAGCTTAAAGTATTATTTACCTCACTGTACGTGCTCTCCATGGTGAGAAAGAGCACAAGATTATATGTTAAAATTATATATATATTTTTTTTAATTAATAACAGCTAAAATCTAAAGTCTTAGGTCTGTTTACAAAAGCACTCCTGACTGTTCCATGATTAACATCATATGCCGAAACGAGTGGTGAAGGCACATGGGAACACCAAGATTTATAGGTTTTTCTGAACTTCAGGAATTCAACAGGACATTTTAACTCACAAATGTCATATTTAGCGGATTACAGCACTAATTTCTCTGCACAGATGAATTTCAGAAGGGTTTTCTGTCTTTATGCTTATGCTCACTGCACAGAGCTGTTGCTGTGGGTCTGTCTGGGGGTTTGTCAGTGACTCATGTAAACAGAGATTTCATTTATTAATTTTTCTGTGAAAAATTCAGGCATTTCAAAAAATCTAAAAGTATTTCAAATGTGAATACCTGTAACATTGAATCCCCAGTTTACCATACCTTGTGTAATTATTTTATGTTTTCTGTCCATTGTTCTAGTGACTAACAATACATTTTAAGTGTTTTGCAGTGTGGACGTTCATATTATTGAATATTCTCAAATTAGATTGAGCAGGGGGAAATGGGACTATGTACATTACACGGATGCATTTTAGACGCAATCTACAATAAATCAATATACCAAGCTTTACAATATACAATACTAGAATATTGCCCGTCAAAAAATGACGGCAATGAAATTGTAAGTGAGCTAAGGGTGTTTGGTGTACATAATGTGGCTGATGTAGCGTCGTTCGTTTTCTATGTCGTGCAAGTTTTTCGGAATATCCGTAGCTGTTTGTTGGGCTTTTTCGGAATATCTGAAGCTGTTTGGTGGTGTTTTGCGTGTTTATGGTAGTGTTTTGCGTGTTCAGGGACCTTTAGCCTCGTTTTCGTTTTGTTCGGCGGCCATTTTTTCTCTCGCTTAGGTGATTTTCAGGTCTCTAAACTCCAAAATTTGTGGTTAAATAGGGGTGTAACTTCCCTTGCAGAGGTCCTCGGTGCCCCCCCTTGCTGTGAGTAACCTTTATGTGTTTGTTGTTTGTATTTGTTGTGTTTGTAATGTTTTTGGGGTTGTGCGGGTTGCGTCCTTGTTTTCGAATCTCGTATGTGTTTTTCGGCAAATACGTAGGTGTTTGGTGGTGTTTTGCGTCTTTAGACTGCTGTAGCCTCGGTTTCGTTTTTTTCGGCGCCCATTTTTTCTCTCGCTTAGAGAATTTTTTAGTGTCTAAACTCTGTTAATTTGACTTAAATTGAGTTGTAACTTTAGTTTTCGAGGTCCTGGATGCTCCCTCTTCCTGTAAGTAAGCTGTTTATGTATTTGTTGTGTGTATTTGTTGTATTTTTCATGTTTTCATCTGCGCTTGTTGAGTCCGATTTTTACGAGGTCATAATGGGTCGTAATGTGTCTCATATTTTGTTTGCGTTGCAACGTAAATTTTGCGAGGGTTGTAGTTGCTGGCAAGGAGCGCCTTTGGCGCTCCTTGCCAGCAACTGCGACTCTCGTTTTGCGAGGGCAGCGGGCTCGTTAGCAACAACTTGCATGCTCACAACTATACATGTGATATACCAGGCTTTACCAGTGGCCATGCAAGTTACTTATACATATACTAGCAAATTGTAACTACAAAATCATCATTTGATGCCTAAATTTGCCTCTACTGATAGAGCGGCACCTGCAAACTGGAACCTGTACAATTAATACAATACATTTACGAGGTACTTCCCTTGTTCTACAATACAAGCTTAATAAGAGCTTGGAACATTTTAGATACCTGTTGCTAGTAATAAAATAACATTAGATCTGGCCCATTGGTCTGCATAAGAAATGCTTGTACTGGCCAACTTTCCAATTGACTCCCAACCAACTTCCTTCCCATGTTCCAAGACATTTTATATTGTGCAGTCTATGCATAATTGTATGACCAATAACTTTGAGCATATTTTTGATTAATGTATTCATTAAAAAAGTGTGGGTGAAGAACACAGTGAAACTTTCTTTGTTTACTTCCACGTACTGTTGAGAACTTATCAACCTGCTTCTTTTCAGGATTTTTCAAAAGCTCCATTATATTTTACAATTTTGAGATAATATATGATATTTCTTATAAATCACAAAGGTACCGGTCCTCATTTAAAGAGTATTCTCACAGTGAAGGGAGCAGGTACAGCAAGTGCAAAGCCCACAAGGTCTTCTGCTACCATTAACTGCCTTAAGTGAAGTGCATATTCATTTTAGGGGATAATTGCAGATAATTGTTTTAAAGAAAGGAGATATGATCAACTTCGCAGAGATCTGACCCTCCACATTTATTTTGGGCTTTTTATGGCAAAGCTGCACCCAAATTATTATTAGGTTATTGATGAGGGTGTGTACTTTATCTAACAGTGGGGGGAAGAAGGAACTGGGAGTGGTAAGAAGTCTTTCATAGAAATTGGATCTGATTGAAATTGACACTGCACTGTTTCTCCCTCACAGGCCCAGAAGCAGGCTGCTTGCATCAGTAGATGCAAATGTTGCTCTCCGGCAATGTAAACACCCCTCTCTCGGGCACAACTTCTACCAAAGGGTTCTGGATGCCTCCAGAGTCAGATGCATCAACACAATCAATTTATATTTTTCTACATTTTTAAATCTAGCTTTCTGACATTTCACAGCTTAATTATGCTATTAGTCAAACACATTTTTATATTGTAGTTCAAGAAACAAACATTTCTTTGTGATCGATGCAATAAATTAACAAAGTAAGCATCTGTGGTAGCCATTGACATTTTTTTTTTTAAGAGAAAATTTGATTTTTTTAATATTCTATTTATAAGTGCAGGAATCAATTTTCTGTTTGTTACATCACTTCCTGAGAGCTATGTCATGAGGGTGTTTTTCTGTGTCTAATAGTGGAATGAGGGGTGTGGGAGGAGGGAACATGGAGAGGTAAGGAGATAGGTGGATACGTTTGAAATTGATACTACACCCCTCACCTCTCACAGACCCACAAGCAGAAAGTTATAGATTCATGACATTATTTACATTAATAAAGGCAAGAACTGCCTACAAGCAATGGAAACACCCATCACAAACATAATTCCACCAAAGTATCATGGATTCCCTCAGGGACCAGCAGAGTCATCAATCTTTATTTATTTTTCTAGATAGAAAACTAGCTTTCTGACTTTTTACTTGCTCTATTATATTCTTAGAAAGACTCAAAGTCTTCAGATGCATATATATAGTATTTTAAAGGACAGACAGGGTGGATCTTACCATATAATATCTGCTCAAATGCCTAACATTCCAGCTCAGTTATCTAACACTTCCACTTACAAAATTTAACAAAAAACAGTTGAAATTAAATGTATTTATATGAGCACTTTTCTTTTCATGATAACTGGAACCTTTGAATTGTTATGTTAAAAAGTTTTGTACAGTACACAAATGAACAACTTCAAATATTTTTCAGAATTAAGAATAATTATATTCCTGCCTGTAACACTTTATAAGATAACTTAGATGTAGTATTCATTACAGCATTATTACACACATCAGGCAATAGCCAGATACATAGTTTGTGTTAGTAAGCATCATGTTTAATAGGAATTCCATCTGGCATACTGTATTCAAATGACCAGTTTTGTTTGGACTTGATAGTGTAACTTAATAGCTGTTAAATAGTTCCTCATTTCCCCATGTGCTTATTCCACGGCCAAAGATGAAACTCGCTACAGTTCAAAGACTATAGAAAAATACACAGATACTACAGCCTGATAAGAATTGAGGTTAGTTAAAGATTGCATTATATACGGTATACGTATTATAAAATGTACAATAATTGATTCATCTTTTCTGATAGACGGTTTCATGCTACACACCCCAAACAGCTCATTTTCGCAGTATGAGCTCACTTTTGCGACAGGTGTGTGGCATAATTTTATTGTTTTTTTAAAATAAATTATTAACTTTATGTGTGTATTTCCTCTGAGTCTCGAGCACTGTCACCACCAGACAAATTATTAATTTATGACACTGTTAACCCTACATTGCTCCTTTGCCTGCATACAAGAAAAAAATAGTCAGTATGCAGTGGTTAAATGCTATTGAAAGGCACCTATTCAATTGAGCAATTGTAAGTTACTGGAACCTGTAATGTAGCCCGTGAATTAATTTGCTATTCAATTGGCATCTTTTAAACGATTTGCGGGTTATAGGCTAAAAATCCCTGTGGTTGTCAAAATCGTAACTCCAACCCATCCATGCCTTTGATCTTTCAAGCCCGTAAGTGTTACAATCGGAAATCGCTATTCAATTGCTACAATTCATCAAGCCCACAATTGTTTTCTCACCCATAAATGGCAAATGTAGAAGAAAATCCTACCAGTACGAGATAGGATTCGCAAGGAGCTTAAACACCTGATCGTAACACTGTAAATGCAAATAGAAAATCAATACTGCACTTTAAAAGCCGGGGAAAGTGACGAAAGACATTAGAATTATGGTAAATGCACAGCAGTCTCAAGCTCGCAAATCTGCAATCCAAAATTATCTTTTTACGTTTTATTTCCGTTATATTGATCTGCGGGCTTGACCAATTGAATCGCTCTGTTACTGTTCCAAATTGCAAGTTGCAACAGTTACAGAGTGATTCAGTTGATTAAGCCCACAGCTACCGGGCTGAAAGCCTAAAATGTAAACCATGCACCTGTAAGTAGCATTTCAGAGCGTGATCATGATCAATTAAGCAAGGCCGTAACTACCGATTTACAATTGAATAGGGGCCAAAGTATATAACCCAAATACTGTCACTGATTCATTTATTTTTAAGGTTTACCTAGATTTTTGTTACCCTTCTTTAAACGGCCACTTAAATGATCCAGCATTCTTAGTAGCAAGATCAATATAAACAACTCTCTAATTTATTGTGATTAAAACATTGATATTTTTATGAAAAACTCTTACGGTGAAAACTCTTTTTTTATTCAGGCTCTCCCCATCCTGTCATATGCAGTTAGCATGAACAAACCTTCGTTCAATTGATATTGATGTAATCGTGTAATGGAAACATAGGTCTCATTCAATTGCGATTTAGCCAATTGAATAGGGCTCTACATTAGCACAGAACATATTTTTTTTACAGAAGTTTTTAGTTAGTGAACTTCTATCCAAAAGCAAGGTCTTCACTAACTAAAAACTTCTGTAAAAAAATATGCTCTGTGCTTACTGTCTATAGAGCCCTATTCAATTTGCCAAATCGCAATTGAATGAGGCCCATTGAAAGAAATTTTTTGATTTGATGTTTATTGAATTATTTAAAATCCTATAAAATCCACAATATACATGAATCAGTAGCGTAACTAGAGGGGTGTGTGGGGGGCGGTCCGCCCTGGGTGCCATCTCTTTGGGGGCGGCAGAATTGCCCCACCTGCCCTTTCCCCAGGCTCCCTCCTCCTTCTTCTTCCCAGCAACTGCACTTAAAGAGCCCCAGGCTGCAATAGCTCTAGCTACGCCACTGACAAGCATTGCACTTCCTTTATGAGCGAGTAATACAATTTGAGTGCTTACATACATATAACTTGCCATATCTTAGTGTGGAAATGTGAATTTTATATTAAATTCCTTTTTTGATCCCTTATTGAACAAATATTTCCTATTCTGAACATTATATGTGGCCAAATATAACTTTGTTAATTAATGATTAGCATGTTTTGAAATTGTAATGTACATTGTTTATAAGCCTATTGTAACTTAGGCCAAATCAATGAATTCTGTTGGATCACATTTTTATCAAGTTCATTCACTTCAATCTAATTTTGTACTTGTGATGCCTGTACTTTAGTGTATTATTAAAGGGCCATGGAAGGTTTCTGGATTTAACTAGGAATATAATATACCTATGTATCTCTTTACTTTTGTATACTTTATTTTATTAAGTAGCTCTGGTTTTTCTGCCTAAAATCCTACAAATAGTTCCCTTCTGTAGTTCATGACGACAGTGTACTTCTAGATTTTCATTAGAGGAAGCTGCCATTGCACTTGAAGAACTGAGGCAAGCAGGGTGGAGAGCAGCTATATTAGGAGAAGACAACTGTTTTGGGAGTCTGATACTCCAAGAAACAAGGTATTCTTTAAATATACTACATTATATATCCCTAGGGAAAAGTTTGTTTCTATTGGTGAGAAATTAAGAAGATGTCAGACAGCGTGCTATAGGTCCCTGAGTGGAGCATTTGGAGAGAAGGGTGCTCCGCCCATTTGCTTGTGAGAAAGCACTAATACAGAGCTGTACTGAAAGGACTGAACAAGTACTGGGAATTTAGACTGTGTACTGAGAGATGTTTTCTTTTACTTGAGATTAGGCTTGAGATTCTTGATAAGCACTAGTAAAAATTAGAATCAGGATTCGTAATGGTTAAGTAGAAATTATGATCTGTATTTGTAATTGTAAATAAAAAATTGAAACAGGATTCATGGTTCTGTTATATGGATTATAATTAGTTTGCTGCCGATACTCGCCCGGGACGCCACACATACACGTCATGTCCTAATGACATCATAAGTGTGTGCAGCCTGAGTTTCATTAGACGTAATCCTTACTCTATATGTAAAATTATGAACCACAATGATAATTTCTACTATTTGTTTATATTACAGTTAAAATATATCACTAATTGTCATTAAAACTATGGTATTCCCAGTAGTAATATATGGATAAGAGAGCTGGACCATAAAGAAGTCTGAGCGCCATAGAATTTACACCTTTAAGATGTGGTGTTGGAGAAAAGTGCTTAGAATTTCTTGGACTGCAAGAAGACCCAATCAATCCATATTACAGCAAATCAAAGGTTAAAACTAATATTTTTGCCATATCATGAGATATGAGAGTCTACAGAAGACTCTGATGCTGAGACAAATTGAAGTCACGCAAAGAACGGGATGGCAGAGACAGAGATGGATAGTTGAAGCAATACATATTAGCTTGATGGATCTCAGAGTAGCTGACAGATGGGCCTGGCTTGTTGTATCATAGAGTCACGGAGAGTCGGACATGATTGAACGTCTAAACAACAAAGAGTTTCCATTCTATTCTCTATTTCCTATGGTTAGTGGCAATGATATTCATTAAGATTGAAACAGCATATAAAGAATATAATATAAGCTTTTATTTCAACTGTAAACAGATTAGTTTGAATGATGTAATAGAGATATACTGTACACATAGTAGTAGTGACTTCAATTCGCTAGAATTTGTTACAATTCAGATATGTGTGATACTATCTATAACTTAATCCTTTCCTTAGGTTTAAATAAGCTCTGGGAAAATAATCAATCATAGAGCAGTAATTCATATGTCTTCAATTACAATTTTGGCTCACATATAATTGATACGTGATTCTTGTAGGTATATCCAAGCATGGTCACTTTACTATCTTCAAGCACTTAGCACACCTTTAAACATAAATATTTTAATAGTCAAATACTAATATATATAAGATGTTATTTACAGCCTGTCTTGCAAATATTAGGGAGCCTCTTTAAGTAATAAGAAAGACGTTCACTATTTGGGAGGAAAATAAGCGTAAGCTTTGGGCTTCTGATGACACAACATCTGCACAAACAGTTATTACTCCGCAGTCACGCTAAAATGAGAGCTGCTGATCTTGAATCTTACAATATGGTTATAGCCCAGCTTATCCTCGGGCTGTCAGGATATAAATAACACATCAGTAGCTGTGCATTTTACAATGAAGCGAGATGTGGTGGGGCTGGCAGATGTGCTAGATTATTTATGTAGGTCAGTTCTGTCTCTGAGTTACAATCATACTGTCTGTGCCATTATTATCCAGGACTGCTCCTGTTTCTCAGTCAGGAGCTGACTATAGAATCATTGACCATGTTAGCAGCTTATTAAATCCACGGTCATTGAACTGGTAGATGGACCAAATCCGCGAAAGGGGTAGTGCATCTTTTTCTGCAGTATATATAGTATATATATATATATATGTATATTATATATATATATATATATATATATATATATATATATATATATATATATATATATATATAGTAAATAAATAGTACATTTGTGTTCACATTTGAATGTCTTAAACAAATTTAAAAACTTGTTTCCTTCTCAGAATTCTGAGAAATATAGTTATTACACTGCATTCTGGGAACCTGGGCAGGGACATGCAAATGTGCCAACAAAGGCTTCATTCTTGTAATCCAATTCCATTTTAAACATTGCTTCCTTTATGAATATGCCTGCTGTATTATGCAGCTTTAAGCAAAGCTCAGGATGGATTATACACAAGCAAGAAAACCTACCCACGTACAGCTGTTTCAAGGTTACTGCCTCTCATCAGCGTGGGGCCGGTTCCTAGCTTGTGCGGTAGGTTTTGTTGGGAGGTAGTTTATCACAACAATCATTTCATTTATGGTGAAGGGCTTGTATTGCTCTTTTGCTTACCATAAATTAAATGATTCTCGTTTTATATATATATATATATATATATATATATATAAATATATATATATATATATATATATATATATATATATATATATATACATATATACTGTGTGTATATATATATATATATATATATATATATATATATATATATATATTCAATAGAGAGGAGCATGACTGCCCAAGCTGGTAAGTTTACTGTAGGAAAAGACAATTTGTATACTAATCATCAATTAATCATCAATAAAGTACTTGTTTTTATCTATAGTTTTAGATTATACCCAATTTGGAGCATCTACTGAGTCAATCCAAAAGGTGCTATGGTCACTGTCATGTAGAACTTCAATAATATTGGTGTGTGGGTAGAAGTTAACTTATCCAAGTTCAATCACCTATATTGATTTAAAAAAACAAAACAATGAACTGTCACCCATATCCCAAAATCTGTAACATAACGCTACCATAACCAAGATAATTTAAGATAGAAATATATTTGGGATTCGTTGGTTACCCGCAACTAACAAAGCCAGACATAACCCCAGCTTGATCAGAGATGCAAACTTAAAGAACCACTTCAGACTGGGTAAAAACTTCAATTGTTTGCGAACTTTGTAACAATTTAATACAATTATTATGCGTGTAAGCTGTGAACAAAAATATGTTTTATTTTAATTGCTTATTTTAGTAGACACTGCTTGGGTCTGAATGATGTCATGTCTTCCACACTTCCTGCTACCTCGGAGACTGAGTGGAACTAGTCAAGCATGGAAGGAGGAGGGAGGGCAATGGTTGATTCATTAGTAGATTTAGATAATATTTCATTACGGGGTACCTTTCCCCTTTCTCCAATAGGCTCAGTAAAGGCATTTTGTAAGTATACTTGCAAGACTTGCTTGCCCTGCTGTGTAACCACTCTTTTATGTCTTAAACAGGAAGTAGGACTTTTATGGCTGCTTCCACACAATAGTAGAGTCAGCTAAAATTAAGATTTTCTCTGAGAATACTTTTATGCCCATGACTTACATACCAGTAATCTACAGTGGCCCTTTAAAAGAAAAGTGTTACATTTATAGAAAGTTTTTTTGACTACCTTCACTTGCTAATTGTCAAATGTATTAGGTAATCAAAAACTAAATCCAATGTTTTATTTAAAATAATTAGTATTTAAATTTGCTTTGCTGGGGAAACTATTTGCTTTTGTTTCCGACTTAATTACTAATTTTGAAGGGATCAGATCTCAGTTCAGATCAGTTCAGTTGAAAGAATGACACTTTAAATGGCGATTTAATAATATGACTGGGTCCAGTTACCTATAAGAACTATAAAAATAAAAGTCTGAAATGGAAGCACCCAGATGCAAGCCATCAGCCCAATTAAATTCTAAGCCCGTAGCGGCATTGGCACACCTGCAAAGCCTGCAGGCTTGAAATTCGGCTGCTATTCAGGAACTATTAAATTGAACCATGCCGCGAGTTACGGCAGGAAACGCAAACCCGTAAACCATTCATGTGCACATTAGATGTGCGGCCATGAACATGATCAATTAGTCAAACCCGTAGTTACGGGTTTAGATGGCGCCAATGGCAAACGAGATTGTCATTATTAAGTCAATTAACAATGGAGGTTAGATTTCAAAGCCTTAAGCGTTTAAATTACAGGTTTCCAGAAATAATGCAATATTAATACATCAGTGAATATTATATTCTAGTCCATGCGAGTACTAACACATTGATTACCGGGATCCATATATCATGGAAATTAATATTACATAATTATATTGGGAAAAAATATCAAATGTTACTATAGTTTATTAGGTACTTATACCTCACAACGACGATTAAAATATTAAAACCAAGGCTGGGAAAGGAAAATTAAAAACAATGCCTTTCATAAGGCCTAAGAAAACCCAGTATATAGGATAGTCAGTATTTCATATTTGTTGAAAAACAACTTTGTTGAGTATAAAATACTTCTGTTCTTATAGAGCGCTCAAAGATACCATAAGCATAGAGAAATCTATATATATATACGGTCTCCGTAGGCGGAGCATCTTTTGCGTTCCACAGTGGAACGCATGTAAACGCTAGACGCTCTGTCACTTCGTGCTCTTTGAAAGTAGGGCCCTCAATCACTCCCAATGATATCATTTAAGCTTTTTGTGCTATAATAAGTATTATGATACTATTACAACGTTCTCTGTAGACTTCCCACACAGAAAAATATTTAATAGAAAAGTGTTCAATAAGAAGTGGAAGCCAAGAGAATTATCCATTGGGAGGAAATAGGCCTTAGACCGTATATATATACATTTCTCTATGCTTATGGTATCTTTGAGTGCTCTATAAGAACAGAAGTATTTTATACTTAACAAAGTTGTTTTTTAACAAATATGAGATACTGACTATCCTATATACTGGGGTTTTCTTAGGCCTTATGAAAGGCATTGTTTTTAATTTTCCTTTCCCAGGCTTGGTTTTAATATTTTAATCGTCGCTGTGAGGTATAAGTACCTAATAAACTATAGTAACATTTGATATTTTTTCCCAATATAACTATGTAATATGGTATACTTATATTAGAGTGAAAGACACTCGTGGGACTTGAGGGATCCAGTTTTTCACCTAAAGTTAACATGGAAATTAAACAGAAATAAAAGTATTTTATATTGCAGATTTGCGAGCTTGAGAATGCTGTGCTATTAATTCTAATATTTGCATTTACAGTGCTACGGATAGGACTTTAACCCCTTTGCGGGTCCTCTCTAGTACCAGTTGGCTTTTTGGCTCGATTTGTCGGTTATGGGTTCGATTGCCAGTGGATTTGTCGCAATTCAATAGCGATTTTCAAACGTAACAGTTACGGGCTTGACAGATCAAAGGATTTGCGGCTGTGGAGTGGCTGTGGAGTTCAAAATTCGTCGTCCCGTAGGGTTTTTCCGCCTGGGGCCAATTTAATAGCGGTAAGTCTTGCGGGCTACTTTACAGACTAATAATAATACAGCTCTTCAATAATGAAAACATTTTGATTAAAGATCATCTGTGTATTATTTCTCCTCCCTTTTTTCTGTTTCCAATAAATCTGCATTGTTTGGAGTACCAAGCACCTGCTGATACTCTTTGCACACAGAAAACACAGAATGGATGTGAGTTTGTGGCCACTGACTGGCTAGTAGCAAAGAGTTTATAAAGTCTTCATGGCTTTTGCATGAAGTGACTCTGCATTCTAAGAGAAGACCAATGATCTCTGATCACAGGTAAGAAATGCCACATTACAAGGACAATTTAATTAAAACAACTGTATTTTTTGTAAGAAAGGGTTTTGTCAAAATAACTCCTCAATTTTTTTCAAAATGCTCAAATATTTGCAATGATTACTAAATAAACTTTATTGTATAACATAGGACATGGCATTATCTTGTTATTGTTCAGTCATATCCGATGCACAGTAATCCTATGGACTGCAGCACGCCAGGCACATCTGTAAGCCACTGCTCCATCAAGTTCATGTTCAATACTTCAATGATCTCAACTATACATCTCTGCCGTTGTGTGCCTTCAATCTTTCCCAGCAGTGACATTATTAGAGGCCCATTATTAGAAGCCCACAATTCTTTACAATTATTAGTGCACAATTCTTTACAATTATTAGTGCAAAGGTATAAGAACAAAAAGAAAAAGCAAAAACTGAGCAATAATAAAAATTGTTACATTAGTGGAGGGTAAATCTCAAAAAATTATGTGTTTGTGTAAAAATGCGCAAACCAAATAATATTTGGAAAATCATAAAAGAATTAGATATGATAGAAAATTTAAAATATAAGAAACTAGCGACTTGACAGTCAAAAATGACGGCAATAAAATTTTAAGCCTCGCAATGCTGTTGCCACACAAAGCAAGATTCTTCCCCCTCTAACTTGCGGGCCTGGTGATGAGCGCTTTTGGCGCTCATTGCAAGCCTCTCCCCCCTCTTTTTGTGAATTGTTTCTTTCTATCAAAATATCTAAAAATGCTACATTATTAAGTTTAATGTTAAATTGAACATATTAGACATCAGCCATTGTTGAAAATCATTGAATTCTTGTGAAGTACCTGCCCAATCACCAAAATATCATCCACATATTAATGTGCCTGAGATATGTGGAGGCCTCGTCATTTGAAAAAAACATGATTATACTACTAACTCAGATAAAGGTTTGCATTTGAGGGCTCACATTTTGTCCCCATTGCAGTATCATGAGTCTGGAGGTAGTGGGAACCATCAAATATAAAATTATACAAAATAAACTACAATATTTTTAATATAAAAGTGACCATGGTCACTTAAAAAGCCTTTACTGTTTTCCAAATGGGGTCTTACAACAGTCAAACCTTTCCCATGCAGAATGCTGAAATATAGTCATTTTTTTCTAAAATAATATAATCTAATTTATGTAACAAATGTCCTGTATCTTTAGTATATGAATCCAAGTTCAGTTCCAGTGGCTGTAAATATTTCTTTATATAATAAGAAACATTTCATGTCAGTGATCCTATATCGCATACTTACCTACCCGGTGGATCATTAACTGATCTATGTGTTTTTGGAGTAGCATAGAATGTTGCTATTTTCATTTTTTTAATTTTCAAATATTTAGCAGTTTTGTCATTTATTATTTTGTTTACACAACCTCATCTATCATTCCAAATAGTTCTACTTGATAATGTTCTAAATAACTTTCTTATAAGGGGAGATACTACTCTATATTATGCAACATTTTCATACATATTTTTTATAATGACCTATAATTTACTTAGTTCTCTCAAAACCTTACGTTTCTTTATTGTAAGATTTATCACAAAGATTTACACAGATTATTATTATTGTTATCCTTTATTTGTAACATGCCAACATATTCCGTAGGTCGATACAGGGGTTAAGTACAAGGGAAAATAATTAAATTCTAAGCCTTGTAAAATAATAGAGGGTCCTTTGTTTGATTTTAGTATCTTATGTACATAGTGCTTTCCCCAAAGCACTTTAAAAGACTGAAAACTCGCAAACTTACAATCTAAAGGGTTAGGGTTTGATACAGGAGGGTAATGTGTTATGCCTATTAGGGCTGAAAGTAATAAGCGTCTTTAAACAGTGTTTTTAGTAAGTTTTGAAGCAGGTGGAGAGGGGCAAGGAGTTCCAAAGAGTAAGGGAAGCACAAGAAAAGGCCTGAAGGTGGGAGTGAGAGCAGGTGATAAGAGAGGAGGAAAGAAGAAGGTCATTAGAAGAGCAAAGAGGGTGGTTGGGGGAGTATTATGAGACAAGAGTATACATATAAAGGGGTAAACTGTTGTTGAGGGCTTTATACATTAGGGTGATGACTTAAAATGTTATTTTGGAGACTATGGGAAGCCAGTGGAGTGACTGGGGTGTTGAGTTTGTTAGATGAGTCTAGCTGTGGTGTTCATTATGGATTGTAATGGAGACAGACGGGTGATGGGGAAGCTAGCAAGGAGTCAGTTGCAGTAGTAAAAAAACAAAAAAACTTCCTAACAAAAAGATGTATATCTCTGATAACTTCAAATAGAGTTTTGGGTAAACTTGGGCAAAATTTTTATTGTTTCTGTAAAAGGCTTATACGATGGGCCTGCAATTTCAGATCTGATAGATTTATAATTTCTATTGTTCAGGTTTCTTGGACAGATAATTCAAAACCCCCTTCCCCTGTTGTGAACCTTGGTCTTTTCTTTTTATCCCTTATAGGTATGTGTCACTAGGAACTTGCCCGTCAAGAAGGGATTAAAAATGTAAAGGCTGGCAATGCTCTTTGCCACACAATGTGAGGCTTTTGGTCCTCTGAGCACCTTTGACGCTGACTGCGAGCCCTGCACTGAGCGCCTTTGGCGCTCATCGCGTGGCTTGCAATGAGCGCCTTTAGCGCTCATTGCGAGCCTCTCCCCCATGTACTTCAAGTTTCCAATTTGCACTGGTCACCTTCGCAGCTCATCGTGAGCCCTGCGATGAGCGCCTTCACGATGAGCGCTCATTGCGAGCCTTTCCTCCCGCCTACTGTATGGGCCGCTCATTGCAGGATTCATTAACCTGCAAGTTTAGTGCTTGGGAATGCCATGTGTTTCTTTCCAGCATCTTCCCTCTGTCTCTTCTCTGTGTCTTTCTCCTCTGTGTGTCTGCTGAATGTTTACGTGGCATGCGGTGACTGCCTTTGGTTTTATTTTCAAAGTCCCGTGTTCCTGGCGTTGTTGGTGTAAGTGTTAATGTCTTCAGCGTCGTGTATTTTGTAAGTTTTGCGAGCCTTGCGCTGCTGAGCCTCGTTTTCCTGCTGTTTCTGAAATTTTGAATTTTTCTGTCCTCCAATCGCTTAAGCGATTTTCGAGTGACGAAAAACGCCAAATATAGGTGTAATTCGCTTGCAACATCACTCCCCGGCTTCCTGTGTCTCCCCCTGTGCTGTGTGTGAGTGTGTTATAATATTTTGTACATGTTTTTTTTGTTTGTTTTGGTGGGCTTTTAGAGTTACGTGCGTTAACAGTGCTGCGCTGCTGGCGAGCCTCGCTTTGCAAGGCTCTCCTAAGTACTGCGCTGCTGGCTGCAATGAGCATCTTCGGCGCTCATTGGAGCCTAAGTGCTGCATAGATGCTTCGCCTCGCTTTGAGAGGCTTGCATGTGTGACAGCGTCTTTGGAGCTCATTGCAGCCTAAGTGCTGCGTGGCTGCTTCGCCTCGCTTTGCGAGGCTTGCATGTGTGACGGTGGCGCTGGCTCGCCTTGCTTTGCGAGGCTCATTATTGAGCCCTTGCTTTGCGAGGGACGCAACTGCGTTACCAACAACGCAAACCTCACCAACATCGCAAGATCCACAACTATATATGTGATTTACATTTGAGTGTCAATAAAAACATGTAGTGGGTAATGACGACATCTAGCCAAACTAGTGTCATGTTCCACTTTTTCTGTATGCTGTACTTTCTTGTCACTATATAATATAATCTTTCTTGTGTCAGTGATTGATCATCTAGTCTTTTTATCCCTTTTCTATATACTTTTTAATGTGCTCTTATTTGGTGAATCAAGAAGTGAAGAATATATACATTTCTAACAGCTGGTGTATCATCTGTTCATACGGCAATGCATTTATCATTTTGTTGTCCCTTCTTATCTTATTAATTTTTGTCACTTCTCTTGCCCTAAAACTTTCATGCATTTATTCTTTTTCCTTTTTTTAATTTCTTTCTTGAATGCTTAATTTACTTTGCCTGCAGTTTGTAGTTTTCAGTTTTTTTTTTTAAATTGTTGTACTCTATCATTAATTTTAATCTTAATATCATTTTATTCTTGTAAATAATTATCTTTTAAAATTACAATGTGTTTGAAAGAGCATTGCATCAACTCATTCTCCCATTTTTTTAACTGGTAATATTTTTCAAACATCGATATATTCCACAACAGAGAGATCTTTCTTCTCAATAGGACTTTTGCTGTAGAGATCAATTTTAGTAAATCTTTATTACTATTATCTATTTGGCCATGTCATTCTTGAATAGAGTCTCCTTCTCCAAATGGGATACCCTAATTTTTCTCTTCTCCTTCTAAATTATTTAAATAACTGGTATCCATATCTATAAGTCGAATTAGTCAAATACCTAAAAATATTTAACAGTCAAATTTTTTTAGGTATTTGGCCAATGTAAACGTTTTCCTGATATATTACACATACAGTGATTTAAGGATAATAGGGACATTCCACCTTCAGTGAAATAATCCTCTATAATTTGAATGGAAAATACCTTGCTATATGGGGCATTTTGAAGCTCTCATTTGTTATATGCATTGCATGTTATTATAATTATAAAGATAGAGATTATTATTATTAATTACTGAGAATACATAGTTACTATGTGATCGGGGCTGCACATTTCTGCTAGGTTGTATACTTAAGTATGTATGCTATTTGGTTATTTTAAAATTATTTAAAATTTGTAATGACAAATAAATGTGTAATCTTTTTTATATGCATGGTTCAAACTAGCAGCCCAATTAAATTGGGGCTACGTGTTAAAGTGTAGCTCGTAACTCCTATTTTACGGGTTACGGGTATTAAATTAGCTCTGTAACGATCCTTGTAGGATGGCCGAGTATAGGCTACGTGCTGAGCAATGTTGAACTTCGAGCAAGTAAATCCTTTGATCTGACTAGCCCGTAACCTCTGCTTGTTCAATTCAGCTATTAAATTGCAACGTGGTCACTCACAAGCAAGCACGTAACATGCAAATGGAGCCCAAAGGCCAACGTGTGCTCTAGAGCACCTGCAAGGGGGATAAAGTACAATACGTAGCACTTGTAAATCAAATAACAACACTACTGTACATTTATAAAAGGGAAAATGATGTTAGGTCTTAGAATTAATAGCACAACATTCTCAAGCCCGCAAATCAGCCCAGAAAAATACTTTATTCCATGATTATATTTTGTGTTATATCGATCCCTACAATCAATGTGTTACGACATATACTGTAACTCGCATGTAATAGAATATCATATTTACTGCTTTATTAATATTCCATTATTTCTGGCCTGTGGGTCCAAACTGGATTTGAAGCACGTAGGACTTTGAAATCTACCCTCCCCTTTTTCAGTGACGTAACACTAACATCTTCCTTTGGCTCCATCTGAACCCATAACTACGTAACTGCTTGCGTTAGAGCACACAACCCCGACTGCCTCAAACCAGTTTACGAAATAGCCTCTCTTGCTTGTAGCATGCAGCCCTTTCTAATTTAATAGCAACGTAAAACGGCCAAATTTGAAGCACGCAGCCCTTACGTGCTACACATTGGACTTACGAGGCTGGAGTTTAATATGGCCCTAGATTAGTATTTTAAAGGGGTTGTGCTTTAAAAAGCTATTTTTTTTTATCTGGAAAAAACAAAAAGAAAATAATATTTAAAATAATATATAAAATCTACGAGCACACCAAGATAATCTAAATCTTAACATATAGAGCAGTAATGGGACAACTGAGATTTTTTTGAAAAACCAATGTGAGGTCATACTCATCTATTATAGTCTTAGTACGCAAATCAGCACATATAAATATGTATACCAGTTTCTTAAATAATTTAGAAGGGGAAGAGAAAGAATGGGGTATCCAATGTAATGTATTATTAGGAAAAGGAGACTTTATTCACAAAATATGGACACATAGATAATGATTATAAAGATTTACTAAAATTGATCTACACAGGAAAAGACCTATTGAAAAGAAAGATCTCATTGACAATAATAAATGTATGGTTCAGACCATATGTCTGCGGGCGTGCTGCCTGCTCACGTTCATCTCCGATGCCGTTGCTATTCAATTGAAGGAGCCCGCAAGTTACGGGCTGAAAGCCAACTTCTTAAACCATGCACTCGTCCGTAGCATTTCAGGCCGTGAATATGATCAATTAAGCAAGACCATAACCTCTCATTTAGAAACATCCAATAGAAAATGAGACCGCCATCTTTACTGCAGTAAAACATGGAGGTTACAAGTCAATCAATTAGGTTCGGGGGTCCAATGTGCAATGGGACTCGCAAATCCTCAAAATACAAAATTATAAAAATGAATGCCAATACTGTTCTAGTCCATATGGATGGCCTGATATGTATTAACTCATTGATTCCCGAGATCGATATAACCCCCGAAATGAAACATATATATTTTTTTTTACTGCCGATTTGCCGGCTTGACACTATTGTGCAATTCATTCTAATGTCTGTCATTGCTTTCCCCGTTATTTACAGTGCAGTATTGATCTTTTATTTGCATTTACAGTGCTGCAGACAAGGGTTAAACCCCCTTGCGAGTCATATTTAGCACTCAGAAGGATTTTCTCCTACATTTGTGATTTACGGGTGTGAAAACGTTGCGGCCCTGGGGAATTGGAGCACTTTAATAGCGATTTGAGATTTTAGAGATTGTAACTCTTGCGGAAGTGAAAGATTAAAGGCTTAGGGAGGCTGTAAGTTCCGGGTCTAACCATTGCAAAGTTTTCAAGCCCGTAACCCGTTTGGAGCCCGCAAAAAGACGCCAATTGAATAGCAAATTAACTTACAGCCTCACCTATGGGGTCCGGTAACTTATGATTGCTCAATTGAATAGGGCTCCTGGTCAGCCGGTCAAAACATCCCTCAAAGGGAATATAAAAGCAAAGCCCCATGAAGAGCAGACCTCAAATATTGCTGGATTTTTTTTTTATTTCTGTTCTACTTATTTTTACTTTGGGAAAATGAATCTTTTAGCACTGGTCATAATGAGATTCTTGGAACCCAAGTTCAGATATTGGCTTTGACATAGTTCCTTTTTCTGTGTATATTAATGGTATATCACATTATTAGTGCTGTTTGCTCTTTTTTTTTGTTTGTTTTTTTCACATAGTTTATACTCATAGGTGGCAAATAATACACATTACAAAGCCAGATTTAATTAAAATGTATATTGTTAAATGTATATAGATGCAGTAGGAGGCTGGGGTGTAGCAGCCAAAATAACTCTGGGGGGATACAGCTCATTGTATAAACAGGCCGTAAAATAGCTTATATATACATACATACATATAGACATAGTTCCTACACCCATAGTAGGAGGAGTTGCTATACCAACCAATTGCATTCATTACTTGACATCAGTATATGTCAGAAGACCATAATCTGCTGAGGTCAAAATTTCCTTTTTAATATCTGAATAAAAAAAGTTGATAATGGGCATAATGATTTAAGAAAGTAAAATAAATACAGTTCTATTTTTCACGTTGATGCAAAATTATTATTTGTTGCAGGCCTGAATAGTTCTTTACTGAGTTTGCTGCTTGCAGCTTCTGTTTCAACAGGGTGTGTAGTTGTAAATGAACATCCCATTAGGCCTAATGAATACACTTCCAATTGTGCAGACAGAAAGTTTCTGTTTATTAAGTCTCCTCCCACCCCAAGAAGTGTATTACTGGAAATAGAATGGCAGATTCCAGAGCAGTTCAATTAATGTAATAATGAAAGGCTAGTATTTTTTCCTGATGTTGCTTATTTTTTCCAGTTCTTTAAAAAAGGCTATTTTCAGTTTTGGCTAGACTAATAATCTGAACACTTAACTATCACAAGGGAGTAATATTTCAAGAGATGTGTTACACTAATAGTGTAGCTCTCATTCATTATTAATACAAAGTAAACCTGTTAAAATATCTTAACCTTTCTCTTTTAAAGCATTATAGCAAATTGTTGACTTGAGTGGTCCTTTCATGATTAACTGCACAAAAGAAAAAGTTTTTTCACAAGTAACAAAAAAAAAAAAAAACACATTAATCATAGGGTGCCAAGGTGAGAAAAGTAAATAAAGAACTTGTGTGTTGAAGATCATATAGGTTCATGTACAACATGGCGTTTAATGTTATGTTAAATAGCTTGGCATATACAGTTTTTAGTTTAGTGGATGGGTACCAAAAACAGGACCTGATTTTATATATATATATATATATATATATATATATATATATATATATATATATATATATAAAGAGAGAGAGAGAGAAAGAAAGAGAAATTCCAACATTCAAGTACAAATTGTTCCATGGCAAGAGGAGAAGTGTGGTATGCACAGTGTTCAATATATATTATATTAATATTATAACTGTTTATATTGTAATATGCACCACCGATTGTAGTCATTGTTGTCATTACTTCTAATGCACCAGGTCATACTCTTTGCAAGTTTTTTTTTAATTTTAATTACACAAAAGTATACAAATATTAAGATAGTCGAAATTTCCATTAGGCATGGTTTATCAGCCATCTTGATGGAAGACATAAAAATACTATTATTCACATTGTCTGTAAATACATCGTAACATCGGCATATTACATAACCAGTCATAAAAAAAAAATATAAGAATGAAAAAAAAAAAGAAAAGCCAACATACAACAGTAGGAGCCAGTTGCCATGTCTATTATTAAGCCATATAACTGTCCCGGATTTTCCATTTTACCATATCTAGAGAGAACAATTCTAATTCCTTTTCCAACCAAATATTCCTATCTACCACCTCTAACCGTTCACTCCACAAATGAAAACTCGTTTGTTTCCATTTAGTTGTTATCATCCATTTAACAGTTGCTAATATTTGCATAAGAAATGCTTGTTCAGCAATGTTAAAACTCCCAGTAAAATATGAAACAAAGAGATTTCAATTGAGGGGTAATCAATGTATTAAGGATGTTAGACAAATGGTCAACACATTCCTTCCAAAATATCTGTATTTTGTGGCTGTCCAACCAGATGTGTTTATGGGTCCCCCCACAATCTCTCCAACATTTGTCTGCCTCACCATTTTCAGTTAACCTTGCTATCTTCGTGGGTAGCCAATACCATCTCTGCAAGACTTTAAAATAGACTTCCCTATATGAAGCACGTTTAATACATTTACCAGTAAGTTGAAAAGTCTGAAGCAAGTTTTATATACATTTATTTTTTTGTCTTTTCTGTCGTATTAACCTACTTGTTAGAATTCCTCTTATGTATGCTTTATGGGCATTCCACAAAGTGGTTTTTGACTCCACCGAATTGTCATTTATTGAAAAATATGTACTGATTTCCTTCTGTAGATTTTTTTTTATTTTTGTTTGCTTTAAGCAGTGATATATCTATTTCACATTTTTTTCTGAATTTGGTCTTTTTGGCAGCTTTTATATTAAATGTAATCATTGCATGGTCAGAGGAATTAATTAAGCCTATATCTACTTTCTCAAAGTTGGCAAATCTACCAAATAATGATCTAGTCTAGTATAGGCCTCATGTCTGTGAGATAAAAACGTATAATCCCTTTCATTTTGGTGAAAGGATCTCCATGCATCATAAAGGTCATATTTGATAAGAGCATCGTGGAACAACTTAGATTTGAGAATAGTATCTGGCAAGGGCTTCTTGCCTGATTTTCTGTTTAATAAGGGGTCCAAGCACATATTAAAATGACTGCATAAAATCAAAATCAAAAAAAATATTGAAACTCCTCTAACGTTATTTATACTTCTTTTTATTTATAGTAGAATTCTTAGCAAGCTTTGAGGCTTTTGTTAGAAAGCCGTCCGGGCAGGAGGATCCACCGAGATCTTAGGATTTATCTTCTATGCTATCCCTTGCCATAGGCTACCTCCTATTCCCCATTTTTCTTTTGAGTCGTGATGTTTGTTTTGCAAAATTCATAGTCCCTTTACGGCATATATTTTTATAAGTGCAAAGGTTTAAATTTAAATTAAATTAAATAAAGTAATTTTTAGGTTCAGATAGTATATCATAAAAAAACTCCTTATGTTTAATTAAAGTCTCACTAGAGAGATCATTGAATACGTTACGATTATCATACTGTGAATCTAGGGTTTTTCCTCAAGTAGATTTCAATATTGCCTCTTTGTGAGAATAATGATGTAACTTTACAATTACATCTCTAGGTAGATCTCTTTTCAATGATCTAGGGAGAGATATTCTATGTAACCTATCAAACTTTATCTCTCCCTTAACCTCAGAATGTAAACGCTGGAGAAAAAAGGCTTTATTAAAAAGCAACAATTCCTTCAGTTTTATAGATTTTGGGATACCTCTAATTATTATTAATCTTATGATAACCTTCTAGCTGTGTAATTTTGAGTCTGAGTGCTTTAACTTCTATTTTCAAATCCTCAAACTAACTAAAGTAAAGAGTGATGATCTTTAACCAAGTTTACATGCTCAAGCCAGGAAACTGGTTAGTTAAGCAGTTTATGGCTTTAGCATTGCTTTCAATTTACTGGGTAACTTTCATGCTTATAGAAGATTGGAATTCTTACAGGAGATTTTTCATGATTGTATTTTTTCTTCCTCATTCATTTTTGGGGGAGTTATGTATTAGGCAGCCTCTAATATGGACACAAGGAATAATACAAATATGACGTCTTTGCCATTTTCTTTCTCTTTCGGGGCAAAGAATTTGGTGGGATATTGGAGTTCAGTTTCTTATGTATAATTTTCCCCTTTGTAGAGCCTTGTTTTTCATCTTTGGGTTTAATGACCCTTTAAATACAATAATATAAATTATCTTTCAATGTCATCTTTTACTGGAGAAACAGATGTCCTTGTAATCCAATTATGCTTGTAAACTGCAGAATAATATCTTCACCTGTTAATACTATGTGCAAGTGTTATTTGTTACGCAACATAACCCCTTTATTAGATGTATAAGTGCTCCTTTAAAACATTAGGCTTGTAAAATGCAGGATGGTTACTGCTCCAATTGATGTTAAATTCACTTCAGTGGCCCAGTGTTTTGCAATAACTTCTTAAAAAAATAACTCTGTTTAAAAAGAGGTATGGTCTGAGATTATAGATTCTCTCTATACCCTTTCCTTTCTCTCTGCTACCTCCTTTTCTAATTAGTAATTTGTTTTTAATTAGTACATGTTATTTATCCAAACACAGTATGTAGCTGTTATAATACACAGTGGTTTTTGAGGCAGATTTAGTTCTTTTTGTGCAAAAGTAGGTTTCTTGATAAAAAAAATGTATATTAAGGGTAGAACAAATCGACTCCAGTAGTGTATTCTCTATGTTATGCCTTACCCCTGCCTTCTGCAGATTATAACCTTAGGGGATAAAAACATCAATTCTTGTCCTCAGAGTCTCTGCCTCCTAAATCAACAACTTCCTGAAGAGTTGTCCTCTGCATCGCCGCTCGTTCTCCATGCACCAGTCTCGCAGGAAGTTCGCTCCTAACTGGGAAGTCCCACTGGAGTCTGAATTGGCGGTTGCCCCTCAATCTCTTGGTCCGCCACATTAGATGGACTAGAGGGAGTCCTCAAAGCTCAGTGGCTATGCCTGGGTTTCTGCGCAACATCACTGTGCCTCAGAGGGAGCCTCCAAGGGGAACCAGATAGTGTAGCAAAGATACACAAGCTCTCCACTCAAGCATCTCGTCCCAACTAGAGTGCCATGCTAGTTGTTTTTTTAGTGTGGCAGTCCACATTCTCTTTGCAAGTTTCAGAGTGTGAAAGTTTTTCAACCCCTGGGTCGATATCTTTGAAATTCTAATTTGCAATATTGCTGACACAGTTCCGACTCCAATGTATGTCTGCAACCTCTCTACCATGCTTGGTGCAAGTAAGGTTTCCTGGAGCTTGCATTCCTTTATGGATTTGGCAGTCCTTTCCAAACAAGGAACTTGCTGTGTCATTTCCCCAGTACCTCTGTATAGAGCCTCACACATGCAGCACCACCAACTGCTCAGTCGGCTTCCTGAAGAGTTGTCCTCTGCAATACCGCTCTGTCTCCATGTACCGCATGCACCAGTCTTGCGGGAAGTTCTGGATTGGTGATTATTACGCAATCTCTTGGACCGCCACATTAAATGGAGAAGAGGGAGTCCTTAAAGCTCAGTGGCACATCAGTGCGTCTTAGGGGGAGCCACCTGGGGGAACCAGATTGTGTACCAAACATACACAAGCTCTCGACTTGCGTGTCTTGCCCTAACTAGCATGCCATGCTAGTTGTTTTTTGGGCAGTCCACATTCTCTCAGAGTGTGAAATTGTTTTGTTCAGTTAAACTATGTATATATGGAAAGCTGATCACAAAGCTATTAATCTTATGAAAAATAATTGCAAATTAGCATATATTAGCATATTAGCATATATTGCTAATTGTCAGAGAACTTTTGGTTAAATTAAATATGGAGAGATTTCCAAGAGTGCTCTAACACATCCTACATCTGCTCCCTTGTCTGGAGGCCAAACCTCCACTATATCTTCAAAAGTACAAGTTTAAGATATCCAAATATTGATTGATTATTTGGCGATGGCACAAAAGGTTTTTGGCTACTTTGCTTAATTTGACTTTTTTATTTGCCTCAGAGTGACAATTAAGGGTCAGATGGTTAGCCAAAATACAAATAAACAAGCAAGCAAACAATAACCGGAGGACCCATCCCACAACCCACCTCATAAGATCTAACACTACCTTGTTTTTTTATATTTAATTGCTATAAAACTATGCATTTTGGGGCTTGTGACACTGTCCCTTTAACAACTGGATAGTACTGGGCAACTGCACTTAGTTTCTCGATTACAGCCAACGATTGGAAAATCAGTGGAACTGCTGCAAAACTGGCATACATGGCTTCATAGGAGAGCTAGTTTATGCAATTGATCTGAGGAAACAATTAATTATGTGGTTAACCGCAATAATACTCAAAAGAAAGACATAAGAATACCTCAAAGAGGAACTGCTAGGAGGCTCTTTATCCCAACTGACAGTGGTTAGCCACAATAATACAACAGTATATCAAAGGGAACCTTGAATCTAATTAATTAACCCACTTCCTATAGCAAAGTAGGGATTCCCCTAGTATTTTAGATAAATACTCCCCATGTCTGCTTTAAGTTTTGTACAATATGTTAATGAGATGTATATGCCATATCAGATAACACATTATCTCAGTAACATTGAACTGTTAAACATGAAGGGGTACAGCCAATCATCCTTAAATCTTGTCTGGGTTTGGGGTGAAATCTTTATCTATCACAGCATTGTATCATAGAGTTTTGGCTATGACTTTTTTATATGTTGTGGGAAATAGCTGTTCAATCCTAAAATGTTGTTATTGAATGGAACCTATTTATAACCCTGTATATTTTGAATTTCTAATGAATGCTTAAAATTATTTAAAAATTATTTTCACAGCCCCTCTGTAGTCACGTGATCTCAAAGGTCTTGAAACATATGGCAAGATTTCATAGTCAACAATTGTTAAATGAATAGTAGAAAATCTCTTCTACATGGGTAATATATATTCCTATGGATATCATTCCTCAAGAATAGAAGAGACGCATGTGGAGTAGTATGTAATATATGAAGAAACTATTTAAAGTAGGTCAATAAAGATGCTAAATATTTTATATCAGATAGACAGAGGATCGACAGAGTGCAAGTACATCTATAATGTGTTCATAGTGACTTAGCATTCTGTTCTTACCACTGATTGACAGAACAACTGCTAGTGAGGAAGCCCTCTTTACTGTAGTTTGTTAGCTCAAAGACATGGCCCTCTGATCTTTTGATATATGCTTGTATTTTTGTATTGTATTTTTAACTCAGTATTATTTCAGTTTGGATAGTTAATCATAGTAACCATGGTGTAGCATGTCAAATCTAACTGATGGATTGCGTCTATCAGTGTTTAAATATGTCAGTTATTTCTTACTGTATCTCCTTACAATATCTATCAATATCTCCAGATATTTTACAATGTACCATTTCAGTGATGCATGGCAAGGATCTGTCTGGACTGCTGCTTCTCAAATATTTTCAATCAAATATAATCGGATTACTTTAAAGATAAGTAGAATTATTTTTGGCTTCTAAAAAGTATTTACAACTTTATAAAATGTCTTTTGTTTGGTTTATTTGGTCCATGAAGTTCAAATATTTTCCGACCCTTGGTTGCTTGTAGCTTTTTGTCCATGATGCCCAAAAAAATTCTTCAGTCATATCCAAGGACCTTTGAGAACAATGTCTATTGTGTATGTGCATACTTATCATATGATTTGTTGGGACAGAGGAGACGGACAGGTACATACTCTATCAGGTACACATTCTGTTTCAGGGGTACATGCTCTCTGAAGAACCCAAAGAGTGCTGTAAGAATTATCCATAGGCTTATATGCTGCTGTATTTCAAAACTGTCTGGATGCCTCTGGATGGAAGAGGTATATTTCAGGATGAATCACTTGAGGTCGGCAGACAAAACATCCTTACTCAGTATATAAATTATTTTCTCTAGCAATTCCTCTATGGGCAGACATACATTCATTCAATTTCTAAAATATAAAGTAATCATTAAGTATTAATGTCTTTAAAGTTTCCTTGGATTCCTTAGTGATGGGTTCTGATGTGATGCGCCTGTTGATGTAGTTATTGCATAGCTTCTTTGTAGTTTTTGAAGATGGCAACCCCACCAATCCTACATAAAAAAAAAAAAAGATTACTTCCTTGTAAATGCTATCCTTAGTCTGAACACTACCATTGTAATGCAGCAATTGTGGTATGTATTATTATTATTATGATTTATTTGTAAAGCGCAAACATATTGTGTAGCTCTATACATGGGTTAAAAAAAGACAAAAAAACAAAAAAAAAACAATAGCAATATTTATATCCTGGATACATGACTGATTGATTTATTGTGGTGAAACAACGCAATAATAGTTTTCCTCAACAAGGTCACAGCCATATTCTGTCATTCCTAAATAATGTGCGCAAGGTAATGTTTGAGGTATACATATTATTATTCGTGGTATTATTATTGTTTATAAGTAACGCGCCAACATATTCTGTAGTGCTATACACGGGTTAAGTTCAAGGCAAAAACAATAGCAATATTAACATATTGCAAAGGATGGAAGGTCCTGTCTTTGAGCTTAGAATCCAGTGTCCATATAACTTTCCCCAAAGCACCTTGTAAGATTGAAAACTCGCAATGTTACAACATTCAAGACATATAGATAAACATAGAAACAGAAAAAGTCAGTAAAATACTAAAGAGTATCAAGTGTTTGATACTTGTCCTGGTCTACCAGTGTTTGGGGACAATACACATTTTTTACATGCATTTCAAAGAACTATTGTGTTTTGCATGAAAACATATTAAGTAAAATCAGTTTGAAACAGATATATTATATACTGCCTTTATTTATTTATTGTAGATAACACCCTGTGATACATTTACAAATACTCGCAAAGACTAAAATAAAATTTCTGTTACCTTTTACAAATAATTACATTATTATAAACCAGTATACTTAAGATGCATACATTCCTTAGACAAGCCAGGATCATCTTGTCAAAAAGGCTTGATGTCTCGAAGTTTCCTTCTATGAGTACATTAACTAACTAGTCTGAGCATTTACCACAAGTCTCTGTTTCTTATTAAGAAATCATGGAATTAGTTCAATTTTACATTTAATAACACTATCACAATACGTTTTAATTTGTGCTGGAAAAATAATTCATTTTTTTTCATTTCATTGAGTTGATGCCAGCATGTACATCATTGTGCTATGTAAAGCACTTGTTCAGAAACATGAATCTGATGCCTAAACTGAATCCAAACATTCCCAGACTGAAATGCATCTCAGCGACTTCCTTCTTATTTTCTGTAATAGAAGTATATGTGTCACTAGAGGAAAGCAAATCAAAAGCCTCTTATAATACTTGTGTGTTTTTGATACTCTTTGAAATTTTAAAATAAAATTATTTGAGTCTGAATTTAGATATCATATCTGAGTGACTGTTTTGTGATATTAAAAGTTCCTTTTCAGGGCAATGTTTTACTTCAGAACGAAAGATTTAAAGCATGACAGTACCAATAGGTCTCAAAACTGGCAGTGGATGGGTAGGCCTGTGATAACTGCCCTATACTAATATTAAAGGGACATGTCCCAGGTACTGTGGGCACCCTAGCTTTACAGAACCTGCCTTATAGGTGATGATATTGACTCCAACAAGACTTTGGGCACTTTCAAATAAATGCTCATCCAAGGTAACAGATGAAGAGGCGCTTAGCCCATACTTATCCAATATAAACATTTCAGGAACAGGGTTGAGACTATTTTGCCAAACAAACCACTCAATTAAAAACAATTACAAAACCCATTGGCATTTAACAGGTGACATGGAGCCCCATTCAATTTGGAAGCGCAAGTGATGAAGGTATAGGCCGTATGTCTGCGGGCCTGCTGCAGGCCCACATCGATCGCAAGTTATGGTGCTATTCAATTAGCTGGGCCGGCAAGTCCCAGCCTGATAGCGCACAACGTAAACCATGTTATCGTATGTAGCATTTGTGAGCTTGAACAGATCAATTAACTAAGGCTGTAACTCCCGAGATAGAAACCGCCAATGGATTGTCATCATTACATCAATGGAAAATGGAGGTTTGATTTCAAACTTTACAGGCTTCAATTACGAGTTACGATCGGACCCACATTCCAGATGTAATGCAATATTCATAAAGCCGTAAATATGATATTCTATTACATGCAAGTTCCATTATATGTATTAACACATTGATTGCCGGGATCGATATAACACGGAAATCAAACATGAAGTAACGTTTTTTTTCTGGGCCGATTTGTGAGAGTGGGAATTTTGTGCTAAAAATTCTTAGAACTAACATCACTTTCACTTTTAATAAAAGTACCGTAGTGTGTGTATATGTGCATTTAAAGTGCTCCGGACATGTAATTAAGCCCTTTGTGAGTCCTTCGTGGTACCTGTGACTTATGGTTCGACTTTTGCCATTTGCGGACTTGACAGAGTGGTTAGCGAGGGTGAATCGGAGCAATCGAATAGCGATTTGCGATTTTAGCGTTTGCAACTCTTGCGGCTGTGAAAGATCAAAGGCTTAGAGGGCCATTAACTTGCTATGTGAACCATAACCTGATCGGACCCCGCAAAGAGACGACAATTGGATAGCAAAATAACTTGCAGGCTACATTTCCAAAGCCTGGATCTCCCGAAAGCTCAATTGAATGAATCTCATGGTGTATAATTACTTATGCCAATTTCTTGGTTTGCCATGGGTTCTCTTAGGACTCTTGTTAGCTACCAGTGTTTTAAGCAATAAAATTGTCATAAGCTCCGCTTGTGTCTCAGACTAGACTCCTCACTCTCTCCACATTATGTCTTCAACACTGTTTACATCTATCCTTCCCTACTTTCCTCCCCTCTGCTCTGCTCCCACAAGCTCCTTTCCTTTCTCCAGTCATTATTTAAATCATGTTCTAAAGCTCATAAGCATCTCATCTCCTCTCCCTGCGGATTTTGTCAGCTCCTGGAGATATATCTTCCAATCATGACCCCTCCCTCATTCCCTCCTCTTATCTGCCATGCTCAGCCCCCAGGGCGGCTAACTCTAACTGTCCTGACTCCATGTGTTGGTATTCTGACCCTCTATGTCTAAAATGTACCCTCCACCACTCTGTAAAGCTAACCCCGACTTTCCCACATGCAGGCTATATTATCTGACCACTAGGGGCAGATAACATAATACATACTAGAGCCACTCACCTCAAATGACTCTCTATGAGATACCTTCCCTCTACCAGTAAATGAAAAAAACTTTCCAACTTTTCACACCTTCTCACCTAAGCAATCTTTCACCTCCTTCCTGACCCTGCTATTCCTTATCTTTTTTCCCCAGGTTTTTGCCTCTTCCATCCCCTTTAGATTGTAAGTAGCGAGTTTCCTATCTTGTATGGTGCTTTGGGAAAAAGCACTTTCTACAAAGATTCTAAGCTCAAAACAGGGCCCTCCATTTTCTTCAGCTGTTAAAATTGTATTTTCCCCTTATCTCTTCCCCTTTACAGCGCTACGGAATATGTTGGTGCGTTACAAATAAAAGTTAATAATAATAATAATAATAATAATAATAATAAAACTGTTGGCACGAGCAGTTATCAATGGTTATGCACTTTAGGCCTTAAATTGTCATCATATGCAAAACCAGCAACACTTGAAATAACTGGTCGATTCAGAATTTTAGACAAATTAATCTTATTTCTGAATAATTTGTAGCCAAGTTAATCAGATGGCAAATGCAACTTATTAAAAGTATATATGTTTTTTGTTGGAAATGCATAAAGCCCAGAGCTAGGATTGTCTCCTAATGCAGCCTCTCTGAGATGTCTTTGCATTCTTTTATTTCACCATTTTATAAATATATGTCCGTACAGATAGACAGTAAGTAAGCTTCACCCTTAGTTGATAGCACACACCCAGGCAATTCATGTTCACACCTCAAACACAAAAAAACTCACCTTTCAACAGCGCCACATTTAGAAAAAATGTGTTAAATGATTCTATGACAGGTGAGTAATACACAAGAACATATCCATCGGTAGTTTGGAGTATTATTTACTTTATGCTCCTTTTGCTTTCCTTTTGAACAATACATATACATTTTTTTTTCATAAAGTACAAAAAGCCACAATGATAAAAAAGACTACCATATCACATGGAGGTAGATGCCCTTGCAGTTCAGATTTATTCAATGTGGGCTACCCAGATTGTTTATAATATGCTTTAGTTGTTGCTAGAACTGGCAATCTATTTTTTTTAGTACAATAAAAGATCTTGCAATATGTTATTTCTTGGATTGTATGTACGTCTTACTATCCAGCAACATTTTTTCATTGATCATAAAAGAGACAGTGACTCCATTCTTTGATATTCATTGATTTTTTCTCACTAAAGAGGTAGACCTCTCCCATTCCATAACCTATAAATTAAACATATGAAGGGTTAAACTAAATATATGAAGGGTTTTCTCCAAAACAGACTCCATTTAGATTATAAAAAAAATTGTAAGGTCTTGTGGCACTAAAGACAAATATTTAAGTTTAGTGAACATATCTATCTGCTAAGTGTTTTCCAATATTTTTTAATCTGCCTGAGTTTCCAAAAGTTAGCGCAGAGGCTACTGGCAACTTTCCTACTGCTTTGTAGTATCTCCATCTGCAAATCCACCATTCGCCATATGGAAACATGCTCTACCAAGTCATGGTAACAAAACTGGCAGTCTATGGGCCCTATTCAATTTCAAGCCCGCAGTTGCCTTCATTCTGGCCGTGAGTCTGGGGGCATGAAATTTGTAACAGTTACAGAGCGATTCAATTGAACAAGCACGTAACTACCTGGCCGAAAGCCTAAATCATGAACCATGCAATCGTAAGTAGAATTTCAGAGTAATATGAGCAGGTGGGTGGTGTGGTAAATAGCCCTAAGACATAGGGCCATAGTGCACCACCATGCTTCTTAGGGCATATGTCCTTGCCTTATCCTGTATACTGTATATCATTCCCAATGTAATTCCTGTTTTGTGTTATGTTAAAAGAACTAATGTGTACAAATAGTACAGTCATGAGTGTAATGTGTGAGTATAGTTATATCATTGATGGATGTGTGTGCATATGGTTACTGTTATGGCATCTTGCTTATATAATATAAAGTTAATGCAGACACATATGGGACAAAGGGTTCCGTTCAAAAGGAATTTATGTGGATTTACAACTACTGAGAGCGGCAAGGTGTGCATCCTCTCTGGCTTCAGTCCTAAAGGGGGTTGTAAAAGATAGCAGGTCAGATGTCTATGAAGGGGACTGGTGTGATAGGTTAGTAGCCTTAGTTACAAGGTGGGGTTTAGCTATAGAGGGGTGGTGTTATTTTGTGGTGTATGTTTTATGCAAAAAAGAGAATAAACAGTTAATTTGACTGCTGAGACATATAGCAATCATAAGTTCTCTTTTATTTGCTCCTGGTGGCTGCGATACAGATCCTATCTCCACCCTGCAAGTAACTTGTCCTGGTCACTACCAGAGGAAGGTTACTGAGACTCCTGAAAGTGCTGATTCCTGATGGAGAGACCCTGACTGATACAGAAGCCAGATATCAGGGTGTTGGTGCCGAGATTTCCAAGAACTCAACGGTTGTGGGTAGTTAAGTAGTCTATAGCAGGTGGCCCTGGGTAGTAATAGCCCCTACCCCTGGATCATCACATTTGGTTTTATATTCATTTTAATTTGGAAATATATAGCACTAGCTGTATTTGCTGACATGATAGGTTTAGGCAAGCATTGCACATTGCAGAGATATATGTTTTTTATGAATATATAACAATATATATTTTATAAAATAAATTCTAATGGTTGCCTTGTACATTCAGACTACCAGCCTCATCTATGTGATCTAAGCTATGTATACCCAGGAAAAGTCTAGTGGTATTTCTGATACAGCTTTCTTATTTTGGTGAGAGGATTTTAGGAAACTGTTCTTTAAATAGTCTTTAATCCAAAGACATAGTGACTGTGTGTCTGGCAGTGTACGAATGTCACAGTGAGTGTGCTTTTTGGTGTATGCAAGTCATCCAATCAGTGTGCATGTGAGAGATATGTTTAAAGTTTGTACAGAACAAATGAATAAATGCTATCTTTATCTATAATAAACTATACATTGCATCATATTTGTTACAACATAATTAATCCTGGATGGTGCAATTCAGTTTTTATCAATAGATAGTACAGAAATTGATTTCATAATATCTGGCCTCTTTAATTAGACATTGTGGAAATTTATGAGGTTTATACTTGAGTATAAATGAAAATCAGATTCATGTTAGATGTTTTAAATTTAAATTTATAGTGTGCTAAAATGTAGGTAAATGTATGTTAAAAAATTATGTTTAAAAACAAGTATCAGTATATAAATAAGTGTATATTAGTGTATGTTGAAAATGTGAGTTAGTTGCTAAGTGAGTGTTACATAGTTACGGTACATAGTAACTGAGATTAAAAAAAGAATTTTAGCCCATCAAGTTCAAACTTTTAAGATCTCCTCTGATCTGCAATATGCGGATTAGTTGTTAATTGATCCAGAGGAAGGCAAACAGAAAAAAAAAACAAGTGAAACAATTGTCTCAAAAGGGAAAAAAATGAATTCCTTCTTGACCCCAGATACTGGCGATAGGATTCCTCCCTGGATCAATACTCCCTCTCTAATTAACCCTGGGTGCCCTTTTTATATAAAAATATATCCAATCCCTTTTTAAAGTTATCTATTAAATCCGCTGTCACCACATCCTTTGGTAGAGAATTTGACAGATTAACCACCCTTACTGAAGAGCCCTTTTCTTTCTTTAAGGTGGAATCTTTTTACTTCTCACCTCAGAGGATGTCCTCTTATTACTTGTAAACCTCTTGGCACAAAAAGCTCCCTTGACAAATATTTATAATGACCCTGCATGTATTTATATAAGGTAATCATATCTCCTCTTAGACATCTTTTTTCTATAAAAAATATGTTTAATTTGGTTAGTCTTTCGTCATAACTTAGCCCCTCCATTCCCCTTATTAGTTTTGTTGTCCTTCTCTGTACTTTTTTCAGTTCTAAAATGTACTTTTTTATGAAGTGGTGGCCAAAATTGTACTCCATATTCCAAATTAGGGCGTACTAGGGATTTGTATAGTGGCAGAATTATATTTGCTTCCCTTGCTTCTATACCCTTCTTAATACATGCTATTATTTTATTTGCCTTTGCAGATGCTGCTTGGCATTGAGCACTATTACCTAGATGGTTGTCCACAAGTATTTCCAAATCCCTTTCCATATCTGATACCCATAGATTTTCTCCATTACGTTTATAAATTGCATGGCTATTTTGCCTTCCCAGATGCATAACCTTACATTTATTCATATTAAATCTCATCTACCATTTAATTGCTCATATCTCTAATTTATGCAAATCCATTTGGAGGGAAAGTACATCATATTCTGATTTAATTACCTTGCACAACTTAGTGTCATCAGCAAAAATGGAGACAATACTTTCCAGTCCTACTTCAAAGTCGTTAATAAATATGTTAAAAAGGAACCCTGAGGAACCCCACTTACCACATTAGTCCAATCGGAGTATGTTCCATTTACCACAACCCTTTGCTTCCTGTCTTTTAGACAGCTCTCAATTCATGTGCATACATTTACTGCAATTCCTGTACCCCTTAGTTTGCACAATAGTCTCCCATGTGGCACTGTATCAAAAGCCTGTGCAAAATCTAAAAAGACTACATCCACTGAGTTGCCTTGATCCAAGTTCCTACTAACCTCCTCATAGAAACTAATTAGATTTGTTTGACATGACCTATCCCTCATAAATCCATGTTGACTCCTACTTATGCTTCCTTCTTAGATATAGATCTCACCTCTGCTTTTCTCCAGTCATCTGGTAGCGACCCTGTGTTGAGTGAATCTTGAAAAATTAGATATAATGGTTTGGCTATTACAGAACCCTGTTCTCTCAGTACCCTTGGATGTATTCCATCAGGACCTGTGTATGTGAGAGAGTATGGAATTTGCTCAGTGAGTACATTGGACAGAAAGTATAGGTTGCTGAGTGAGAATATATGTGACTCTGTAAGCTCCTCAATGAGCTTGTTAGACAGCGGGTTGCTCAGTGATTCTGCATGCCAAGGTGTATAAATGTCTTGTAGAACGCATATTAGTTTCTCAGTGAGTGTGTTTAAGAGTGTGGGCTTGATGACATGACTCTCTTAGGAAATCATGCGAGTAAAAAATCCCACATAAGCACCAACATAGCTCTTACATGTTGTCTGTAACAGACCCTAATGAGTGATCTCTATGTGTGTCTACCTAACGTGTAATTACATGGCTTCTGTAAGAAATCTAGACTCATGCTTCTTATTATTTAGGGTAGGTTAGGGAGGTTGAGTGGGGCACCTGGTCTTATTGTAAGGATAAGGAAGTAGCAAGATATAGCCAGAGGGTTAATAAACCCTTTCATTCAGTTCTATTAATTATTAACCCTATCACTACCATGGGAGGTGGTTTAGATAAATAGGAATATAGGTGGAAGGAAGTTAAGGCTAGTGTAGAATATTCACATTAGGTAGCAGGTAGTGTTGTGTGGTATTGCTATGAAGAGTCTCCTATATGTTAGGCCTGTTGAGAGCACACATTAGAGCTGCAAAGCGACCCCCGTGGTACAAATGAGTAAATTGTATTGGAGTTCTTTTGCGGGAGCTGTGGAATAGCTCAGCAATCTTGACTTTAAAAACTCCTGTAGTCAGCCATATTGGAGTTTCTACTGGAGTCATGCAATTGAGCCCTGTGTTGGAAATACAGCAGTGTACCCACAGGAAATACAGAAAGATACACATTTTGACCTTTCTGGTACAGAGCACAGGAAGTAACTGTTGCAGTTCTTGTACTGACCAAGCCAGAAGCCACTGAGGTGAAGAATAATACAATGTATTATCCTGATTCTGAATTTGAATGTTATGCTAATTGAGGTAGAGTTTTCTAGGGGTGTACACGATAAAATGCAAATGCCAAAAACATAGGAAATTTTGCTAAACTCATGGTAAGCTAATTAAGGTTTATTTTGGGATGTTTTCATGCAAAAAAATGTTTTCATACACTACTAATTCTCCTCTATCCGATGCATTCATAATCCAGCTCACTTAAATATCCCTTTAATATAAGTTGCTTAGTGAAGGTGTATAAATTGCTCAGTGGGAGAGTTTAATCTGCACAGCGAATAATCGTAATAACGTATTAAAAATGTATTGGTGAGTATAAATGTGACAAAAATGTGTAATTTGCTCAGTGAATATGTATGTGACAGAGCTTTGTAGAGGGCATGTGTAAATGAGTGAGTGTGTAAATGGCTCAGTGAGTGAGTTTGTGCCCTGCACGTGTTCCCTGCCTAGAAGGGTTGTCTGATCCCCCACCCTGACTCTTCCAGCCACATAACAGGAAATGTGTTACACTACAGGATAATTGATAAGCCGACAGGAATATGCTAAATATAACTGCAATCTAATTTCAAGAGCATGGTATAATCACCTCTTACTCACTGGGTGTTTGTCTTTTGGGAAGTAATTACTGTTTGTTGTTCACATATTGCCTTGTCTATGTTTTGATTATGGTAATTTACATTTAGAGGGCTCTATATTCACAGCACAGGAGTATGATAACTGTTGGGCAGTTGCAAAGATTGCACAGGACATTTTTGTTAGTTTTATTATTTTACAGAACAAGTGCTTTACAGGGACATTGCTAACCCAACAACAAATTAATTTCATCTTAAAAAAGCATTAAAACAGTCATTTTCATTACACTAGTAATTTTATTCTGCAATAAATAATTCCTGAGATATTCACCATTGATTGTACTGGTACTTTAGGTAAAGTGCAGCACAATATTCTAATTTGCTGCTTAGAGCACTTGGTAAGGGTGGTGGAGTGGATCTAACTGCACGATAACCTCAGTGGGCACTTTTTGCCACCACAGAGGCAGTCAAGTAGACTACAATCTTATTTAACAAATCTAAGCAGCTAATTTGTATTCAGGAGCCCCTCATTTACATAAAAGTATGGGAGCAACAATGTTTATAGTTTGAGGAATTCAAATGGTTAGTACAATAAATAGCAAGGTTTTTCATGCAAAATGATAAAAAATAAATGTTTTTTTTTTATATAAATATGTTAGTGTTCTCAATTAGGAGTGTCTAATAAATTATTTGAACAATGTAGAAATAAAAAAGGGTGTTCTAGAAATGAAATCATCATTGATGGGTCACTCGAGTCATCAGTTGTGTCCAGAACCATCAGACAGATGGTTGAACGCAATGTTTAAAAAGTATTTTTCTTTTTGAAATTGCTGTTGATTCGATGGAGTTAGAAGCATTTAATTAGAATTTACTGAGTTTTTTTAACCATTCACTCAATTGTTTATAAGTAATAAGGTTGACACAAGGATCGTGTATGATGTTAGGGGTTGGTACAAAAAAACAATAGGCGCTGCAAGACATTGGCAATTTTAGAGCCTGATTCAATTGCAAGCCCGCATCTCACGGTATCCAGTCTGTATGTCGGTGGGCAGGCTGTGGGCTCCCGTTCGTCTCCGATTATGGTGCTATTCAATTGGAAAAAGCCTGCAAGTTATGGGCCGAACCCCGAAGCCGTAAACCATGCACTCGTCCGTAGCAGTTCAGGGCGGGAATATGATCAATTAAGCAAGACCGTAACCTCTCATGTAGAAACAGCCAATAGAAAATGAGGCCGCCTCCATCATTACGGCAGTAAAACATGGAGGTTACATGTCAATCAATTAGGTTTGAGGGTCCAATATGGGACTCGCACACCCTCAAAATACTAAATAATAAAAATGAATGTCAATACTGGTCTAGTTCATGTGGGTGTCCTGATATGTATTAACTCATTGATTCCTGAGATCGATATAACCCCGAAAGAAAAGTATCTGTGTTTCACTCTGGTTAGCTAATGGGAGATACTGACAAGGCTCTTATGGTTGCGTGTTTCAACTTAGCCCCATTCACATGATTGGCTAGCCACAGAAAAATGTTCTATGTTACCAAGTCTCCATCAGAAGGTGTATACTAGCAATAGGAAAATTGCCTATAAATTCAAATTTTTAATCCAATTAAAAAATATAAGCATTTTTCATCTAAAATGAATTTATGACCATAATTTGCACACTGTAGCTGTGCCATATTGTGGGTTGTGCGCTTATACGCAAATAATTAAGCAATCACGTAGTTACGTGTTTAGATGGAGCCAATGGCAACAGAGATCGTCATCATTATGTCACAAGAAAATGGAGGATGGATTTCAAAGTCTTACTGGGTTCAATTAGGATCTACAAGCGAGCCCACATTCCAGTCATAATGCAATATTAATAAAGCCGCAAATATTATATTCTATCACATGCGAGTTACATATATGTATTAACACATTGATTGCTGGGATCAATATAACACAATAAAATACATGAAATTAACTATTTTTCTTGGCCGATTTGCAGGCTTGAGAATGTCGTGCTATTATTCCTAAAACCTAACATCACTTTCCCTTTCATTATTAGTACAGTAGTGAGTTTTTATTTGATTTACAAGTGCTACGTATTGGACTTTACCCCCCTTGCGGGTCCTCTCGAGCACACAATGGCCTTTGGGCTCCATTTGTGTGTCCCTGGCGTGTTGCTTGCTCGCTAGTGACTTCATTGCAATTTATTAGCTAAATTGGAAACGTAGCGGTTACGGGCTTGACGGATCAGGAATAAACAGCTGCGAAGATCAACGTTGCTCCACACGTTAACAAGTCAATTGCGAGCTACGTTACAGGGCTAATTTAATACCCATAACCCGTACATTTGGAGTTACAGGTTACGTTTTCAAACGTAGACCCAATTTAATAAGGCTGACAGTTAGTAATTTGTTACATGCTTCACAGATGTGATGTTTTTCCTAAATTACACAATTATTAAATCAAGCAATGCATTACAAGAAGTTTCAAACTGTGTGCAAACTTTGTTTGTTCATGGCAACTACAAGGTTAAATTATACAATTTTACAATCACCTATTCCAGGCTGGCTTGTGTTTTCATGTCTGGGAAAGATAGGCTAACATCCAATCTTAAGTAAAGAAAGTAATAATATTTGGCAAAACTGTAACTTTAATCTGTAGCAGGTTAATGTGTATCCTGGCATAGATTGCTCATTTGCATACACCGTTTAAAATACATTGTCAATATAGTGCTCGTCAACGGATGCTAAATACTCAGTGCCAGGTTCTTTTATTGGACCTAGTCTGAACACATGAAGGTTTTTTTCAAGACAGACATTATGCCTTAATGCTGGGGTGTCAAACTCGGTCCTGGAGGGCCACACCCAGGCCTGGATTTGAGGATTTCCTTTCTGTGTACAGGTGAGTCAGTCAGGATGACTACAGAAGCAATAGTCTCACCTGCTTGTAGCAAGGATATCCACAAATCCAGGCCTGGGTGTGGCCCTCCAGGACCGAGTTTGGTCATGGCCTCCATTCAATTGCAACAGTTACAGAGCGATTCAATTGATCAAGCCTGCAACTACCTGGACAAACGCCAAAACCGTAAGCCATGCACCCCGTAAGTAGCATTTTAGAGCGTGATCATGATCAATAAAGCAAGGCCGTAACTACCAATGTAGAAACAGACAATAGTCTATGAGACCATCATAATGACGTCAGTAAAAAATTGTGTTTAAACGTCAATCAATTAGCGTTTAAAGGTCCCATATGTGATTGGACTCGCAATCCGGCAATGTATAAAATAATAAATAATAATAAAAAATGATGATACTGTTCTAGTCCATGTGGGTGGCCTGATATGTATTAACGCCTTGATTACCGAGATTGATATAACACAGAAATAAAACGGAAAATAATTAATTTTGTATGTCAGATTTGCGAGCTTGAGCCTGTTGTGCTATTAATTGTAATGTCTTTCATCGCTTCCCCATCTTTTAAAGTGCAGTATTGATTTTTTTTATTTGCATTTACAGTGCTATGAACCCCCTTGTGAGTTCTATCTGGTACTCGTAGAATTTTCTTCTACATTTGCCATTTCCGGGTGTGAAAACAATTGCGGGCTTGAGGAATTGTTGCAATGGAATAGCGATTTGCGATTGTAACATTTACAGGCTTATCAAAGGCTTAGATGGGTCTGAGTTATGATTTTGACAACTCCAGGGATTTTTAGTCTGTAACCCGCAAACCGATTGCGGGTTGCTAAAAGACGCCAATTGAATAGCACATTTTTTTTACGGGCTCCATTACGGGCTCTTGTGACTACAATTTGCTCAATTGAAGGGAGGCCTATGTATGTAACATTTTAAGCCCAAAGGGCCCAATTCTATTGCCCAATTTGCAAATTTATAAACACTTAAAAACACTCTGAATATTGCTACATATCTGCCAAATATTACTTATAATGCATATAAACATTTATAAAAAAAAACAGCCAAAGCCTAATTTAAGAGTTCAAGGCATTTGCAAGTAGCTAATAGAATATGGCCCAAAGACAGGGCCCTCTACTTTCTGCAATGTGGTTAATATTGAATTTTTATTTTATTTTTCCATTTAACCCCTGTACACCACTACGGAATATGTTGGTGCTTTACAAAAACTGTAATAATATTCAATAAAAAAACTACAATAATTGTGTTTCAGTAAAATATTTAAAAACAAAAAAAGAAAACAAGGTTAATTGTAATATAATTTTTTTTTCATAACCAAAAAAACAAGAAACAAGCCAATAACAGCAAATTAGTATAAAAAAATATATCTACTAACATTTAAAGTTGTACAGTAACAAAGTATGGTATCATAGTGATAGAAATTGAAAAAAGGCATCAAATTAAACCAAACTTTTCACTGGCATCATGAGGCTGAAGTTCAAATATTTTGGCCATATCATCAGAAGGCTGGATTCCCTAGCGAAGACTATGATGCTGGGAAAGAATGAAGGCACAAGAAGAAGGGACGGCACAGGTGGAGATGGATAGATGAGGTAATTGAAGCAATGAACATGAGTTTGAGGGAGCTCAGAGGGGGTAGTTTCTAACAGATGTGGCTAGCAGGCTGTGATTCATAGGGTGATCCATGGGGTCCACCGGGTTTTACACAGCCACAGAGCAGCTTACATAGGCACAGTTTACTTACCAATAGAAACACAGAATTTACTAACCTTTAAGCAAGTCGTAGCTCAATGCAGAGATCCACACATCAATTTCTGGGCTTCTCCTTACTTTCTATTCCTGGGTAAAAATAGGACTACATATTCCATGATTCTTTGGTACACAAACTGGCTTAACAGATTGATATAATGTAATGTTAGGGGGATTTCCAGGGTTGTTAATTTGGGGGGGATAATTCAACTCTACTCCCAGGACAGGAGGCAGGGGTAGATGCACCTGGGCCCTGCTCTGGGGGCCCTATTGCTGCAGTGCAATGTCTCTGGCCCCTCCTAATATATTAAAAAATAAAATATAATATAAATATAATATTATTTTTAGTATATATTATATAAATACACATACATATAATGTATGTCTATATGCCAACTTACTATGGACCTCCTTCAAATGTGATTTGGCCAATTGAATAGGGCTCTATATAAGCACATAGCATATTTTTTACAGAAGTTTTTAGTTAGTGAACTTCTATCCAAAAGCAAGGTCTTCACTAACTAAAAACTTCTGTAAAAAATATGCTCTGTGCTCATATAGAGCTTTATTCATTTGGCCAAATCACATTTGAATGAGGCCCTATATATATATATATATATACATTGCTTTGCAAAGGTGAAAATACAAGCCAAAAAAATCACAATGTAATTGAATATATATTTGTTATTGAAGGTCCGGTGTAGTTAAAAAATGTTTACACTTGTTTGTGAAGGTAACAACATTGGCAACTATGTAAACCATGGACATAAAAACTTTTTTAGTGAGAATTACAAATTTTGAAAACACACTCATTTTCGAGAGCTTGATCATGAGAGACGGGCGTATGTTTGTTATCTGTCTGAAATTGCCACCACCTCTCTTATCCCTCATGGATCCATAAACCATACACTTTCCATCATTAGATGTAAGCACAGCTCTCCTAAAATGTTCCCAGTTTTATCATATAAATAACTTCAACCAAAGTATCATGGATGCCTCCAGAGCTCAGCATTAGCATCAAAATTTATTTTTATACATTATATATATATAAATAAAACCACAAAAGCAGCGTTTTATAAATCAGTTTTATTTATTCATGGTCCTATAGTGTCATCATTCAAAATTCATTACAAGATATAGCACCACAGATTGATTTTACTGTTTTCTGCAAACCAGAAATTGAGAAATTGAATATAATTATATAAACAAACCTCCCTTTATTATGCTTCATAATACTCTAAATGATGCCTACAGAAGAAATGGAAATGAAGTTAAGTTAAGTACAGTCTGTACCAGTGACTTACTGGGTGTTTTGAGGTGGTCTCCTTTAGCTTAGGGCAGTACAGGCCACGCCTGGTAATGGTTCATGCCAACATAATTTGATGCTTTAATGATTTCAGCGAAAACTCCCCGGAAGACAATACTAGAAATCAACGTGCTGCCACTGCCCACACATTGTTTTATTTAACAATTATAATTTGTATTACTCAATTAGAAGCCTTGTTGCATGTGGCACTGTCAGGCTCTGGAGATATCTGTTTAAATGACTGAGCGGAAGAGTAGTCTTGACTCTTAGGCAATAGTACTTGGAATTAAGTTTGAAGCCAATATTGACATTATATACCGGTATATATATATATATATATATATATATATATATATATATACATATACAGTATGTAAGGTTCCTAACAGGGAATGTAAAGAATCAGCAACCACTTTCCCTAGTATTTATAATAGATAGTATGCTCACTCCATTCGCATTTATAATCTTAGCACATTAATGGAACCGTACAATTACTTCAATAGACTTTTTTTCTATTTTTTGCGTCGTTCTTTAGTTTCCGACTCTCTGTGACCTCATGGACCACCAGGACATCTGTATGTCCATGGTCATGTGGATCCACTTGGTATTCATGTCACAGATACTGGAGTGGGTTGCCAGTTCCTTCCCCAGTGGGCCACAGCATACAGCTCCTGGTATTCCTATGTGGTCTCCCATCAAAGTACTGATCAGGCCCAACCCTGCGTGGGTGGTGTGACCTCTTGGTTCCCTGACTTGGAATTGAACCCAGGGGGAGAATGCACTGAATTGCGACCGCTGGACCAACAGGGAACACCAATAGCTACACACATTCAATTAGTGGAAACAAAAGATGCATACTTCAATGATTTCTAAGAGATCATACAGTGCCTTGCAAAAGTATTCACCCCCCTTGACTTTTTACCTATTTTGTCACATTATCACCTTAAGTTCAATGTTTTGTTAATCTGAATTTTATGTGATGGGTCAGAACACAATAGTCTAAGTTGGTGAAGTGAAATGAAAAAAATATATACGTGAAATAGAAAACAGAAATTTGGCATGTGCGTATGTATTCACCCCCTTTGTTATGAAGCCCATAAAAAGCTCTGATGCAATCACTTACCTTCAAAAGTCACATAATTAGTGAAATGATGTCCACCTGTGTGCAAGCTAAGTGTCACATGATCTGTCATTACATATACACACCTTTTTTGAAAGGCCACAGAGGATGCAACACCTAAGCAAGAGGCACCACAAACCAAACACTGCCATGAAGACCAAGGAACTCTCCAAACAAGTAAGGGACAATGTTGTTGAGAAGTCAGGGTTAGGTTATTAAAAAATATCCAAATCTTTGACGATCCTCAAAAGCACCATCAAATCTATCATAACCAAATGGAAAGAACATGGCACAACAGCAAACCTGCCAAGAGACGGACGCCTACCAAAACTCACGGACCAGGCAAGGAGGGCATTAATCAGAGAGGCAGCACAGAGACCTAAGGTAACCCTGGAGGAGCTGCAGAGTTCCACAGCAGAGACTGGAGTATCTGTACATAGGACGACAATAAGCCGTACGCTCCATAGAGTTGGGCTTTATGGCAGAGTGGTCAGAAGAAAGCCATTACTTTCAGCAAAAAACAAAATGGCACGTTTTGAGTTTGCAAAAAGGCATGTGGGAGACTCCCAAAATGTATGGAGGAAGGTGCTCTGGTCTGATGAGACTAAAATTGAACTTTTCGGCCATCAAAGAAAACGCTATGTGTGGCACAAACCCAACACATCCCATAACCCAAAGAACCCCATCCTCACAGAGAAACATGGTGGTGGCAGCATCATGCTGTGGGGATGTTTTTCAGCAGCCGGGACTGGGAAACTGGTCAGAGTTGAGGGAAAGATGGATGGTGCTAAATACATGGATATTCCTGAGCAAAACCTGTACCACTCTGTGAGTGATTTGAGGCTAGGATGGAGGTTCACCTTCCAGCAGCACAATGACCCCAAACACACTGCTAAAGCAACACTTGAGTGGTTTAAGGGGAAACATGTAAATGTGTTGGAATGGCCTAATCAAAGCCCAGACCTCAATCTAATAGAAAATCTGTGGTCAGACTTAAAGATTGCTGTTCACAAGCAGAAACCATCCAACTTGAAGGAGCTGGAGCAGTTTTGCAAGGAGGAATGGGCAAAAATCCCAGTGATAGGATGTGGCAAGCTCATAGAGACTTATCCAAAGTGACATGGAGCTGTGATTGCCGCAAAAGGTGGCTCTACAAAGTATTGACTTTAAGGGGTGAATAGTTATGCACATTGACTTTTTCTGTTATTTTGTCCTATTTGTTGTTTGCTTCACAATAAAAAAAAAACATATTCAAAGTTGTGGGCATGCTCTGTAAATTAAACGATGTAAATCCTCAAACAATCCATGATAATTCCAGGTTGTGAGGCAACAAAACATGAAAAATGCCAAGGAGGGTAAATACTTTTGCAAGGCACTGTATATAACCTATTCAATTCCCAAGAGGTACATTTTATGCTTATATATATATACAGGGAGTGCAGAATTATTAGGCAAATGAGTATTTTGACCACATCATCCTCTTTATGGATGTTGTCTTACTCCAAGCTGTAAAGGCTCGAAAGCCTACTACCAATTAAGCATATTAGGTGATGTGCATCTCTGTAATGAGAAGGGGTGTGGTCTAATGACATCAACACCCTATATCAGGTGTGCATAATTATTAGGCAACTTCCTTTCCTTTGGGAAAATGGGTCAAAAGAAGGACTTGACAGGCTCAGAAAAGTCAAAAATAGTGAGATATCTTGCAGAGGGATGCAGCACTCTTAAAATTGCAAAGCTTCTGAAGCGTGATCATCGAACAATCAAGCGTTTCATTCAAAATAGTCAACAGGGTTGCAAGAAGCGTGTGGAAAAACCAAGGTGCAAAATAACTGCCCATGAACTGAGAAAAGTCAAGCGTGCAGCTGCCACGATGCCACTTGCCACCAGTTTGGCCATATTTCAGAGCTGCAACATCACTGGAGTGCCCAAAAGCACAAGGTGTGCAATACTCAGAGACATGGCCAAGGTAAGAAAGTCTGAAAGACGACCACCACTGAACAAGACACACAAGCTGAAACGTCAAGACTGGGCCAAGAAATATCTCAAGACTGATTTTTCTAAGGTTTTATGGACTGATGAAATGAGAGTGAGTCTTGATGGGCCAGATGGATGGGCCCGTGGCTGGATTGGTAAAGGGCAGAGAGCTCCAGTCCGACTCAGACGCCAGCAAGGTGGAGGTGGAGTACTGGTTTGGGCTGGTAACATCAAAGATGAGCTTGTGGGGCCTTTTCGGGTTGAGGATGGAGTCAAGCTCAACTCCCAGTCCTACTGCCAGTTTCTGGAAGACACCTTCTTCAAGCAGTGGTACAGGAAGAAGTCTGCATCCTTCAAGAAAAACATGATTTTCATGCAGGACAATGCTCCATCACACGCGTCCAAGTACTCCACAACGTGGCTGGCAAGAAAGGGTATAAAAGAAGAAAATCTAATGACATGGCCTCCTTGTTCACCTGATCTGAACCCCATTGAGAACCTGTGGTCCATCATCAAATGTGAGATTTACAAGGAGGGAAAACAGTACACCTCTCTGAACAGTGTCTGGGAGGCTGTGGTTGCTGCTGCACGCAATGTTGATGGTGAACAGATCAAAACACTGACAGTATCCATGGATGGCAGGCTTTTGAGTGTCCTTGCAAAGAAAGGTGGTTATATTGGTCACTGATTTGTTTTTGTTTTGTTTTTGAATGTCAGAAATGTATATTTGTGAATGTTGAGATGTTATATTGGTTTCACTGGTAAAAATAAATAATTGAAATGGGTATATATTTGTTTTTTGTTAAGTTGCCTAATAATTATGCACAGTAATAGTCACCTGCACACACAGATATCCCCCTAAAATAGCTAAAACTAAAAACAAACTAAAAACTACTTCCAAAAATATTCAGCTTTGATATTAATGAGTTTTTTGGGTTCATTGAGAACATGGTTGTTGTTCAATAATAAAATTAATCCTCAAAAATACAACTTGCCTAATAATTCTGAACTCCCTGTATATATATATATATATATATATATATATATATGTTCAGTTGTTCAGCCATGTGTAACTCTCTGTGACCCTCTAGTCGACAGTGCGTCAGGCAAATGTTGCGCCTAGTTCTGCTCATCCATAAGGTTTTCATGGCAAAGATACTTCTCCAGTGGACTATGATTTGTCTGAACTCTCTGCTATGACCTGCCCATCTTGGGGGATCCTAAATGGTATAGCTCACAGCTTCACTGCGGTACACAAGCCCCTTCACCATGACAAGGTAGCGATAACCACAAATGGTTTCAATTGTTTTCGTTATGCTAATGAATATCAACTCTAATGAAGAAGAAACTTCCATTCAATTGGCAACAATATTTATTTAGATTCTTTATTATTTTATGGAGCCTTAGGTGGAGGACCAAGTGTATCTGTATAGCTGATTTTGTAAATCACAGTTGTTTTGTTCCTTAGCTGCTTTTTTGGACGCTGCACTTATAGGATTTTTTATCAAACTTATTCTAAATCAGAAATGCATCTTCCACTGCAGTGATTCTATTGTAGAGACTGACATAGAAAAGATCTCCTTTTTTCCCTGCACCATCAATGCATTTGGAGCATTTAGTATCTATTGTTAATAAGTGAATTGTGCTCAACATAAATGCTGCACAGGGCAAGGTGGTAGCCTCATCTACCTCATCTGCCATTCTTAGGCCACTATTTGGCAGAGAAGCTTTTAGACTCCAATCTAACAAATAGTTTGGAAGCCAGGCAATATTTGCGATCAAAAGTTTGCATACCTTGGCAGAAAGTTTGAAATTTGGGCAATTATTTTGAAAATATGACAGACCATGCAAATAAAGAAATTTATTTTATTGAAGAATAGTGATCATATGAAGCCATTTATTATCACATAGTTGTTTGGCTCCTTTTTAAATTATAATGATAACAGAAATCACCCAAATGGCCCTGATCAAAAGTTTACATACCCTTAGTTCTTAATACTGTGTATTGCCCCCTTTAGCATCAATAACAGAGTGCAGTCTTTTGTAGTAGTTGTCTATGAGGCCCCTAATACTTGCAGGTGGTATAGCTGCCCATTCGTCTTGACAAAATGCCTCCAGGTCATGCAAAGTCTTTGGTCGTCTTGCATGAACTACACCTTTGAGATCTCCCCAGAGAGGCTTGATGATATTAAGGTCAGGAGACTGTGATGGTCACTCCACAGCCTTCACCTTTTTCTGCTGTAACCACTGGGGGGGTCAACTTGGCTTTGTGCTCAGGGTCATTGCCATGCTGGAAAGTCTAAGAGCGTCCCAGGCGTAGCCTTCGTGCATAAGAATGCAAATTGTCTGCCAGTATTTTCTGATAACATGTTGCATTCATCTGTTTTCACAAGATTCCCCATGCCTTTAGAGCTCACACACCTCCATAACATCAGTGAGTCACCACCATGCTTCACAGTGGGGATGGTATTCTTTTTCCTATAGGCCTTGTTGACCCTTCGCCAAACATAGCGCTTATGGCTGTGACCATAAAGCTCTATTTTGGTCTTGTCACTGCAAATTACAGTGTGCCAGAAGTGGTGAGGTGTTTCAAGGTGTTGTTGGGCATATTGTAACCAGGCTTTTTTTGTGTCATTGGTGCAGTAAAGGCTTCTTTCTGGCAACTCGAAAATGCAGCAAATTTTTCTTCAATTATCATTGTGTTGTGCTCCTTGAAACAACCTCACTGTCTTTTACAAGATCAGCCTGTATTTCTCCTGTGGGTTTTTTTTCTTTGTATTCCGAACAATTCTTCTGGCAGTTGTGGCTGAAATCTTTCTTGGTCTACCTGACCTTGGCTTGGTATCAAGAGATCCCTGAATTTTCCACTTCTTAGTAAGTGATTGAACAGTACTGACTGGTATTTTCAAGGCTTTGGATATATTTGTATATCCTTTTCCATCTTTATGAAGTTCCATTACTTTGTTACGCAGGTCTTTTGACAATTCCTTTCTGCTCCCCATGGCTCAGTATCTAGCCTGCGCGGTGCATCCACGTGATTGCTAACAAACTCATTGACTATTTATACACAGACACTAATTGCAATTTAAAAAGTGACTGGTGTGGGAAATTACCCTTTAACTGTGTCACCTTGTGTATCTGTAACAAGGCCAAACATACAAGTCTATGTAAACTTTTGATCAGGGCCATTTGGGTGATTTCTGATATCAGTGTGATTTAAAAAAGAGCCAAACAACTATGTGATAATAAATGGCTTCATATGATCACTATCCTTCAATAAAATATTTTTTTTGCATGATCAGTCATATTTTTTTTAAATAAATGCCAACATTTCACAATGTCTGCCACGGTATGCAAACTTTTGAGCGCAATTGTAAGCATATGCTTAATATATTTTCTAAAAATATTTTATGCTCATGCTTTACACAGCTGCTAATGTTATTGCACGTTTGTGAAGTAAGTAACAAACTAACATTAGCAGCTATGTAAGACATGATCAAAAATCCAAAAACACTTGTTTGTCAAATTTGTTCCAAAATAACAATATTGACATCCATGTAAGCCATGCGCATAAAGCATTTTTTGGGAAAATCTGAACTTTTGAAGGTTCTGTTTATAAACACAGGAATCCATTTTGTGTATTTTGCATCACTTCCTCAAAGCTGAATCATGAGTGTGTGTGTGTTTTGGACATCAATGAAGATAGGGTAGGGAAAGGAGGGAACAGAGAGCCATTGTTAAGATAATTGGATAAGACTGAAATAGACACCACACCCATTCTCTCTCACTGGCCCAGAAGAAGACTCCTAGCATCATTCACTGCAACAATAGAACTCCAAAAATGTAAGCTCCCCTCAAACACACACAACTTCCACCAATATATAATGGATCTCTCCAGAGTCCTGCAGAAGTATCAGCTTTTATTTCTAATTTAAGAACTTGATGTATGATGTATTTTATTTCTGTAGGACATGGCTTGCAGCTATTTTTGAGAACTCTGAGCATGTGTGGAGGAAGTTAGTAGGTGTCAAACTGCAAGAGCTCCAATGACTTAATAAACACCATCTCCCTCCACTGCTCAGTAGAAGAACATGTCCCCAATCTGCAGGCTACCTGGAAGTGTTGTAGTCAGACAGGATGGAAACATTATACATACTCAAAAACCAGCTTAAAAAATAAGCTTATCACTTACACAGCCACTATTTTTCTTAGTTTGTTACATGTGATGTTTTTCTTAAAATACAGTAGTCATTTAAATCTTTAATTCCCATGTTGTAATTGGTTCTACAGTGTGTCCTTGAATTTTGCAGGACAAACTTATTATGATAATTCATGCAGAACGTATCCAGTTTGCCAAAAAAAGTGGGCAGGGAGTACTTTATTTGAACATTATCTCACTGTGCAGTAGCCTGACTCATACCTTACACACCCAAGGTGTATTGTAATAGTCAAATAAAGCACTCCCTTTGTGCTGTAATTCTATGGCTTCAATGTCATGCTGCAGTGCTTTTTGGAAATGGGAGACAGGAAGCAACCCCAAAACCACAAGCCAAGCCATTGTTACTATTATTTGCTTAGATGGTTTACATAGACAGTCGAAAACTTACATTTGTTTGTGATGACCAATAGATGGGGGGAAATCAGGAAGAGTAATTCAGATCATGTAATTAGAAGACCGAGAAAGTAGATTTACACAGTTCCACTTAATACAGACACCTGTATTTTTATTGCTAATATGCACCTTCCTGTTAGTCACTCAGTGTATAAATACACTATAAATACATAACAGGTACCCGTTATGACTGTCATATCTCTGTACATGGAAACAATACATAAGATCCTATTGGAACATACAATTACAAAAAAACTCATTCCAATGCGGAAAAACAGGATTTTGTATATTACATGGAATCATTGACGTTATAAATGGTTTGTTTGAAGGACAGTGTTGCAGTGAACAAAAGTAGAGAAATAATGTCATAATAGAGTAAAAAAAAAAGAAATATTGATGCCCTGTGCCGAACACAGGAGGCATCCATGTTAAACTGGTGAAGGTTTTATGTCTGATAGGGGTATTTATATGATTTACTTGCAAGATATGTGCTCCTGAGCATGTGAGGGAGAAGAGGAGATAGGTGTCAAATTATAAAAAAAAAAACACACCCCCAACACTGTCCCTCGTCTCTTTACCCCAATTACAGCTGTGTATGCTATGAGCATAAATGGTGTTAGTTGTTATGGTTAATAGTTATGCGGATAGAGTTTGGCATGGAGTTTTTAGGGTTAGGGGTAGCATTAGAGTTATTCTCACACAGCACATAGGTACAGGAACAGGGCATTGTAATAAGCACATTAAATATTGCAAAATAGTTCAATTATCCAAAGCAAACTATTAAACTACACCTACTGCAAATATGAACAAAGCAAAACTGTAAACAACATTTAATCTACAATCCCCCTTAAATCAATATTATTAGAATAAACTACTTGAATAATCAAATGAAGCATTACCTTATCACGCTGTATCGGGCCAACTGGATGGTAAATGGAGTATTCCTTGAAATGTTTAAATTTCACTGGCATATGTCTTAAAGGAAGGTAGAGATGAAAGAGTCAGTGATTTATACTGTATGTCTCCCTGAATGATCAAAATTAAGTGAAGACTCTAATTACCTAATAAAAAATAAATTTTTATAATAATTTTCTAAATAATTGTAAGAATAATTCATATACAGTATAGTTTGCACTGAGCATCCAAATGAGCCATTTAAACATGGCTCCTTTACAGCATATCCCTATTGTTAATACAGAGCTTTTTAGAAACCCAGAAAAAGGTTAAAGGACCACTGCTCAATGAAAAACTGTATCCATATATGCTTAACAATGTTGAGTCTGGCTAACAGTATAATTAAGCAGGAAGAAATCGTACAGCAAGTTGTTTAATAATAATAAAAAAAAATGTTGATGCTTCTATAGTATCCTGGGTGGAATCTTTGATACATTGCAAAACTGTGGTTGCATTTCCTGAAGCAAGGAGTCTGCTTCTGGGCCAGTCAGGGGTGTGCAGTGTTCAATCTTATCCAGTTATCGAACACAGGATCTGGATTTGTTACCTCTCCTTCCTCTCCTGCCACTGATACCTACACCCCCCCCCCCCCCCATCATCCAGCTCTCACTTGTGTAACAAACACAAAATGGATTCCTCAAACACAAGATTCAGATTTTCCCTTAAAATATTCTAGGTCCATAGCTTACACAGGTGCTATATTGTTAGTTTGGCATATACTTGACAAACAAGTGTCTTTTTTCTTAAATTGCAATGATCCTTTAACTAATAATTTAGTTAAATATGGGGAAGTTTGAGAAGGAATAAATAGTAAAGTTATTGAAGCATCAGGTCTGGAATAAAGGGGTCAATGGCCTGATTTTGTCCCACCTACTTCTTGTGCATGAAAAGTCTCTGCACATCTCAGAAAGTAGATAACTGGAAGCTAAAATGGTAGATTACACAGAAGCATAAATTAATAAATTAGAGGCTGTATTATCTTTTTTGAAATATTAAAAACATTTACTTTATTTTCAAGGGTAGTTCTTCAAAGGGGGCTATTTTATATATTTCACAACAATGTTCCCCTGATTTGTGATAATTAAAAAGTGAGTATTAAAATAAAAAAATGAAAGTATTACATTTTAATCAGCTAATATATAGTCGTAATGTGAAAATTATTTGTCAATACAAATAAACAGCTGTAAACATAATTATATTAATGAATTACAATTTAAAACAATGTGGTTCTAAACTTTCAAGTCAACGGAAAACTGACAAAAAACCTTATTAAACAAATGCTTTGAGCATAATACTGTATAAAGACTGGGTTACCTTAGTGGTAATATGAACTGCTCCAGATATATTAAAAGTTCAAGCCGGAACGGCACGTGTTCCCCCTAAGAGAACTGCGTAAATCACCCCATTGTCCTCTGTGCTAGTTCTATTATGGCTATGTTAAGCATTACAGAAACTTATAACAGAAGATGGACCTTGTGTCTTACATTACCTATAATAAAATCTGATTATTATATATGTGGACAAACAGAAAAAACACCTGTGAGTGAAAGCACTACACCAGTTTCAAAATAAATTAAATAAATTCTATTCGTATCATTTAAATAATTTGTCAATGGCTAATAGGTGTTTATTGACATTTCGAAGCAAGTTTAAACATGAATAGAGGTGCTTAGGTTCAGTTATCATTGTACAGAGCATTGTTGTGACACTGATCCTTTCCAGCTATTCAATGCTATTCTTTATGCTTAATGTATGCTTTTGTCACTCACGACTTTCTGAATGTCTTTCATTTGTTTGGTGGTAGGTTCTGGTCAACTGGAGAAATAGTTAAAAGCATTTCAGAGATTGGTAGCTATTCAATAGTGTTATAATGCTTCGGTAGGTTTTTATTTTATCCCCGGACTGAAGTAGATTTTTTTCTACATAACAGTGGTAGATTTTTCTATTAGACATGTTAACAACTCTTAGGGCCCGATTCAATTGCCCAATTCGTACATTTATACACACTTAAAATCACTCTTAATATTGCTACATATTCGACAAATATTACTTATTGGCACTAATGAATTCTTAAGTCAATAGAATTCATATAAACATTTATAAAAAAAAACACCCAAAGCCAAATTTATGAGTTCAAGGTATTTGCAAGTAGCTAATAGAATATGGCCCCTAGATATTTAAGGGACCACTGTATGTTAAGAAAAACTCAGATGTCTCTAAAGCATGGAATATGGTGAATATTGATGGAGGAGAAAGAGCAAGTCGGATCATTGACTCTTTGGCCCTTGGCATCTCCCCCCTTCCTTGCACATGCTCACAAACTGGTAGCTTGCTAGTATAGCTGCAACCCTAATCATGCAGAAAAGTAAACGCCCCTCTCACACATGAAACCTTCACAAATGTTTCATGGATGCGTCCCAGAAACAGCAGATACATCAACATTGTTGAGCTTTTTCCCATAGGAAACTATTGTTCCATATATTTAGTTTGTGTTCACCTTTGTTTGTTAAATTTGCACTTGCTTGAAAACAGTTTATTGTTTTTTTTAATATGACAGAAATAATTGAACCCTTTGCAACCTGTTTTGAAGTGCCTAGTTGAATCTGTTCATGCAGTATGTAGTATAATGTGGTTCGTCAATTATTTTAATATATAATTAATGAATGAGGGTATTTTTTTTTCAACTGGATTTCCAACAACAAAAGATCAGTATCCTTCTAATTGAATCAACTGATCTTACCACAGCGCCCTCCTATACGTCAAATTGAATATATATGAAAACCTTGTAACTCATAAGTTTTCCTTAGACTTGTTTTTAGAATATTATGGTAATGATTTCAATAAATATATACTCTAAGTCACTTCTGTCATACATATAACCTAAACAAATAGAGGATTGTATATATGTATATATATATATATATATATATATATATATATATATGTATGTATATATAGATGAAAAGATTATTATTCGAATATAGGAAATAAATAATAAAAAATGAATACTAAATACATAAAATTTATAGTATAGTTGATAATAGAGATGCAATCTATAATGTCCCAGATTTACTCAGATCGTTGGATGTATCACACTAAACTCTAAAAATTCAAAAATGGGTACTCAAGTGAATCCAAGGAGATTTCTGAGGGTAAGTATAAATGTCCCGTCCTGATTTATCTTGCTTGGATGCGGAGTGGTTCATCTGATCCTTATTCCATCTAGTAGTAGGGCAGCTTTCTACAGAACTCTGGTCACAGCAGAGAACAAACTATAGAACCAAAAAATAAAAAACAAGAGAGCGCACACCACTCCCTAGTTTGGATCAATAAAATCTTTAATACAACAATATTTTCATGATAAATGCACACTCACATTTAAAACCCTCTAGAACAAGAGCTATTTTATATACACATATAGGTGGAGATCACAACGTCCATATGTCCTGTGGTCACGTTCAATTTCATGTAGATCTTTCCATTTTATACTTGATGCAGAAAGAGTTATTATGGCCCCGTATTCTCAGTATCCACTAATTCCCCATTATAGGTGTCACAGTTTACTTTTGGAGTTTTGCAATACTCCTATCTCCAGTCCACCTTCTTTAGAGGTTATTAGGCCTCAATATAAGGAGACTTGGACCAGTTACTGTGTTTTTCAAGTGGAATATATATGTGGATTATGAGTCAAAATGGACGGCTCATGCACAGCATGAAGTATATACACTCTGGTATGTAAATGCATAATTTAAAACATTTCACATATCAAAAAGATAATGAACAACTTTTCCAATAAAACGATGAGAACAGGATCATTCATATGTCACAACACTTAAAAAGAGAAAAGTTACATTTTATTTGTAATACCTGGGTTACCATTGTTTTAGTGCAAAACTATTTGCCCCTTCCTAAATTTCCTCAATTATTGCATATTTGTGACATTGAATGTTTTCAGATCTTTAGACAAAATCTAATATTAAAGGGAACCTGAGTAAACAAATAACACATTTTTACTTATTTCATTTATTTAAAGAACAAAGTTATCTAGCACCAACTGGCAGGGTGTGAAAAAGTAATTGCTCTTTAGTTAACTCATTCCAATTACTGGGATAAATGTGTCTGTTAATTGAACACAGCCAGACTTGCTTAGAGCCAGCCTTGCTCAAAAGGGTTGCAAAAATATATAGGACTCCACTGAACTACAATGAGAATCATAATCTCCAACTGACAATGACTAGAAGAGAATCTTCCCAGGAATGGTCGGCATATCAAAATTCCTCTATGGTCAAAGCTTTGAATCATCCAGAAAGTCACAAATGATTCTAAGAAAACATCCAAACAAGGACAAGGCATAAATGGGTTTCATGGGAGAATAGCAAGGCGGACCAAAATAATATATTCTCATCTCTTATTTTTCAAGAAGATCCTGAATGATCCCCAAGCCTTTTGAGAGAATGTTATATGAGCAGATGAGTCAAAAGTGGAAATCTTTGGACAACATGTGTCTCATAATGTCTGGCATAAAGCAAACACAGCATTCCACCGTAAGAACATCATATGAAAAGTCGAACATGGGGGTAGTGTGATGGCCATAATTGAAGGTACAGGCATTGACAGACTATGCTGCTCTGTATCAGAAAATTAAGGAGACTGTTCAGTCATCTATGCATGTGCTGAAGCTGAGGTGTCGTTGGGTCATATAGCAAGACAATGATCCAAAATACAAGAGCAAGTCCACATCTAAATAGTTGAAAAAAGCAAAATTAAAGTTTTGCAGTGGCCTAGTCAAATCTAGACCTACAGACAGGATCTGAAGTGAGCAGTTCATGCTTGAGCTCCTGCAGATGGTTCTGAATTAAAGCAGTTCTGTGAGGAAGAATGGGCAAAAAATAATCCACATGGTGTTGTGGAAGAATGGGCAAAACAATCCCCATGGTGTTGTGAAAGGCTGTTATCAATTACGCCATATGTCAGTTATGTCTAACTTTATCAGTGATTCTTTTTTGTACATTTGTCCCCTTTTATTCTCTGTGAAGCTCCCGTTCCATTAAAATTTCAATTTTCTTCATAACCTAGATTTCCATGAATCTCCCCCACTTTTTATTCTTCCTCTCTTACCAGCTTCCTTGTCTTCCTCTTTCTCACCCTTTTCCCTTATTCTCTCATTCCTGTAATCACTTGATACAGTTTTTCTAAGGTGGTTTTGCAAATCTGTCCTTGTCATTAGAGCAGTAAGTTTCAGCCACCATTCAACCAAGCTTGGTTGGTACAAATAGCTATAAGTGGTTAACTAAAGTAGATTATTGTGGGAAATTGTAGAGAATTGGATCAGCTAGGTTGGAACAGAAGCAACAACTTGTGACTTTAGATTGCTGTGCTGATTTATAGCCACATTATGTGCAACATGAGACCCACAGCGGCTGCGGGCGGGAAATTTGGATTTACAGAGCTATTAAATTAGAACTTGAAAGGCAAACCCGTAAACCATTTGTCGCTCGTTGGATGTGCAGCCTTGATCGTGATCAATTAGTCAAACTCGTAGTTACAGGTTTAGATGGAGCCAATGGAAACAGAGTTAGTCAGAATTACGTCACTGAAAAATGGATGTGGGATTTCAAATTATGAGTTACGATCGGACCCACATTTCAGATATAATGCAATATTGATAAAGCTGTAAATATGATATTCTATTACATGCAAGTTCCATTATATGTATTAACACATTGATTGCTGCGATCAATATAACACAGAAATTAAAGATCAAATAAAGTATTTTCTTTGGCCGATTTGCAAGCTTGAAAATGTTGTGCTATTAATTCTAAGACCTAACATCACTTTCCCTGTTGAGAAAAGTACAGTAGTGTGTGAATATTTGCATTTAAAGCGCTATGGATTGGACTTTACCCCCCTTGCGGGTCCTCTCTAGCACGTTGGCTTCTTGGCTCCATTTGCGAGTTACAGGGTGGAACGCCAGTGATTTTGATACAATTTAATACCGTGATTTGAACGTAGGGGTTATGGGCTTGACAGATCAAAGGATTTGCGGGCTCGGAAGTCGAATTCTTACGTCCCGTAGGGTTTTCTTGCTCCTACCCCGCAAGTTATTGACGGGCTGGTTTAAGAGGCCAATTTAATAGCCGTAAGTCTTGTGGGCTACGTTACGAGCTACATTTTTACACGTTAGGGGAATGTAATGTGGCTAATAGATCAGACAAATCAGACAAGCCAGAGTTGTACAAACACAAAAAATAACTTTAGTCATGTCAGAGTCACTAGATATATATCTCAAAATAAGTGTTTCCATGTTTTTTTGAATAAAGAATAAGTAACCAATGTAACTTAAAAAAATCATAAAAGGCCCTAAATGGATAAACCATATTTTTGAAACGCAACCATTATGACTTTATAACTTAAATAACTTCTCTGTCAATGGAACATCATTAAACCAGTTTATTTTTCTTTTCTTCTAAATGGAAAGTATTAATTAACTAGAGGTGGATAATCACAAAGGAGTTCCTCTGTAAGGCTGTAAGGCGGCATCCAATGGTGTTCCTGAACATCCTGTATTTTTCTAACCTATTTAAGATAGCCAAGTCTTAAGCAGAAAACTCTTTGCATAATTCATTTACATAATAACTTGCTGTTAATTCCTAATTAAACTTATGTCATTACCACTGCCCATTGCTTAGTTCCATTAAGATCCATCTTATTATAATAAAGACCTTATAGTTACAAGGAAGTTTTCACTAAGAATATAATATACCTCTGTATCTCTTTACTGTTTACTTTTTTTTGTGTACTTCATTTTATTAAGAAGTGCTTAAAAGCTCTGTTTTTATGCATTAAATCTTACAGTTAGTTCCTAACTTATGTTTACTTCTGCATTTCATGAAGAAAGTGTACCTCTAACTACTGGTTTTGCATTGTCTCATAAAAGCCAATCAGTGGCAACATTCTTCAACATACTTCTTGAGAGGGATCACTGACAGGCTAACTTGAAACACTGCACTTCACACTCAGTGTATTCAGAAACTGCATGATCTACAGAGGGCAGTCCCAAACAGGCAAAATATTGTATGATTTTAGGCAATGAAACAGAGCTTTTAAACAATTCTTAATAAAATAAAGTACATAAAAGTAAATAGATAAATATGTATATTATAATCCTAGTAAAATCCACAAATCGTCCATGTCCCTTTAATAAACATCTCTTAAACTTTATATTCCTAAGGCTTCTTGTCAGTGTTCCCTCCAACCAACATTTTATTTATTGAATTGAGCCCTTTAAAAAGCTAGGGTATTAGGAGGTCACCTACATTAATGATGAAAGTATCTGGACACAGTCTAGATGTTTTATTACCTCCTCAATTTATCAAACAGGGTCTGAAGAGACCCCTATGTCCATCTTAATTTTTAAGACTGCATATCTACTATACTCAAAAGGCTTGGCTTAAAAGCCCACTGAATGATGAAAAATATACTTGTATACTTGGAAAGATTGTTTCTGATTAAACATAATTAGGCAGAAATATATGTCAGAATGCTAGTTTTTAATTAAACAAGGTGATGCCTCATCAGGATTCTGGAGGAATTCATGGTGCTTTGGTTAAAAGTATATGTAAGTTAGCTGGATTATTAATGCATCTGATAGAGGAGAATTTATAGTTTCTGAAAAAAATGTTTGCATGAAAAAATTCCAAAGTAAACGGTTAAACCGTTAGCCTGAAGTTTACTGAATTTCTTGCATTTGCAAATAGTTTTCTCTCAATGTTGACACCCCCAGAAATTCCCAGGGATAATTAGCAAAACTTATACAATGTTTCTTTTTTACCTGGGGATTTTGCAGACATTCTCAGTAATCACCTGAAGTCTGCCCTACTGTGGGAAGTCCCGTGATCTCAGATACTTTCCTTTCCTTTTGTGTAATTTCCTTCCTTTACGGAATATGTAAAGCTGTGATATAATTTATTGAGCTCTGCAGTGAGCACTGTCTAATGAAGTGCTATTTCCTGTGTTATGTCTGTGAGTATTGTGTAATTCTGTGTTATTTCTTGTGTTATGTCTGTGAGTATTGTCTAATGCTGTGTTATTTCCTAGGTTCTGTCTGTGAGCTCTGTGCAATCTTATGATAGCATCTCTATTGTTCTGTCTGTGAGTTTTGTGTAATGCTGTGTTATTTCTTGTGTTCTGTCTATGAGTATTGTGTAATGCTGTGCTATTTCCTGTGTTATGTCTGTGAGTATTGTGTAATTCTGTGTTATGTCTGTGAGTATTGTCTAATGCTGTGTTATTTCCTGTGTTCTGTCTGTGAGTATTGTGTAATTCCGTGTTATTTCTTGTGTTATGTCTGTGAGTATTGTCTAATGCTGTGTTATTTCCTAGGTTATGTCTGTGAGCTCTGTGCAATCTTATGATAGCATTTCTATTGTTCTGTCTGTGAGTATTGTGTAATGCTGTATTATTTCTTGTGTTCTGTCTATGAGTATTGTGTAATGTTGTGTTATTTCCTGTGTTATGTCTGTGACTATTGTGTAATTCCGTGTTATTTCTTGTGTTATGTCTGTGAGTATTGTCTAATGCTGTGTTATTTCTTGTGTTCTGTCTGTGAGCTCTGTGCAATCCTATGATAGCATTTATATTGCTCTGTCTGTGAGTATTGTGTAATGTTGTATTATTTCTTGTGTTCTGTCTGTTTGACTATTCTATAATTTATATTTTTAGAGCCTGTGACCGTCTCAGATTATAAAAAGGTTTGTGATATACTTTGACTGTCACATCAAATCAAAATGTATTTATTTGTGTTCAACTTTTCTTGCGTTATTATTGTTTTGTCTAAGCATAAGCTTATTTAGAGATTTATGTGTGTTTATTCAGATCAGACCTAAATACACTGCTTATCAACCCCTCCCCCAACTCTCTTTTGCCATCCAGTGTCACAGCTGCTTGCTGATTGGCTAAAAAGCCAACTAGCATGCGCATGTGCTGCATAATGGATATCTCATTAAAAATGAGATATCTTGTATGCAAATCACAGTTGCTGGGGGTGTCTAAATCACCCCCAGCACATATTTTATTATATTGCAAAAACGGTTTGCATGTTTTCATGCAAACATTTTTTGCTATGTGGGTTATGATGCATTCTACAGGATGCATTCATAACCCACCTCACTTACATATACCTTTAAGGTTGAGTTTGTAAGAGGGGTGTTTATACTTATTCAGAAGTAGGCTTGTAGTAGTTTCAAGCTGTTTGCTTCTGGGCATTTACATTGAATAGTGTGTGTGTTAGTTTACCAATTGCAGTAATTTAACAAATGTCAAATAATTCTAGCAAGTGCTCAAGTCAGACAAAATGAAAGCTTTCTGTTCACAGTCTTTCTGTACACAGCTGCTAATGTTGTTAGTTTGTTTAATAATTTCCAACAGTGCTGTTTTTCCTAAAATAAAGTGGTCCTTTAATAAGCCCTTTAGAAAAAAAACTTATATTTATCTCAGGCATGATGGAAGTTACTGTTTTTCCGTACCACTTAAATAGTCCCTTTTAAATAGGCTAACAATCACAGCAGCCATAAAGGCACCAGTTTGAGCAACCTCGGAAATGGATGTCTGGTCCATCTTCTCAGGTTACATTTTTAAATTATAGTTATATATGATAAATACATACAAATAACAAAAGTGCTAAATGACTTTAATGGCTAACAATACAAAAATAAAGTGAGCTTTGCCTGAAAGACTTAGTTTTACAAACAAAACAGGACACTATATTTATATAAAATGTTTTAGTCACCAGAAACAATAAAAAAGAGAAGGGTGGAAGCAGGATTGGTCACACAGCCAGTAAAGAAATGAGCATTAGAGAGAAGGTGTGAAAAGTCTCATTGTCTGCAGACAGCTTTAGGGAGACCTTTAGATCAAAAGATTCACTTACAGTAGGTTACACACCGACTGAGTTGTTCAAACCTAGCAGACATCTGGTCTAGTAAGGAACGGTCCAGAATTCAGCAGATAAATTAGATTTCATAGTGTGGCATATCACTGTCTGGTTGGGCTAGTGCCTTGCCTTCCAGCATTTTAGATGGAGATACACACAGGAGGCTTTGCAGTAATTTTCAATATTTATTGTTCTCAGCCTGCATATAAAAGAAACAAACACAAAATAAACAGCCTAGCTTTCTTGAAGCCCTGGATATAGCTTGGCCGTGTGGGAACTGCTGTCATAGATCAGGTAAAGTATACAGGCCTGGCTGTTTCAGGAGTCCAATGTTGCTATTAGTCCGTCTTCACACTGCTGAGTAACTGTCCCTCTGTCTTCTCCCAGCCCAGTCCCAACTGTCTCCCTCAGTTGCTTAGCAACCATTACCCTATCACCTCATTAGGGAAAGAGTCTGCCACTCACATATATTCCACCTATAACCCTGTTACAATAGATAAAGACAAAGCGTTATATATATTACTAGGAAATGAATTGCCCGTCAAAAAATGACAGCAATGAAATTGTAAGGTAGCTAATGCAGGTTGGTGTATAATAATGAAAGATCTAATACATTAATACATGAATATCTAATGCTGTTTGGTGTGTAATAATCACATATATAGTTGTGAGCGTACGAGTTGTTGCTAACGCTGCGGGCTCGCTACGCGAGTCGCGGCCCTCGCAAAGCGAGGGCCGCGACTCGCGTAGCGAGCTGCGGCCCTCGCGTAGCGAGGGCCGCGGCTTGCGCAGCGAGCCGAGGCCCTCGCGAAGCGAGGGCACTGCCCGAGGGTCTCAGTTGCTGGCATGGAGCGCCGTAGGCGCTCCATGCCAGCACCTGAGGACCTCGCAAAGCGAGGGCCGCAGTTGCTGGCATGGAGCGCCGAAGGCGCTCCTTGCCAGCAACTGCGACCCTCGCAAACTTCACGTCGCAACCCAAACAGTACGACACACACATTACGACACTCGCAAACAACATACGACACACGTTCACACACATTACGGACTCGCAACACTCGGACGCAACTCGCGAACATTACAAAATGTAAAACACAATACATACACACACCACATACATAAAAAACTTACCTACACCAAGAGGGAGCACCCAGCACCTCAAAAATACAACTTACACCTCGATTTTACTTCAAATAAAACAGTTTAGAGACTAAAAAAAAAACGAAGCGAGAGAAAAAATGGCCGCCGAACAAAACGAAAACGAGGCTACAGCACTCTAAACTCGCAAAACACCACAAGAAACTCGCAAAACACCACAAAACACCTACGGATATTCCGATACAAACGTATAACACACATTACTCGCCATTTGACGCCAATGCGGAAGTACACGACAACGGTTTGGGCTCGCGCACGCACAGTGTTACACTGCACACATTCAGCACGCTTACACAGCAGATCCACACCACTAATGCTGCAGCAACATCAAAACACATTCACAGCTCTTCCACACAATGCTTTAAAATAGGTAAAGTATATTCATTTATTAATGTATTATATATTTCATTATTACACACTAAACAGCATTAGCTACCTTACAATTTCATTGCCGTCATTTTTTGACGGGCAATTCGCTAGTCAAATATATAATACATTAATAAATGAATATACTTTACCTATTTTGAAGCATTGTGTTGAAGAGCTGTCAATGTGTTTTGAGGTTGATGCAGCATTAGTGGTGTGGAGCTGCTGTGTAAGCGTGCTAAATGTGTGCAGTGTAATAGTGTGCGTGCGTGAGACCAAACCGTTAGCGTAGTCGTGTACTTCCGCATTGGCATAAAATGGCGGGTTATCTGTGGTATGCGTCTTTGCGGATTATCCGTTGGTGCTTCGTGGTGTTTTTCGAGTGTCGTGTGGTGTTTTGCGAGTGTGTTGTGGTCTTTTACGTGTTGAGAGTGCTGTAGCCTAGTTTTCGTTTTGTTCGTCGGCCATTTTTTCTCTCGCTTAGCGATTTTATTCGTGTCTAAAGTGTTTTATTTTTATTTAAATTAAGGTGTAACTTGTTTTTTCGAGGTGCTGGATGGTTCCTCTTGCTGTAGGTAAGCTTTTTATGTGTGTGTTGTGTGTATTTATTGTGTTTTATATGTTTGTATGTCGACGTGTTGCATCCGATGTTTGCGAGGTCGTAATGTCTGGTAACGTGTCTCGTGTGTAGCCTCATTTTCGTTTTGTTCGGCGGCCATTTTTTCTGTCGTTTAGCAAATTTTTTAGTGTCTAAACTCTTTTATTTTGAGTGAAATGAAGGTGTAAGTTGCATTTTTGAGGTCCTGGATGCTCCCTCTTGCTGTAGGTAAGCTTTTTATGTGTGTGCTGTGTGTATGTATTGTGTTTTGAATTTTGTAATGTTCGCAAGTTGCGTCCGAGTGTTGCGAGGCCGTAATGTGTGTTAACGTGTGTCGTATGTTGTTTCCGTTGTTCGTAAAATGTAGCGAGTGTCGTAATTGGTGTGTCCTGTTGTTTGCGTTGCGACGTGAAGTTTGCGAGGGTCGGAGTTGCTGGCATGGAGCGCCTTACAATGGAAAAATAGGGATTAATTCAGCTCAATATATATAAATTAAAAGAAATCTTATAGCTGCATGATTAAGATATATCAGACACTTCATTTTGTTGTAATATATCATTTAGTAATTGTTAGTAAAGCAAAGACAAGGAATTCTAGACTCTATTCACATCTGTAATGAAATCCTTTGTGTATAATTTAGAGAAAGGAACTACACAAGAAAGCCCCCTTTGGTGCCGCTTCCGAATGATATAGCTCAGCCGTGATCTGTGAACTTGTGTGGGTGGTGAAAACCCACCAAGGAAAGGAGTAAATGAAATAAAAAGACAAAGATTATGCAAAAACATTTAAATGAATAGTGAAGAGAAGCTAACACTGAAAAGCAAAACATTATGGGTACGTTCTATAGCTTCTTTGACCAGAGGCCTGTCACTCAAAACCACACGTTTAGTCTAAATGAATAAAAGTTTCCATCCAGGAAATTAATGTGCAAGGAATGAATGAACGGTAAGCAGTGACCCAAACAAAACCTTCATACAAACTACTCAAAGGAAAGCTGTTAAACCGAGACTGAAGTGATGTTTGTCTTAACTCCAGAGTATTACATTGCAACAAAGTAGGACTAAGAGTCATCATTTTGAAGTTAGCGTAGGATGTAATGTTTTGCTTTTATCATCTAAACTTAAACTGAAAATGCTTTTCTGAAAGCTGAGAACCGAGTGGGGTATAACCCTCAAAAGCTTTTTTACCAATGGCAGACGTTTTAGAAATTTAACTTTTATTAAATGTAGTATAAGTGCAACTCATAGACCAATGTTTGGTAAGTATTTCCACGCTGTATCAGCTTTTCAGACCTTGCAAACAAAGGACTTGTTGTGGAGCAAAACCACAGGAAAATCTAGTAGGATAGCTCAGCCTGTAGGAAAATGTATTAACAACAGGAAATGAAAGGTATTAAGACCACATAGTCAGACCTCACCTAGAATGGTGTGCCGAACTGGATACTACTGTATTTAAAAGTTAAAAATGAAAAAATAATGAATCATAAAATGATAGATGTCTAAAAGGCAAAACTTGTAAGGAAATATTACATGGCCTTAAAATATATACCTAAGAGGGAAAGGGACATGTGGTGGTATGCAATGAGCCATTAAAAGACCACTGTGCAATTACAGGTAAAGCTCATATTTTTTGTTTGTTGAGCACAGACTATTAAAAAAGTATAGTTTAAAATTAATAAAAGTTAATATTTTTAGTGGAGCTGCTTATATTTCTCAGGGGGGCAGCGCCAGCTCTGCCTGGAAGCTGGACTAAAAAGAAGGTCTGACCACTCACATACTGGATCAGACTGAGCATGCTCATTAAAGGGGGCAGATCTATGATGGCATATGGGGCAGCTACAAGCAAGTTACAATACTGCTGCTATCTCTCTGTTGGCAGTGGGAAATGTGGGAAGGTGGGTGGTGGGATGAATAGCCCCAAGACATAGTGCCATAGTGTACCACCATGCTTCATGTGGGTCTTTTGGCATACAGTATGTCCCTGCCTTATCCTGTATACTGTATGTAACTCCCCATTTAATATTAGTGTATTCTGTGTTATGTTTAAACTGTGACTGAGTGATCATGACGGGATTAAAACAAAGCGTACTGAGTCTGCAGTGATCAGATACCTCTATTGTATGGTTATCTGTTCTGGTCCATTGTTAACAAATAAAGTTAATCCCATATGGTATGTGCTAGGATGTGTATTGGAGATTAAGCCTATTACTCTCAGGAAACTACTGTCAGACCCAAGTGGAGTTTATCTCTTGTGATTGTCTGCCACCCTCTTGCATTGTTACATTGTGTACACCCCATCTGTTTCTATCCCCTATAAATACTGCTGTCATTATACATTAAGAAATCTGTTGACTTCTGAGACATATAGAAATCGTATGGTCTCTTTATTTTGTTCCTGTTCTCCTGGATGGCTGTGATACTGAACATATCTCCACTCTACAAGTAACCTGTTCTGGTCACTACGAAAGGAAGGTTATTGTGACTCCTGGAGGTGCTGATTCCTGATGGAGAGACTCTGACTGATACAAAAGCTAGATATCAGGATGCTGGTGCCGAGACCCAATGGTCATGTGGGTAGATAACCTGTAGTCTATAGAAGGTGGCTCTGGGCTTGTATAGCCCCTACTCACGGATCGTCACAATACATATTTCTGTGTTTCAATCCCATGGCTCATTACCATTTAGGTAATACAGGTAGTAAGATTACACGTGTAAGTTTGAATCCATGCCAAATAATGTCTTCTGTACCCTGCTCCCATTTATCATCATCCCAGTTATCTGTATTCAATTCCACTTTAGTCCATTATATGAATCCCAAGACAGTTAGAAACTCAGTAATGAATAATGGACAATACCACTTAGACTGTCAAGTTTTCTCATTTAGCTATGTCCCCTAAGACCTTGAAAATGCATATGGAACCCTGAGCAATAAGGTGTTAGAAAACTCCTGGAAATCTCCCCATTCTTATATTATCCTATGGGGCATACATACTAATATTTATCTTCTTCACAACGCTTTTTAATGGTAGCACGACTTTTGGGCGCACGAGACATGTGCAACATCTTGTGCGCGCCCACAAAGGCTGACAAATGCACGCACCCACATCAGGGTGCCTCTCTGCTCTCACTCTCCCCCCTCCTTCTCCAGCTCAACCACTGTCCCTCCGGTACTCACCCTCTCTACCCAGGTCTCCCTCCTTCCCTCAATACTCCCTTTTTCCCCAGCTCTCTCTCCACTACTCACTCTATCTCTCCCCCTAGTACCCACCCTCTAACCCAGGGTCTGTCTCCCCAGTACTCACCCTCTTTCCGTGCTGGTGTGGGAGCACGCCTTTGTTGGCGCGTACATGACGTTGCACACGCCACGTGCGCCCAAAATGTGGCATGCCCTTTTTAATATATATGGCACCATGCAGTGTCAGTATCAAACACTGACAACTTGCAGGTTGACCAATCATGTTCGATTGGATGTACATTGTTCATAACTTTTCCTACATCTGTGTACAAAAATGTTTTCTAAGTATACAAATACTGTATAATGAAAAAGAGGCAAAATATATCTTACCAGGAACTACCATTCTATTTCATACTTTAGACTGACTCATGATGTGTATCACAGCTACATCCTCTTAGGACCTGAAGCCTGTAAAAGTAGCAATGAATAAACCCTTGAGCATTTCTCGATGGAATGTGTTTCGCCCTCAGGACAGGATGTAACATAATTGTTTTAAAGCCCGGGACCCTGATCAATCGTTACTAATGCCTTTATTAGTAGTTTTTTACACAGGTAAAATTAGTTGACACTAATAACGCTTCATAGATTAATTATGTAGTCTATGTAATCCTAAAGCTGAACTCTGATAAGTCTATTAATTTTATCAGTTACAATTAATGCTGTTTGAAGGACGATCAATGCAGCCATCAGTAATTGGTACTACATTGTGTGTTTATATCATACTTAAATGTGAAATACTATACTGCTATTCTGCAAGTATTTAAGTAGGCAAATGCATATATGTAATTCATCATATAATAAAAATGTAAGTATTATGTCAATGGAGAGATTATCAGCCTTATTAAATTGCAATTTGGCCAATTGAATAGGGCTCTATTTAAGCACATCGAATATTTTTTTACAGCAGTTTTTAGTTAGTGAACTTCTATCCAAAAGCAAGGTCTTCACTAACTAAACACTTCTTTAAAGAAAATATGCTCTGTGCTTATATAGAGCCCTATTCAATTTGTCCGAATCGCAATTTAATAAGGCTGCAAATCTCAGAAGCTGAGACCTAGAATCATTTGGTATCAGCAATATTTAATGTACGGCCACTTTATACATAGTAATGATAATAATATTTACGAACATTGAGTTTTTAATTGTCTGGAGTAAAATCCAGACAATTAAAAAAAAAAAAAAGTATATAGAAACGCTATTTTTTAAGCAAGTGGTTATCTACCATCAAGTCTATCTTAGGCAAGTGGTTATCCGGCATCAAGACTAGTTTAAGTAAGGGGTAATCAGCCATCAAGATTAGTTTATGCAAATAGTAATCTGCCATCAAGACTACTGGTTATCTGCCATCAAGTGCCCTTTGTTTGTTTTTTGTTCTACTTAATAAGAATTTCCACAACTTTCCTTTAACTAAAATGTATTGTTATCTAAAACTGAGCATGCATTAATTAAAGAAGGTTACGTGTTTTTGAGATGTTTATGTGACATGACAATAGCAGATGATTACAATACTCACACCCTCTCATTATAAATATTAGTGAAATTTTTAGCATTTCCGGTTCAGCAAGACTAGGATATCCTCTGACTTATTTTATAAGACTCTGTGATATATGTCTCATTGACTGCAGTGTTAACCCTGAAATCTGTAGTGCGGTTCATCTTGTTTAACTACTTGAATCCTTGACTATTTGCCAGAATGGAAGGAAATTATTGTCAGTCTGGCCAACTGGTGGAATGTAAGCGGCCTAGTTTGATACACAGATGTATGTATGTATGTATGTATGACGAGGTTTGTATGTATGTATGTATGACGAGGTATGTATGTATGTATGTATGACGAGGTATGTATGTATGTATGACGAGGTATGTACATGGGCCTAGTTGTGTTTAAGGCAGAGCAAGGATATGGGATATGTGCAGATTCAATTGAATACTATTGTGCAGTTTGTGAAAAAATACACATATTTGTGGAGAATGTAACAAGCTTGCAACATTAGCAGCTATGTAAACCAAGTATATAAAATCATTTATAGAAAAAACCTTAAATTTAGCTGACTCTGCTTATGACATGAGTGCTTCCATCTTGGACTGCTACTCTACCTGTAGCCTGAAGAAGGCTTATCCTACTGAAGCTTGCTCTTCTATTTAGTTATCAAGTAGTTATTCAGTTAAGATCTCACAGCAGAGATCATATCTGAATTCACAATTCCCCCTATTCTCCCAGATGACTTATCCTGTTCGAGGGGGGATAGAGTTCTGTAGCCATTAAAGGACCACCGCACAATGAAAAAAGTCTAAATTTGGAAATGTTAAGTCTAAGAACATAATAATAATGTTGATGTGTCTGCAGGACCTTGGAGGGATCCATTATATATTAGTGAGAATGAAAAGGGTGATTGCCTTTTTGGGGAGCTACTGTTGCATTGAATGGTGCATAGTGTCTGCATCTGAGCCAGTGTGGGGAAGGGATGTGGTTTCAATTCAAACAAAGCCTCTGGACTTCTGCCTGTTCCCTCCCACTCATTGATAACTCAAAAAAATCACCCGCATCATCTCTCAGGATGGGATGTAACAAAGACAAAATGGATTCCTATACTGATACACAATCTTCAAAATTTCAGATTTTCCCCCAAAATATAAAGGTTTATGTCTTACGCAGATGCTAAAATTGTTAGTTTGGTACATACTTGACAAACAAGCGTCTTATTTATCTGCAGTGGTCTTTTAAGGTAAATACAAGTTAAACATTAAAGGCTGCCTGTATATACTTTGAGTTTGGTAACACAAATATGCACATTATCAAGTCATTGAGCATACTATCAATAGGATACTTTAGTGGCACTATAAGGTGTCAGAATGAACTTGAAGTGGCTAGTTATGCTAGAGATTTGGCCTGGGGGACTGTAAAACCTGTGAGTATGAAGAATAGGATGGGACATGGTTATTTTAGGGTGGCAATGGATATTAGGTAAATTCTGGATGTCAGTAATATCCTGTAAACAGTAGAGGCAGAAGAATGAAATCACCCTCCAATAGGGTAACTAACTTACACTAAAAGGTGATCATGAATGTTTTAAAGATGCTTTATACCAATGTAAATATATGTAAATAAATAAATAAATCAAAATGTCAGTGGTATTAGTGGATGAGATGGGATAACATTTTCAATGAAAATCTTCAAATAACATAGCAAAGGTTCCAGTTATTGCAGAAATGAAAGGTACACACATAAATATCATTGGTTGTTGTCTTTTGAGTGGATGTGTTAGACAATTGAGCTTGCAAGTTCTGTGTTTTAATTTAAATTATATGAAAAAAAGTTATCCAAATCTATTAATGTCTATATCACATGATTAATTTTCTCTGAGCATGCCCAGTTGGAATAGATCAGAATGATTACTTAATTTAACAATTAATTGCTTCTTAGGATTAGGTTCTTTTTTATTTATTATGGCATACTATTGTGGTATATCACCTTACACTGTGAAAATTAATTAATCATATAAGATAAAGGCATTGGTGGGAGGACCCTACCATGTAATGCATGCTTACAATACACTTTATTTAAGCTCAATCATTCTAACACTTTTACTCCATTAAGAAAAAAATATAAAAAGTTGTAATTATATTCATTTATATGCACACTTTTAATCTCTGCACTTTAAAATGGACAAGGATAGTTGTAAACATGGGTGGGCGTTAGTGGTAATGCGTGTGATCTAGGTTGGTGAATGTGCCAGGTTTAAGTTAATGGGTAGATGTTGGAGTGGTGCAATTTTTGTATTAATATTTCTTTTCATTTCTTTGTTATCTAATACCTACTTAAAGATGTATAGACTTCTCCAGCCAGTCCAGTTCAACATGATAACCACTGTGACTTCTTAACTCTACAGAGCAAAACAGGAAGGAATGAAAAGGTTAACAAAAGGTGGCCTGACGGTTACATGTCTCTTGGCTTTCAATACTGGATCCTGTATTTCCAGTTTAGCCGGAGTACATTATCTCTCCTTAACAGATTGTAGTATACTTGCTCAACCTTAAAAAAACTTATTTACAATACAAATAAATGCTGTTTTGTTTCTCTAATTGATTCAGGATGCATTCAAATTTACAACCGCCTTAAAATAAAACTGTGCTGACAGTTACTGCATTCTTTTCCTGCCATTGATAAAAAGTGATACATATTATAATTAATGTGCAATTATATGTGGTAGTGTCCTATACGGCAACCATTCGATAATAATGTAACAACAAATAATAAGCAAAGCTTTTTACAATTGAATTTCACTTATTATACATCTCATATGTTTGCATATGTTAAAATATTTATACATATAAATAATTATTTATAGATATATACAGTGCCTTGCAAAACTATTCACCCCCCTTGGCATTTTTTGTGTTTTGTTGCCTCACAACCTGCAATTAACATGGATTGTTTGAGGATTTGCATCATTTAATTTACAGAACATGCCCACAACTTTGAAGATGTATTTTTTTTTTATTATTGTGAAGCAAACAACAAATGGGACAAAATAACAGAAAAATATCCCTGTATTTAGCACCATCCATCTTTCCCTCAACTCTGACCAGTTTCCCAGTCCCGGCTGCTGAAAAACATCCCCACAGCATGATGGTGTTCCTTGGGTGACGTGACGTGTTGTGTTTGCGCCAAACATAGCATTTTCTTTGATGGCCGAAAAGTTCAATTTTAGTCTTATCATACCAGAGCACCTTGCTCCATACATTTTGGGAGTCTCCCACATGCCTTTTCGCAATCTCAAAACGTGCTATTTTGTTTTTTGCTGAAAGTAATGGCTTTCTTCTGGCCACTCTGCCATAAAGCCCAACTCTATGGAGCGTACGGCTTATTGTCGTCCTATGTACAGATACTCCAGTCTCTGCAGCTCCTCCAGGGTTACCTTAGGTCTCTGTGCTGCCTCTCTGATTAATGCCCTCCTTGCCCGGTCCGTGTATTGGTGGGCAGCCATCTCTTGGCAGGTTTGCTGTTGTGCCATGTTCTTTCCATTTGGTTATGATAGATTTTATGGTGCTCCTGGGAATTAGCAAATATTTGGATATTTTTATTTAACCTAACCCTGTCTTGTACTTCTCAACAACATTGTCCCTTACTTGTTTGCAAAGTTCCTTGGTCTTCATGGCAGTGTTTGGTTCGTGGTGCCTCTTGCTTAGGTGTTGTAGCCACTGGGGCCTTTCAAAAAAGGTATGTATATGTAATGACAGACCATGTGACACTTAGATTGCACACAGGTGGACATCATTTCACTAATTATGTGACTTCTGAAGGTAATTGGTTGCACCAGAGTTTTTTTATGGGCTTCATAACAAAAGGGATGAATACATATGCACATGCCAATTTTCTGTTTTATATTTATAAACATTTTTTTATGTATATATTTTTCTCATTTCACTTCACCAACTTAGACTGTTGTGTTCTGATCCATCACATAAAATTCAGATTAACAAAACATTGAACTTAAGGCTGTAAAGTAACAAAATAGGTAAAAAGTCAAGGGGGTGAATACTTTTGCAAGGCAACTGTACATATAACAAATCTTTATAAATGGAAATATATAAATTACCTTGTTCTAAATTATAATTTTTTTTACAATAAAAGCTTTGAATATAAAATTTAAACTGGGATATATAATAATATTGTACTTATATATACATTAAGAAACAAAATAAAAAAATACTCAATTAATAAATTATTGTTTGAAGATGATACTCTTTAAGTATTTAAATATTTAATGTTGTTTCTTGCATATTTTGTGCTGTATAATGCAACTTATTAGTTGTGCTATTTTCCAATAATATATCAGTCAACGATGTTCACTGAAATTATACACATTAAAAATCAATTAGGTGTTGTTAAAAATTGTGATCGAAAGTGTTAGACAATTGAGCTTGAAAGTTAGATTTTTAAGCAGACATTACATGAAGATTCCTCCATGCAATGGAAGTGATTAATTAAATCTGACACTGGATGATTAGGATGAAAATTATGCCCATTTGGTCAAATTATAATGGTTTCAGACACTTTTGTTTTGTAATATACCAACTAAACATGCTCTTAACATTAGTATGCCATGTAAGAGATCTTTCCTGTTTCGTCCCATCCAGCAGTGGCATGCAGTGGCCAGTAGGTGGAAAGAGTGCCAAGAGTTTGTTTAATTTGTTCTTAGGTATGGGTTTACGGTTAGGGTTAGGATAGTGGCAGATGATAAGCTTTACATAGTAAAGCAGTGGCATGCTGTGCACACCCTATTTTACTATGTAAAGCTTATCATCTGCCACTAGTCTAACCCTAATGCTAAACCCTAACTCTAGTTCTCACTTTAAGAAAAAATTGAACAAAGTCTCTGTGCTCCTAAAGATGCGCGCCATTCTGCTAGTGGGGACCAAAAGAGGAAAGAGACAAGATAATTAATCATCAGTTATTAGGTGAGAGGATCAGGGTGTTTTCATATAAATGTCGTTTAAAGTACCCAACTTTCAAGATCAATTACACTTTTTACAATAAACTGCATTCACATGTATATTTTCACTCCTGCAATAACAGGAACCTTTGCAGTGTCACTTTATAAGTGCCCGAAGCCTTACAGGATTTAAATGGTTAAATGACTCTTGTGTTCCAGGGGTGATATTACAGCAGTACAAACTCAAGAAACCACCTATTGTCTTTTAAAGGTAAACTTCTTTTTAAATATCACTCACAATATAGCTTAACATGCAGTGTGTGCGTGTGTCATGATCTGCAGCACATATTGTACACTTCATAAGAATGTTGTTTTTTTGACAGGGCTTTTATTCTTTAAAACCATATCTAGAATGAACAGAATGACTTGCATATAGATCACTTGGGAGCAGGTTTATCCGCATTGTGAGCTCAGGGCTTTTCACCTTGAGGTTCGGTGCCTATATGCACAATAAAGAGGCAGCAGGAATGTGGATGTCACATATTGCTCGGGTACAGACCAACACAATTTATTGCTGGCTCTTATTATCTAGTGTCAGTACAATGATTAGCTTAAGGGAACATTTCACCTAAACACAAGTTGGTCTTAGATATATACAGTTGTGCTCAAAAGTTTGTAAACCCTTGGGGAATTGGTAATATATGTACCATTTATAAAGAAAAAATGAGTGAGCAGGCAAAACACGTTTCTTTATTTATTATGGGATTCATATTCAATTGTAGGTTATAACAGAATGGCACAATCAAAAAACAAAACATGGCAACAAAGAAAAAAATGAAATGACCCTGTCCAAAAGTTTGCATACCCTTAGTTCTTTATGCTGTATATTGCCCCCTTTAGCATCAATGACAGTGTGCAGTCTTTTGTAATAGTTGTCTATGAGGCCCCTAGTTCTTGCAGGTGGTATAGCTTCCCATTCGTCTTGGCCAAATGCCTCCAGGTCATGCAAAGTCTTTGGTCGTCTTGCATGAACCACACCTTTGAGATCTCCCCAGAGTGGCTCGATGATATTAAGGTCAGAAGACTGTGATGGCCACCCCACAACCTTCACCTTTTTCTGCTGTAACGTCATGCTGGAAAGTCCAATATCGTCCCATGCGCAGCCTTCATGCAGAAGAATGCAAATTGTCTGCCAGTATTTTCTGATAACATGCGGCATTCATCTTGCCATCAATTTTCACAAGACTCCCTTTAGACTGCCTTTAGAGCTCCCCCCCACAAACATCAGTGAGCCACCACCATGCTTTACAGTGGGGATGGTATTCTCTTCACTATAGGCCTTGTTGACCCTTCTCCAAACACAGTGCTTATGGTTGTGACCATAAAGCTCTATTTTGATCTTGTCACTCCAGATTACAGTGTGCCAGAAGCTGTGAGGTGTGTCAAGGTGTTGTCGGCCATATAGAACTGGGCTTTCTTGTGGCATTGGTGCAGTAAAGGCTTCTTTCTGGCAACTCAACCATTCAGCTAATTTTTGTTCAAGTATCGTCGTATTGTGCTCTTTGAAATAACCACACCGTCTTTTTCCAGAGCAGCCTGTATTTCTCCTGAGGTTACCTGTGAGTTTTTCTTTGTATTCCAAACAATTCTTCTGGCAGTTGTGGCTGAAATCTTTCTTGGTCTACCTGACCTTGGCTTGGTATCAAGAGATCCCAAAATTTTCCACTTCTTAATAAGTGATTGAACAGTACTGTCTGGCATTTTCAAGGCTTTGGATATCTTTTTATATCCTTTTGCATTTTTATGAAGTTCCATTACCAGGTCTTTTGACAGTTCTTTTCTACTCCCCATGGCTCAGTATCTAGCCTGCTCAGTGCATCCATGTGAGAGCTAACAAGCCCATTGACTAATTATACACAGACACTAATTGCAATTTAAAAAGCCATAGTTGGGGGAAATTAACCTTTAATTGCCATTTTAACCTGTGTGTGTCACCTTGTGTGTCTGTAACAAGGCCAAACATTCAAGAGTACATATGTAAACTTTTGAATGTTTGGCCTTGTTATCATTATGATTTAAAAAGGAGCCAAACAACTATGTGATAATAAATGGCTTCATATGATCACTATCCTTCAATAAAATAAAAAATGTTGCCTGATCAGTCATATTTTTAAAAAAAATTAAAAAAATGCCAACATTTCACAATTTCTGCCATGGTATTCAATCTTTTGAGCACAACTATATATATATATATATATATATATATATATATATATATATATATATATCACTGTAAGTGTAAAAGTTTTTCCACTTGCCTTTTATTTGCTATATGTACTATGTGTATTAGTGATGTGAGCTGCTGAAGAACACAGTACATGAATGTAAATGTCACAGCTGCCATTTGATTGGCTCTTAAACTTTTGACCCAATCATCTAAAAAAATGGCAACTTCCTCTATCCACAAACATCATGAACTCATTTTTTGAAAAATCTTAAATTCTTCATGTGTCTAGTGTTGCTAGTCTGCCTGTAGCTGGAGAGGGAAGGTTATCTTACAAGGACATAGTCATCAATTAAATCATATTGTCAATAGGCAATTTATAGTGTAAGTCGTTCAACAGAACTGAATAGAGATGGATTCTGAATTCAAGCTCTCTTCCATTCATCCCAGCTGTCTAGTATGGTTAATAACAAAAAAAAATGTATCTTGCCATTAAAGCAAACTGAATACAATAGTTATGAAGGACTGGATTTTTTGTTTAACTTTTTAAAATATTTAGCTTATTTTGTTTATTAGAGCATTCTACAAATGTGACATTTTATTGGGGCTTTAAGCCGACCAAATACACTGAAGTCCCATATTCTGAGTACACTATTTATAAAGGATACAAAAAATTTACCAAGTTTGCTATCATTGAAGGTAATGTTATTAAAAAATGTTTATATGCAATTAGAATACATAGCCTTGCATGCCCACAGTCGCTATGAACATGAGCAGCTCCTCAGGGACTGATAACATTTATAAGTAATAGATAACACACAGAATTAGAGGGGTGATGAGTCAATGAAGCTGAATCACAAGCATAAAATAGCTTATCTACATTTTAGTATCCTGTTTTTTAGTAACAGTACATCGTAAAAAGTACTTGCTTTTAAATATGAATTTAAGTTATGGCAGACCTCACCCTTGTTCTTTCTCCCTTTAAAGGGACACTGTACAGTGAAAAGATGATATGTTTGAAAACTTTGTCTAACAGCATAATTAAAGGACCACAAAAACTGGCAAATGTGCTCTGTACCATCAGTTAGAGGGTGAAAATTCATGTGGAAAACGTGTTTACATTTTTAAAATTGATCAAGAATTGACTTAGAAATTTAAATTTTAGTTTAGTCCTTGAAGCCAACAATAATCTGCATAAATAATAACGCTGGAGTCTGTAACTGTTACACATTGCATTATAGATTTAAAAGCAGGTTGTGGTGGTGCAGTGGTAAGCATTCTGTTTTAAAGATTCTTTCATTAGTAAGTCATAGGTTCAATTCCCTTGCCTTCCACTTGTTTAACTAATGTACTTATTTATTTACATGTATATATCAACCATAAGTGTTTTAATAAATACATTAGCTAATAAAAACAAAAAACAATGAAAGGCATTGATTTAGAACCAATGACTTACTAATGAAAACATTTTATGAAACAAACACAAGTATATATATATATATATAATATATATTTTTATCCTTTAATTGTAACGTGCCAACATATTCTATACAGGGTAAGCACAAGTCAATTTTAACACATTGCAAAAGGATGGAGGGCCCTGTTATTGAGCTTAAGATCAAGCGTACCAAGTGCTTTTTCTTAAGCACCTAATAAGATTGAAAACTCAAAGAATGAGTCTAAAGGGTATGAGTGAGGTATAGAAAGGTGAAGTACAATACAATGTGCATATTAAGGCTGAAGGTGACAAGCTTCTTTACACAGATTAGTTTTTAGTGAGATTTCGAAGGATCTGAGGCAAGAGGGTAATATAGTGGAGAGAGGCAAGGAGTCTGGGAGGTGGGAGTGATGATGGCAAAATCAACAGTGAGAGATATATGAGTGGAAGCTGTGATAAAGGGTGGGAAGATTAGATTCTAAGTCTTAGAGACTCATTCAATTGCAAACCACAGTTGCCTTCATACTGCCCGTAAGTATGCAGGCTTGAAATTTGCAACAGTTGCAGAGCAATTCAATTGAACAAGGTCGCAACTACCTGGCCAAAAGCCTAAACCGTAAACCATGCACCCATAAGTAGCATTTTAGAGCATGATTATGATCAATTAAGCAAGGCCGTAACTATCGATGTAGAGACAGCCAATAGTAAATGAGACTTTCATCATGACGTCAGTAAAACATGGAGGTCAAACGTCAATCAATTAGTGTTTAGAAGTTTGATATGCTATGGGACTCGCAAACCGGCTATGTACAAAATGATAAAAATTAATGGCGATACTGTTCTAGTCCATGTGGGTGGCCTGATATGTATAAACTCCTTGATTCCCGAGATTGATATAACCCAGAAATGATACGTTAAAAAAATAATTTATGATTGCAGATTTATGAGCTTGAGGCTGTTGTGCTAATAATTCTAATGACTTTCATCGCTTTCACTGTCTTTTGAAGTGCAGTATTGCATTTACAGTGCTACGATCAGGTGTTTAACCCCCCAGGTCCTCTCTAGCACTCGTAAGATTTTCTTCTACATTTACCATTTATGGGTGTGAAACCATTTGCAGGCTTGAGGAATTGTAGCAATTGAATAGCGATTTGCAATTGTAACATTTATGGGCTTGAAAGATCAAAGGCTTATCTGGGTCAGAATTACGATTTTGACAGCCTGTAACCAACAAATCGTTTGCAGGTAGCGAAAATACACCAATTGAATAGCAAATTAGTTTACGGTTTCCATTACGGACTCCCGTAACTACAATTTGCTCAGTTGAATAGGGGCCTTGAGTTTGAGTTGACAGTCGCACATGCAGGAAGATATGCTAGAGAGGTAGTTGGCAACCTGAGCTTGAAGATATGCGGGTTAGTGCTGTTGCAAAGAGCTAGAGTTAGGGGTCATCCGCATATGGATAATACTGAAATCCAAAACAGTTTATTAGTGTATCAAGGAGAGAAAAGGAGAAAAGTCAGAGGGTGAGGGAAGAGGAGCCATAGAAGGAGACACTAAATGTTACATTTTCTAGATAGGTGTATATATATATATATATATATATATATATATATATATATATTTTTTTTTTTAATAAGTAGTTCACATAATTATTATGATTTTTTTTTTAACTAAACAAAAAACAAGACAGTTGCCTCATATGCCTCATATTGTTATATTATATGATCTAAATAACATATTTCTGATTTTTTAAACAGTAAAGAAAAAGATCACTCTCACTGGGGAATTGAACCAAGGACCATTAGCACCACAGACTGTTGCCTTAGCTACTTTACCATCTCCTCTATTTCTACTCAGTTTGCTAGAGTAGTTACAAGTCGTTACAAATCACTTAGCTGCTGCCTCATTGAAAGTTTCTACACCTGATTATAATTGATTTTCATTATGTTCTGCACAGTACAGAACTCAATACTCATTCAGGTAGAGGCAACAAAGTGAAATAGCCTGACTTCATTTGATCATGACTCCATCAATTTGCAGAGCACATATGAGGACTTTTGTGGTACTTTAAGAAGAGAAAAAGTCATTAAGCTAGTTTTTTAGTTAGAAAAAAATAAATAAAAAATGTGTGCATCTAATGGATTTGGAGGCACCCATGTATTGGTGGAAGCTGTTTGTGTGAGGGGTGTTTGCATTCACTGATGCACGCTGTTTGCTTCTTGACCTGCAAAAGAAAAGGGGTATGATGGCAATGTGAGTCTGATTATCTAATAAAGCTTTCTCTCCTCTCCTTGCTCCCTCATCCCTCTGTCCACTGATAGATGAAAACACACCCTTTTGATCCAGTGATGTAAAATGGCAAATTGATTCCTTTACTCGGAAGCAGTTTAAAAAAAAAAATCAGCTTTTCCAATATTTTATTTTAATGTCCATTACTTGTACAGCTGGTAATGTTGTTAGTTTGTTACACAATTCACAATCAAATGTATTTATTTAGCTGCAGTCGTCCTATAAAGAAATAGAACTGATAATATGGAAGATGTAATTAGAAAGTTAAAAAACATAGCTGTTGTTTGCAATCCTGACCTTTGCCAATAAATGGACACAGTTGATTAGACCAGTTACTCCCTGAGATCTGCATATCATACTAGCGACTTGCCCGTCAAAAATTTACGGCAATAGAATTGTATGGCCGGTAATGCTGTTTGGTAGAGAAAGTAAGTGTTTTGGTTGTGTGAGCTTCGGCGCTGATTGCAAGCCTCTTGGTTGGTGTATTTTTGGTATGAGAACTCGTTTGGCGCTCATTGCAAGGTTTGCGCTGATGCCCCTTTGCCACGCATTGCGAGCCTCTCCCCTGGTGTAGTTGTGCTCCTCTAAACACCATTGGCACGCCTTGTGAGGCGCGCGCTGAGCGCCTTTAGCGTTTATTGTGAATCTTTTCTTTTTTTTCCCTATGTATTTTTTTATGTTAATTAATTAATTTGTAAAGTTATAAATTAATATACCTTAGCTATTTGTAATTAATATATGCAGGAAGCATACAATGTAGATTTGCACTGTTGGTGAGCTGAGGTGTAAGTGTGAGCAATGTGTGCAGTGTGTTGTGTAAATAGACTGCATGCGCGAGGGCAAACCGTTTGTTTAGCTGTGTATTTCCGCATTTTGTTATGTTAATGTTATTAGTTTGCAGCTAGTGTTGTAAAATGGCTGCAATTATGTATGTGTTAGGCGGGTGTGGAGCATTTTGCGTCCTTCCTAATAGTGTATTTAGTAGCTCGTGTGTGCTTGCCGGTGTTTTGCATGCTTCGGGGTTGTGTAGCCTTGTTTTTGTTTTTATCAGCGGCCATTTTTTCTCTCACTTAGGGAATTTTCGAGTGGCGAAAATCTTTAAATTGTATTTAAATTGGCATGTAACCTCATTCCCAGATGTCTTGGCTTGTCCCCCCTTGCTGTGTGTGTATTTGTTAAAAAAAAATACTTTTTATTTTGTGTGCTATTCGTGTTTTTTGATGTGCGTGTTGCGGCCGCTAAGTTCGTATTTTTTGTGGCTCGTATTTTTTTTTTCTAAGTGGCTTTGTGAGCCCGCGGTTTTATTGTTGCATTACCATCGGATTTTGGCAAGGTTGCGCTGCTGAGAACTAAATATGTGATGGCTATAGAGGGAAAACAATACTACCAGGCATCCAGGGAGCAATTAGCAAGTATTGACTATAATTACCTAGAAGAGATAACAGAACAGCCTGATTAACACATTAACACAACTAACTTCAATGTAAGATCACTGTACAAATTGCATTAAAAAAAATAGAATTTGATTGAGAAAAGTAATTGCTATTACATATAGTTTTATATTTTACCAGGTTTGGAAGCTCTGCAGTGTCCATTTAAGACGACCTGTATATTTAATGTTTCATCTTCAGCTGTGATGCTGTGATCTCAACCTCTGAGATACTTACTTGACAGAAAAGAAAAAGTTTAATGGGACAACAATGGGAATGAACTTACATATTATTTATAATTAAATAATAGGTATTAAAGTTTTATATTTATTTAAACATCTGAAAACGGTTTTGCCAACTAGCAATCTTACTTCTTTAACACAGAATATTAAAATGTGAGATGACAATGTTTCTTTAATTGTTTTAAGTTAGCTGTATATGGTGGTGGCATCTTTTGAATCAACTTAAATGACCACTCTAGTCCTCATACAACAGAGTTTTATTCATCTGTTACATTATTATAAATAAATAATGATATAAATTATTTGAAGGAAAATGTAATTGCAGCATTTCAAAACTTACATTTACATATTAATTTTTCAGATTTCAGTACATCTTCTTCTTTCGACCAACTTTCAGGTGTCCATTTTATGGGAAAGGATCTGTTTTGGAGACTGTCATGATACGAAGGCACACAGAGAAGAGGACAACAGAGGTGGAGATGGATAGATGAGGTCACTGAAGCAATGAACATGAGTTTAATGGAGCTCAGAGGGGCAATGACTGACAGATGTGCCTGGCTTGGTGCGTTCCTAAAGTCACGGAGAGTCATGGAGAGTCTGACACGACTGAATGACTGATCAACGACAACAACATGATAAGAATCTTTATCTTCCTCCTTCCCTGCAGTGCTACCGCAGTCAAACCAGGACCAGTCATGTAAGATTTTAGGACAGCCTCTTATGTCCTGAACACCTAATAGGGTTGGAGAAAAATAGCACTGATACTCCCTGTAACACAAAAAAAGAAGAAAAGTGTAAATTTTAAAAGCTACATTTTTTCTATTAAATGTTGTTTTTATTGCTTATCAGTTATTAAAGGGATATGTAAGTTTCCTGGGTTTCAAATGTTTCCTAATGTTTCCTAGTAGAAAAACATATATTATATTGAAAAGTTGAATGTACTTAAATATTTATGCTAGATACTGATATCTGGATGTACACACCCCTAGGTAGCTCACATAAAGTGTACCCTGCAGGGTACAGTGTGGGACCTCTAAATGAAATGATGGTTGGTGGGGACAACTGCCAGATTGTGATACAAATGTTTCAGTCTTTACTCTTCCTCCTGATTGGCCAAAACAATTTTTCAAATTGTATACCAATTTAGCCTGGATTTGGAGGGTGTTAACCCTAAGTTTCAACTGACGGAAATTAAAAGATATTTTGCTATCTTTAAGGTACGTGTTTAAATGCTTATTTTTGGCATTTTTGCATGCAACATTTTTTTTTGTCATACACTACTAATTCTCCTTTATCGGATTCTCTCATAATCCAGCTCACCTACATATCCCTTTAAATAAATAAATTAAACCCTACGGTAAAACCTCTACAGTGGTCCTTTAATAATTCAAGTTCACAAATTTAAATGCATCATAGTCTTCTTCTATTCTTACACTTATAATAACTAATTTTCCATCTGTAACATTTAGTTAAATGTTTTGTACAAGATTTTAATCAACATTTTATTTCATGATTTAATACAGTTTTATTTAATTCTGCATTTCTTCCACTTTTTGATTGGTGCCAGGACAAAGTGCCAGCTGGCCATAGACAGACCATTGCCCTCAGGATAATGCTCTGCTTATATGTAATTAAGACTTCATTAGAAAATAAGTAATTCAATGTATCTCTTTGAATGAACTACAATGTCTCGAAATTCTGCTAAAAGTTATTTAAGGTAACTAGGAAAATATACTTGTTCTGCATTGATTTAAGCAGTTCTGAACTGTTTATTAAAGAGAGTGTGGACCCCAGGGAGTAAATAATTTAATCAGCCTAATTACTCCCTAGTTATTCAAGAACAGACTTGTCCAACCCCTGACTTCAAGTGCTGGAGCCAAGCAATAATTTCAGAATATCCATTATACCTTGTAAAAACAGAATTGTAGAAAATGTTGGTGTAAATATTCCCCACTTAAACAAAAACATTTAACCTGTATATAGATTAAAATAATTAAAAAAGGCCAACCATATAGGTTTGTCACATATCAATAGAGATTTAAAATGCTAGCTTCAAATACATTTGTTTAAGGTAGAAATAATTTTAAAATCAGGCAACAACTTCCTAAATATTTGAGGAAGATCATCTTTACACTTATTTTTAATTATTAACAAAAAGAAATGTTGTGGATATTCTATCTGCAAAGAATTTAATCTTATATATAAACATATTACATGTATGTTTATCACTTACCAAGGCTTATAAATGTATGGACAATACTTTTAGTATATTCAAAATTCCAGGAGCTGATTGTTTGGCTGAAATCAACCCCATTATTTAGATTAATTTAAACCCTCTGACACTAAATGCTTTCATACTTGGAATTTTTCAGTCTAACAAACGGAAATAAATTACCAACAGATCAATCATTTCCTCATTAGATGTATAAGCATTAGATGAAGTTCATCATGAGGACACAAACAAGTTTAATCAAAGTTTGATTAGCATGGAATGCATTTTGTTTGTTCTGAACATTTATTTTTACTTTAATTATATTTTTTTATCTACGGTTATGAGGAATATGGATGGGTTACTTAGCATCTCAAGTGACTGGGATGTGCTTCCCTGTATTTTTATATGCACTATTATGTACAATATGAGGAAAAATTGCCCTCACACTTCAGCCACTTGAGAGGCTTAATAAATACCCCCCCCCCCCCATGCTTGCACTTCATTTTGCAAACCTATTTATAACAGTATGGACAATCCAATAGGCAGAAAAAGAAATGTTAAATTGCTATTTTTTTGTTAATTTAATTGAAAATGATTGTCATGGTTTTAGCACTATTTTAGGGAGCAGTTTCAGACATTTACAACTTTTGTACTATTAGCAAGGTCAAGATAAGAGACCTACTGAAACGGCCAATGAATGGCTACAGCCAATTATGTTGTCTCCTTTCTGTGTATTGGTGGTAGGAATTCCCTGGAAGGAGGCCCAAAGCATATGAGCAAGATGGCAATTAGTAAGTGACTTTGTCCCATGCACGATGTAGAAAATGTTATTTTTTTTTGTGCTCTGCTCCCATTTCTCTGAGCTCAAACAGCATTTAGTCTCATGCAAAAACTAAAGAAAAATTCAGTTTGCAACTTTCACCGTTGCCAGGGCAACCAGCAACACCACAGAACTTCTCTTAAGGATTCTGAAGGATGTCATCACACAATGTTTATTAATAAACAATGCTTTGGCCTTGCATTCCGTTTCTTAATTGTGTACCTAGGTACATAAAAATCCCATCCATACTGGAATGGGATGTGATTTTGTCTCATATAGAACACAGGTGGCCAGTCAATTACTCTGACCTTGAAATTAATTATTTATTTAGTTTTTAGGGTCTGGAACAAATAATTTCCCTCAAATATGACACACAATGTCAGGATTATAAAATATTTCCAGCTTGGCGCACTTAAATACTAGAAAAACAAAACTATTTTTATTTTAGTTTAATTCCATTATGGTTTGTAAGACGTTTGGACTTACTGCCAAGTTATCGTGTTGTTGCAGATTTTTGGCAATGGAACTTAAGATAACTTGTGTAAATGTGTTTGAGTTAAGAGGTCATAATTACATTCTTTTGTGAGTTCAACAGGAACACAGACTTTTAGAATTGTGTTTGATATGTGGTTGATGATTTATGTAGAAAAAACAACTTCCAAGAATTGTCCAGACAGTTGATCCTGTAAATATTTGCTTTTGCTCTTTAAAACCTGTTTACATTTTATAATGGCAAATATAGTTTTAGAGAAATAAAGAAATATTGGTGTTTGCAGATTCATATATATATAAAAAGTATTTTTTTAATTCCCATGTGTTCAGTAAGTTACATTTTGTAATAGGTTTATTTTTAACTTTCTAAAAGATTTTACCGTTTACTTATTATATTTCTTTAACAATTATATACAGTGTTGGTTATCTCCATTTTGTCATATAAGAGCTCATTCTATCAGGAAGATTATTTTTCTTGTCAGGTTGTTGGGAATCTTGTATCATGATATCAACCTTTTGCAACACAGTGGGCCCATTTTTCCTCAAGGAGGAAGTTTTGGAGATCTTTTTTTTATCCTAATCTATTGCTGTTGTTAAAATATTTGATATTAGAGAGACAAGATCTCCAACATGTGGCTCTTTGGAACATGTTGCCCAGCAAATGACTACATTTTTCATCAAATACAACTAACTTCAACTATCTAACATAACAATATAGATTTTAAGATAGCTAAAAACTAAAATTCTGATTTTATTTTCCTTGGATCCAAGATCTCTGCAGATGGTGACTGTAGTCATGAAATTAAAAGACGTTTGCTTCTGGGAAATAAAGCTATGGCAAGCTTGGACAAGCTAGTAAAAAGTATAAGATATTAAACTATTGACAAAGGTCCACATAGTTCGAATTATGGTATTCCCAGTAGTAACATACGGATGTGAGAGCTGGACCATAAAGAAGTCTGAATGCCATAGACTCCTTTGAATTGTGATGTTGGAGAAGACTGCAAGAAGATCCAATAATTCAATACTTCAGGAAATCAAGACAAACTGTTCACTAGAAGGTATAATCATGAAGCTGTAGCTCAAATATTTTGGCCATATTATGAGACGGCAGGATTCTCTAGAAAAGACTCTGATGCTGGGAAAGATTGAAGGCACAAGAATAAAAGGAACGACAGAGGCGGAGATGGATAGATGAGGTCACTGAAGCAATGAACATTAACTTGATGGAGCTCAGAGGGGCAGTGGCTGAGAAATGCACCTGGCGTGCTGTGGTCTATAGAGTCACGGATAGTCGGACGCAACTTAACGACTAAACAACAACAAATAACTAAAATACCCCATCTAGTCTATCTATGTATCTATGTATCTATGCATCTATGCATCTATGTATCTATCTATCTATGTATGTATGTATCTATCTATCTATCTATCTATCTATCTATCTATCTATCTATCTATCTATCTATCTAAAAGCTTGACATAATTAAGCTTCACCTTCATGTAGCCTTGGAAGTCATGTCATAAAATGTCTTTTCAAATTTACTTTGTTACTAGTCTTGCTACGTGGTAAAAAATAAATACCACCGTTAAAAAAACTACTACATATAATTAATCATTATTGGGGGCAGTCATTTTATCATTTCCTTGTCTGGTTTGCAATCTGAATGCAAATGAATTTCCAGTTTTTACTCCTGTAAATTGTGTTTCTTCGTGGAGGACTTTTCATTAGAACCCAGTTTAAATCATTTGTGCATCTATGGTCCTCTCTCAAGGGACAAATAAGGTAAACAATAAATCACTGGTTGTGTCAAAGCATAATTGAATATAACAGGCAATAAATTACAGGCCATATTAATATTTGTTTTTCTAAACATTTTGCCCATTATCAAATACAGTTACATAGTTACATAGTAATTGAGGTTGAAAAAAGACTTTTAGCCCATCAAGTTCAACCTTTTAAGATCTTGTCTGATCTGCAATATGCGGATTAATTGTTAATTGATCCAGAGGCAAACAGAAAAAAAGTGAAACTTTGCCAAAAATCAATTCCTTCCTGACCCCAGATACTGGCGATCGGATTCCTCCCTGGATCAATACTCTCTCTAATTATCCAGAATAACCCAGAATGCCCTTTTTATTTAAAAATTCCTTTGTAAAATGATCTATTGAATCCGCTGTCACCACCTCCCTTGGTAGAGAATTCCACAAATTAACCACCCTTACTGTGAAGAACCCTTTTCTTTCTTTAAGGTGGAATCTTTTTACTTCTAACCTCAAAGGATGTCCTTGTGTCAGTTGAAAATCTCTTAAGAAATATAGTTCTTCAAAAGACTAAGGGCCTCATTCTATTAGCGGCCGCAGCGGTTGCGGGGCCGCAAGGACCGGCCGCAAGCTATTCGGCTATTCTATTCCCTTCCGGCCGGGGGTTCCGACAGGCTTGCGGCCGGCGCCTTGCTATCTCTTGCGGCCGCTCGCGCCAGAGGAAAGCCTTTGATCTAAAACGGCCGCAAGAGTTTCGGCCGTAAGAAATTTCTATTTGCAATTCAATTGCTCCGGGAAACCTCTCTGCAAGGCTAAAAACGAGCCGCAGCTTACTTGCAGGAAAGAGGTCCTGCTAGCACCAATTAAGCACATAAAATAGCTCAAATAAAGCCATCCTGCACTTTGAGAAGACTATAAAGGGATTTTAGGTGTTAGAAAAAATAGTACATAATTATCCTGTACTCAAATCCGTAAAATATTTTATTTTTAATATCCGTAAAATATCCATGTAAAAAGTCCAGAGTGCTTGGAGCACCTCAGACACGCCCACGCCGCAGCCGGAAAATAAACAGTTAATTTGAACTTGGGTTTGGGCAGATGTGCAAGCTTGAGAGTGGGTTCCTTTTAATCCTCATGTCCCCCAATATGATCCCTAGCATTTACAGAGCTGTACAGTGCAGGCTTGAATTTATTTTTGAGTTTTTATATTTCACAGCTTACGGCCGGTTCCAAGATATGCGGCCGGCCGTAAGAGGAGATCCTTGCGGGGCCGTATAATAGAATCGCGAGTTAACTGAACCCCCGCAAGGAATCGCAGCCTTACGGCCGATTTACGGCCGCTAATAGAATGAGGCCCTAAGTAACTTATTTTATTTTGGGCAGTACAGATTGAATTAACATACAATAAGTTTAGCTGTAAACGTCATACTCTTGTTAAATGTGTTTGTTCTTCTTGATATGTGTGTTCATGATATTAAACTACACCCATTCTGTGTCACCCAACATTGTAGGACTTTTTTCTTGCCTAGTTTTTCTATGTGGTTTTGTGATTTACAAGAGTTGTCTTTTGTCAGCATATTTGCAGTGTTTGGCTTGGAATAACTTTGAAGACAAAAGGTAATCAAACGTTTATTAATGATTACTCTGAATTTACGGGCATTTCAGGTTGCAATGTGCGTCAGTTGTTAGACTTAACAATAATGCAAAATCAGACCATTTCATATCCTTAGTGTCCATGTGAGAAATTAAACTAACATTTATTTTGGATGATGCAACAGAAAATGCAGAATTTCATGAAATCCATTTCCACTGACTCAGTGCCTCCTGGTAAAGTGGAAGTCATAAATCACATGCTTTCTGTGAGTCAATGTATTAAATATTTGCAAATACAATATACATGCTTTTCTTTTACGTATTTTATTTGTATCATTACTATTATTGTTATATATTGGATTTAATAGACTAAACTGAACATAAAGCTGGCTTAAAAAAATCGATGATATGTTTGAACTAGAAGTCCTTCTGAAATTGTTCACTGTACTTATATCTCTGATTTTCATCAGGTGCAAATGGTTTTATTATGTAGGAATAAATTGTACAGGGGAGGGAAAGAGAGAGACAGAGGAGGGGATGGGAGAGACACAGGGGTAGAGAAACAGGGGAGGGGTGGGAGAGAAAGAGGGGGTGGGAGAAAAACAATTAAGGGGAGAGAGACAGGGGGAGACAGGGAAGAGAGTGGGAGAGAAACATGGGGGGAGACAGATAGAGGAGAGACAATGTGGGTAGCGAGACATGGGGGGAGAGAGAAGGAGGGGAGGGGGGAAGAAAGAAGGAGGGGGAGAGAGACAGTGTGATGGAGAGACAGGGAGGGAGAGAGAATGAGGGAGGGAGAGAAGGAGGGAGAGAGACAGAAGAAGAGAGAGAAGGTGCACAGAGAGATATAGAGAGGGCGCACAGAGAGAGAGAGGGAGAGGGCACAGAGAGGGAGAGGGCACAGAGAGATAGAGAGACAGAGCAGATGATCTATCATACCATCATTTATAACAGGCAAACGACTAGTAACTACTAGTAACAACTAAGTTTAGAAAAAATAGTAACTAATCTTAATGCGCTTTAAAAAGAACTCGTAATCTCTACCATGACATGACTATTTTACTTATGATGACAGAGAAATTAGGAAATAAAACATTTTCCCTATTCAGCTGAAAGAATATGATGAACAGAGTAGCAAAGACATAGTTAAGGTCAAGGTGATCCAGATTTACTAAAGGGTTAACTATTTGAGAAATTGTGGAGAACCTATCTATTCCTCTGTTATCCTATTATCATATGGGGCATGTACTAAGATTTTACATCTCCATGATCTCCTTAACACTTAAACCTTTAGTACCCACTCAACAAACATGTATTATGCAAAAATAAATAGAAAATTAATTTCACATAAAAAACATAGCAAATATAATATATAGATATTAATGTTCTTAGAAACTTAACAAGAAGCCTTTAAGAGAAACTGTGTCTCATTGCTAATGGTTTAGAAGCAAAATAGAATGTCTTGGGGTCTTAACCCTTCATCAAGTATTTAAATACAAACAAACATGTCTGTATATATTGTATATATATATATACCAGATAAAATAATATGTATGCATTGAGTACTCTTGCTTTTTGTATCATACTACCCAATGAATGGTATCAGGGGCGGAGCTACCACCTGTGCGAGAGGTGAAATGCACCGAGGCACTGCTATGGTGTGGCCCTAATGCAATCTATTTATTTTCTTTTTACATTGAGTTTTTTGTAATGTAGGGCCCCTACCCCTGCCCTCAACCGGATCAATATAAGAAGACCAAAAGAGGTGGCGGCTGGTGAGACTGAGGGGATCTGGGGGAGGCCTGGTAAGGGTGAGGGAGGCCAGGGCGGTATGGGCTGAGGTTTCCTACACTCCAAAAAGAAAAACATGGGGGGGGCGTGGCCTAACAGGAGATGCAGCAAGACATGCCCGGCATCAGCTCCAACCCAATACCCAGACAATCCAGGGTAATCTGCCCTAATCCCCCACAAAAAAAGGGGGTGCAGGGGAAGAGGAGGACAGAAAAATCTTGAAAATCGTGGCTAATTGACACGCCACGTGGTCGAGGCCTGGTGCACCCGGCCTCCCCGGCGATCAGCAGCAGCAGCAGCAGCAGCTGCACAGCAGAGCAGTGCTGCAGGGGCGACCCAAGCAGCCCAGAAGCCCACTTTTAACCCCCAACGATCATCACTTGCCACTGGAACAAAGTAAGTGGTTGAGGCCTCCACCATCTGGTCCCCCGCTGAACTGAGAGGTAAGCGGGACACAGTACACCAGATCCCTTCCTCACCATCCCTATACAAGTAGTGCATAAGCAAAAAAAAAAAAAAGAGGCAGCCTAGACCCCAACATCTAAAGTGGCACAACTCTATTTACTTAGAGGGGGCAGGAGGCCATCTTGAGACACAACCACCAAGAGGCCCCCCCCCCCCCAGACAAGACTCCAAAATGGGGCCCAGACAGCACTAACAGCAGCCTTTTTAAGCTCCACAGGGGAGTCCCCAACTGGACAGCCTACAACAGCACAATTACTGCCTCCAACTCATCTGTGCAAAGATTAAGATTATTTAGACAAGTTTCACTAGAATTGTAAATATGTTAAACAATTCAAAAAGCAAGATGCATTAACTCTCACTGAATTACGCAAGTCACCTACATGAGCCGGCTACCAGAAAAGCTCTAGCCTACCTAGACTCTCATGCTCAACTAAGCAAAATCCCTAGCCTGCTTCACCTACAGCACAGAAGACGGCAACCTCTATAGATCACACCCTCAGGACAAGGCAGCATCATGGCGACTTGCAGCAGCACCAAACCCCAAAAAAAACAAGCGAGTAGAAACATCCAGGAGTTTTACAAAGCTCCAAATGATGCACCATTATTCCCGCACAACTCAAAGTCGCCGGTCAGAGAGGGAGAGCCAGAGGTAGCACATGCTCAGGTGGAACTAACAGACAAAAACATGGAAAAAATAAAACTGATGTTCCAAGAACTAATGACAACTGCTATCACTGACCTGAAAAGGGAGCTGCATGGCCTGGGACTAAGAACGCAGCTGTTAAAGGAGCAAACGGACCAGATAGTAGAAGCCCAGATGCATGATCAAGAGGTAATGGCGCAACACTCCACACAGATAAAAGAGCTGACCGACAAGGTTGAAGATCTTGAAAACCGCTCACGAAGACATAACATAAGACTGAGAAATGTCCCAAACAGCATTTCAGACATACTGCAGTACTCAAAAGCGGTCATACTTGGGATCATTCCCACAAGCAGCGAAGCAGACTGGGCTATTGAAAGAGCGCATAGGGCCCTTGGCCCAACAAAAGCTAACAACCAACCTAAGGATATAATAATAAGATTTCCCAAACAAAGCGCAAGAGACTTGATACTCACAGCAGCGAGAAGGCTCAAAGAAATCAAAGGCCCGGACAACTCATCTATACAAGTATACATGGACTTGGCTCCGGCCACGCTGCAGAAAAGAAAGGAGATGAAACCCATGCTGGAAATATTGTCCAGCCACAAAATCCTCTACATGTGGGGTTTTCCATTTTCACTAATTTTCCAGCGGGGCGGATCCACTTACAGAGTACACACAGTGGAAGAAGCTGAGATCCTCCTCAGAAAGCTGAATTTACTAGTAGAGGATAAAGACACTGAAAGGAGAAGTCCAAGACCCAGACCCAGTCTTGCCAAGATGTGGCAAGTATCGGCCAAAAAAACAAAAACAGCAGCCTTCAGTAGGGGGCCTTGTAACGAAATCCCCTATTTTACAGACTTCACGAACCAACCTAAGCGGTCAAACCCAGTAATGGGAGTAATAGCTACTGGCCTCAAGGTATGGAAACAGGTAGGGAGATAGGGAAACTACCAAATTGTTAGGAAATGTTTTAACCAGTTTATTGAAATGTTGAATCTAAGCTTCTGTATCTCTTTTGCTTTTCTTCTTAGTCTATCCAGTTTACAGGTGGTCTCGGCGCCCAAGGCACCCAAGGGAGGTTCCCGGCGCGGGTCACGGTCCTTCAGCATTCTACACCCAGGTAACCTAACCGCCACACACTCCCCACAGAGAACATATAAAGCTAACTACACGAAAAACCAATGGCTGACGTAGAGCACAACTTTTTAACACACAATGTAAGGGGCTTCAACTCTCAATTTAAAAGACGCAAAGCTTTCCTGTTTTATAAAAGATTCCATCCATCTGTCATATTTATGCAAGAGACCCATTTCGCCCAGGGCAAAGTACCCACTTACCTACACAAGGAATTCCCAGTAGACTACACTTGCAACCAGAAAAGCAAAAAAGCAGGCTTAGCTACATTAATACACCGTGATTTCCCAATTGTAGTTTGAAAAACAAACCAAAGACAAAGAGGGTAATTATCTAATATCAACAGGAACCATCCTAAACCTTAGAATCTCATTGGTTAATATCTATGCCCCCACCACAGCGCCCACCAGGGCGCTCACTAAATTGCTAAGCACCTTGAAGCAAAAAGACTGGGGCAAAATCATACTAGGAGGTGACATTAACCTTACGCTCGAGCCTTCTGTAGACAGATCAAGAGCAACCCATCCCACGCGTAACATGAAACAGCTCAAAACAATCCACACACAAATGAGGGAGTTAGAGTTGACTGATGCCTGGAGGGGACTACACCCATCGTTAAAGGAGTATTCTTATTACTCTCCAACTCACAATTCCTATTCCAGAATAGATGTTCTCCTAACTCATACCTCGCTATTTAACCACACAGTGGATGTCCAGATCCACCCTTGCCCTTGGTCTGACCACGCGGTAGTTAGCATCAAAATTCAACTGGGACTTTGCCTCACAACCCCTGGGAAGTGGAGCTTAAACGAGGCACTTCTAACCAATCCCGGATCGCTAGCACAAATAGAACATGACATTCAAGATTACTTCACGTTAAACATGGTCCCCGAGGCAAATATAGGGTGGGTCTGGGTAGCGCACAAAGCATACATTAGAGGCACCTTAATTAAACTGGCAGCTGCCAGGAAGAAACAATACATTCAAAAAGAAAATGACTTATTTAAAAAACTGCAGTACTTGGAAAAAGCAATTCAGGCCAAAGCTCCTGGGGTCTCTAGAACCCAGCTAGACAACACTAGACTAGAACTAGATGCGTTACTAGCCGCTAAAACTGAACAGGCCCTTAGGAAAACTAGGCATAAGTTTTACGCCCAGGGTAACAAGCCCTCCCCTATGCTTGCACGCAGACTCAACCTAAAGAAAAACTTAACTCATATCACCAAAATTAAAACGGAAAGTGGAGAAATTACAATGAACCAATCGGAAATAAAAAAGACATTCCACAAGTGCTACCAAGAAATCTACTCGGCAAAAACAAAAGCCAATAACTTCACAGTGCAGGAATTCCTTAACAGCCTAGACTTTGCCAAAATCTCGGAGGGGGAATTAGACTCCCTAAATGCAGAGATAACCCCGTCCGAAGTTATTGACACTATAAAAACGCTTAAAGCATGAAAAGCCCCTGGCCCGGATGGCTACTCAAACTTATACTATAAAAGCTTTGCAAAACACCTTGCCCCACACCTAAGCAAATTATTTAATGAGATGCTATTAGGAGAGCCAATGCCAGCCGAGCTAAACCAGGCAGATGTAATCTTTATCCCTAAACCAGGAAAGGATACTTTAAACCCAAGGAACTATAGGCCAATATCCCTTTTAAACGGGGACATTAAAATCCTAGCTAAGCTAATGGCAGCAAGGGTAGCCAAATTCCTCCCCAAACTAATACACAAAGACCAAGTGGGCTTTATGCCGAACAGACAAGCTGGGGATAACATACGACGTATTCTAAATGTTTCCCACATAGCTAAAAAGGCGAATATACCTCTCAGTCTAGTATCCTTAGATCTAGAAAAGGCATTTGACTCCGTTGAATGGCCTTATTTACATGCGGTTCTAGATAAATTCGGCATCAGAGGCACATTTACAAATCTAGTAAATACATTATACAAAGCACCGACGGCAAGCCTTAGGCTTCCAGGGGCTAATAGAGATCTTATAAACATCCAGAGAGGTATGAGGCAGGGATGCCCCCTGTCCCCGCTACTATTCGCTCTAGCCATCGAACCTCTTGCTCAGGCCATTAGGACATGCCCCACCATACAGGGTATTGAGGTGGGATGTCAACAAATGAAATGTAGCTTGTTCGCAGATGACATCTTGTGCACGATTACAAAACCGGTAACCTCAATAGCAGCCCTTATGGACTTAATGTCCCGGTTTGGGAACTTGTCAGGCCTTAAAGTTAATGCAGATAAATCTGAAATAATATGCATGAGAGTGCCCTCAGACCAGGTACAAGCCCTAAAAGAAGGACACTCGTTCTCATGGCCAAAGGGAAGTATCAAATATCTAGGAGTTAACCTCACACCAGAGTTGTCAGCTTTATACAAAGAAAATTATACCTCCTTTACAAAAAATTACAAGCAGATCTACTTAGGTGGAATAGATACAACCTGTCATGGACAGGAAGAATAAACGCTTTTAAAATGAACATGTTACCCAAAATCTTATACTATTTTCGAACACTCCCGATTAGAATACATAGAGGAGATCTAGATGGCTTCCAAAAAGCGGTATTTCGATTCATCTGGCAACATAAACACCCGAGAATCAACAAGTCCCTAATGTATAGAGACAGAGAAGCAGGGGGTTTGGCGTGCCCAAATTTGATATACTACTTTAAAGCAGCCTAGATTTCCTTCCTACCACAAGCCCATTCCAGTGAACACCAACCAATGTGGGTATCCCTAGAGAACTATCAAATGAAACTCTACAAATGGGATAATATCATTTGGTCCCCAACACTCCCCCCAATAGCAAAATCAGGCTACAATAATCCAATGATGAAATTATCCCTGCAGGAGTGGAGGGGGGCAAACTCCAAGCGGCAGTTAACACACTCCCTTTCATCTCTCACGCCAGTATTTTCGGGATCCCAGATTATGAAGGAGTTAGGGGGGGTCTCAAAAGCGTGGTGGCCTTCGGCGCTCCATGCCAGCAACTGCGGCCCTCGCTTTGCGAGGTCCTCAGGTGCTGGCATGGAGCGCCTACGGCGCTCCATGCCAGCAACTGAGACCCTCGGGCAGTGCCCTCGCTTCGCGACTTTTTACTTATTTTGTTACATTACAGCCTTAAGTTCAATGTTTTGTTAATCTGAATTTTATGTGATGGGTCAGAACACAATAGTCTAAGTTGCTAAAATGAGAAAAAAATATACATAAAACCATTTTTTAGAAATAGAAAACAGAAAATTGGCATGTGCGTATGTATTCACCCCATTTGTTATGAAGCCCATAAAAGCTCTGGTGCAACCAATTACCTTCAGAAGTCACATAATTAGTGAAATGATGTCCACCTGTGTGCAATCTAAGTGTCACATGATCTGTCATTACATATACACACCTTTTTTGAAAGGCCCCAGAGGCTGCAACACCTAAGCAAGAGGCACCACTAACCAAACACTGAAGACCAAGGAACTCTCCAAACAAGTAAGGGACAATGTTGTTGAGAAGTACAAGTCAGGGTTAGGTTATAAAAAAAACATCCAAATCTTTGATGATTCCCAGGAGCACCATCAAATCTATCATGACTAAATGGAAAGAACATGACACAACAGAAAACCTGCCAAAACTCACAGACTGGGCAAGGAGGGCATTAATCAGAGAGGCAGCACAGAGACCTAAGGTAATCCTGGAGGAGCTGCAGAGTTCCCCTTCAGAGACTGTAGTATCTGTACATAGGACAACAATAAGCCGTACGCTCCATAGAGTTGGGCTTTATGGCAGAATGGCCAGAAGAAAGCCATTACTTTTAGCAAAAAGCAAAAGGGCACGTTTTGAGTTTGCGAAACGGCATGTGGGAGACTCCCAAAATGGATGGAGGAAGGTGCTCTGATGAGACTAAAATTCAACTTTTCAGCCATCAAAGAAAAATCTATGTCTGATGCAAACCCAACACATCACATCACCCAAAGAACGCCATGTTTTTCAGCAGCCGGGACTGGGAAACTGGTCAGAGTTGAGGGTAAGATAGACGGTGCTAAATACAGGGATATTCTTGAGCAAAACTTGTAGCACTTTGTGCATGATTTGAGGCTGGGACGGAGGTTCACCTTCCAGATGGACAATGACTGAAAACACACTGCTAAAGCAACACTTGAGTGGAGCGGTTTTGCAAGGAGGAATGGACAAGAAGCCCAGTGGTAAGATGTGGCAAGCTCATAGAGACTTATCCAAAGCAACTTGAAGCTGTGATTGCCGCAAAAGTTGGCTCTACAAAGTATTGACTTTAGGGGGGTGAATAGTTATGCACATTGACTTTTTCTGTTATTTTGTCCTATTTGTTGGTTGCTTCAAAATAATAAAAAAAAAACATCTTCAAAGTTGTGGGCATGTTCTGTAAATTAAATGATGCAAATCCTCAAACAATCCATGTTAATTCCAGGTTGTGAGGCGAAAAATGCCAAGGGGGGTGGATACTTTTGCAAGGCACTATATATATATTATATATATATATATATATATATATATATATATATATATATATATATATATAAATATATATATATATATATATATATATATTAAATAAAAATATTTCACAGCAGTTATTTAAAAGGACATGTTCTAAACAGTACTACATTTTTTCACTGAAATATAATTTCTGCAAGTGTATAATATTTATTTATTTTACATTTGCATAATGTTTTTATCCAGAGTGCTTTCAATAGCTGTAGGGTTAGTGACAAGAACATTTTTATTTGTATTAGTTGTAGGGTAAGAAGTTGGGAAGATGTTTCCATATAGGATAGGGGAGGGATTGTGAAATAGTGCGGTTAGTATAAACAATTAGGGTTTTTTCATGCCAATAAAAAAAACTCTTATATGTTTAAAACCTGCTATCTATAAGTGCATGATAACAACATTGTGATTTCCGTGTCCCTTTAAGGTTAAATCAGAATGAAAACAGTGACATATGTGCAATAAATACATTCAAAAACAAAACTGATACAGGCAGAGCACACCTGGAAAGAATACATATACCGTATTTACATTTTTGTTCACAAATCAGATGACCTCATGTTTTACAACTACGGGTGTGTTTCTGTTTAGTGCACGTACAACATGTGTAAATAGTGCACTGCACAGCTTTATGTAGATTGTCCCATACATGACCTTAGCAAATCATTGTGTGCTTAATATATAAAAAGTAAAGTAGATGCCTATTTGATATCTTTGTCAGAATAGTGCATTGCTTTCTATGGAGATGTTGTTTTATGTAATTTTATTTTTATTTATTATTTGCTGTTAGGTTGCAAAGCAACATGTGTTTATGAATACTAGGAAATAGTTGTGGGTCACTCTAGCGGATCAAAGGTTAAATTGCTGCCTGTCCACCTAATGTGAAGAAACAGCAACTGCTTTGTGGAGAGGGGTTGGATTACACAGTCATAATCAATTATGTCTCCATATTTTTTTTGAGGGAAAGAATCTAATGTGATGTTAATTAACCTGCCAAGTATTAGCCTGCAGACAGAGCCAAGAAGTAATCAAGCCTGGGGATAGGTCATAGTGAGGCACAGGAAAGGTCCTATGTGTGGGAGGATGCAACCCAGAAGAGGAAACCCAGGAGGACAGCAGCATTCTGGGGGGGCATAACAATTACCAGGTGGCCAGCAGCAACTCTGAGTCCAGTGTTTGATCATTTGACAGCTACATCTAAATTGTAAAGTGAACCCAACTGTGTTCAATAAGAAGGTCAGCTTTAAGATATCCCCATCTATGTCCCAACAGTGTCCTACTAGGCTCAACTGTACCAGCAGTGAAAAATAATAATCAGATAAGCCCAGCTTTAACATCAGTACAATACTATATTCAAATAGGACCCCAGTATATGAGAAAGTAGTTGTTGGTCACTTTGAAGCCCATCTGTTGAAGATCCTAGCAGAGAGGAGATGGTGCTCAGTATCACATAGAGTAGGTACAGTAGCTTAATTTAATGCTAACATGGGCCTGTTCAGATTAGGATGCTTTCATAACCAAGTAAATAATCATCATTTCCATTTGCTATTTCACCATACTAAGATTCCTACACATACATAAATATATACATGCAATGTATCCTTATTAATGTAAATACATAGTCTGTCACAAAAAATCAGCTATTTAAGATAGAAATGTCACTGTATATAGATATTTTTATGCATCTGCACACACAGTTCCATAGCAGTACACCTACAAATTGAGGGGGTCACTGTTCACTGGAAGACGTGCTGCCTTAGTTCTGTACCTCATTTGCCTAGGCTGAAACACACCATGGAGATGTTGTTTTATGACATTGTATGTCATTGTTTCATGTCTATTTATTATTTGCAGTTAGGCTGCACTGCCCCTAACTCTATTTATGCCTTGTGCTATAAATCAGTCACAGTTATTCAGCATACAATGCCATCAGAAAGTCCTCATATAGACTGAGCTTGTCTTCCTTGGAATTTGGAGTCATTACATTACTTGGGAATAAGTGATAATACTTCACTTTTAATGAAAATTCAAACTAAACCAATGTGTAAAAATGTACAATCCTTATATATACTTAAATCATTTCTAGTATCTTCACCTAATATTTGAGGTATGTTAGTTGCTACATAATATCTAATTAATTATAATATACTAATGCTCCCACATGGAATTAGTCATATGGATAATGTTATAAATAAATAAATATATCAAATATATTGGTCAACAAATACACCACTATTAAGCAATATGAGAAAGCAACTAAGTATCAAACTGACCACCATAAAAACAAGTTTCCTATTATATCATTCCCAATCTTATATTATGAACATAAGTCGTTATTGGTGAAATCTGGAGTATTATACTCTACTCTGTATACTTTTAGTAATTTGAAAAGACAGATAGGATTGAATACAATTCTGTATAAAACAAAAAAAAACTCATGGTGATTTACATAGTAATGTTATGCTTGAGGCAGAATAAATATATCACCACTAGAAAAGGACTGGCTAAAAATTGAATAACGCCAAACTCATTTAGCCTTTTGGCTTCTTCGGGGACCCAAGACTGTAAATCAACAGAAGAATAAAGAAAGAGGGAGAGCCAAACGAAACCTCCTCTAATATTACTAAGTCTTTAAAATAGATGCATGTTTTACTGTCAAAAAAACTAGCATTTACAGCAGGAGTATCAGATTGTACAGCACCCATGGTTTTAGACATACATGTCGAAATGTACAGACCATTGCTCATGCAAAATATGGTATAATTTCCAAGTGTCCTAGAAAGATCATGCCATAAATGTGATGTGGTCATGTGGTTCACCATAACAGCAGGGGTCTATCAATTTCTGGAGCTGCTCCCGATGTATGTTTCATGGTATAAACTTAATCAGGAGATCATTGTTCATCTGTTTTTAGAGAAATTAAACACGGATCAGCTTTATAGACTTATTAGCTTAGAATGTTTACTTTGGCATTGTCCTTCTTTATTCTATTAATTACTTTAAACTAACTTTGCTCTTCTGATAAGTTAATTGCCTGGCTTGGGACTCCTTGTCAATTCAAGCACAAATCTTTAAGAAGGCAAAGCTTGGTGCTGGCATAGTTGGAAAATACTTTATTTAATTAATCTTGTAGAGATTAAAAGCAATACATGATTTATATTGAGCTTTGTTATTACTTAGTACAAAATTGCATGCTGTAAGCTATGCCTGAATAACTCTTTCTCACCTGAGAATCTATAATGCCTTCTGAATGCAGAATGCTGCTCTGTGTATCTAGGCTCAGGAGGATTTTACTATTTCCATTGTGAAGTTCCCATTACCCTTGTGGGTATCTATCCCCTCTGGAGAAGAATTGTTTAAGGATCTCTGAACTCTGGAAAAATACATTTACATTTGACCAAAGTGAATCTCTTTTAATCTATACTGTTTATAAAAGTTTTAGTTAAATATAAGAAATATTTTGGAATTACTTTCTATATTTTAGCCTTCATATTGCTCAGTTTAAGAGCTGACATTTTTGCCTCTTAGGTTCTACCTCAATTTTATATTTCTCCATCTTGTTTTGGAGAAGAATATGCACATATGATATCACAAGTGATAAATCCATTCAAACTACTTGGCAAGGTCTATTCAGAAAATGACACAGCGAACGCCTCTACAGTAAGCAATTCGATTAATTCCCTAGCAGGAAAAGAAACATTTTATTAAACAAATAACATGTAATACATTTTATTGTACAGGCACAATACTCCCCTATCACCACCCAGAGATGAGGGGCTCAGTACACACCTAATTCTCCTACTGTAGCTTATAGGAACAATCTGCAGGTTGTGACTTTATATTCATCTCAGCACCCAGCAATTCAGATCAGGACATCACTCATGGAATAGCAGAGAAATCAGATGAGCAACATAATTTTTTAGTTCAGAGCAGACTGAGAGTTTATTCTTGCTTGCATTTTACAGATATATCAAACACAACAAGATTTCCCCTAAATAAATCCCTCTGAATTCTTATTGTGACCTCCTCAATCCATCAACAGGCCATAAACCACCTCCAATCTCCAGATACACAAGAACTGGGGTTATCTGGTTAGGTTACTAATATCTCAGAACTTTGCTTTGCTGTTAGGTGAAGTGTAACACTTTATGACTATCTGAGGCCAGAGAGTGTATTCCCGGTCGCTCGCAGGGGCCATATAAATTATTGTAGAAACCTAACCCTTTGCTGTCTCACTAACAAACATGGCAGAAAACGTATCTCCTCTAGTTACCAGAAAGGTAACATTATGACAGTGTATATAACATGATATAGTAACTCCAACATTAATTATTGTGGCCCACACCACACTACACACAAAGACAACACATCACAGCCCACACAACAACTCTCATGTCCATTTTAATAGGCTTTGATATTAGCAACCAGAGTCCGCAATAACAGGGTTACTTGTGAAGTTCAGGGGAGTCCCAAAATCAGACATGACATCAGCCATGAATACAATCTAGTTATACTTATATCATGTATATTAATACATTTAATCACAGGTAGGTACATAATATATATATATAAACAATAAAAGAAATAGTACATTTGTAAGCACAATTGAAACTCTAACAATAAGTTAAAAAACTTATTTCCTGCTCAGGTTTCCCAGAAATACAGTAAACTGCACTTGGAGGGGATGCAACGTACCTTTGTACCTTACTCTTTGAATACAAAACACCATTTTATACATGGCTCCATTGAAGCATATGCTCACTGTATTATATAGCGAGTATAAGCCTGATGTGTAATAAAGGGAGCATATGGTGCATTGTATATATATATATATATATATATATATATATATATATATATATATATATATATATATATATATATATACACATATACATACAATGTACCCTTGGTTCCAAAAGGTGTAAGTAAGTGGCAAAAGTGACAAGCACCAAAGTTCCCATAGGAGTAATGTAAGTTGACTCATACAGGTCTTAGTAAGCTCAACAAATACCAAGCAAACCTTGGCACTCCTACTTGTCAAAATGCATGAGGTAGATGACTGCCAAGGTACCACTGTATATTTATTTGAATTATATAAGTATAATGAGTTTTTATTCAAGGAAGAGTTTTGCTTGTTGTAAAATATGTATTATACTTTATTTACATAATAAAGTACTGCTTTACTGCTAGGTGGATAGACCAGAGGTTCCCAAATCTCTCCTCAGGATTTCAATTTAACAGTATGTGAACACAGGTAAGGAAATTATCTTTATTTCCTTCCTTCATAAAAGTTATAGAAGAGATTATTTTTGATATAAAGTAAAAAAAAAATCAACAGTTCCTTGAACCTTTATGCTTTCAGAAGCAACCCTTTTTATCCATAAAGTAGTCATCATCCAGCAATTGTTATCTTGATGTTTTAGTTGCCCATTATCAGCAAAATAAATAGAGAATAATAAATTATTTAAACAGTCTAATCCTCTGTTTTACTGTCTTCATGAGGCTTTTAACTGTTTTGGAAATGATCCTCATGATTATTGAAGTGTAACATCCCTCAGTGTTACCCACCTGGGGTGTACAACCTTTTCCCAAGAGGCCTACATTGGAATAATTTTCTCAACATTAGTGATAGTGAGCAAACTTGAGATTCATGATTGATTGTATCATATATTTATTTAACCTGAATGTCTATATACCATATTACTGTAGATAGGTAATTGTATTTATAGATCCTAAATATAAACATATACATTTTTAAATCCTCTGCTTTAAGCCTGTACCCTAGAATAATATAATTATGTAACCATCACTATCTCATAATCTGTCAGTCAACCCTATAACGCCCAACTCCAACCTCTAATTAGCACCTTATCATCCCCAGTCTGGCATATGCTGACACTCCCAAATAATATTAACAGACCTACACATGTGGCATACTGACAGGACAACTCATGTGCTGACAGGCCAACACAAATTTTGGAACCCTCCACACACACTAACAGTTACTCACATATTCTAACTGAAGTACAAACATACAGTCAGATCAACACACAAACTGACAGTAACACGCATAGTAACACGTAAAGTACTCACAGTCATAAAGTAGAAATCAACTCATGCCAGCAGTCCAAACTTTCATTATACTGGCAAAAACATGATTTATATAATAACAGTCATAAAAAACAGACATTATAATAAGTGTTATAGCTGTATACCACATAATATCTCAAACGTTTTGATCTGGGGACCGGCTAGTTAGCTTCCAATGTCTTTGAGATTCAGAACATGAAATGGCACTGGTCTCAGGAAAAGCTGTTGAGAAACGCTTGTATAGAGAGTAAAAAACATGTGATCTGCATCACCTCCTCCCCCCCCCACCACTACCTGGACCCAGAAACCACCAAGCCTACCCCACACCATGACTGCTCCTTAGCACCTCCCTCCTTGGCCACCACCACTGCCTGCTCCCAAAGATATGCCTGGATCCACACAAGATTTACCTCAACTCCATCACAGCCCAATGGAAACTACATTTGAGGAAATTATGCTCTATATGCAAAGGCAGGAGGACACAATGTTGACCCTCTTGACCAACATGGCTAGCCACCAGACAAGATTGGCCTTTCCAGCTTACCACATTGGCTTCCCAGCTTACCACATTGGGTCGCAACAAAAGTAGGCTGCATAGGGAGGTGAGGAGATGGAGGGGGACATGAACAATATGCTTCAAGAAAAGCGTAATCAGAGTGCACTCACCCAAGTCAACAATAAAATACCACAGCTCACTCTGATTGCCATCACAGCATTATCGATCCTGGTGCCCAGCCCCTTCCTGCAACACCTCCTCATTGTGGGAGGAGAGGCCTGGTGCCACAAATGATGAGGGACCTGTGCTCAGGCAGAGGAGGAAATAGGGGCTGCAATTATTATTTACCCTCTTAAAAAATGATTGGTCAAAATGTTTACATACTCATGCCTGTTTACAGAGTAGATGATCATGGCCTATGTGATGGTAATATTTTTCATCATGTGGCTATCCAATATCCCATAGTGGACACATATAGTTATGTTTCACATTACACCAATTCATGTTCACTGAGGAATGCCATTAAGAGATAACGTAGTCCCTTTTGTTATTTTATTTTTCTTTCCATCAGTGAATAACCTGTATTTATTTTTTTAGGCAAGTTTCACATCTGTTAAGGCAGTTTGTTACACTGCAAGCAGTACTACCAAGTAATGAAATGAAACTATTTACACAGTTGCTATCAGATAGCAATTTAATCAATGACATCTCCCCAGCAGAATGATCTCACACGCCAGAAATAAACAAATATTTCATGTTTAAATTGACATGACTGTTGTTATGATCAGTAAGTACCAATGCACATATGTCTGTGGACTTGCATAGTCCTACTATTATATGTTTATCAAACCCAGTAGTTATACATGCTTTAGTGAAGCATGTCATGCCCTTAATAATATGAGACCAGAATCATTTGTCTGATGTAATTAACAGAAATTGAGGCTGATGACCATTGTCTTCCATCAATATTAATGTGTCATGTTTAGATGTTATGATATCATAACAATAAGTTATAATCTGATAACGCCTGTATATACTGCTTGAATGTGATTTAAATGTGGCAAAAAATATCACACAGTGGTGGGGATATTACTCTTGGTCCACTGAATGTGATCACAGCTAAACATTCCTTGTGAGATCCCACATCATTGTGAATGGTCATAGCAAGTGATTTCTCATGATAGATACAGCATGGTTAGCACTGCTAGCAGATGAAGATGGTTGTAAATGAAGATGGTTTATTGTTACAGTTACTGTAAAACGCACTGTACCATACACACATATATTGCTAGTTGTTTTTTTTCTGCCTTATTAGGTTAATTTTTAAGCACACTGTATGTGTGTAATTGAATTGGATTACTTAATACAGGATTTTAGGCATCTGTGTAATGGAGCAGATGAAGACATGATATATGTGCTATGCACATTACTGGTTACTTATTTTATATGGAGTAATGAATGATGAGTGATCAGTGTATTTCACTCAACGGTATTGTGTAGTTGGCATACCTTCCTATGGATGTGACATACATGATCACTCTGAGTACTGTGATGTGGTCAGGATCTGTTTTATCCATATTACTTACCCTTGAGGTTGACATGTGTTATGTGGAGGTATATTATTGCCAGTAGTTGATGTTTCCAATATGTATACTGACGCAAAATGATAATTGAAAAATAATTTTTGCATATCAAATTTGTGCCTACGGGACTATTGCATATTAATTTGCATACTAATACAGTTAAATGTTTTTCCATGACTTTTAAGCATTTGTGCCTCTGGGACTGTTAAGCATCAGTAGGGTAAAACTAACCTTTTAGACCACGATGGTCTAAGCCCAGCTCACGTTCCCTATTAGTGGGTAAACAATCCAACGCTTGGTGATAGGAAAAGCCGACATCGAAGGATCAAAAAGCGACGTCGCTATGAATGCTTGGCCGCCACAAGCCAGTTATCCCTGCGGTAACTTTTCTGGGACCTCCTGCTTAAAACCCAAAAAGTCAGAAGGATCGTGAGGCCACGCTTTCACGGTCTGTATTCATACTGAAAATCAAGATCAATCGAGCTTTTGCCCTTCTGCTCCACGGGAGGTTTCTGTCCTCCCTGAGCTCACCTTAGGACACCTGCGTAACAGTTTGACAGGCATACCGCCCCAGTCTAATGCACTTACATGCTTTTTTTTTGTTGCACTTTTTTGTCTCTTTAACTGCTGCTGCAGGTCTCCAAAAGGCTGTTAAAACCATTTGCGGGTGCTATTCAGTGCATATAAATCATTAGCCTTATATTATCAGTTATAAGGCATACATATTTTTTGAGTGCTCAGTAAAGTTCCAATTAAATTGCGACTTAATATAAAACTTTGACAAAGTAACCCATAATATTATGGATGTCAGAAAATCAATGGGAAAGATTGTCATAATTTGCGTGTATGGCTTGTTCTCGTGCATTACGATTAGCTAACTCTCAATCATGTTTAAGAAGGTCAATTGAATAGCTAAGTAATGTAACTTGCCACTTTAAGTGGTGTAACTTTACGATTTAGGGAATTGAATAGGGCCCATAGTTCCTTAAACTCTGATTAGTGTATGGACTCACCTTTTCAGTTAAACTGCTTATTTGGGAGACAATTGGAGCCTCATTTAATTGAGCTTTTGGAATATCTGGGTTTCGGAAATGGAGCCTGCAAGTTATTTTGCTATTCAATTGGTGTCTTTTAGCGGGTTCCGATCCAGTTACCGGCTACGGCCTACGATTAGATGAGATGATTCACATAGCAAGTTAATGCCCCTCCAAGCCTTTGATCTTTAATGGCCAAAAGACTTCCGAATGCTAAAATTGCAAATCGCTATTCAATTGCTCTGATTCCCCCTCTCTAACCACCTCGTCATGCCTGCAAATGGCAAAACTCGAACGACAAGTTAATGGTACCAAGGAGGATTCGCATGAGGTTCGCAATGATCACCTTTGGCACTCATTATGAGCCTATTCCCACTCTCTGACCCCTATGTCTGTTTCCATGTGTGTCCCCATTCTCCCTGGCCTTTTTTTTTTATTTTTACCTTATTTCCTCTCTCAATCCTGTGTCTATTTCCACTGTCACCCACTCTTCCTCCTCTGTGTCTTTCTCCTCTCTCTTTGCGTGCCTCGGGATAAGCGCCATTGGTTATTTTGGTGCAAGTCTTGCGTCCTTCGCCACGATCTGCTAAGTGTTATGGGCTTCGCCCTCATTTTCAGATGTTTTTCAAACATTTATGTATTTTCACCCAACGTTTTTTTCCTTAGCTTAGCCGATTTTTAATCTTGGGAAAACGGCAATTAAGCCTCAAATTAACATTTAACATCACTCACAGGCTCCCTGGCTCTCCCCCTGTGCTGCATGTGAGGTTTTGAGTTAATTTTTTTAATTAATTGTCGTCTTTTGGTCATTGACGGTTTCCGAGTTACGCACTTGAAAACTTTTGGCCGTTAAAGCCATTTTTTTTAAAGTTTAAAAACAAATAAAAAAGCAATACTGTACTTTTATTAAAAGGGAAAGTGATATTAGGTCTTAGAATTAATAGCACACAATTCTCAAGCTAGCAAATGGGCCCACAAAAATACTTTATTTCATGTTTAAATTCCGTGCTACATCGATCACGGAAATCAATGTGTTAATACATATAATGGAACTCGCATACAATATCATATTTACAGTTTTATCAATATTGCATTATATCTTGAATGTGGGTCCTATCGCAACTCGTAATTCAAGCCCGTAGGACTTTGAAATCAAAACTCAATTTCTAAAAGCTGTAATGATGATGATCTCTGTTTCCATTGGCTGTTTCTATCGCTGGAGTTACGGCCTTCATGTTCAAGCTTGCAAATGCTACATACGATAGCATGGTTTCCGAATATCGCTATCGGCCCATAACTTGCGGCCTTGAGCAATTGAATAGCACCATAACTTGCGAACGCAGACAAACGGCCTACTACTATTGAGTTGCGGGCTTGCAACTGAATCGGACTATTGGGCTCCCTGTTGCTTTAGGCATATTCTTATGCATTTTTGGCAAGAAGTAGAGGGTTGACACTTTAGGATTATTTTTGAGTGAGAAATTGAGACTAGTTGAGGGTCCATAATAAATAACATAATGTAATACACTGAATCATTAGAACCACTAATGATCTCTGATCACAATACAAACTGGCAAGGACCAAAAGTATATTAATAAGCATAATACAAATATTAATAATAATAATAATATACTATTGCAAATATAATTTTTTATCAACTGTTACTTAGGGCATCTTTATTCAAGGATCCCACTGGTGCTCATACAACAGGGTTTCATTTGTTTGTTCAATAAATTATCAGTATTTGAAAAAAAAAATGCAGATAAAGTGTTTATAACTTTGGTAGTTATTATCTCACCAACCCCTTATTAGTTAGTGGATGAGAACTTGCCAAGCAGGCTGTCCTGTTAGATATCTTTATATAGAATTAAGATATAAAGTGGCCACTGTAAAAAAAATCTGGCTAGGTCAGAAAATAAGAATTAGCCTCTTGAACAGATATCCCTGCAACCCCATGGCATATAATTGTGAGGGAAGGTGGCTGTAGCTCTGCTAATGCCTGAAACACTAAACTTCAAATGTAAGTTTTAAAAGTTTGATTCATTGAATCTTCAAATACTGATTTTATGGTTAATCGGTTACTAAATAAAGATACACAACCCTATAATATGACCACTACAGTGGCCCTGTAATCTATATTTGCTCCATTCTACTAGTGATGATGAACCAGGAATCAAAGAAGAACATAGCGACACTATGGATTCCATGTAGGTCAACTCATATTATGAAAACAATATTGAGTCAACTGGTATAAATGATTCAGTAATGTGTTATTTATTTTGCATGAATCAGATATTTAGCTTTGTATTCATCATGATACCAAAAATGTGTTTTTAAGTTTCATGGCTGAATAAAACAAAAACCAACATCTCAGATTTCATGGAAACTATGATAAAAGCTCAAGTCATTATAAAGTTATCTTATATTTATTAAAATGAAATGAGTCATTTAGTCAATCATAATATCCAGATTAAAAACATGTTAGGTATTTATTATTTGTCAACTAATTATTTTCAAAAGATCATATACTGCCTTAAGTTTTTTTAAGTCGAACAACTATGATACACAAACTCACAAACACTCGCAAACACTGTATGTGGCAATATGCATGAATTTGACTTAAGAACAGAGAAAGAGAAGGGGTGGGCATGTATGGACCAAGGTAATGCCCAGGCCCCAAGAGCTAGTTTTTAATTAGTCATTAAAGGTCCACTTTAGTGGTCTTAGAAAGTCCATTCTAAAGAATAATTAGGTAGCGTTTGATAAGAAAATCTGTTTATTAAACTTTTACTGTGTATGTAAACAATTTAATTACTATCTTTTAATCACGACCCAAGGCTATATAAGCTCCAGATGTCTCCACTTCCTGAATGAAGTATTGTATCTGGAGTAAAGCTAACCAGAGTGTAGGGCTATCTGAATTGACATAACACAACTGCAGTATGGTAGTTAATGGTTACTAGAAGTGTGTTTTTACATTGCTCGCAGCTTAAGTTACACTGCTCCCTGCTACTAATGTGTGTTTCAGATAGTGCTTTTCAGTTTGGCATTTCCACTTGTAAGGTCCACTCCTGCCACAATACATCATTTTGTGGGTTGAGAGATCCAGAAATTATGCAGCCTGGTGGATCATTGAAAAATAGTTAGTAATTGCTAAAATCAAATTACCTTTTTAGATCTCTTCTGATCATTGTAATTAGTGAACTGATAAATAATATATAGAGGAAGGCAAAAAAACAAAACAAAAATAAAATAAAAACACACACACACAAACATTGAAACATTGCCAATTGTCTAATGATGGGAAATAAAATGTTCCTTCTTGACCCCAAATACTGTCAACTGGATTACTCCCTGGATCAATATCATTTTCTAGTTATCCTACATAACCCTGTATAACCCTGTATGTCCTTTTCCTTCAAAAATATATGCACTCCCTTTTAAAGTTATCTATCAAATCTGCTGTCACAACCTCATTTGGAAGATAATTCCACAGTCTAACCTCCCTTACTGTGAAGAACCCTCTTCATTCTTTAAGGTGGAATCTAACTAATCTCAAGGGATGTCCTCTTAACAGTTGAAAACCTCTTGGCACAAAAAGTTCAATTGACAAAGCCTTGTATTGACCCAGGATTTGTTTATAAGGTATATGCCCTCTTAAATGTCTTTTTTTCTAGAGAGTATCTGTTAGAAAAAAAACCTGTGTGAGACCAAGCTTAAAATCATAAGAGGTTGTCCTTGATATTAAGGAGAGATTTACAGTAAGACAAGTTCACACAAATGCCTTTTAAAGAATCTCTGCTTTATTTAGTATTTTAGAAGATTTTTTATACACAGATGTGTAGTGCAGAGTTACCATAAATCATTAAACTCTGGTTGAAACATTTCTAAGATGTCCTTAGAAAGCAAGTATCTATTGTGTGTAGTAGCTTATTGTTATCTTAGTGAAAACTTAGTTAGCATGAATGTTTAAACTCTTGCAACTTTAGTTTAAACATTTCTAAGATGTCCTTGCAAGAGCAAGTATCTATTGTGTGTAATAGCTTCCTGTTTACTTCAACTAAGATAACCAATGGTTGTCTTGACCCTGGGCATTTCTACACAGCTAAGCAAGGAAAATTTACCTTTTGTAAATAATTTTTCTATCTTTGCAGTTATTGCTTGGACTCCTAAATACCTTTCTGTTTCCAATACCATTAGATTTGTTCCATTACGATTATAAATTGCATGCTTATTTTTCCTTCCAAAATGTATAACTTTACTGTGATTTGCATTTGATGTCATCTGCCATTTAGTTCCCATTCTTCTAATATAATGCAGCAAAGTACATCATTTTCTGATTTAAGTACCTTGCACAACTTGTCATCAGAAAAAAATGGAGACAATACTTTCCATCCCTACTTCTTTTTTATTTCAATAGTTTTTATGAAAAGAAAGTCATGGATATTGTAACAACAGTTCAAAACATATATAAAAACATACAAAGTTATACTGTTGCTTGAAATTTGTTTAAATAAAATTCTGGTTTGTTGATGCCCAGGGAAATTAAAATCAACATTGGCCTGGAAACTCAGTGTTTGTCTTATTCCTTTTTTTTTTTTTTTAGGATTAACAATTGTAAATTTATACAAGGTGGCTTTTTATTTGATAGCTTTTCAACACTTTCCCCCCCTCTCTTCCAGCAAAGTTTATCTAATTGCTTATAAATAGATTCAGTAGGGCTGTGAGAGAGAGGTGGATATTACTCAAGAAACAAAAACAAAAATGTAAACAATAAAAAATGTAAACAAAAAAAAGAAAAAATCAGGGGGAAGAGAAAAATAATAATGGTGAGTTAGCTTCCTTCTAGTAAGATTACAAATCGAGGCCCTTAAAAAGGGTTTAACAGCTATTTACAATTTACCTGAAACTCCAACTCTTGGGTCAGCACCGTGGTCCAGATCACCCCGCCAAAGTGAAGTGGTGGTTATTGGGAGCATAATCAGGTTAACGAGATACAATCAGTAGAGAATAGCCATGGTTCCCGTATTTGTAAAAAGAGTTGGTAGGAATCCAGTAAAATATGGGTCAGCCTTTTGTTTAGAAATATGTAGTTCATTTTACTAATGACTTTCCAAAAATGAAGGGAGGGGGCATTCCAATTTCTAGCTATATGGTTTTTGGCTGCTAGCATAATAAGTTGAAATCATTTGTTACAAGGTGAATCTAAGAAGTTAATATTAATGCCGAAAAGTCAGGATTCAATTGAGGGAATTATTGTGACTTTAAATAATCTAGAGCAGCGGTTCTCAACCTTTCTAGTACTGCGACCCTTTGATAAAATGTCCCAAGTTGTTGTGACCCCTAACAGTAAAATTACAGATTAGAAAAGACAAAAAAAAAATTCTGATGGTTTTAGGCGACCCCTAGCAAATCGTCATTCGACCCCCGAAGGGGTCGCGACCCACAGGTTGAGAACCACTGATCTAGAGGATGGGCAAGATCACCAGTAGTGAAGGAAGTCACCCTCAATCTAGCAGCCTCTGAAACAAGTGTTTTTACCCTGAGATGAAATCTTGTATAGTCTTGATGGGGTGAAGTATGCTCTGTGCAGGGTTTTTATAGAGGTTTCCAAAAGGCTGTAGCTAATGGAACCTTTAGAAAGATTAGAGCATGCCTCAGTCCATTTATCAGTTTCCTATTCCTGGCCCAAATCAGATTCCCATTCCAGCCATACTTTTAAGTCATTAATTAATGGTAAAAACGAGAGGACCTAATACTGAACCTTGAGGAACACCACTTACCACATTAGTCCAATCTGAGCATGTTCAATTTACAACAGCCCTTTGTTTCCTGTATTTTAACCAGTTCTCAATCTATGTACATATATTTACTGTAATTCCAGAATCCCTTTATTAATAAGCCTTACCTAACTGTTCGTTAGAGACCACTAAAGTTACCCCTGAATAACATTCCTATCTAATAATTTATAATAGCAATATTTAACATAAATTAACGTCCAAAGATCGCAGTATCAGTTTCTTTAAATTATCAAATCCATAGAAGGGGTTTGCTGATAGATAGTCCCATGGGGTTTTAAAAACAATCTAATTAGATAAAAGCCCAAATAATTATTCATGCTGACTCCACAGCAAGAGCTTATAGCCAGGGGAAGCCTATTAAACACAGGAAGTCTACAACCAATGGAGAGCCTTGTGTTGATATAACTTTAAATATAACTCTGCTAAATAGGTTTCTCCCACCAGCAGCAGCTGAGTCTGATCTTTGAAAGTAAGTTTAATATTGAATATTACTTTTTTAAATAATTGGATATAATATTTATTAATGCTTTATTAAACACCTAATTGAAATAATGAGATAATTTTTTCTAGTGCATTACAGTTATCCTTTAAATACTTTACTCATGGCAATTCTGTTTTTATTGTATATTTTATCAAGTGGCAATTAAATAGTAATTTCAACATAATCATATTAATATGAATCATATCAGTGTTCATGTGATCTTCTGATTAGATAGTGATCTAGAGAGCAGTAAAGATTAAATATAACTGAAAAATATATGATATTGTGGCCTAGTTTTCTGTAGTGCAAAGGTTGTCTAAACCCTGTATTAAAAATTATTCTCTATAATAGTTTGATTATTTTCACTCTGAGACAACTTACACTAAATGTATAAACAGTCTTTTGATTTCTGCAGTCCTAAAATGAGTTTATTCAATATAAGTGCAATATGGGTATTATTATAAGTCATACTGCTTCTCTCTAGCATTCTTGTGACATGTGTAGCTATGGTTGTTTAAGTTTTCACACCAAGGCCCCTATTTAATTGTCCAAATCGCAATTACAGGTGCCTGTAATGGAGCCCATAAAAATTACTGAGTTAATTGGCTTCTTTCAGCTACTTGCAATCAATTTGCGAGTTTCAGGCTCAAAAGCACTGCCTCTTGTCAAAAACGTAACCCTGTTCTATCTCCTCCTTTGATGTTTCAAGCACGTAAATGTTACCCGTGCTAAAGAAGCAAAATCCATTTTCAATTGCAACAATTCTACTAGTCCGCAATTGCCTTCAGACCCATAAATCGCATAAGTATCATATTTCTCTCAAAAATATTATGGGTTCCAAATAGGAATGACAAAGGGCTTTAAACGTATTTTCAGGAGCAGTTAAAGAGACATTAAACTGTCTCTGTGTAACCCTCTGGCCCCTAAAACCCCAACACCTGCAAGTGTGTGTGTGTGTGTGTGTGGAGGGGAGGTCCATAAAGGACCATGCTGTAGGGGTCCCAATTGGGACCTCCGCAGGATCCCTACATAAAGCCTTGCTGCAGGGCTCAGATTGGGACCCCTGTGGTATTTAAATATTTAAATATTTAAAGGACCCACACTTCAATAAAAATTAACCCCTGCCCTACCATATTAACCCCAACTACCCTATTAACCCCTACCCTATCCTATTAACCCTCTCTACCCTATTAACCCTGAACCTACCCTATAAATCCCTGCACAATTAACCCCCACTACCCTATTAACCCCCCTCTAGCCTATTAACCACTACCCTACACTATTAACCCCACTACCTAATTAACCACCACTACCTAATTAACCTCTGCCCTACACTATTAACCCCACTACCCTTTTAACCCCTACCCAATCCTATTAATCCCCCTCTACCCTTTTACCCTGACCCTACCCTTTTAGCCCCCTCTACCATATGAACCCCTGCCCTATTAACCCCTACTACCTAAGTAATGGCCAATTAGCTATTAACCCCCTCTAATTAAATAAACTAATCTCCTTTCTAATTAAATACCTATCCCCCTCTAATTAAACCATCTAATCCACTAATTACAAAAAATAAAAACACCCCTACTTACATAAAATAAAAAAACAGGACACAACCCCCCCAACTATTAAAATAAAAAAACAATATACAACCTATTAAAAAAGAAAGGGTTAATAATGCCACTTACCTGGCCAAAACCCTCCAGCAGTCACTGATGCCCTGGTCCTCACTCTTCTGCCTTTGACTAGTCGGGCTATCCATGTTGATTGTAGAAGATCCAGTCCTCTTCTCTCTTGATTGAAACCCATGGCCATATTCTGGGCCAGGAAATGGCCTTCCCCCCAAAAAACTGACGCTCAAAAAAAAAAAAACTAAAACCAATGGGCCCTCCCATTACTATTGACTCTAAACAATGATCATGATCAAGCCCTTAAATGCTACACACAGGTTCATGGTTTGCGTTTTGGGTCTGTGAGCCTGTAATTGCTGGCTTGAGTCAAATACATTTGTAACTGCACCAAGTTTCTAACCTGCAGACATACCCGCTGTATGAAGGAAATTAGGGGCTTGGAATTAAATGTGGTGCCGATGCAAAAAATGGGGCAAAAATGCTTTGACTTGCCCTCTCCAGTTTATTTAAACTAAGTCAAAAATATTTTATGCTTTCTTTTCTGTAGTTCAGTGCACCCCTGCAACCCCCCCCCCCCAGCAGCACCATTTAGCCCCACAACCCCTCATCAGCACCATTCAGCCCCCACAGCAGCACCATTCATCCCCCAGCAGCACCATTCACCCCTCAACCCCCAGCTGCCCCATTCAGCCCCCAAACGCCCAGTAGCACCATTAAGCCCCCCCCCAGTAGCACCATTTAGCCCCCAGCAGCTTCACTCAACCCCATAACCACCCAGCAGCTCCATTCACCCCGAGCAGCACCATTCACCACCCCTGCAGTTCCATTCACCACCCCAACAGCCCCTTTCACCCCCAGAAGCCCCTCAGCAGCCCCATTCAGTCCACAACACCCCAGCAGCCCCATTCACACCCAACAGCAGCACCATTTGCCCCCTCCCAGCAGCCAAATAACCCCCCAGGAACACCACTCACCAACAGCAGCCCCTTTCACCCCCAGCAGCTGCATTCAGCCCTGACTCCCCAGTAGCGCCATTCAGACCCTCAGCAGCCCAATTCAGCTCTCAACACCCCAGTAGCATCACTCAGCCCCTCAGCAGCCCAATACAGACCCACAACCCCCCAGCAGCCCCATTCACCCCCAACAGCCCCATATACTCCTCAGCAGCCCCATTCAGCCCCCAACCCCCCAGCAGCCCCATTCAGCCCCCAACCCCCCTGTAGAACCCTTCAGTCCCCCATCAGCCCCACAACCCCCCAGTAGCACTATTTACCCCCTCCCAGCAGCACCATAACTCACCAGCAACACCAATCACCTCCAGCAGCCCTCACCCCCACCCCCACAGTCTTTTTTACCCCCCCCCCCAGCATACCCATTCATCGCCCCAGCAGCCCAATCCCCCCCTTGCAGCACCACTTACCCCCCCCCCCCCCCCCCGGCAGCCCTCTCCTCTTACTTGTATGACGCTCAGGGTGCAGGGGAAGGATTACCAGCTTTATGATAATGAGACAACCGGACCAAGGACCACAGTGAACATGTAACAGAAGGGGGCTGCTGAGGGAGGAGGGGGCTGCTGGTGACACACACGGCCCGGCTGCACAGAGGCCGCAGACGGGGTTAGGGACCCCTGGTTTAGAGGGTAAGGGGGAGGTATAAAATTGTGCAAATTAAGGCTGAAGGTGATAAGGTTCTAAAATAGATGTGTTTTTAGGGAGGTTTTGAAGTGTTTGAGGCAGAGGATAGTTTAGTGGAACTTACAAGTTAACTAGCGACTTGCACGTCCAAAATTACGGCAATACAATTTTAATGCTGGCAATGCTGTTTGACACCCAATGTGAGCACCTTTGGCTCTTATCGCGAGCCTCTCCCCCTGTCTACTTCCTTCCTTCTTTCTCCTTTCCCCCCTCCTCTCTCTCCCTTGTGTCTCCTTTCCCCCCTCCTCTCCCTCCTTTGTGTCTCCTTTCCACCCTCCTCTCCCTCCCCAGTGTCTCTTTTTCCCCTCTCCCTCCCCTGTGTCTCTTCCCCCTCTCCCTCCCCTGTGTCTTTCCCCCCCTCTCCATTTCCTTTGTCTCTTCCCCCCTCACTCCCCTGTGTCTCCTCCCCCCACTCTCCCTCCCTTGTGTCTCTCCCCCTCCATTCCATGTGCCTCTTCCCCCTCTCCCTCCACTGTGTCTCTTCCCCCATCTCCCTCCCCTGTGTCTCTCCCCCCCTCTCCCTCCCCTGTGTCTCATCCCCCTCCTCCCCTGTGTCTCTTTCCCCCTCCCCTGTGTCTCTTTCCCCCTCCCCTCCCCTGTGTCTCTTCCCCCATCTCTCGCCCCTGTGTCTCTTCCCCCTCTCCCTCCACTGTGTATCCCCCCTCCCTCCCCTGGGTCTCATCCCCCCATTCTCCCTCCCCTGTGTCTCTTCCCCCCTCTCCCTCCCATGTATATCTTCCCCCTCTTCTTCCCCTGTGTCTCTCCCCTCCCCCTCCCTGTGTCTCTTCCCCCTTCTCCCACCCCTGTGTCTCTTCCCCTCTCTCCCTCCCCTGTGTCTCTTCTCCCTCCCTCCTCTGTGTCTCTTCCTCCTTTTCCCTCCACTGTGTATCTTCCCCCGCTCCCTCCCCTGTGTATCTTCCCCCCTCTCCCTCCCCTGGGTCTCTTCCCCCCATTCTCCCTCCCCTGTGTCTCTTCCCCCCTCTCCCTCCCATGTATATCTTCCCCCTCTTCTTCCCCTGTGTCTCTCCCCTCCCCCTCCCTGTGTCTCTTCCCCCTTCTCCCACCCCTGTGTCTCTTCCCCTCTCTCCCTCCCCTGTGTCTCTTCTCCCTCCCTCCTCTGTGTCTCTTCCTCCTTTTCCCTCCACTGTGTATCTTCCCCCGCTCCCTCCCCTGTGTATCTTCCCCCCTCTCCCTCCCCTGGGTCTCTTCCCCCCATTCTCCCTCCCCCATGTCTCTTCCCCCCTTTCTCTCCCATTTGTCTCTTTACCCCTCCCCTCCCCTGTGTCTCTTCTCCCATCTCCCGCCCCTGTGTCTCTTCCCCCTCTCACTCCACTGTGTATCCCCCCTCCCTCCCCTGGGTCTCTTCCCCCCATTCTCCCTCCCCTGTGTCTCTTCCCCCCTCTCCCTCCCATGTATATCTTCCCCCTCTTCTTCCCCTGTGTCTCTCCTCACCCCCTCCCTGTGTCTCTTCCCCCATCTCCCACCCCTGTGTCTCTTCCACTCTCTCCCTCCCCTGTGTCTCTTCTCCCTCCCTCCTCTGTGTCTCTTCCTCCCTCTCCCTCCCCTGTGTCTCTTCCCCCTCTCCCTCCCCTGTGTATCTTCCCCCCTCTCCCTCCCCTTGGTCTCTTCCCCCCATTCTCCCTCCCTATGTCTCTTCCCCCCTTTCCCTCCCATGTGTCTCCTCCACCCTCTCCCTCCCCTGTGTATCTTCCCCCTCTCCTTCCCCTGTGTCTCTCCCCCTCTCCCTCCCATGTCTCTCTTCCCCCTCCCTCCCCTGTGTCTCTTCCCCCTCCCTCCCCTGTTTCTGTTCCCCCTCTCCCTCCCCTGTGTCTCTTCCCTACCTCCCTCCCCTGTGTCTCCCCCTACCCTTCCCTTTGTCTCTTCCCCCTCCCTCCCTTGTGTCTTCCCTCTCCATCCCCTGTATCTCTTCCCTCTCCCTCCCCTCTTCCTGATCCCCCTCTCCCTTCCATGTGTCTCTTCCCCCTCTCCCTCAACAGTGTCTCTTTCCCCATCTCCCTCCCCTGTGTCTCTTCCCCCTCCCTCCCCTGTGTCTCTTTCCCCATCTCCCTCCCATGTGCCTCTTCCCCCCTCTTCCTCCCCTTTATATCTTCCCCCCTCTCCTTCCCCTGTGTCTCTCCCCCTCTCCCTCCCATGTGTCTCTTCCCTCTCCCTCCCCTGTTTCTGTCCTCCCTCTCCCTCCCGTGTGTCTCTTACCTACTTCCCTCCCCTGTGTCTCCCTCTCCCCTTCCCTTTGTCTCTTCCCCCTCCCTCCCTTGTGTCTCCCCTCTCCATCCCCTGTATCTCTCCCCTCTCCCTCCCCTGTGTCTCCCCCTCCCTCCCCTGTGTCTCTCCCCCTCTCCATCCCCTGTGTCTCTTCCCCCCTCTTCCTCCCCTTTGTCTCTTCACCTCTTTGTCTCTACCCCCCACTCTCCCTCCCTTGTGCCTCCCCCTCCCCTGTGTATCTTCCCCCCTCCCTCCACTGTGTCTCTTCCTTACCACTATCCCCCAAGTCTCCCCCTCCCTCCCATGTGTCTCTTCCCACCTCTCTCTCCCCTGTGTCTCTTCTCCCCCTCTCCTACCCCTGTGTTTCTCCCCCTCTCCCTCCTCTTTGACTCTTCCCCCTTCCCTCCCCTGTGTCTGTTTCCCCCTCTCCCTCCCCTGTTTCTGTTCCCCCCCTCTCCCTCCCCTGTGTCTCTTTCCCCCTCCCCCTGTGTCTCCCCCTCCCTCCCATGTGTCTCTTGCTCCCCCTCCCTCCCTTGTGTCTCCCTCCCTCCCCTGTGTCTCTTTCCCAACACCCCCTCCCCTGTTTCTGTCCCCCCCCCTCTCCCTTCCTTGTGTCTCTTCCCCCTCTCTATCCACAGTATCTATTTCCCCATCTCCCTCCCCTGTGTCTCTTACCCCCTCCCTCCTGTCTTTCCCCCCTGTACTCCATCTGTGTCTCTTTCCCCCTCCCTCCCTCCCCTGTGTCTCCCCAACTCCCTTGTGTCTCTTAACCCCTCCCTCCCTTGTGTCTCCCCCTACCATGTGTCTCTTCTCCCCTCCCCTGTGTCTCTTGCCCATCTACCTCCCCTGTGTCTCTTCCCCCTCTCCCTCCCATGTGTCTCTTCCACCCACTCTCCCTCCCCTGTGTCTATTCCCTCTCCATTCCATGTGTCTCTTCCCCCTCTCCTTCCACTGTGTCTCTTCCCCGCTCTTCGTCCCCTGTGTCTCTCCCCCCTCTTCCCCCTGTGTCTCTTCCCCTCTCTCCCTCCCCTGTGTCTGTTTCCCCCCCCCTCTCACATATTTCTGTTCCCCCCTCTCCCTCCCCTGTGTCTGTTCCCCCCTCTTCCTCCCCTGTCTTTTTCTCCCTCTGCTCCCGCTGTGTTTGTTTGCCCTGCTCTGCCTCCTCTGTGTTTCTTCCCCCTCTGCCTCCCCTATGTCTCTTCCCCCCTCTCCACCCCCTGTGTCTCTTCCCCCTCTCCCTCCCCTGTGTCTCTCCCCCCTCCGTCCCCTGTGTCTCTCCCCCTTCCCCATCCCCTGTGTCTCTCGCTCCTCTCCCTCCCCTCTGTCTTTTCCCCCCTCTCCCTCCCCTGTGTCAGTTTCCCCTCTCTCCCTCCCCTGTGTCTGTTCCACCCTTTCCCTCCCCTATGTCTGTTTCCCCCTCTCCCTCCCCTGTTTCTGTTCCCCTCTCTCCCTCCCCTGTGTTTCTTCCTCCTATCCCTCCCATGTGTATCTTCCCCTTCTCCCTACCCTGTGTCTCTTTCCCCCCTCCCTCCCTTGTGTCTCCCCCCTTCTGTTGTGTCTCTTTCCCCCATCCCCCTCTCCTGTTTCTGCCCCCCCTCTCCCTTCCCTGTGTCTCTTCCCCCCTCTCCCTCCCCTGTGTGTCTCCTACTCTCTCCCTCCCCTGTGTCAGTTTCCCCCTATTCCTCCCCTGTCTTTTTCTCCCTCTACTCCCATGTTTGTTTGCCCTGCGCTCCCTCCTCTGTGTGTCTCCACCCTCTACCTCCCCTGTCTCTCTTCCCCTCTCTCCACCCCCTGTGTCTCTTTCCCCCTCTCCCTCCCCTGTGTCTCTCCCCCTCTCCCTCAACGGTGTTTCTCCCCCTCTCCCTCCCCTGTGTCTCCTTCCCCCTCTCCCTCCCCTGTGTCTGTTTCCCCTCTCTCCCTCCCCTGTGTCTGTTCCACCCTCTCCCACCCCCGGGGTCTGTTTCCCCCTCTCCCCTGTTTCTCTTCCTCTATCCCTCCCATGTGTATCTTCCCCCTCTCCCTCCTCTGTGTCTCTTTTCCCCCTCCCTCCCTCCCCTGTGTCTCCCCCTCCCTAACCTGTGTCTCTTACCCCCTCCCTCTCTCCCTTGCGTCTCCTCCCTTCTGTTGTGTCTCTTTCCCCCCTCCCCTGTTTCTGCTCCCCCTCTCCCTTCCCTGTGTCTCTTCCCCCCTCTTCCTCCACAGTGTTTGTTTCCACCATCTCCCTCCCCTGTGTCTCTTCCCCCCTACTCCCCTTGTGTCTCCCCCTCTCCTATGTCTCTTCCCCCTCTCCCTCCCCTGTGTCTCTTCCCCCCATCTCCCTTCCCTGTGGCCCTCCCCCCTCTACTTCCCCTGTGTCTCTTCCCCCCTCTCCCTCCCATGTGTTTGTTCCCCCTCTCCCTCCCCTGTGTCTGTTCCCCCCCTCTTCCTCCCCTGTCTTTTCCCCCTCTTCTCCCCCTGTGTTTGTTTGCCCTGCTCTCCCTCCTCTGTGTTTCTTTCCCCTTTGCCTCCCCTGTGTCTCTTCCCCCCTCTCTATCCCCTTTGTCTCTTCTCCTTCTCTCCCTTCCCGGTGTCTCTCCCCCTCTCCCTCCCCTGTGTCTCTTCCCCCCTCTCCCTCCCCTGTGTCTGTTTTCCCCCTCTCCATCCCGTGTCTCTTACCCCCTCCCTCCTGTCTTTCCCCCTCCCTCCCCTGTGTCTCTTGCTCCCCCTCCCTCCATTGTGTCTCCCTCCCTCCCCTGTGTCTCTTTCCCAACACCCCCTCCCCTGTTTCTGTCCCCCCCTCTCCCTTCCTTGTGTCTCTTCCCCCTCTCCATCCACATTATCTATTTCCCCATCTCCCTCCCCTGTGTCTCTTACCCCCTCGCTTCTGTCTTTCCCCCTGTACTCCATCTGTGTCTCTTTCCCCCTCCCTCCCTCCCCTGTGTCTCCCCAACTCCCTTGTGTCTCTTAACCCCTCCCTCCCTTGTGTCTCCCCCTACCATGTGTCTCTTCCCCCCTCCCCTATGTCTCTTGCCCATCTCCCTCCCCTGTGTCTCTTCCCCCTCTCCCTCCCATGTGTTTCTTCCCCCCATTCTCCCTTACCTGTGTCTATTTCACCTCCCTTGCATGTGTCTCTTCCCCCTCTCCCTCCACTGTGTCTCTTCCCCGCTCTTTGTCCCCTGTGTCTCTTCTACTTTCTCCCTCCCCTGTGTCTGTTTCCGCCTCTCTCTCTCCTATTTCTTTCCCCCCTCTCCCTCCCCTGTGTCTGTTCCCCCCTCTTCCTCCCCTGTCTTTTTCTTCCTCTACTCCTGCTGTGTTTGTTTGCCCTGCTTTGCCTCCTCTGTGTTTCTTCCCCCTCTGCCTCCCCTATGTCTCTTCCCCCCTCTCCACCCCCTGTGTCACTTCCCCCTCTCCCTCCCCTGTGTCTCTCCCCCCCTCCCTCCCCTGTGTCTCTCCCACTTCCCCATCCCCTGTGTCTCTCGCTCCTCTCCCTCCCCTGTGTCTCTTCCCCCCTCTCCCTCCCCGGTGTCTGTTCCACCCTCCCCCTCCCCTATATCTGTTTCCCCCTCTCCCTCCCCTGTTTCTGTTCCCCGCTCTCCCTCCCCTGTGTTTCTTCCTCCTATCCCTCCCATGTGTATCTTCCCCCTCTCCCTACCCTGTGTCTCTTTCCCCCCATCCTCCCATGTGTCTACCCCTTCCGCTGTGTCTCTTTTCCCCATCCCGCTCCCCTGTTTCTGCCCCCCTCTCCCTTCCCTGTGTCTCTTCCCCCTCTCCCTCCCCTGTGTCTTTCCCCCTCTCTCCCTCCCCTGTGTCTGTTTCCCCCTCTTCCTCCCCTATCTTTTTCTCCCTCTACTCCCATGTTTGTTTGCCCTGCTCTCCCTCCTCTGTGTGTCTCCACCCTCTACCTCCCCTGTGTCTCTTCCCCCCTCCCCACCCCCTGTGTCTCTTTCCCCCTCTACCTCCCCTGTGTCTCTCCCCCTCTCCCTCCCCTGTGTTTCTCCCCCTCTCCCTCCCCTGTGTCTCCTTCTCCCTCTCCCTCCCCTGTGTCTGTTTCCCCTCTCTCCCTCCCCTGTGTCTGTTCCACCCTCTCCCTCCCCTGGGGTCTGTTTCCCCCTCTCCCTCCCCTGTTTCTGTTACCCGCTCGCCATCCCCTGTTTCTCTTCCCCCCTCTCCCTCCCCTGTGTCTCTTCCCCCCACTCTCCCTCCCCTTTGTCTCTTCCCCTATCCCTTCCATGTGTATCTTCCCCCTCTCCCTCCTCTGTGTCTCTTTTCCCCCCTCCCTCTCTCCCCTGTGTCTCTCCCTCCCTAACCTGTGTCTCTTACCGCCTCCCTCCCTCCCTTGCGTCTCCTCCCTTCTGCTGTGTCTCTTTCCCCCCTCCCCTGTTTCTGCTCCCCCTCTCCCTTCCCTGTGTCTCTTCCCCCTCTCCCTCCACACTATTTGTTTCTACCATCTCCCTCCCCTGTGTCTCTTCCCCCCTACCCCCCTTGTATCTCCCCCTCCCCTATGTCTCTTCCCCCTTTCCCTCCCCTGTGTCTCTTCCCCCCTCTCCCATCCCTGTGGCTCTCTCCCCTCTACCTCCCCTGTGTCTCTTCCCCCCTCTCCCTCCCATGTGTTTGTCCCCCCTCTCCTTCCCCTGTGTCTGCTCCCCCCTCTTCCTCCCCTGTCTTTTCCCCCCTCTTCTCCCCCTGTGTTTGTTTGCCCTGCTCTCCCTCCTCTGTGTTTATTTCCCCTTTGCCTCCCTTGTGTCTCTTCCCCCCTCTCCATCCCCTGTGTCTCTTCTCCTCCTCTCCCTCCCCGGTGACTCTCCCCCTCTCCCTCCCCTGTGTCTGTTTCCCCCCTCTCCATCCCCTGTGTCTCTTACCCCCTCCCTCCTGTCTTTACCCCCTGTACTCCCTCTGTGTTTGTTAGCCCTGCTCTCCCTCCTCTGTGTTTCTTTCCCCTTTGCCTCCCCTGTCTCTCTTCCCCCTCTCCCTCCCCTGTGTCTCTTCCCCCCTCTCCCTTCCCTGTGGCTCTCCCCCTCTACCTCCCCTGTGTCTGTTCCCCCCTCTTCCTCCCCTGTGTCTGTTTCCCCCCTCTCCCTCCCCTGTGTCTGTTCCCCCCTCTTCCTCCCCTGTCTTTTCCCCCCTCTTCTCCCCCTGTGTTTGTTTGCCCTGCTCTCCCTCCTCTGTGTTTATTTCCCCTTTGCCTCCCTTGTGTCTCTTCCACCCTCTCCATCCCCTGTGTCTCTTCTCCTCCTCTCCCTCCCCGGTGACTCTCCCCCTCTCCCTCCCCTGTTTCCGTTTTCCCCCTCTCCATCCCCTGTGTCTCTTACCCCCTCCCTCCTGTCTTTACCCCTGTACTCCCTCTGTGTTTGTTAGCCCTGCTCTCCCTCCTCTGTGTTTCTTTCCCCTTTGCCTCCCCTGTGTCTCTTCCCCACTCAGTGTCCCCTGTGTCTCTCCCCCCTCTTCCCCCCTGTGTCTGTTCCCCCCTCTTTCTCCCCTGTGTCTGTTTCCCCCCTCTCCCTCCCCTGTGTTTGTTCCCCCCTCTCACTCCCCTTATCTGTTCCCCCCTCTTCCTCCCCTGTCTTTTTCCCCTTTTCTCTCCCTGTGTTTGTTTGCTCTGCTCTCCCTCCTCTGTGTTTCTTCCCCCTCTGCCTCCCCTATGTCTCTTCCCCCTCTCCATCCCCTGTGTCTCTTCCCCTCCTCTCCCTCCCCGGTGTCTCTCCCCCTCTCCCTCCCCTGTGTCTCTCCCCCCTCCATCCCCTGTGTCTGTTTCCCCCCTCTCCCACCCCTGTGTCTCTTACCCCTCCCTCCTGTCTCCCCCCCTGTACTCCCTCTGTGTCTGTTTGCCCTGTTCTCCCTCTCCTTTGTCTCTTCCCACCTATCCTGTGTCTCTTCCCACCTCTTCTCCCCAATTCTTCCTCCCCTGTTTCTCTCCCCCCCTTCCCTGTGTCTCTTCCCTTTCTGTGGAGGAGGATGAGGGGAGAGAGGAGGAGGATGAGGGGAAGGAAGGAGGAGACAATGGCGGTGATGCAAGCCCTGGTGGCCTCGCGATGAGCGCTGCTCATCTCCACCAGCGCTCATTGCAACCGCCCTCCCCCCTTTCCCCTCACCTTTATCAGCTACTCCTGCTGCTCTCCATGGTGTCTTCCGGCTGTGTCAGGACCCGGCATATGCTAATGACGTGACGTGCATGTAACGTCACATCATTAGCATATGCTGGGTCCCATCACAGCCAGAAGACGCGATGGAGAGCAGCAGAAGCAGCGGATGAAGGTAAGTGAGGGTAGAGGGGGGTAATTGGAAAGGGGGAAATGGAGGAGGAGGAAGGATGAGGGGAAGGAGGTAGGAGGCACTGGGGGTGATGCGAGGCTGGGGGGCTCCGGCTCTCATTGCGAGTTCTCCCCTGGTAGGAACCAGGTAGTCCCGCAGGCCTCTCGGTTACGGACGCAACGTCTCGCCTCGCTTTGTGAGGCTCGCAGTTGTGGCCCTATGGGCCGCAAACAGCTAAACTCGCAGTTGCAGCCCATACTGCCTGTGCCGTGGGACGTAGGGCTGAGTGCCTATGGCGCTCATCTCCACATGCGCAATGAGCGCCTTTGGCGCTCATTGCCTGGCCGTTACTGCGGCCCTTTCGGCCTGCAACTGCGGTCCTCGCCTCGCTGCGCGAGACCGCAGTTTTGACAAAAAACGAAAAATGCTGACAACTATATATGTGATAATATACCTGAGACTCATATGTAAGTGTGGATGTCATCAGTCTGGTTGCATATGAAAGTTATTAGACCCTCTGTAGTTTGGAAAAAAACTTTTGTAAAGTATGTAACAAACTAACAGCATTAGCAGCTGTGTAAGGCAGGATCATAAATAGATATTTGTGTCATTTTTTAAATGAATAGAGATCTAAGTTCACAGTTATTCTCATATCCCCCAAGTCTCTATTCCTGTTTGGAACAAATGGAAAATTTCTGCTACCATTAAAGAAAAACTGAATATATTTTTTTAGAAATTAAAGGCTGTTTTTATTTATTTTATACTTTTGAAAGACAAATCACCAAATTCTTTAAAAGTGCATATTATAAATATGTCACTTCAGTGGTCCCTCAGTGAAATATGTACTTTTTTTCTGGTTACTTTGATATCTTATACTAAATAAAACATTTTTTTAAGATAAGAGTGGAAATGACTTCACTTATAAAAAACGCTACCGTTGATGTTGCTAATCCCTTTCCACCTACCAATGTGTGGTAAATAATCTTGAGAATCTGAGGCTTGAAAGCAATGAGGAGGAAGTGGGGATATCCAGAACTATTAAATTGGAATGTTTTGGTAAATTACAGTAGGAGTTATGTTCTGTTTGAAGCAATATATATATATATATATATATATATATATATATAAATATATATATATATATATATACCGTATATCTTTTAGAGACAAGAAATAATTTGTCACAGAGCTTTTCTCCTTCTATTTAATTGTTTTCTTTATGATGAGTTTATAGAGGAAGATATGTGTATTGCTAGTTTCTGGCAGAGATGAGAGTTTTTAGATTTTAGCGTTTACCTCTTGTAAAGAAGGCTCAAACAAAGTTAGCTACAGCCAATTGAAAACATCTGTTTATTAGTGTACAAGCTTGAATTCAGTTCGTGCAACGCTTGTGGTGACAATATGGCTGAGGTGCCCAGAATGTGAGTCATCCAGATCTGTCTCTTCTGTGAAATGGCCATATCATGGTTGTTGATCAGGATGACTCTTCATTCCTGGACCAGCCTTCCAAATTATTTCCCTTTATTCACTTGTGGATTATTTGTTTTATGTGAAGATCGCTGTATGATAAAAAATATATGTTTGAAATATTTGAGTTTGAAAGCATAACTAAGGAGAAAAAATGTGATAAAGCTGATCTCATTCCTCCTAAATTATAAGCACTTCAGAGGTAGAGGTCTCAACTCTGTTGCACCAACCTTCTGCCTTATTGTATTGTATTTATATCGCATTTCTACATACCATATTTGTATTTCTTCATGTTTTTCCTTTGTAATAGGCCTATTATATTCTACTCTGCTGTATATTTTTATTTTTGCGTTGTGCAGTCGTTTACGACTCTTCATGACCTTATGGACCAAAACAAACCATGCACTTTTTATGTCCTTAGTCATGCTGATCCACTTGATTTTCATGACAGAGATACTGGAGTGGGTTACCAGATCCTTCTCCAGTGGGCCATAGCATACAGCTCTTGGTGTTCCTAAATGGTCCCCAATCAAAATACTGACCAGGCCCAACCCTGCTTGGCTTCAGGGTGGTGTGCTCCCTTGGTTCCCTGACTTGGTTCCCTGTCCCTGACTGGTGACTAATAGTGTAGTGTAGAGTAGTGCTTAGACTTAGTGTCATGAGGGTGCTGGAGGACCCTCATGGCACTTATAGTGTTAATGTGAGATTTAATTATTGTCCCATAAGGGTCTTGACCCTAATGGGACTGATGGGGTTAATTAGGGGCTCATGGGGCTCTGTATAGAGCCACATGAGTTATGGGGTTAATTAGAATTGTAGCGCAAGTCCTTTAAGGACCTATAAGGACCTATAAGGACCTGTAAGGACCTGCGTGACGGGAAATGTACATTTTAAATGCTGCGGGGGTCCCGATCAAGGGTTTAATATAGGGTCCCTCCGGGATCCTGATGGGGACCCCGCTGCATGAGGGGTGTTAATGTAATGTGCGACGGGAGAACTTACAGTACTCCCGTGGCAGGGGTTAAGCATTTGTGTGCCGCAGGCCCTTTAAGGGCCCGAGGTGGGAAGTTTGAATTTTTAAATGCTGCAGGGGTCACGATCGGGACCTCTGCATCATGGGATTAATGTGGGGACTCTGCGGGGGTGCAGATGTGCACCCTGCAGCAAGGTTTCACCCTCCTTTTTCAAAGTCCTGTGGTCTTGTAGGTTGGTTTCATGATCACAATCTCTGTTTCTATTGGCGGTTTCTATAGCAGGAGCTACAGCCTTGCTGTTGAAGCCCAGAAATGCTATGTCCGACGGCATGGCTTCCGCTTTTCACTATCGGGCCATGACTTGCGGGCCCCTGCCAAAAGTAGACCTACTTGGTCGCAGGCATTTGGCTGGCTGCGATCGAGTTGCGAGCCCTGAATAGAATTAGGCTAATTATTTAGTAGACTTTCAAATGCCCTTATTCTCCAATTTCTCAGCAGCTGCTCAAGTCAGACAAAATGGTAATATCCACAAAAACAGGAAAAAATACCTATTAGGCATGCTCTGTCTTTAGTTACTAATAGCTTGTACAAAAAACTACTTTTATTAACATCTTTAAAAATCAGAAGACGTATAAAACAACATCTAATAAATAGCTATTACAAAATATGGTTGCTCATTTTTTTATATGCTACTTTTATTGTGGCAGTGCAGACGAATGGAGCAAAGTACATCTTAGAGCAAACCCCTTTATTTGCAAGACACTGCCCATATAATATACTGTAGTTAAATATAGGAAGAAGCTTGTTTTCACTGCACTTGCCTTATCTGGCTCAGTCATCTCATGCTGCCCAATGTACATATAGTAGTTAATAAATTAAAGGTTGTATTTACTTTCGATTTTACTTTCTTAAAAGATGTTGGCCATTACCAAATATTCATAAGATCATTCTGTAAACCTGGAAATTCTATCACATATAGTAGTTGTGGATATACGGGCCGTTGGTCACGCTTTGCGAGCCTCGCAAAGTGAGGCAAGCCGTTTGTGGCGCATAGGGCCGCAACTGCAAGCCTTGCCAAGCGAGGCCAGCCATTGACGCCTGCAGCATGCGGGACAGGCTTCAATGAGTGCCAAAGCGAGCAATTGGGGCACGTGGAACTTAGGCTGCAATGAGTGCCAAAGATGCTCATTGCACTGCGAGCCTCACAAAACGAGGTGAGCAGTTGAATGAGCGACGAGGTTAGCAGGACTTAGCACGGTGCACAAGATCGTCTAAGCGAGAAAAAAAACACTTAATCCAAGGCACTAGCTCTTAACCCAAGGTAGTAACAATCATCGCGAGGCCCCTAAAATACACGGGGCGGGAGAAGCTGAAACACAGAAGAGCCTTGCAATTTTACCCCCGTCATTTTTGACGGGCAAGTTGCTAATTGTTTTATGGTATTGGGAGGATAGGGGAGGAACTGTCCAGGAAGCTGTCTTGATTGGTGTTTTTATCTGCCTAGACAATTCTGAAAAATATTACAGCAATACTGTTCTTATTGCTAATCTTTTACTAAATAAACAAATGAAAACTTACTATATGACCATTACAGCCACCCTTTAAATACACCAGGATTTAATGTACAAAAAAAAAACTGTTTAAATAATCATCAGTCATTCTGACATAAAGTAGGCCAGCATCTACTAAATATAACAGGAGGTGATTGTTCTATTAAAGGGACATGGAACACGACTGCTTTTTCAAGCATTTAAAAGAAAATGTCTTACACATTACAAAAGTTGTCTTTTGCATCCAAAAACATTATGGTAAGAAAAACCAAATTCAACTCAATTGATACTAATGTAGAGAGCTTACTTTAGTCTGTAGATCTCATTGGCTGACAGAGGTCAAAATCCCAAGAGCAAATAAACTTCTTAATATGTTATTGTCCTCCTAATCCTTTATTTAAAAAAAAGAAAACACAATCTTTCTGATGCAAGTAAAACCCAGCAACCTCAGAGAACAATTATGCGACCAGTGTGAAAGTTATTGTATTTTTGAGATTTTTACTTTCTATTTAAGGTATAACCCTTACTGAATAATATGCTTAATTGGGTTTGTACTTTTCAGCTTCCTCTAGAGTTTTTATTTTTTCCTCTATATTTCTAAGTAAATTAATTGATAATATTTTTTGTGTATTTAATATGTTTCGACGTTCTTTTTCTGGAATGACTAATAGACTTTTTGATGTCCACCCAACTACATTCTTTTATAAGTGTAAATATATGAAAGCCAGCTTCCTACTCTATCTTACTGTATGTCTTGCTGTTGCCAACTGGCTATTTCTCAGTACTACGCACTCAATGCTCTTCCCAGCAGGAAACAGCAGTCATTAGGAGTCACTAGCTGAGCAGTGCCCAGTAGAAAAATTCAGTGCTTAAAAATGTAATCAGACCCACACACTGAACTGAACTCTGTCCAACAAGTATATGTTTTAGCTGCCTGCTGAACATTTGCTTTCCTGAATCATAGCATGTGCAGAAAATGTATTAGTAGTCATCTTACATTTATTTAAATAAACATCTTCTGTAAAACCCAACTCAAGAAAGACATCTTAAGAAATGTACACACGCTGCCATTTGTATTCTTTTATGTATATAAGGTTTTATGGTATTTTATTAAATTAACAAAATCCCAATCTATGGATCAGTACTGTCCCATTGCAGAAGTACCATTTTACCAGGCCAGAACTATAGGTTGTTGTTGTTGTTCAGTCCTTCAATCGTGACTGACTCTCGGTGACCATATAGATGCAGCACTGCTTTTCTGCTTGTACTTATCCATATGGTTTTCTTGCCAAAGATACTGGAGTGGTTTGCCAGTTTATTCTCCAGTGGACCGCAATTTATCTGACCTTTTTGCAATTACCTGCTCATCTTGGGTGACCCAACATGGTTGGGCTTACAGCTTCATTAACGACAAGGTTGTCATCCAGAAGGGGAGAAATATAGGTACCGATTCACTAAATTGTATACACCTATATAAATACTTTCTTACCTGATCAATGCAGGTCCCCTAAACTCTAATTGATCGACATGTAACCTCCATGTTTTACTGGCGTCTCATTTTCTATTGGCCGTTTCGAGATGGGTGGTTATGGTCTTTCTTAATTGATCATATTCCCGCCCTGAACTGCTATGGATGAGTGCATGGTTTGGGCTTTCGGGATGTAACTTGCGGGCTTGTTCAATTGAATAGCACTGTAATTGTAACAGACTGCGAGCCCGCAGCACACCTGCAGACATAGGGCCTGTATACCGCGAGATGTGGGCATTGAATTGAATCGGGCTGCAAGAGTTTACTTAGATTTGTTGCATATTATTCTAAGTTAGCTTGATTCTTCATTTTAATAGAAATTATGCCCATATTATATTCCTAATACACCATATATGATGTATTAAATTATGGTATAAATAACTCACAACCCTCTTATCTCACTCCTACTTTCATATGCATTGTGGGTATTTTGAAGGCATGAGGTAATCTGCCCAGCAATCTATCCCAATGAGTTCCCTGCCTTTATTCTATATGCTTCAATATGATAGTACATTTTGGCTAACCACCACTTCAAATAATATCAGTGACGTGTCTATTACTGGGCGCGGCCACAATAATAATATAGGCCCCATGCTAATTGAGCAGTGTAATTTATGGTATACCCCGAAAATCAGCTGCAGTGGCTTTTTTTTCCCAACGGTACAAGTTAATATAACAGCATTTGGCTCACATTTGTAAATCTTACCTTGTTCGCAAGAGATTTCAGTGTAGGAAGTATTTGTTTGTTCAGTATATTACACCAAACCAGGCTTTATGGATGAGAAACAGCAATTATTATAATGCGTGAGAACAAGCGCTGTAAATGTATCAAGAAAGCATTATATTTTTATATGTATATATTTTATTTTTTATTTGTTTTTATGTTTTTAATGTTTGTCCACTGACAAAGAAATGATCAGTCTATAATTTTAATGGTAGGTGTATTTTAACAGTGATAGTCAGACTAACAAAAACAACAAACAAGAAAAAAGCATATCAAAAAAGTTATAAATTGATTTGCAGGTCAATGGGGGAAATAAGTATTTGACCGAAATCACAGAGGTCAGACCTTTCTTGTAGTTGGCCACCAGGTTTGCACACATCTTAGGAGGGATTTTGCCCCACTCCTCTTTGCATATCCTCTCCAAGTCATTAAGGTTTCGAGGCTGATGTTTGGCAACTCGAACCTTCAGCTCCCTCCACAGATTTTCTATGGGATTAAGGTCCAGGACCTTAATGTGCTTCTTCTTGCGCCACTCCTTTGTTGCCTTGGCTATGTGTTTTGGGTCATTGTCATGCTGGAGCACCCATCCACGACCCACACGCCCTCTTTGTTCTGATTACAACCTTCTTCTTTCTACTACTCTTGTCACCTCCTCTCACTCCTGCCTCCAGGACTTTTCTCGCGCTGCCCCTATTCTCTGGAACTCCTTGCCTCGCTTCATCAGACTATCCTCCTGCCTCAAATCCTTTAAAACTTCAAAAAAAAGGGACCTCTTTAAAGAAGCCTATAACCTTCCACCCTAACACGCTCAGCACTACTCTCTCCCTACTGTACCACATACAAACTTCAACCTTTAGATTGTAAGTCTGCGAGTTTCAATCCTGCGTCGGTGCTTTAGGGAAAGCGCTATGGCCACCAGATTCCAAGCTCAAAGACAGGGCCCTCCATTCTTTGCAATGTGTTAATCTTGGACTTGTCATTGCCTGTAACTTAACTTATGTATAGCAGAATAATAATGTTCAATGCCCTGGCTGAGGGAAGAAGGTTCTCACCCAAAATTTGACGTCACATGGCCCCATCCATCGTCCCTTTGATGCTGTGCAGTTGTCCTGTCCCCTAGCTGAAAAAGACCCCCAAAGCATAATGTTTCCACCTCCATGTTGGACGGTGAGGATGGTGTTCTCTGGGTTATAGGCAGCATTCCTCCTCCTCCAAACACGGCAAATTGAGTTGATATTAAAGAGCTCGATTTTGGTCTCATCTGACCACAACACTTTCACCCAGTTCTCCTCTGAATCCTTCAGATGTTCATTGGCAAACTTTAGCCTGTACATGTGCTTTCTTGAGCAGGGGGACCTTGTGGGCGCTGCAGGATTTCCGTCTTTCACGGTGTAGTGTGTTACCAATAGTTTTGTTGGTTACTATGGTCCAGCTGCCTTGAGGTCATTAACAAGATTCTCCAGTGTAGTTCTGGGCTGATTCCTCACCGTTCTCATGATCATTGAAACTTCACGAGGTGAGATCTTGCATGGAGCATCAGACAGAGGGAGACTGGCAGTTATTTTGTGTTTCTTCCATTTGTGAATAATCGCACCAAATGTTTTCACCTTCTCACCAAGCTGCTTGGCGATGGTCTTGTAGCCCATCCCAGCATTGTGTAGGTCTACAAGCTTGTCCCTGACATCCTTGGACAGCTCTTTGGTCTTGGCCATGGTGGAGAGTTTGGAATCTTATTGATTGATTGCTTTTGTGGACAGGTGTCTTTTATACAGGTAGCAAGCTGAGATTAGGAGCACTCCCTTTAAGAGATTGCTCCTAATCCCAGCTCAGCTCAGCCAAAAATCTTGCTGATTGATAAGGGATCAAATACTTATTTCCCTCACTGACGTGCAAATCAATTTATAACTTCTGTGACATGCGTTTTTGTTTGAGGTTTTTTGTTACTCACTGTTAAAATACACCTACCATTAAAATTATAGACTGATCATTTCTTTATCAGTGGACAATTCAAAATCAGAAGGGAATCAAATACTTTCCGCCCTCACTGCATATATATACTATATATATATATATATATATATATATATATATATATATATATATATATATATATATAGACAATGCATTAGAGCATGTGTCCTAGCCCACTAGGTTCCTGGTATTTATTAACCCATTAAGTACTGGTGCTGTGTGTTGTATAATGAAAGGGACACAATAATACAATATATATTTTTTAATCGCACATATGTTTATATTGGACTGTTAATTGTCAAATAATGTTGATATTACATATTTTTTTATTGCTTTTTGGTGCTGTACTGTCTCTTAAACTGCTGCTGCTGCACTCCACTATGGTTTTAAAACTTTTTGCAAGTGCTCTTTTGTATTCATAATATTTTCTTCTGTTTTTTTTAGTTACAGTGCTGCCTTAATTTGCGAGTGATCCGTAAAGTCTTATTGCATAGGGTTTTGGTGTAAAAGTCTAATGGAGTAACACATACACTTTTGGAAATGAAAAAATCAATGGAAAATGTTGCCGTAATTTTCTGTTCTGGCTTGCTGCAATATAGGGGATTAGCATGGAGGACATAGTTTGCATTATGTTGAACCCAAGTGTGACGAAGTGCCCTTCGCCACTTTGTCTTGGAGAGGACTTATGGCCAGCCTCCTGCCCTGCGACTATGGCCCTGGGACATATTGCCCTTTAAAAACAATATTCAGCCATACCAGAGTGTATGTCACTCATTCTGGCCAGCTTAAATACAGGGGGGGTCATTCGGTACTTGCCCTGTGTGAGCGGTGATACCCCAGATAGCTATGCCATGGAGCCCATTCATATAATGAAAGACTATGAGAAAGACTTTGGTTCCATGGCCATTGAACTGTATGTATGTGGTCTGAGCGCCATTCAGTAATAATGTGTGCTCAGACCTAAGCTATCTGCAGATATGTTCTGGGTTATAATATGTTGTGGTTATATCTGTAAAAATATTGTATTGTGTGGTTTGCAGTCAAATATCTTTGGTCTTATACACTTGCTCAGGAGTTGCCCATCTGCATCTTAATACTATCTGCTAAAACACACAAGAGATAGCAGAACAAAAGGGTTTTAGCAGACAAGATGGCACCATGAACAATGGGGGTAAGGACTCTTGAATAATGAGATGGCCTGGGGTTTCCCCATACTCCCAGCAGGGGAGTAAGTGAGCCTAGGGATGTTACTCTCTCCACCGCCAGAGGTAGAATGAGCAGTTAGCCACGCCTAGTGGGTGGCTCCTGGGGGAGGGGACTCCTGGCTCCCACGCCTTAACCCTGTCTGATTGGGCAGAGGTAATTAGGGGTTGACCAAAGGTAGTCACTGCCCCTACTGTGTGTGTGAAGTGTTTAAAAATGTGTGTTGTTTCAATAAAGGGAGTTCTACTTGACCCTCCAAAACGTAGCCTCGTCTCGTTCTTGGAGGGAATTGCTATATCACACTGGGGATTGCTATGCGCTGCATACTCCCTTGAGCTTTAACTACTGAACTCTTGTTCCTGATGTACTCTCCTTGGAGGAGAGGTCTTCCCCACACGGTCCTGGATGCTGGAGATTCATACAGGGTGGAAGGAAGACGGCGTGGCTCCAGTTAAGCTACAGCGGTTGTGGAGTCTGTGGTGGTTGTGGTGTCCGGTGCGGTGCTTGTAGTCCTCGGCGCAAGCTAGGACGCGTCCATCAACGGAGGTACCCAGTCGGGGTGCCAGGAGATCCGTTACACCAAGAATTAACTTAGAACTTGATGCATAAACATATTGTCATTGTGAAGCTGCATATAGAAAATAGACACAGATAAGCGTGAGACCTTAGATTAGTTAATGCACACTGATCTCCTTTGTTATTAGGTGTTTAGAATGTATTTAGATCTTAGCTGCCTTCTAATTATAGGGTCAAACTGAATAAAAATATTATACAAAAGAATTTCACCTTCACAATTATTAGCACTCATGTATGTAGCTTTTAAAAATGACACTGGCTGCGCTCACTGGCTGAATTAAACATACATTGTACAAGTCAGTTGTTATATAGCTTTTTCTCTAAGTGGCATGACATGATGATTAGTGGCACAATATGGGTTGTTTGATAAATGTAGGAGAGGGAACTTATCTGCATGATAACACAGGTTAGATTGTTTGTGACAATGCTAGAAACAAGGATGCTTGGTTATTTTGGAAGATTAGTTAGCAGCAAAATCAGAGAGGTACTAATGCAACTCTATAGATCCCTAGTTAAATCTAATTTAGAATATTGTTCCAGTTCTGGAAACTCTAACTCCAAAAGAATATTTTCAAATGAGGAACAATTCAAAGGTGGATGACTTGACATAAAATAGTAGTTCTCAGCCTTTTTTTTTGGTCGAGGCACTGGCTGGTCACATTCCAATGCTCATGCGAACCTGCTGGTGACCATCCAGTGCTCACAGTGACCGAGATCCAAAACATATTTAAATGATCACTGCAGTTCAAGTAAAAATACACTTGTTTGTCAAGTATGTACCAAACTAACAATATTAGCAGCTGTGTCAGATTGAAATTGACACCATGTCCCTTCACTCTTACTGTCCCATAAGTAAACACCTTGCATCATTCAATGCATTTGCAGCTCTTCTAAAATATTAGAGTCAACTCACACACAACTTTCACCAATGTATTATTCATCCATCCAGAGTCCTGCAGGGACATCCACATTTTTTATAACTAAAAAACAAAATGCCCCCCCCCCCCACCTAATTAATTATACTCTTAGTCAGACATATTCAACTGAGCAAATTGTAGTTACAAGAGCCTGTAATGCCTGTAATGGAGCCATTAAAATAATTAACTATTCAGTTGGCGTCTTTTAGCTACCCGCAATCGGTTTGCAGGTTAGAAGCTCAAAATCCCTGCGGTTGTCAAAATTGTAACTCCGACCAATCTAAGTCTTTGATCTTTCAAGCCCGTAAATGTTACAATCGCAAATCACTATTCAATTGCTACAATTCCCCAAGCCCGCAATTGTCTTCAAACCCGTAAATGGCAAATGTAGCCAAAAATCCTACGAGTGCTAGAGAGGACTCGCAAGGGGGCTAAACACATCTTCGTAACACTATAAAAGCAAATAAAAAAACAATACTGCACTTTAAAAGGCTGGTAAAGTGATGAAAGGCATTAGAATTAATTGCACAACAGTTTCAAGCTCGCACATCTGCAATAAAAGAAATATAATTTTATGTTTTATTTTTGTGTTATATCACACTCGGTAATCAATGAGTTAATACATACCAAACCACCCACATGGACTTGAACACTATCGTCATTTATTTTTATTATTTTGTACATTGCCGGATTGCGAACCCAATCGCATATCGGACGGCTAAACATGAATTGATTGACGCTTAAACGCCATGTTTTACTGATGTCATGATGACGGTCCCATTTACTATTGGCTGTTTCTAAATCAGTAGTTACGGCCTTGCTTAATTGATCATGATCATGGCCCGAAATGCTACTTATGGGTTCATGGTCTATGGTTTAGGCTTTCAGCCAGGTAGCTGCAGGCTTGTTCAATTGAATTGCTCTGTAACTGTTTCAATTTTCAAGCCTGCAGACTTACAGCCGGTATGAAGAGAACTGCAGGATTGAATGGAGGCCATATTGTTTCTCATTGTGCAGTGGTCCTTTAATAGGGTGATACTTCATGTGACATAATTTATTTGAATATAGCTTTGCAGTGATTTGTTATAACTGTTTATAAGTTACTCTCCTCATCTCAGGGCCCAGCACCAGTCTAGGATCGAATGAACCACTGGACTAAAGGGAAAACTTATAAGACCATATCTCATAACCTGAATACTTATAGGACAGAAGAGAGGGGGTGATATGGTATAAACCTTTACATATATCAAATGGCTTAATAAAGTTTAGGAGACCCAGAAAGGGTAGTAGATATATGAAATATCCTTTCATTGGGTGTGATAGGAACAGACAGAGTTAAGTGGTCCAAGCATGCTTGGGATAAGCACAATGCTACCTTGAGGTTCAATTAAGACAAGCCATTTAATTATATATCATGGGTTGACTAGATGGTCCTTTTGATTCTTATCTGCCATGAAATCTATTCCTTTATTTGGCAGTTTACATATAATGAGTAAAACAAACATGAACAAAGGTAACATACCAGAGCAGGTGAATGTATTTTACACATCATCATATTACATCACACTGCATTCTTGACGTATGTCCATATTAGGCTACTCTGTGATTAGTGCAAGGCTCTTCTCTGATGGCAAGAGTCTGTATTTATTTGAATTATTACGTTATATAATGATGAAATAACTCAAGCCCTCATGTGTCATCTGGTTGTGGTATTTGAGGAATGTCATTGCAAACCCCTCCTCAAGCTCTACAGATTATCCCGTTTCATTCAAAAATCAATGTTGTGATACGGGAAAGAAAACATACTTTAAATATATTCCAGATATGATTTGTATAGCACAGCTTTTGGTATGAAATTATGAATATCATGACTATAAAAAGCAACACAGAAATTATTCCAAATATGGTATAATTCAGAAGCACAGATAATAACAAGCAATTTAAAGTTGTTAAATGCTTTTCTTACAGTAAATATTATTTTAAAGTTATAATTGGTAATTATCAACCATCCTTTATGATTTTCACCACAAGTCTGAAGTCTTATATTTTGATTAGAGCCAAATTGCTAGAGGTTGCACATGCTCACAGTCAGTGTGGCAAATAGATGGTGGCTACTTTCAAACTATCAGGTGCTCTGCACATGTTAGCAGCAATAAGGACTAATTAGCAATGATTACACTCTAACATAAAAATAAAGCTCCAAGAATCAGGGGAGGATCAGAGAAGCTAACATTACACATTTCAATATAAGTTTACTTTGAAATATTACATTGAATTAAGTGCTTGTTGTCACTTATAGTTTTAAATGTAGAAATGTAAAGCTCACCATGGGATAAAGTGGTGTATATTCTTAACAATGTTTTATTTCATTGTTAACCAAACCAAACCTAGAGAATTGCACTGTTTATGGCTGCATATAGTCACATATAAATGAAAGGACCATCGTAATGCATTTACAAGTAAAATTCATATGTTGGTTTGTTGGGCACAGACTATTAAAAATAGTATGCAGTAATAAATAAATAAAAGTTAATATGTTTATTACTTTTGAATGTGTCCATTTTCCCCCAAACACATCTGCTTATCCCCCCTGACTGGAAGTTATCTGGACTAAAAAAAGTCTGAGCATGCTCAGTAAAAGAGTCTGCATGGCTCATGCATGGTCACAGGAAGACGGCGACAATGGAGCATATATATGTATTTATTAACCAAAAATGACTTAAACCAAGGTAGCATTTCCTATAGGACCCCAGATTTTTCACATTTTCTCATATTTTATTTTGAACAAAATCTTAGAAATAAACAGGCATTATTTTTCAGAATGCTAGCCATTTTTGTTCTTGGCATTTTGAAATCAACAGCGAGAGCACAGATGCGGCTACCACCATTTTGTATTCTAAGGTGATTCTCTCTTTTTTTTCTGCCGAGTGGTAGCCTTTTTTGAAGTCATGACGTAGGTGCAGGCTGTACTTGGGCTCAATTTGGGCTCTGGCAGGCACAGGCTGGATTTTGGATCTTACAGGCACAGGCTGGATTGGGCTGGATTTGGGTTCTTGCAGGCACAGGCTGAACTTGGGCTCAATTTGGGTTCTTGCAGGCACAGGCTGGATTTGGGCTCAGACAGGCACAGGCTGGGCTTGAGCTCAATTTGGGCTCTGCAGGCAAAGGATGTACTTTGGGCTCAATTTGGGATTTTGGAGGCACAGGCTGGATTTGGGCTCTAACAAGCGCGGGCTGGATTTCGGCTCAATTTAGACTCTTACAGGCACAGGATGATTAAGGCTCAATTTGGGCTCTTGCAGACACAGACAATTTGGGCTCTTACATGCACAGGCTTTATTTGGGCTCAATTTGGGCTCTTTCAGGCACTGGCAACTAAAATTGCAGGCACAGGCTACTCCTGCTGTCGCAACTACAGCAACCTGCAGCAGTCACGGTTGCGCATTCAGTTTCGCGTGCGCGACTTAATCCAAGGTAGCGACTCAAATCGAGGCAAAATTTCCAGAGGAGACGTGAGTTAACATGAAAACGACTTAAACCGAGGTACTACTGTATATATATACAAATTTCATTCCATGATTCCTAGAAAATGATTGACTCCATCCTCAGTAGTCTGGCTGGCTCCTAAATTTCCTAGACATGTTTCATTCTTCTGCTTTAAGCTATTTTGATGCTGACTATTGTCTAAGGAAGCTATAAAAAGGAAAACATTAGGATTTTCATATTATTCTTATCATATTAATAATATTCATTTTTATTATACTATATCATTAAATCTTTGCTTGATTACTTGTGAAAAAATATTTGCAGTCCCACTTTTCATATGGGATGAACTTTATCCTTAAGAAAAGGACAAGGAAAAAAAGCTTGATGAAGAAATGCATCATAAATTATTCATACAGCTCCATTTATCTTCTGAGAAGTGACGAAAAACAATGCTTTGTGTGCTAGTCAGAAGAGAATTTGTATGGCAGCTGCTTTCAATTCTATCTTGAGAGACTGGACTCCCACTTCCCTATTATAGATACCATATCTTATATTAGCGCCTACAGTACTGCTCAAGAACTGCAGCCTTACTCATGATGACTCACAAGTTACACATTTCAAGCAAAAAGAAACAGATGGGCCAGTTTCTATATAAGTCTACATTTATATTGTATTTGCTTTCAATAATTAAAGCTGTATTGGGGAGAATAACATTTTTAAAAAATGTATTCTATTTAAAGAAGTCCATTATCTTTTTTTTTTTTTTTTTAGATTCTGTAAGGAGTATAATAATACCAGTATTTAAATGCATAAAAAAACTTAGAAAAAGATTTTCAGCCCAACAAAAATGTATGAGTAGAAGGTAATTTTGTATGCTATCAATGTTTAAATAATATAAATAAATGACATATTGTCAGCAACAATTATGTTTTCAGCAGGCCAGCCCACTACTTTATCTTTAACATGTAATACAGACTATTCATTTTATCTTTATTTACCTTCATTTAATAAACATTACATACAGAAACATAATATTTTCAATTAACTTTCAAATATATTGTAAAATCTTAATTAAATCAAATTACAAAAAAAAACATATTAAAATGAAATTGCAAAAGTATGAACAGGTAACCTTAACTTCTTCTATATCCCACCATGGCAGATTAGTCTCCAAGAAATTATAATATTTCTTAATTAGAAAGTTTTTCCCAAGTGAAGTTATCATTAATCATGTTGATGTTTTCAATTACTGGTTTTAGATACTGTTCTACATTATCTACTAGTCTGCTCCTTAAATACGCCAGACTGAAACTGAATTAACTGTATACAAAACTTTTTTATAAGTTTGGAACTTTCCCATCTGCACCCCACAAAGTAGCAGCCACTCCCCTTGACAAATTAAATTTGTGTGAAATCATTATTTTTGTTGTATTTTTCCCTATTTGCTTTTCTTTATGATCCAATGAAGGCCATAAATGCTCTCTTTACTCTCATCCCAGTTACTTTATAAATAATCTAAATTAATTATTTCCAATATTTTTGTATTTTCTGGCAGCTAGCCCACATGTGGTCTTATGTTCCTTCTTGGCAGCGTCTGCGCCAGCATAGTGAACATGCGCCATTTATATGAGAACGTTTTATTGGTGTACAATACCACTGCATTAATATATTATATATTTTTAACTCTTTTTGATATCTCCCTCCCACTGCTCTTCTGTCATTACTTTTCCTAAATCGTTTTCCCACTTTCCCAGTTTTTCTTGATGCTTATGTGCAAATGTATGTTTATATGTTTTAGAAACTAGTTGCTTTGAATGTTTCTCTAAACATAACTTCTCAAAATCATTACTTTGGGTGTTTGGATTCAATACTATAATTTACATATACAGTAAGTTAACTAATCTTTATTGTTTAAGTATTTTCCCACCTTTAATTAGTAAAAAAAATATCTTTATATCTCCTCTTTCATTCATTAATTGCCAACACTTCACAACTCTACATGTCAGTTTTGGAATGATAAATTGTTTAAACGCTTTGGCATGGTTGGATTAGTAAAGGTAGGGGTAAGTACAGACGTCAAATTATATTCTTATTTGTTACTGCTTTTTTCCCCACATGTATTTTTAATTAGGGTTTTTTCTAATTCCCCTCTTTTTCTTTTGCTATCCACACTGCCTCACAACATTTATTGACAGTACATATCTAAGTTTTAAGATATAGCTAGTCACCATTTCTAGGATCACAGTGCCAGTATGTTTTTACGATAAATGTACTGACTCATAATATTTTATGAGTACCAAACCTCTATTATCTATTGGCAACATCATGGCATGTTTGCTTAAGCATTGTCTCTTGGCAGCCCATATGCACTTAATAATAGCATTCTGTATGCCTCACGTATCATTTCTATTGGGTAGTTCATGGAGTTTTATATTTTGCCTATGAAGAGTAAAGTTATTTTTTAATTGTCTTTATATATTGTCTTACGCATATATACAGAAAATATATGACTTTTTTTAATTTACTTTAAAGCCTGATACTATGCTGAATTGCCTAGCTTCTCTAATAAGTTTGATGTAATTACGTCAAAGTCAGAAAGATGGCAGACACATTTAAAGCTAGTTTGTAATCCCTATCTTTACATTGTATGTAACTCCTTAGGGGCTCCATTGCTAAAGCAAATAACAAGGTGACAATGGGCATCCCTGACTAGTTGCATTTTAATTAACTATACCAATATTTATAGATCCAGAAAACCTTATAGGTGCTTATTGTGAGTGATATAATAATTTTAAAGTAGAAATAAACCTGTTTGGAAATTTGTATTTGCCATTCTAGACGTCCATGCTATACGTTCCCTGTCTACCTAATACGATCCCTTTCCACCTAATAAGATCAATTTCCAGCATCTAAGGATAAGATCAAGTCACTCTGTCTTTTCTTATTCATTTCTGTAAGTTTTATGACCTCATTTGAGCATGTTGGATTTTAAATAATGGAAAGATGTGGTACCAATGTACAGTACTTTCAAACTTTTTTGTAATATTGGTCTAAAAAGCCATCAGGCCCTGGAGCTTTACCTGATTTTAAATTGTTTAGCCACATCTCATATTTCTTTTGTAGTTATTTTCCCACTTAATAAATTTGGATTGTTCTTCAATATAGCAAAATCACAGTTTTCCAGATATCTCTTAATCCTTTTGTGCTTATTATGTTGAGTTCCTACTTTTTGATTGTAAATCTTCCTATAATACTCTTCAAATATTTATTTAATTTGTTCAGGTTCAAAAACTATTGTGCCATTTGCAATAATAAGTGTCCCAGTTGCTGATATCTGTACTTTCACAATTGCTATAGAGTGAAAAGTAGTATATTTACTTACATTCCTGAAGGCCTACAAGAATATCCTCCAGAAAAAAAATACTCTATTTCAATTAAAATTACAACTTTATTGATAAGTTAAAAATGATTTAAAAGAAAGTAGACCTGAAAATATATTGATATATACTCATCAAATGACATTTTAATATTTCTGTCTCACTCTAGCACCTTAAGTTTCCTATGCTTTGTGAGGTTTACTTTTTATGCAGACTGCTAGTATACCCCAGACAAAATATACTTGTTTAACTCTGTGTTATAAAAGTGTATCAGATTTTTATTACCACATATCATACATTAAACATGTTATGTATAAAGAAAACACTAGTCTATACGGTCCATTTGGGTGTAATTTATATTGTTAATATATTCATTTACATTCATTAAATATTTCAACTGATGAAAAATCTATTATTTTGTGTAAAATAATTACTTGTCAATGTAGCAAAACTGTGGTCATAGAGATGTTTTTTCTGTATATAAATAATCTCATAACTGCTGTCTATTAATGTCTCCGTGACTAACCTTCTCTTTATTGGACAATGTATGCAGTGAAGAGTACACAATTTTACGATCATACTTAATGTGAAAAATCCCTCCTGTCATGAGCATCTCTTAATATCTTAATATAAAATAATATGTATATAACTATATATTATCAGAACTTATTTTAAATTAATCTTCATCTGAATTATCTGAGCACTTTAAAATCTGCCCCCCCCCCCCCCCCACATCATGCTGGAACAACAGAGAAATGAAAATATATGGATTAGTCTAAAGTACATATTTGCCTTCAGACCTTATTAATCTTTAATGTATTTTCCCTCTTTCTGTAAATGTTCTCTCTTTTGCTTGTCCTGATCTGTAACATTCTTGTCCTTTATTAAAACTTTTTGTCCCAAAACTAAAATTCTTACTTCCGGTTCTGAATCAGCATGTAATGACTCTTTGACACATCTTTCTTTTTGACACATTCTGTAACCAGCGATGTTACATGAGATAAATAAGTTTAAATTGTATTGTATAGTCTTTAAAATTTAATGCTACCTTTGCTCCATGCCTCTTTTTTGCATTTCCATCTTGTATAACGGAAAATGTGCAATCACAGCAACATGCTTTCTAATGTAAATTTTATGATTTTTTTAACGAGTGTAGTAACACATTCTTATAGTTGGTTCAGAGCAATAGACTGTGGGATGCCCCTAAATCTTTAATTGTTCCTTCTGCTCCTATTCTCCAGATCCTTGTTCTCATCTTTTTATACTTGAATTTTTTTCTCGAACTTCAATACTGCAGAGCTTCCATTTTGTTGACTTCCATGGTTCCAATAATTAAACCTTGCCATGGAGGTCCTGTAAGGAATTCCATGGCATGTAACAATTAACTACATAGGACCCCATGGCACTTAAAAATTAACCCCTAGTACCATGGTATCCTAAAGTAATATCCTATATAGACACCTATGGTATCTAAAACTTACCTCCTAGGTGCCAGTGAGCGGAGCTAGTGAATGGAGGGCCCCGGTGCAAAAAAAAAAATCAATTTGGGCATCCCAGGACCCTTCTCCAGTCTCAACTCACTATGTACTCCCTAAGGTACAGTGAGCAAGGAGTGGGTGTGGTCTCCTTGCTCACTGCAGCTTAGAGAGTACAGTTGCGCTTCACTGACGGGGCCCACAGAGGCCGAAACGTATATGCCTGGGGTTTGCTGTTTCTCTTCCTCAGGGTAGAATTGCATGGTATTTCAGGGCTTAAACACTCTTTGAGTGAGACCAGACTGATATACTACAGGATATTTATTTTTGTGAAGGACATACATGAGCTAAAAGAGGCTGCTTTCTGATTAGGTAACCAGACCAATAGTACAAACCTACTTAGGTATTTGTTCTCAGATAAGCACCTTTAATATTTTAGCTTAGTTTTTCTCACCTTAAGTGTGATAGGGGTAACCAGAAGGGAACTCCTTGCTCACTGTGCCTTAGGGAGTACAGCTGCCAACTGACAAGAGGACATCTCTTGCGGTTAGAAGGGAAAAGATTCCACCCTTAAGAAAAGGGTTCTTTACAGTAAGGATGGTTGAAATGTGGAATTCTCTACAAAAGGAGGTGGTGACAGTGGATCCAATAGATAACTTTAAAAGGGATTGGATATATTTTTGAATAGAAGGGCAGTCAGGTTTATCCTGGATAACTAGAGAAGGAGTATTGATCCAGGGAGGGATCAGAATACCAGTTTCTGGGGTGAGGAAGAAATTTTTTTTTTCCCCTTTTGAGACAATTGCCAATGCTTCAATGTTTTTTTCCTGTTTGCCTTCCTCTGGATCAATGAACAATCAACACTTAACAAATGATCAGCATATTACAGAGGATCAGAGGAGATCTAAAAAGGTTGGGCTTGATGGACTAAAAGTCTCTTTTCAACCTCCATTACTATGGAACTATATAGGTATGTTGATAAATATCAATCTTATCATTCATCACTTTATATAATAGAAATAAACATTATTGTGCATTCCACTTGCACTGTGTCTTCATCTGTGCAACAAAACAGATTCAATTAATCCGTGATTATGTAATCCAAATCAATTACACAATGATCAGTGTATGGTCATATCCCAAAAATCTGAGGAGGAGAAAACCTAGCAAGATCTCTATGTACAGTGTAGTTAATGTAACAATCGACTGAATAAACTATTGTTCATTTACAAACAGTGCATACAATGCTGTATCTGTCATGAGAAATCATTTGTCATGACTAATTGCAGATATTTAGCACTGATGTGGTATCATGCAAGGAATGCTTAGCTGTAACCACAATCAAATGGCCAAGAGTACTATCACTGTCTCTATATAATATTGTTTAGCCACAATGATATCACACGTTATAGGTATACAGGTGTTATCATATGGTCACTGTGTTTGTTATGATATCATGGCATCTAAACATGTAGACATTGGTATTGGTGACAAACAAAGGTCATCAGCTTTAATTTCTTTTAATAAGATCAGAAATGCCTGGTCTCATATTGTTCTGATCTCACACACGTATAACTGCTGGGTTTGTGTAACACATTAGTGTAGGACTATGTCATAACACAATCATTTGTGCATCGGTACATATTAAACGTAGCATCAATTTTCTGATTCTTAGAACATATGTGTTTTTTTATAATGTGTGAGATCATTCTGCAGGGGCATTTTATTAATATGATTGCTAAAATATATTGACATACATTATATGGTATCACTGCTTGCAAATGAATACACTGTCTTAATGGATGTTAAACTTGCCTAAAATAAAATAAAATTACAGGTTGATCAGTAAATAAAAAAAATATATTAAATAGGGACCACATCATCTCTCCTCAACTGCATTCCTCAGTGACCATCAACTGGTGGAATGTTAACCATAACCATATGTGTCCACAGACAAGATAATCATGATCTATGTGATAGTGGCTAGCCACATGCAGCCCCATTAAATTCGGCTACTTGGTAAATCATAGCCCACAACGTAGCCCGTAAGACTTACTGCTATTAAATTAGTCTCTTAAAGCAACCTGCACGACTTGAGGGTTAAAACGCAGCAAGGCTGAGAAAAGCCTACGGGACGTGGCATGTGGAACTTTGAGGCCACAAATCCTTTGTTCTCTCAAGCCCGTAACCGCCACATTTCCAATTTAGATATTAAATTGGATCAAGATCACAGGCGTTCAAACTCGCAAATGGAGCCAAGAAGGTAATGAGTGCAAGGGGGGTAAAGTCCAATTCGTAGCACTGTAAATGCACATATACGCAAACTACTGTAAATATCATAACAGGGAAAATAATGCTAGGTATTAGATATTTCATGTTTAATATTTGTTATATCGATCCCGGCAATCAATGTGTTAATACATATACTGTAACTCGCATGTTATAGAATATCATATTTACGGCTTTATGAATATTGCATTATATCTGGAATGTGGGTCCGATCGTAACTTGTAATTGAACCCCGTAGGACTTGAAAACACCACCTCCGTTTTTCAGTGACGTAATTCTGACAATCTCTGTTGGTATTGGCTCCATCCCAACTCTTAACTACGAGCTAGACTAATTGATCCTGTTCACGGCCGCACTTCCGACGAGCAAAATATGGTTTACGAGTTTGCCTCTCAAGCCTGTAACTCGCAGCCTGTTCAAATTTAATAGCCCCGTAAATCCGCAACTCTTCAAGCTCGCAGCCGTTGTGGGTGTCACGTTGCACATACAAGCTTCAAATTTAATGTGGCTCTAAATTACTATATGTCACCATCACAAAGACCATGATAATCTTCTCTGTAGACAATGTTGACCAACAGACTTTTATAGACTTTTACTGAGGAATGTATTTGAGAGGATAAAATGAGATACCGCCCACCTCCTCCCTTTCCTGGTCACTCTTGAGGAGGCTAGATACCATGGCTTCCTGCAGCTTATAAAAGGCTGTGAGGTCACCTATGTTTACCTCCATTGGTTTGGATGGCCATTGGGATGAGGAGCTAGCGGCTGTCGGTGGTGACTGCATTGGAGTTTGTGGTGGTTGTTGTGCTAGTGGTGGCTGGGATGGCAAGGTGGGGAGGTGCTAGAGTAGTGGAGGTAGTGGTGGTGCAATTGATTGCCCCTGAAGCCATGGTTCTGGTTGTAGTGGAGGAGCTGTTAGTGGAAGAGCAGTAGTAGGTAGCAGGTCCAGGGGGAGGGATCGATCTGTGGGAGGTGGGGGCCAGAGGGGTCAAACTTCACCCTGGTAGCTGATGGTTCCCACACTGACCACATATACTAATCTTCTTCCTCTACATAAGTTGGGTCCTCCTCTGGCTGATGTTCCTCCTCCTGGTACTGCTGCTGCTTCTCCTCCTCATATGGGTCCTACTCCTCTTCATACCAGGGACCTTGTTGTGCCTCCATTTTACATTCTGGTAGTTCAGCCTCTGCCTCAATCTCAGCCTTCTCTGTGGAGATATCAAATGTAATATCAATATTATGTCAGGTAACACTGGATGATCACATAATCCCTGTGTGATACAGTATATCTGGCTTCATGATGTGCTAATCCTGGATGGATCCCATGGCGAGGAGTTAATATTTGCTAGGAATTATCACTGATTTTGTTGGTTTGTATTACAAGCGTGACAGACTTCAAATCCCTCACATAAACACCCAGTTCATTGACCTTTGTGGCTAACCCCTTCCCCCAATAAGTATTCTAGCATAGGCATGGGTGGAACGAAGGAGCACCATGAACAGTGTCTTGTTGTCCTCACTGTGCCTGGGGTGGCTGACCTCTCTGATCTGCCCCTCCCCAGCCCTTGCCCCACCGCTGGGACCTTCTGTCCCTACGCTACATGTAGCTACATCTGTGACATCCATTCCTCTTTCAACCTCTCCTCCACTGCTTCCACTTCTCCCCCTCACTGACCCTCTGCTGCTCACACTTCTTCTCTTCTCCCTTCTCCCTCTCTACCCTCCTCTCACCACTTCTCTTTTTCCACACCTCCATATATTTCCCTACCTCTCCCTCTCCCCATACCTCACATTTTCTATACACCTCTCCCTCTTTCCACGCCTCTTCCTCTCGATACACCTCTCCATCTTTCCGCACCTCTCCCTCTCTATACACCTCTCCCTATCTCCACTGCTGTCCCTCCCCTAGCTCCTCTTCCAACTCCTGACCCTCCTGATCTCCCCAGGGCACGCTCTCTCCTCTGCTCTCCTCCTCCTCTCCCTCCTCCCTCCATACTCTCTCCAGAAATAATAAAATAAAATAATATAAGTAATATATATATGTTAGTGTAATAAAGAAAAAAATGTATGTACTATGTTTAAAATTATGGGTTGATGGTAAAAGTATAGGGTGGATCATATTGGATGCATATGTTACTGGCCTAAGCGTAATTTATGTAGCTATGTGTAAATATATTAAAGTAGATTATGTGAAATATTTATAGACTAACAGCCTTATTAAATTGCGATTTGGCCAATTGAATAGGGCTCTATATAAGCACACAGCATATTATTTTTACAGAAGTTTTTTAACTTCTATCCAAAAGCAAGGTCTTCACTAACTAAAAACTTCTGTTAAAAAATATGCTCTGTGCTTAAATAGAGCCCTATTCAATTGTCCGAATCACAATTTAATAAGGCTGTAAGTGAACAGTAAATTATGTGTAACAAATAAGAAATTTTTGTAAGTAATTTTTTGGCCTATCTTGAGTGTAATAGTAAAAAGTAAGTAATGTAACAAAACCTTCCTACCAATTAGCGTGCCGTTTTACTTTCTAATTGGTAGCTATCTTGGCCAGTTTCCTGATACATCACGTAACCCGATCCCTGTGTATTATACGTAAGGCCTTATTTCTGACGTATCATGAGTTTGAATACAAGGCTCACAATAGCTGCAAATTGGATGGATACGTAGCAGTTGCGAGAGCCTTTTTGTGCAGTCCGCATCCAATCAGCATAGAGCTCTATATAAATATGTTATTGCAAATGTCAGTACAGCTTTAAAAAAGGAATTGCCCCATTAGCTTGAAACAAACCTAAGCTCCAAACTGCATTTTGATTTTTAATGTAAATGTACACATAGCATGAAAACATATTTTGATAAATTTTGGCAAGCAAAGATTTGTTTAAAGTCCAGTTTCCATGACTTTTCAATAGTAAAAATATGTATAACCAACTTTACAGTTAATTGGGACAAAAAAAAATGTTTTTTTTTTTTTTTAGAAAGTCCTATGAAGCTTTACAAAACTTTTTTAGAAAGTGGAGTGCAGGTAGTTTCATTTTCCTACTGAGTAGGTTTAGTTTTAGTCTGGGGCTATAAGCTGCACACTCACATTGGAAAAAGAAGTGGTGCTCCATTCTACAAATAAGGGAAAATCTTATATTCCATTGCATCCTAACAAATACAGAAATAAAGAATACTCATATTAATCTGTACACCTAAATAAACATGTAGCTTTTCACTTTAACTTTGCCAACATATCTGTTAAATTATTGAAGACAAAACTTTATTTCTTATTTTAAGCATTTTACAGCAAATACTGATCAGGTTATAAAAGTTTAATAATTGAATAACACCAATGGTGGAAAATTGTTTTTATGAAAAAAGTGCAGATAAACAGGAATTCAGCAAACTGTGGGAAATGTCTTCTTTTTTTTGTATGTATTGTATATATTATTCTCTTATGTGTAGCAGCCAGAAAGCTGCAGGCAGTCTTCACTTTAGATTGTATAACCACACTATACTGCATGTATAGGCAAATCCATTAGCACAGCGATACATGCCTCATTGGCATCCTATTGACTCATTGATTGCTTTGATCATATACCTCTTTTCTAAATAAGATAGAAACCACCTGTGACTTTGAAAGTTGCTTTAGGTGACTTTTTTTCTATTGAATTCATCCCGTCAGACCCCTTCCGGATATCTGCACAGTGAACAATATGAAACTAGTGGGCTGTAATTCCTTTGTTTGTGAGTCATCATATACTGTACATCTTAAGTAGGCATCTGTATAACTCATCAGTATTCCTGACTGTAGGAAGAGGATAAGACCATTGCATCATCTTTCCTCTCTATGAAACAATGATTTCACATGAAAAGTGATTTAACTGCCTGCGGCTAAAGATAGATAGGGTTTATTTAAAGGAATAACTATTAACTTAAACAGGATACCTCTTTAAGTAATAAGTCACTATAAATAAAGTTAAAGATGTAACGTGCTCTCATTACATGTAGGGTTGTTGAAGCATGTCAAAAAAGGAAAGTATTCACTTTGAAACAGAGCAATGACCCAATTATAGCAAAAAATGTTACCTGTAAAATAAGAAATATGCAATGCAAGATGAGTTTTGTGCAAATACTTTTTGAGAAAGCCCATTACTGTAAGTCAATTTATAATGTACATGTATATATATATATATATATATATATATATATATATATATATATATATATATATATATATATATATATATTATTATTATCTTTATTTATATCGGGCCAACATATTCCGTAGCGCTGTACAGGGGTTGAGTACATAGCAAAAAATAAATTTAACACCCTGTAAAGAATGGAGGGCCCTGTTTTTGAGCATAAAATCAAATGTACATAGAGCTTGTTTCCAAGGCACAGACACAAGATTGAAAACTCACAAACTTACAATCTAAGGGTATATATATACTGTATATATATATATATATCTATATATATATATATATATATATATAGAGAGAGAGAGAGAGAGAGAGAGAGAGAGAGAAAGAGAGAGAGAGGGTTTTACTGATACATAATTATTTTTTCAATCTATATTATATAATTATATAATTGTGTATTATATAACTACCTTGGATGTTGCAGTTTTAAATACAAAACAAAGAAAAAAGACACACCAAAGAACAATCAGTAACTAAGCATCCTACCCTGTGAGGTGGTGCCCACTCATTTTAGAGAAGTCTCTTGTAACATATCAGACTGTACCCGCCCCTACGTACTGCCGCAATCGCATGCCAGTCAAGTCGCCTCTGCATGGGAGAGGAAGCAGACCCCTTTGCATATGTTTCAGTCTTCTCACAGAGGTACCACTGATCCCAATAAGCACAAGCAAGGGGCACACATTTGGATTACAATATAACGCTAAATAAGACCTGAACGGTTACAAACAAAACAAGAAGATAGATACACACCTGATAATAGGCAACTACTAAGTACCCTGACCTGTGGGATGGCACCACTGGCAATACAGTTATGGTCTGCCCTTAGCGATGGGTATACACTAATAGGTTTCAGTATATTCTCCTGTTTAAATGCACAGTCAAGTTAAAAGTCAAGAGACTCCACCCTGAGTGGGCACCATCCCAGGCTACTGGGTGGCTCTCTCTTCTTGTTTTGGTTGCATGCAAATAACAGTTGAGGTCTACTTAAGGCAGGAGTGTCCGAACTCAGTCCTGGAGGGCCGCACCCAGGCCTGGATTTGAATATATCCTTTCTGTGCACTGGTGAGTCAATCAGGATGATTGAAGAAGTGATTGACTCACCCGTGCACAGCAGGGTTATCATCAAATCCAGGCATGTGTTTGGCCCTCCAGGACCGAGTGTGGACAGACTTGACTTAAGAGTTATTGAATAACCCAAATGTGGACCCCCTGATAGCTTTGCCTAGGGAGATCAGTAGCACCTCAATGTTGAAAGCTGATAAGTTGAAACATAAACATGGGGGTCAGTAGCTATTCCCATTAAGATGAGACTTGCTTCTTAAGATTTCTCCTCTGGCACAAGCAAGTAAAAACTTGAGAGACGGCACAACCCCATGGGACAGGCTACTAACCTTGTGTACATCTCTCATCGTGTTTTAGTTTTCATGTTTCTATTTTAGTCAGAGATTCCATTTCAAGACCCTCTCTCAAAGCTGTGTCTATTATCTCAGGATTGGGCCGGATTCACAGGAACAGCACGCCCCTGGAGCTTTTAAGTGTTAAATACCTTTTGAAATCCTGAAGATTCAACTAACTGGTTCTGCTCCTCCTCCTAATATGACTCCACTGCTATTGTTATCAAATGACCTGAAATAAAGTACCCAGCCAGAAGGGGGCTCCTTGAAAAGTCATTTCCGTTTAATATAACATAATTTATAGTAAATAATTTGCATGAGTGCCAAATATATTGGGCTTTAAAATTAAATAATAAGACTGGAGGTGTCAGCACACTGTTAAACACTAAACATATGTTGAAAATGCTATCATTAAAAACTACATTAAAAGCATACTTTTACAGTTGAATGTAATCAAAATATTAGGCTTAAATTTAGATTGAACTTTTAAAACCTTTTTTAGACCTATGATTCAACCTCATTGACCCCCTCCCTGCCTCTGTACACTATCTCTAACTGATTAGTATTATCACTATGCGGGTGGGGGGATATTTGCAGATATTCATAAGGATTTATTTGATTTGATTGTGAGACTTACACAATCTCCGGTCAGATGCTTAAAAGGACTCTTTTTGTTTTATGATAATTTATTCATGTTATCTATCTCAATGTAATTGTGATATAAAATGTACACTTCACTTACTTGTAAGAAGCCCACAGAGTAACAGATTCTTACCTTTTTTGGAACCTCCTCCTTTCTTCCTGTGATGTAGGGGCCAAGATTCACAACTGTGACCTAAAGCCATGGGAAGAGGGGCAAGGCTTTACACTATCAGGGTCATGCTGCAGCCAACAGTCACACAGCATGTCACTGCCTGTCTGCGAACATTAATTAACTTGTAGTGTGAAACCCTTCCCTGTGGGTATGACCTTGGGTCAAAGCTGTGCAAGATATCACATCTCATGAGAGAAAATAAGGAGGGGGTTTCAAAAGAGGTAAGAATATGGTCGTCTTAGAATGATGTGAAGTGTAAATTTGACAATTACTTTGAGGATGAAGACTTTTTTTTATTGAACTACAGTGGTCATTTAAATATAGTTTTCATGGATACCAATGTTGAGACATATTCTGTGCCATTTTAATTGTCTAATACTCTGATATTCAGCACAGGCCAAGCACTTCATTTATTACCCAAATAGTAGTCACTAAAGGATTAATCCCCTACACATAGCAACACGTGCAGTATTAATAAACAAGACAGACAATGCTTATCTTAGATGTACTAAATGATTAAAAGTTCAACAGAGCAAACAAAGTAAATAATTATAACAATGAATCAACTTGTCCTCAAGAAACCTGTACCATGAGATGTTCTATTATTAATTTGTTCTGAAGAACTGTAACAGCTACAAAAACAGGGTTATTAAAGACTTAAAGGGAGCTGATGTCTTAGATTTACAGTACACCCTTTTGAGAAGTTGATAATGGGCAAAATGTTTTAGACATTACAAATAATTATGTCCCTTAAAATAATTAACTATTAAATAGAATTATTATGTTGTTTTTGTTCACCTGGTTTGACACTGGGACGATGACCTTTGAAGAAGGTTTGTATTACTCCTGTTAAAGGAAGAATGGTTCAAGAAAAAAAGATGCTTGCTTGTCAATTATGTACCAAACTAACAATATTAGCAGATGTGTGAGCCATGGACATAAAGCATTTTTTGGGGAAAATCTGAATTTCTGAAGACTCTGTTTATAGGTACCAGAATCCATCTTGTGTTTGTTACATCACTTCCTCAGAGCTGAATCATGAGGGTGTGTGCTTTGGATATCAGTGAAGAGAGGCGTGGGAAAAGAAGGAACAGAGAGTCATTGTGAAGATTTTGAAAAAGAAACAACACCCATTCTCTCTCATTGGCCCAGAAACAGACTCCTTGCATCATTCACTGCAACAACAATGCTCCAGAAATGTAAATGCTTCTTTCACACACAGACAACTTCAACCAATTTATCATGGATCTGTCCAGGGTCCTTCTATATATATAATTTTTGTGCTGCTTAACTACGCTTGTTTTAAAAAAAAAAAAAAATGTGGTTTGTGCAGTGGTCATTTAAAAGCACTTGCAGCAAGGAGTGCAAATTTCCAATAGAAACAATAGGAATATGCCATCCTCTGCGGCAAATCAGGTAGGCAAACTTGGGCCCCTATTCTTGTTTACGGGAGCCTGTAAACTTGTTTGCTATTCAATTGGCATCTTTTTGGCGAGTTGCAAATGATCTACGGGTTACAGGCTAAAAATCCCTACGGTTGTCAAGATTGTAACTTACAACCCATCTAAGCCTTTGATCTTTCAAGCCGGCAAGAGTTACAATCGCAAATCGCTATTCAATTGATATAATTCCTCAAGCCTGCAAATGTTTTCACACCCGTAAATGGCAAATGTAGAATAAAATCCTACGGGAACCAACTGTCTCAAGCTCATAAATCTGCAATAAAAATGTTTGTTTTTTATGCGTCATTTCGGTGTTCTATCAATCTTGGGAATCAATGAGTTAATGGTATATGAAAGTGAGGTGGGCTATGAATGCATCCTGTAAAATGCATCATAACCCACCTAGCAAAAAATGTTTGCATGAAAAAATGCAAACATTTTTTGCAGAAAAGAAAAAAATGTGCTGTGGGTGATGTAGACACCCCTAGCAACTGAGATTTGCATATTGGATATCTAATTTTTAATGAGATATCCAATATGCAGCACATGCGCATGCTGATTGGCTAAAGGAAAATAAAGTGTCTGAAATCATGTGACTTCTCACAGTAGGGCAGACTACAAGTGCTAACTCAGCATGCCTGTACGATCCCCAGACCAAAAAGAAACAATGTATAAGTTATGCTAATTTTCCCTGGGAATTTCAAGGGGTGTCAACAATGAGAGAAAACTCTTTGCAAATGCAAGAAAATCAGCAAACTTCAGGCTAATGGTTTAACTGTTTACTTTAAAAAAAATTCATGCAAACAATTTTTTCAGACACTATCAATTCTCCTCTATCAGATGCATTAATAACCCAGCTCACTTTCATATACCTTTACTACATATCAGGCACCCACATGGGCTAGAACATTCCCTTAATTCATTTTTATTATTTTGTACATTGTGGGATTGCGAGTCTGATCGCATATCGGACCCCAAACGCTAATTGATTGACATGTAACCTCCATATTTTACTGACATTAAGATGACTGTCTCATTTTCTATTGGCTGTTTCTAAATCGGTAGTTACGGCCTTGCTTAATTGATCATGGTCACGCTCAGAAATGCTACATACGATTGCATGGTTTACGGTTTTGGCTTTCAGCCCGTAAGTTGCGGGCTTGTTCAGTTGAATCGCTCTGTAATTGTAGCAAATTTCTATCCCGCAGACATACGGCCTGTACAACGCAATCTGTGGGCTTGCAATTGAATGAGGTCCATAGTATTGGCATCCCCAGTGCAGAACGACAACAAAACTGCAGATAATATTATAAAGTAAAAACTCCATTTGGTTTCTATGATTTCTTAAACTATTCTATTATTCTTCAAGTGAACAGACTGTAAATATGTAGCTTCAGTGGTCTTTTAAGTTTCAGTTGCATCTATGTTTTTTGTTAAACCATTTAACAAACGACAATATCCATGTACACATAAAGAACACTTTCAATGACTTTGCATGTTGCTCTTTACAAATTAACTTCTGGCAATTGCTGTGATATATCAGCACTAAATATGGGACCCATTCTAACGATGGCTGCAAAATGGCCACAACACTGCAATCCCTTACTGTGTGCTGCGGCCCATTGGCTACTTTGCTACTCAAAGGAAAGGGGCCTCAGCACACCCCTTCCTACGCCGATTGCAAGACAGGCAATCAGCTGTTAGCTTTGGCAGGCTTGGACCTGACCGCAGTCGTTAGCCCGCAGATCAGAGTGCAAGCCCGCCAAACTAAAAAGTGAAAAATAAATTCAATGCAGCACTGTACAGCTCTGTAATTGATAGGGGGCAAATTGGGGGACATGAGAATTACATGTAGTACATTGGCTAGCTGGCATATCACTGCTAGCCAATACTGTTATTTGTGGTCGCAATCCACCGGGTCGATCGAGTTGCTGCCTTGGAGGTCATCCAAGCCCGGGACTACTGTAGTGTGGCACTTATGGGGTTAATATTAGGGTTCTGTTTGTCCCATGAGGGTCTTTATAGACTAAATAGATGCTTATGGGTTCTGTATAGATCCCCATAAGTTATGGGGTTAGATGGAAGCTTTTTGGTGTCTGTATAGATCCCCATTAGAGATGGAGTTAAATAGCCCTAGAATGGTTTAATACGCCCAGTTAGGGTTAAATAGGCCTAGAAGGGGTTAAATAGTCCTAGTTATGATTAAATAGGTATAGAAGGGGTTAAATATGCCCAGATAGGGATAAATAGGACTAGAAGGGGTTAAATATGCCTAGTTAGGGTTAAATGGATCTAGAAGGGGTTAGATAGGCGCAGTTAGGGTTAGATAGGCCTAGTTAAGGCTAGATAGACCTAGTTAGGGTTATTAGTTCCAGATAGGGTTAATTAGGCCCAGTTAGGGTTATATAGGCCCAGTTAGGGTTAAATAGGTCTGGATGGAGGTTAAATAGGCCCAGTTAGGGTTAAATAGGTCTAGAAGTGGTTAATAGGCTCAGTTAGGCTTAAGTAGGCCCTGTTAGATTTAGATAGGCCCAGTTAGGGTTAGATAGGCATAGAAAGGGTTAAATAGGCCCTGTTAGGGTTAAATAGGGGTTAGTATGGGTTAATTGGGTATAGTTAGGGTTAAGGGAGTATAGTTAGGGTTAATAGTGTAGTGTAGTGCTTAGACTTTGTCATGAGGGTCCTGGAGGACCCTCAGGGCACTTATGAGGTTAACCTAGGGGTTAATAGTGTCCTATAGGGGGTCTACATAGAAACCATATTGGACTGAGGGGGTTAATTGTCTCATGGAGGTCTATATTGCCCCCCATGAGTGATGGGGTTAATTTTAGGTCCCAGGGGGTACTTATAGTACCCCTTGGCTTGGGGGTTTATCCATTAGTGTGCCGCTTGTCCTTTAAGGACCCGCTGCAGGAATTCAAACCCCTGCAATTCCCCAAGCTTGAATTTTGAATTCAAGCCCGCGGCGGGAAATGTAAATGTCATAGATGCTGTGGGGGTCCCGATCGGTCAAGATCGGGACCCCGAGAGCAAGGCAAGGGGTTAATGTGAGGAGCCTGCAGGGGGTTAAGGTGGGGAGCCTGCAGGGGTCCCAATCGGACCCCTGCAGCAAGGGTTAATGTGTGCGCATTGCAGGGGTCCCAATGGGGACCCCTGCATTATAGGGTTAATGTGTGCACCCTGCAGAGGTCCCGTTCGGACTCCTACATTATAGGGTTAATGTTTGCACCCTGCAGAGGTCCAGTTCGGACCCCTGCATTATAGGGTTAATGTGCGCACCCTGCCGGGGTCTCAATCGGATCCCTGCATTATAGGGGTTATGTAGGGTCACTGTAGGGACACTGCAGGAGTCCAGATCGTGACCCCTGCAATCAGCGGGTGGCTTAATTTGGGCAGCCGCAAGGGCTTCAAAGCCCTTTGCGACAGCTCTAGGGTGGAAGTAAGCTGCGGCCATTTTCAGGTGTTTTGCGGGGTTGGCGGAGGGGTTATCAGAGGATTTGCATAGGGATGGTGCTTTCTTGCGGCCGAATCTATTGTGGACGGGTGACATTAAAGGCTTGGGGGTGGTTGCAAGGGAAAGCAGGGCACCATCCACAAGCCGGTCGGAGCCGTCGGTCGCAAGGGAATATAATAGGGAAGTAGCTTGCGGCCACCCCTTGTGGCCATGCAGCTCCTACGGCCATCATTAGAATGAAGCCCTATGTCAGTTGTCTTTTTTGCCTATGATGCTGAATACTCAATAAGTTAACTTAAAACACCAACACATAATGGGCAAACACATTGATTCACAAACCTCTGCTTATGGATACCCAGACAGGTCAGGATTAAGATTTAACACTGTGTAATGTAAGTGAGGCATCTAGAGGATCCACAGCCTGTTGAATCCTAAATTCCTCACCTGTATTCACACAATGTTAAATGTAAATCTTGACCTGTCTGGGTTAATTGAGGTGAAGTTTAGGAATCAGTGGCTCCTTGCTCCCTTACATCTTACTAGAGTAGAGATATATATACAAATCCTGAGAATCTTAGAAAATCGCCTATCTAGCACCACTTTAAACCAGTACCTCATTCAGAAACAAATATGAGGTTTGTCATAGCTTTGTCCTTCTAACCTACTCCTTTAGCTAAGGGAATAAACAAGTGATCCTGTGGAGGGATAAATAGGGTAACCGTACACAATCATCCCACATAATGTCTACCATCTAGATAACTAGGCTCGGAAACCCTTACATACCTACATCTAGGCCCTATCTACTAGCTCAAGTCCCTACTGCACCGTGGGTACAGTGTGACCATTAAATTTAATCCAACTCCACCAAATAAAGCAACCACCTGCTTGCCTTGACTCCTTTTGTATGTACTGTATTATTTTGGTTCCCCAGCTCTAAGGTGTTCTGTTAAGATCTTATATTTTTTTAATTTTAAAAGGCCGGTTGTAGAATAAGGTCAGATTTAGTGATAATGGTCTCTAATAAATTTGTTTGTAAAACATTAGTTACTCATTTAAAAATGAGCAAGAGAGAATAACGTGAGTTCTCTCTGGGACACAGAGACATTTACTTCATAACTGTCCCTGTTTTGAAATGACAGTCTGTTTTACAGGGTAATCACTCTGCCCCTCCTAACACCAAATATTTCTCAGTGGATATGACAGTACAAGTCATGCAGTCTTCAAATGTTCTGTGTAGTTGAAAGCCCAACATTTTTAAAATCAGCAATTCAGAAACTCTTTAGAAAGTCCAATTCAAATGAACTTTTCATGGCTAAGAATTCCTTTCACCATTCCCGTAATAAAATGATCTATAGAGAGTGTATTCTCACCCAAAAATACTGTAAGATTATTTGGAGAATACCCATGCATTGAACAGACTCTGAGTATTGTAAAACACAACTTTATATGATCAAAATGTCTTTTTTAGATAAACTAGTAGTAATATATATTTTTTTGTTGTTGTTGTTTTGTTATACACATTTAAGCTTTATAGTTTATTAGAGAAAAAAATGACAGCAATAGAATTGTAAGGCAGGTAATGCTCTTTGCTACACAAAGTAAGTTTTTTAGTTGTGTGAGTACCTTTGGCGCTCATTGTGAGCCTCTTGGTTGGTGTATTTTTGGTTATCAGAGCTCCTTTGGCGCTCATTGCAAGGTTTGCGCTGATCGCCTTTTGGCGCGCATTGCAAGCCTCTCCCCTGGTGTAGTTTTGCTCCTCTAAACACCGTTGGCGATCCTTGTGAGGTGCGCGCTGAGCCCCTTTAGTGTTTATTGTGATCCTGTCGACTGTTTTTTTTTCTGTCTATGTATTTTGTAATAATAATTAATTAATTAATTAAATTATAAATTAATATACTTTACCTATTTGTAATTAATATAAGCAGGAAGCAATATGCTGAAGAGCTAACAATCTGTTTTGATGTTCCTGCAGCATACAATGTAGGTTTGCAGTCTTGGTGAGCTAAGGTGTAAGTGTCAGCAATGTGTGCAGTGTGTAGTGTAAGTAGGCTGCATGCGCGAGGGGAAGCCGTTTGTGGAGCTGTGTACTTCCGCATTTTGTAATGGTAATGTTATTAGTTTGCAGTTAGTGTTGTAAAATGGCTGCGAGAGTGTATGTTTTAGGCGGGTGTTGAGCATTTAGCGTCCTTCCTAATATTGTATTTAGTAGCTTGTACGGCTCTGTGTAAAAATCGTATGTGCTTGGCGGTGTTTTGAGTGCTTAGGGGTCGTGTAGCCTCGTTTTCGTTTTTTTCGGCGGCCATTTTTTCTGTCGATTAGGGGATTTTTGAGTGGCGAAAGTCTTGAAATTGGAGTTAACTTTGGTTGTGACCTCAGTCCCACACTTCCTAGCTGTCCCCGCTTGCTATTACGGGTCTCACACTGTGAATTGTGTATTTGAGTTTTCTGTTGATGTGCAGTTCCGCGGGTTGTAGGTATGAACCGCAAGAGCGCCTATGGAGCTCATTTCCACCAGCGCAGTGAGCGCCTTCTTCGCTCCCTGCCTAATCCCTACGGGTGTCGTAGGGATAAGCGCCTACGTGGCCCATCTCCACCAGTACAGTGATCACCTTCGGCACTCCCTGCCTAAATCGTACGAAGCCTAACTCCTACGGCGCTCATCTCCACCAGTGCAAGGAGCGCCTTTGGCCTCAAACACGGCCCTCGCATTGAGTGCCCACAGTTTTAACGTTGCGTTACCAATGGATTTTGGCAAGGTCGCGCTGCTGAGAACTATATATGTGATTACCGTAATTGACATGCCAAGTTGAAAAACATTGATGTTATATATATACCATAGAAACAAAAGCGGTTAAAAGTTCATATCCTGTACACATGTACCATATTTCAGTAACTACCCGTTTGATCTAATATCTACTACCAATACATTTATTTATCAATAAAACAATATAAAATGAGTCTATAATGCACTTTGTTTTAGCATCTCCCTTTTCTCATCAGCTTTTCTGATAAGGTGTTTTTGCTTGATAATCAGGAATTGTATTATATAGCAACTCTATGGGTATTATTCCTTTGAAATAGTACATTTTACATCAGAAATACACATTATTATAATTGTTTATTTGTAACGAGCTAACATATTCCGTAGCGCTATACACAAGTTAAGTTACAGGCAATGACAAGTTCAAGATTCACACATTGCAATGAATGGAGGGCCCTGTCTTTGAGCTTGGAATCCGGTGTCCATAGCGCTTTCCCTAAAGCACCGACGCAGGATTGAAACTCGCAGACTTACAATCTTACATTTCCCCTGTATGATGAATGTGTGTTTGTTTGAAAAGTCTGAACCTAAGTTAAAGTACAATTAGACAGGAAAAGTGTCTGCTGGTCTCTGGCTGCATCCATAATGGTGAATTTTGCATGTATAAGAGGGGCAGTTGATCCAATTACCAAAAGATCCAATTACATCACATGTCAACCAATAGATAATAGTAAAAACCTGTTTGGAATGTCAAGCATCTAAGAACAAACGGTGTACACAAATTCATTAGCATTATACATGTGCAAAACTTTGTGTACATTAGTTTATTGATTAAGCAAACAATGTGTCATAGTGTCATTTGCATCCATATCAGAGGAGCTGCATACCACATTGTTAAATCACAATGCAGGAGAAGATACACTGTTTTACTTCATCCGTAGTATTAAAAGCTCTGGAAGCTTTTAATAAAAAATACTGAAACCTTATTAGTATCCAAGGAACTCTCAGAACTGACCAGAAATCTAAAAGAAAATAATTGTGAACCCAGTGCTAAATATAGCTACATATAATAGGTAACAAACTAAAGATCATTTGCATTCATTTTTTAAATTCCAAAATACATTTTAACTATTATCATAACTATTTTTTTCAAAACAGTGTACCATATGAAACGTCAGTGTACTTTTATGATTTAAATTATTTATTTTGTTATATTCATATAAAATGTCTTTATTTAAGGCATTTTATATAGTTAAAAAAGCGGTATATTATTTTCAAGAAAAGAAGCTTGCAAAGCTATCATGCTTGGTGGAGCATAACATGGGGTATTGATGGTACAAGGGTCAGACCTAAAATCAGGATCCTGGGTGTTACAAACTGCTTTTTCCAGTCAGGCTTGATAAGGCTGTTGTGGACAAACCTACCCAGCAGATGTTTCAGGTTCTTTTGATCCATTCACCAAGGCTAAATCAAAATCCTAATCATCCTGATGGTCAGGGGGATCATGACACTGGGCACAGTTGCTCAAGCTACAAATAAGGGGAAATATATCTAGGTAGTATTAGGTTGAGACAGGGAGAGGAGATGAGTTTTTTTGGGTCGGGAGCAATGTGTGCAGGTTCCAAAACCATTTTCAAATACCTTATAGCTATTATTTAATTTGAAGTGAGCATGTGAGATGCCGTATGGGTAGTCAAATGATTGACCCAGGTCTGAATTCTGACACTGGCCCCTTTCTTCCAAACTTTTAGGCATCCAAATTTTTACATAAAATATTAGTTAAACTGTCCTATTTCTGGTTTCCCTGAAATGTTTAAAACACAGTCCTGTCCCCTTTTGATGGTCATTATATTGAAAACAATTGTGTGCTTATCTATAAAATATGTGCCTTCTAGACCTTGACTTGATTTTTACAAATATATTTGTAAAATAATTGATTACACCTGCCTTTAGGTAATCTCTTGGCAGTTGTGGTCATACATGACTTAGCATTTCAAATAATAGTGCATATTACATTGAAATGTGTGCAGTAACTACCCCCAATCTCAGAATTGTTCAGTTTAATCATTATTTAGGTCTTTACATTTGTATATAGTGTCTTTATAAAAGTGCTTTTTTATGGTAGAGCATTTTTGCTAACATTGTACTATCACATATAATAGTTGTGGATACTACGGGCCTTTGGTAAAGCTCAGGAATGTGGCGGGCCCCGCGAAGCAAGGCGAGCAGTTGAGGCACGTGACTGTGAAGTCCGCAGGACTTATGTTGCGGGCCTCGCAAAGCGAGGTTAGCGGTTGAGGCACACGGCTGCGAGGCCCTCTTAGGCTGCAATGATCGAGGAACGCGGGAGTTCGGCTGCAATGAGCACCGCAGGCCCCGTAGGACTTGGAACAGAAACACGTAAAACGGCTGAACCACGCAACTGGAATCGCAAACCCGGAGGACTTTGGCCCAAAGCACGTAAAACGCCCGAACAACGCAACTAGAAAGACCACCAAAAAAAGTAAATTATGCCTCAAATTCACTTACACACTCACACACAGCACAGGGGGAGAGCCAGGGAACCTGTGAGTGAGGTTGCAAGTTAATTTGAGGCATATTTGCCATATTTTCCTAAACGGAAATTGCCTAAGCAAGAAAAAAATGGCAGCCGAAAAAACGTAACAGGATGAGAACTAGTCTGAAGGCAGTAAAAAACTGCCCGAAGTAAGTAACACTTAACGCAAGCCAGTAACACTTAACCCAAGCCAGTAACATTTACCCAAGGCAGTAAAACTTAACAAAAGGCAGTAACACTTAACCCAAGGCAGTAACACTTAACCCAAGGCAGTGTGGCAAACAGCATTGCCAGGTTTACAATTTTATTCCCGTCATTTTGACGGGCAATTTCCTAGTATGTATAATAACTGTGTACCACTATATAATAATATCAGATTCTTCATAGAAACAGTGTAAAGTTTTTATCAAAATCATTAAAAAAAGTTTCTATTCTAATCATTGATAAATTCAAAATGTAACAAGTTAATCTATACTGCATGTGTGATTATAGTATAAAATTGCAATTAATGCTAGGGTTAATAACAAGGAGCCCCGATTGAATTGCAAGCCCGTATCTCGCGGGATACAGGCCGTATGACTGTGGGTGTGCTGCAGGCTCCCGTTCATATACAATTTGGGACTATTCAATTGAACAAGCCTGCAAGTTACGGACCGAACGCCGAAGTGGTAAACCTGTTTAGGAGTTCAGGGCGGGACCACGAACAAGTAAGCAAGGCCGTAACTACCCATTTTGAAACAGCCAAAAGAAAATGAGACTGCCATCATTACGGCAGTAAAACATGGAGGTTACATGTCAATCAATTAGGTTTGGGGGTCTGATATGCGATGGGACTCGCAAACCCTCAAAATACAAAATAATAAAAATGAATATCAATATGGTTCTAGTCCATATGGGTGGCCTGATATGTATTAACTCATTGATTCCCGAGATCAATATAACCCCAAAATTACACATAAAAAATATGATTTTTTATTGCATATTTGCGAGCTTGAAACTATTGTGCAATTAATTTTAATGTATTTCATCGCTTTCCCCGTTATTTACAGAGCATTATTGATTTTTTATTTGCATTTACACTGCTACAGACAGGGGTTAAACCCCCTAGTACTCATAGGATTTTCTCCTACATTTGCCATTTACGGGTGTGAAAACACTTGCAGGCTTGGGGAATTGTAGCAATTGAATAGCGATTTGCACTTTTAGCGATCGTAACTCTTGCGGACGGGAGAGATCAAAGGGAAGCTGTAAAGGATTGGAAGGCCGCAAAAAGACGCCAATTGAATAGCAAATTAACTTACGGCCTCACTTACGGGCTTCAGTAACTTACGAATGCTCAATTGAAACATGCTCCAGTTTTGTATAACCATGTGTAGTCTATATTTTCAGTGTTTTGCTGACAAGGAAAATCAAAACTAAAAATTTATTTAAGCTGTAATCAAATATAGTTTTTTATGCAAATGTATCAATTGCGATTAGTAATTAGTAGGTTTAACTCAGTACCAAGCATACTAATTTAGTTTTAGAAAAAAATGGTTACAATGGTTTAAAAAAATGGTTACTGTGCTTGATCATGATGTCTGTCCATGAAACCACCCCTTGTGTTATAATGATAAATACAGCTAATTTGATTAATTTTTGTGGAAAATTTTATCTGAATATGTAACCATTAGAGTAAGAGCGTATTTGGCAATTCTAATAATGTATTGTCATTTTAAACAGGAAAAAAAAAGAAACATATTTGTAGATGGATTACCAAACTATGAAAAAAGAAATCTTCTTCCCAAATCTCTTAGCCTTATCTACACAATTTACAGTGTATATTTTAAGCAGTTAAATTGATACATTTGTACATTGAGCAGATAATGAGCAAGTTAAAATTTTTCAATAAACCCTGTTAAAATAGGAAGAGAGAAGATTATAACCATGCCCTGCAGATTTGATTTCTGTTGGCACATTTATGAGCCCTATCTGAAAGTCAAACACTGCTGTTCACAACAGAAAAGGAAGCATACTATAAGTCTTCAATAGAAACACATTTTTCAAGACAGGGGAAAGGTAATATATGTTTTATCAATAGTTATTGTGATTTATATTAAACAAAACATTGCTTTTTAACAAAAACTTACTACACCTTTGCATTATTATTATTATATTTTATTTATAGTACCCCAACATATTCTGCAGCGCTCTACATAGTATGAGTACTAGGCAAAAACATTTTCACCACAATTTAAATAAATATAGGGCTCTGTCTTTGAGCTTAGATTCTAACATATAAAAGGCTTTTTCAAGCATCCCATAAGATAAAAAATAGCAAACTTGCAGTCTAAAGGTATTGGTTGTAAAATAGGAGGGTGATAGATACAGTTGTGCTCAAAAGTTTGCATACCCTGGCAGAAAATGTGAAATTTTAGCATTTATTTTGAAAATATGACTGATCATGCAAAAACAATGTATTTTATTGAAGGATAGTGATCATATGAAGCCATTTATTATCACATAGGTCTTTAGCTCCTTTTTAAATCTTAATAATAACAGAAATCACCCAAATGGCCCTGATCAAACTTTTACATACCTTTGAATGTTTGGCCTTTTTACAGGCACACAAGGTGACACACACATATTAAATGGCAATTAAAGGTTAATTTCCCACACCTGTGGCTTTTTAATTTGCAATTAGCATCTGTGTATAAATAGTCAATGAGTTTGTTAGCTCTCACGTGCAATGAGCAGGCTAGATACTAAGCCATGGGGAGCAGAAAAGAACTGTCAAGGTAATGGAACTTCATAAAAATGGAAAAGGATATAAAAAGATATCCAAAGCCTTGAAAATGCCATTCAGTATTGTTCGATCACTATTAAGAAGTGGAAAATTTGGGGATCTCTTGATACCAAGCCAAGGTTAGGTCGACCAAGAAAGATTTCAGGCACAACTGCCAGAAGAATTGTTCGGAATACAAAGAAAAACCCACAGGTAACCTCAGGAGAAATACAGGCTGCTCTTGAAAAAGACAGTGTGATTGTCCCAAGGAGCACAATACGACGGTACTTGACCAAAAATGACCTGCATGGTCGAGTTGCCAGAAAGAAGTCTTTACTGTGCCAGTGCCACAAACAAACCCTGTTACAATATCCCCGACAACACCTTGACATGCCTCACAGCTTCTGGCACACTGTAATTTGGAGTGACGCGACCAAAATAGAGCTTTATGGTCACAACCATAATCGCTATGTTTGGAGAGGGGTCAACAAGGCCTATAGTGAAAAGAATACCATCCCTACTGTGAAGCATGGTGGTGGCTCACTGATGTTTTTTTTTTTGGGGGGCGGGGAGTGAGCTCTAAAGGCATGGGGAATCTTATGAAAATTTATGGCAAGATGAATGCAGCATGTTATCAGAAAATACTGGCAGACAATTTGCATTCTTCTGCATGAAGGCTGCGCATATGACGCTCTTGGACTTTCCAGCACGACAATGACCCTAAGCATGAGGCCAAGTTGACCCTCCAGTGGTTACAGCAGAAAAAGGTGAAGTTTGTGGAGTGATCATCACAGTCTCCTCATCTTAATATCACTGAGCCACTTTGGGGAGATCTTAAGCCTTCGGTTCATGCAAGACAACCAAAGTCTTTGCATGACCTGGAAGCATTTTGCCAAGACAAATGGGCAGCTATACCACCTGCAAGACTGCACTCTGTCATTGAGGGGGCAATACACATATTAAGAACTAAGGGTATGCGAACTTTAAAACTGAGTCATTTAATTTATTTCTTTGTTGCCATGTTTTGTTTTATGATTGTGCCATTCTGTTATAACCTACAGTTGAATATGAATCCCATAAGAAATAAAAGAAATGTGTTTTGCCTGCTCCCTCATGTTTTCTTTAAAAATGGTACATATGAACCTAGTATGGGCCTACAGCCACACAGATCTTCTACCCCGCCCCTCCCACCTAACGCCTATTTTCACTCACCCACTAGCTCCGGCAGGTATCTCACGGGTCTCCCAGCAGTGGTGGAAGAACAGTAACTTGGACAGATTGGGTAACTGGATGAGAGATGGCCGAGTGTTAACCTTTGAGATTCTTAGGGACGAATTTGACATCCCTCTATATGAACATTATAACTATAGCAGGCTGAGGTATTTTGTGGGTAGATTAATCAGGAACTCAGGAGCCCCCTCTCATAACAGATTTTCTAGAATGTGCGAGAAGGCCCCCCTTTCAAGGGGCGTGATAGGGGAACTATACGATGTCTTTAATACCCCAAAAACGATAGCCAAAGATAAGTATATGAGGGACTGGTAGAAGGATCTGGCCATAAACTGGGAGATGAAAACGTGGGAAGCATCCTGGGCTAACATCATGAGGGGGTCGCTAAACTATAGCATATTAGAGACTTCAATTAAAGTCCTACACCGCGCATACATTACCCCGGATCGACTTGCCAAATGGAGCGGAACGGAAAGTTCGAGGTGCTTTAGAGGCTGCTCAGAGCTAGGCTCTTTTTATCACATTTGGTGGAGGTGCCCAAGGGTTCAGCAACTATGGACAGCAGTGGTTGCTCTGGTGGAAGCTATCTTTGGGCATCACATTAGGGTAACACCTGAAACCTGTCTACTGGGGTTGCCAGTGGCATCGGTCTCAATCCCCCATAACAGACTATTACAATTCATTTTTTTTGCGACAAAATCACATATAGCCAGGAGTTGGAAGAAAAGTTCACTGGAGATAGGGGCGGTTAATGCTAAGGTTCATTACATAGCGGTTAATGAAAGGATTTCCCAATCTCTAGCGGACTCAATTCCCAAGTTCTTGGAAATTTGGGGCCCTTGGATAGAATACACAGATATTAAAATTCCACTTCTTTAATAAGTGGAGATAGAGAGGGGAGGGCTCCCAGGCACACAAGCACTAAAGACAGGGAACAAAGAGGGCTGGAGAGGAAAGATCTGGAGACGGACTGCACCGGAGTGGAGAGAACGGGTATGGTAAGATTGAGTTAAAGCATGATTGAGATAGGGGAGTGTAGCCAAAGCTGAAGACTTGATTCATAGTGTGTCGGTTAAAATGTTTAGGTTTGTTTGGTTAAATTAAATCTGGTATGAGACATTAGGTGACTCATCCTTAAAGCTATGAAAAAAAAAAAAAAGAGAGATATATCACTCCAGACATGTAAGTGCCAGAAGGCAGGAGAAGTTAGATCTTCTCTCTTTCCCAGGTAGATCCCGAAGTCAAAACGTTGAGATTCAGGCACAGTACTAAGATTTTCTAGATGAGATAGCAGCGGAAGGGAAAAATAAAAGACTAGTATGTGTTACTGATCGAATTAGGGATATATGCTAGTATACTTAGGAAAGGCCTGGATTAATTCCATTTTTCTACCAATTAACAGCACGGAGGAAAATATAGAAAAAGGGAGGAGGCAGGATACAATCTTATAGAATCAAGATTAATGTTTGTGATATGTTCTATTTTGCACATTACTGTACAATTGTTTGCATTTTTGTATACCTGCAATAAAAACTAATAAAAAAAAAATGGTATACATATATTACCAATTCGCCATGGGTATGCTTACTTTTGAGCACAACTGTACATTAAGCATATTAAGGATTAAGGTGATAAACTTAATTAAACATATGTGTTTGTAATGAGGTTTGGATGGACTTGAGACAAGAGGAAAGTCTAGTGGAGCGAGGTAAGGAGTTCAGAAGTATAGGGGCAATACGAGAAAAGTCCAGAAGGAGGGAGTGAGAGGAGGTAATAAGAGAGGAAGACAGGAAAAGGTCATTAGTAGAACGGAGAGGTAAGGTGGAAGATGTAACAGAGCTGTGACATCAGAGGTCAATATCTCCGCTAATAAATAACCAAGATAGCCAAGTATAGCGCAGCCCGGTCCCACAAGTCCCTCTTTCCACAATGGACGATACACACCGTGGATTTTCAGAACAGGCATCATTTTTAATTATTTTACACACATATATATATATACAGTCAGAACGGGGGGTGAGAGTCTCCACCAGGACAATGGAATACTCCCACCTTTGGCCATACAAAGACTTAATTAGTAACTGGATTAAAATCTTAACACATCATCACTGGAGCCGACTGGTTCCCTACACAATAGAACTTTTACAAACAAAGCAGATGGATAATTGGGTTAGCTCTTCCTGTCCCTTGCAGACTTCCATTTCTAAACAAAAATTATGGAAAGCCAAGGTTAACCCTTGGGCCTCGTATAGTCCAGTTAACCCTTCCCTGGCCTGGTATAATGTCCTTGGTATAATAACAGTGATGGGTTTCTGTTACAGAAGAGTATTGTGAGATGGGAGCAGATATATAAGGGGGTGTATTGCTGTTGAGGGCTTCATACGTTAGGGTCATTATTAAAAATGTTATTCCGGAAGTTATGGGAAGGCAGTGGAGTGACTGATAGAGAGGTGATGCTGACATTGGGTATGGTAGATTAGTCTAGAGGCGTTCATTATGGGTCGTAGTGGTGATAAGCAGATGATGGGGAGGCCAACAAGGAGTGAGTTGCAGTAGTTAAGGCGATATGATAGTTGCAGTAGTTAAGGCGATATGATGAGAGAATGTATTATGTTGTGTTAGAGACTGAGACATATTTTAGAGATATTTTTAAGGTGAAAAAAAACAAGATTCTTTTGTGAATATATATGAGGAATGAAAGACAGGGCTGAATCCAGAAGAACCCCAAGAAAACGGGCCAGGGAGGAGGGAGTGATAATTGCATTGTCAATAGTGAGAGATATTTGAGGAGTGGACACTGTAGTAGATAGTGTGAAAACATGGAGCTCAGTCTTTGAAATGTTGATTTTGAGATGGTGAATGGACATCCAGGAGGATATGCCAAAGAGGCAGCTGAACACACATGGAAGAAGAAAGGGGGGTAGATCTGGTGTTGAATTGATTTTGAGATGGTGAATGGACATCCAGGAGGATATGCTAAAGAGGCAGTTGAAAAGGCATGCTAGACAGAGGGGGATAGATCTGTTGTTGAATTGAATTGCTGGTATTTAAATCTCAAAGATTTTGTTAGGGTTCCAAGTGAGGAAGTATAGATGGAGAAGAGGAGGGGCCCTAGGACTGAACCTTGGGGTATGCCAACAGAAAGAAGGCAGGTGAAGAAGTAGTACTAGAAAAGGAGACACTAAATGTTTGAACTTGTATGATGTGAGCCATGAAAGAGCCGAGTCATGGATGCCAAGAGAGTAGATAATTTGGATTAGAAGAGGGTGGTCAATTGTGTCAAAGGTAGCAGAGAGATCTAGGAGAATTTGAATATCGAATTTGAATAGATGTGGGGTTGGGGAAAGGTAAAGGCTGGTTGTTAGTTAGCTGAGAGGAGGAAGTGTGTGAGCTGCATTGAGAGGAGAATCCCCTATCACTGTTAACCAGATGACTTAATTTCTAAATCATATTTATTGCCAATGAAGCTATAGAAAGAAGATATGTTTAGGAATGCAGTGACTGCTTTTATTTGTAAATAAGATGGTCTCTTAACTGATATAAACCTAACTATTTTATAAAGTCATTTGATTAAATGTTAGTGCCTCCATAATCATGGATCATGTATTGCTACATACACCAACCAAACCCTATACAGAACATTAGGGCATGGTATTCTTTTTTTGTGCTCCATAGTTTATTTGTCTCAACCTTCCTCTCCTTTTGCTACATGGATGTAATAGTTTGAAACTAATCTCACTGCCATGCTTCAGGTCACAACGCCCACACAAACTACATGTTTAGCTGAGCTTTAACTTTACCTCTTGATCTTAGTCCAAAGTTTAATAACTCAAAGACACATTTTTAAGTCTTTCAGCCTTAGCAGGCTGGATTTGGTTTCTGATCCTGGCATTATTTTACAATTCCTGGGGCCAAGAACAGGATCTTTGGACCTAGACTGTAGTAGGGCGGAGGCCACTTCTAGTACTAAAGGTAGTACTGCTTGAATATTTAAAGAGGGATTGGAGGGTAAATGGGTAGTCATAACCATTGTTAAGAATAGGTTGGAGCTCTATTTATGTTGGTTTGTGCTACTTGTCGACTTTTGCCCATTTTCTCCTTCAATGTGCCTTGGAATTCTGTAAAAATGCAATGCCTTGTCACAAATCAGCATTTTTTCCAAACCCTGTAGTGTCTCCTTATATAATACATTAATTAATTTTGCATGACTTGCTTCTAAGATGCTGGTATGATATGAAATAAATTAAATATTATCAATATATTTAGTGTAGAAAATTATAGCTAAGCAAGGATAAAAAATATAATTGCAGATGTGAACCTTTACATGTGTACAAGTTCACTTATAATAAATGAGTCATAGTTAGCTGTCACACCAAAATCCACATGGACAAATAAAAAATGGAAAGTGAAATTGTAACCCTTGTAACATAATAGTGACTCAGTATAATTCAGGTGGCAAATCTCCAGATCTGACAAAGGTTTATCAGTTAATTGTTATATGAGAGGTAACATGTGGCTTATTGGCCTGCACGGACAGGGCCTTCAACTCCTGTATCATTATGTGTACTTTTATAGTTCAAAATTGTCATTGTACAATGTACAGTTCTTCAAATGTCACTGACACTTTATAATTAAACATTGTTTGATTGAAGATCCATTGTTATTCACCAATTCATTTTCAATTCACTTTGGCAACAGTATATTTCTATATTAAAGGATGGATTTAATATATAGAGGTATACTCAGCGAATTGCTGATGATTTAAAAAATCCATGATCACAAACACACAACCTGTCAACTTCTAATATTTTGGATTATATATTACCTTTTCAGCTCCATCACTGTAACATCTGGGTTGAAATATTTTGTTTACTTTAAATTCAGATATCAATGTCAGTATTCTTATTTGAGTAATCAGCCCCAGCCATTTGTTTTGTTTTTATCCTTAAAGTTTCAACACATCAGTATTTAGTATTAAGGACAGTGTTTTTAAATAAACATTATTAAGTAAGTAAGTGTGTGCTATTGTTTGTTTTCTACCGTCAAACATTTTATGCTTAGAATTCAGAATCAGTCAGCAACATATTGAACTTATTTCCCAAGTGCTTGAATCTATTTAATTGACTACATAATAGAGAAGAGCATGATCAAGCATGAGAAGATAATAGATCGAGCATGAGTAGGGGACCAACAGTTCTGTTAGGTAGATATGGCCTTGATTTTTTAGAGCAGGGGTACCCAACCCTGGGGCCGCGGCCCAGCACCGGTCCACGGCCTCTGTTCCGGCCGTGTGTGTCACCAGCAGCCCCCTCCTTCCCCTGCAGCCCCCTCCGCTTACTTGTTCACTGTGGTCCCTGGTCCGGTTGTCTCATTAGTCAGAGGCTGGATATCCTTCCCTTGCCGGAGCTTCATACTGCAGGGTCACAATACTTCATTAGGAATTCCCCTCCCCTGCTGTATGAATCTCAGGCAGGGGAAGGAAATACAGCCTCTGACTAATGGGACAACCAGACTAGAGACCACAGTGAACATGTAAGAGGAGGGGGTGGGGGCTGCTGGGGGGGGGGGGTTATTGCTGCATGTTTTTTGGGGGGGCTGCTGGGGGCTGAATGGGACTGCTGGGGGCTGCTGGGGATGAAAGGGGCTGCTTGGGGTGAGTTGTTGCTGGGGGATTATGGGGCTGCTTGCGGGTTGTGGGGCTGAATGGTGCTACTGGGGGGTTGGCGGCTGAATGGGGCTGCTGGCAGGTGAATGGTGCTGCTGTGGGGATGAATGGGGCTGCTGGGGGTGAATGGTGCTGCTATGGGGATGATTGTGGCTGCTGAGGGGCTGAATGTGGCTGCTGGGGTGGTGAATGGGGCTGCTGGGTGGTTGGGGACTGCTAAGGGGCTGCTGGGGGTCAATGGGGCTGTTGGGGTGGTGAACGGTGCTGCTGAGGGGTGAATGGTGCTGCTGGGGGGTTATGGGGTTAAGTGGAGTTGCTGGGGGTGAATAGTGCTGCTTTGGGGACAAATAGGGCTGCTGGCGGGTGAATAGTACTTCTGGGGGGTGCTGAATGGTGCAGATGAGGGGTTGTGGGGCTGAATGGTGCTGCTGGGGGGGGGGGGGGGGGTTGCAGGGATGCACTGAACTACAGAAAAGGAACATGCTAACATAAAATATGTTTTACTAGTTTAAATATATATATATATATATATATATATATATATATGGCACAGGAGGGGTGCAAGTCAAAGCATTTTTTGCCCCTCCTCATTGCATCTGCGTCCCTCATCTCCTTCCACACCGGGCCATGAACATTTTTTTTTTATGGAAATGGTCCCCGGTGACAAAAAGGTTGGGGATCACTGGTTTAGTGCTTTGAAAGTCAGAACGCCCACCTTGATATAAATTTGCCATTTGATTGATACCTAGTGGAGAGAACAAAGGATAGATGTTACATGGTATTGTTATATTTTATTGTACCGGTTAGTTTTGCTTCTTTTTTCTTTTCAGTTCACAAGCTAATTTGCTTAGTAAAATGGTCACATATTAACAACAAAGAGAGTGCTTTGATAACGTAAAGTCCCAAAGAGTCTATATGAACTGACTCACATTGCTAATTTAGAATGGGTAAATATTAATCTGCACAGAATACCAAGTCAAACATACAAGTGGCAATGTACGAAAAAGGCGAAGGTGATGAAATCTGTGCAAAATGTCAGTTTGTATTTTAAATGATACAATCCTATTCAAATTGCAAACAATGTAATTTCATGCAACAGATCTTTTTACCTATATGTTAAGATTTTAGCCACTGAAATCACATTACACTAACAAGCTACTGTCGCGACTCGCAGATTTGCCTCTTAAAGGGTTTAATTTGTTGATTTATTAACTGAAGAAAATAAATTAAAGCTTTTTAAACTTACATTTGATTTTCTTTCTGTTACAAGTCTACTACAGAGTCTTATCTTCACCCCTGTTAGAAATGTAGGAGGATGTAATATGCCATCCTAACATTTCTATTAAACCAGTATAGGTTTGCCTCCAGTAACCACTGCAATAAAGGATGGCAGATAAAGGAAGCCTCCTGAGCAGATCCTCTCCTACCGCATGGACACCTGATAAGGGGTGAAGAGAAGCATATATGCTGAAGTCTATAAAGACTAATGTTCAAATTAAGTATTAAAAGCTACCCTGATTGTTTTCTCGAACACTGATTTATTCCTTTCCGGTAACTAAATAAGCAAATTAGACACTATTTTATGGCCCTTTAAAGAGGTGTAACTCCTGAACCACTTTATATGTGACAGAGAAAGTAATTAAATGGGAGCAGCATGGACATGTACTAATGTTTCACATGTTCTGTAGCACATCTCTCCGAATGCCTGATGTGCCCTCTACTCAGTACACAAACAAATACATAAATGAATTAATAAAACATTGAAGCTCTGCTTACATTTACACTGTAATCTTTATTTTGTAGGTCAGATTTCACCTGCAGAGAAATTGCAAAGAATTCTTGCTTGAGGCAAATTCCGACTCTTTCTTTATTAGCACATTTATTAATTTGTCAGTGATGATCCAAACCCACATCTGGTATGTTGTATTACTTACACATTAAACTATCACATATATAGTTGTGAGCGTACGAGTTGTTGCTAACGCTGCGGGCTCGCGCAGCGAGCCAAGGCCCTCGCGAAGCGAGGGCACTGGCCGAGGGTCTCAGTTGCTGGCATGGAGCGCCGCCAGCAACTGCGACCCTCGCAAACTTCACGTTGCAACCCAAACAGCACGACACACACATTACGACACTCGCAAACAACATACGACACACGTTCACACACATTACGGCCTCGCAACACTCGGACGCAACTCGCGAACATTACAAAATGTAAAACACAATACATACACACAGCACATACATAAAAACCTTACCTACACCAAGAAGGAGCACCCAGGACCTCAAAAATGCAACTTACACCTCGATTTTACTCGAAATAAAAGAGTTTAGAGACAAAAAAAAAATCTAAGCGAGAGAAAAAATGGCCGCCGAACAAAACGAAAACGAGGCTACAGCACTCTAAACTCGCAAAACACCACAGGAAACTCGCAAAACACCACAAGAAACTCGCAAAACGCCACAAACGACATACGGATATTCATACCACACAGTGCACACATTCAGCATGCTTACACAGCAGCTCCACACCACTAATGCTGCAGCAACATCAACACAGATTGACAGCTCTTCAACACAAAGCTTCAAAATAGGTAAAGTATATTCATTTAGTAATGTATTACATATTTCATTATTATACACCAAACAGCATTAGCTACCTTACAATTTCATTGCCGTCATTTTTTGACGGGCAATTCGCTAGTACTGTATATATTTCTCAGTATTAAGTGGCTTGCATAAGCAGTGCAAATTACTTTTATAGTAACTATGTTGGTGGATACATTTCCTTTGTTCTATTGCCATTTGCTTTTGGTGTGATTTTTTTTATAGCAGTCATTAATAAAGAGACATTACATATTTATTGCAATCTTTCGTAAGTGAAAAATCAGACCTTGAGAACAAAATCAGACACAGTAACATTGAGTATTTTATTTCTAAATACTGCAAACATTTACACTAGTAGCATCCAACATTTTGATGTGGGGGGTTAACCAGGTTTAAAGTAATGTGACTCGTTAGTGTTACAAGGTCTCAGGTGTGAATGGGAAGCAGGTGTGTTAAATTTGGTGTTATCGCTCTCACACTCTCTCATACTGGTCACTGGAAGTTCAACATGGCACCTCATGGCAAAGAACTATCTGGGGATCTGAAAAAAGAATTGTTGCTCTACATAAAGATGGCCTAGGCTATAGGAAGTTTGCCAAGACCTGAAACTGAGCTGCAGCACGGTGGGCAAGACCATACAGCGATTTCACAGGACAGATTCCACTCAGAACAGGCCTCGCCATGGTCGACCAAAGAAGTTGAGTGCACGTGCTCAGCGTCATAGCCAGAGGTTGTCTTTGGGAAATAGACATATGAGTGCTGCCAGCATTACTGCAGAGGTTGAAGGGGTGGGGGTCAGCCTGTCAGTGCTCAGATCTTATGCTACACGTTGCATCAAATTGGTCTGTATGAAGGACGCCTCTTCTAAAGATGATGCAGAACAAAGACCGCAAACAGTTTGCTGAAGAAAAGCAGACTAAGGACATGAATTATTGGAACCATGTCCTGTGGTCTGATTAGACCAAGATAAACTTATTTGGTTCCGATGGTGTCAAGCGTGTGTGTCTTGCCTATAGTCAAGCATGGTGGTGGGAGTGTAATGGTCTGGGCCTGCATGAGTGCTGTTGGCACTGGTGAGGTACAGTTCATTGAGTGAACCATGAATACAACATGTACTGAGACATACTCAAGCAGAGCATGATAACGACCCCAAACACACCTCCAAGATGACCACTACATTGCTAAAGAAGCTGAAGGTAAAGGTGATGGACTGGCCAAGCATGTCTCTAGACCTAAACCATATTGAGCATCTGTGGGACATCCTCAAACAGAAGGTGAGGGAGTGCAAGGTCTCTAATGTCCACCAGCTCCGTGATCTCATCATTGATAAGTGGAAGAGGACTCCAGTGGCAACCTGTGAAGCTCTGGTGAACTCCATGCCCATGAGGGTTAAGGCAGTGCTGGAAAATAATGGTGGCCACACAAAATATTGACACTTTGGGCCCAATTTGGACATTTCCATTTAGGGGTTTACTCACTTTTGTTGCCAACAGTTTAGACATTAATGGCTGTGTGCTGAGTTATTTTGAGGGGACAGCAAATTCACACTGTTATACAGGCTGTACACTTACGACTTTACATTGTAGCAGAGTGTCATTTCTTCAGTGTTGTCACATGAAAAGATATAATAAAATATTTACAAAAATGTTAGGGGTGTACTCACTTTTGTGAGATACTGTATATATATATATATATATATAGATATAGATATACACACACAAGCTCACAATACATCTTTAATCCACTTTAATATGGCCCATTTTTAGCATGTTCCTACCATTATATAACAGTTTTAGCACACCAGTGGTTGCATATGCATGAACCAGATACCCTACCGAGACACAGCATTGTTTCAGTCTTTTGGTACTTATAATTGTGTGGTTGGTTGCCAACCCATGCCATGAAACTGTTAAACTGCTTGCCGCTAATTTATTAAGCTTATGGTGTGCAACATAGAAGTGCTGTCCATATGCTTCCAGCTTGTAAGTTTATTGTTTTAATATTTATATGTTTGTTAGTCTGCTTTCCCTTGTAGGCAGAAATTAGCTGTTGGGCCGTATCTCATGGACCACCAGTTGGACAGCCACAATCTAAACACCAGAAACAAAAGATACATGTTAAATACTTATTAACTTGCTATGAGTAAAACATTATTTTGCTGAACTGAACAGTGCTTAAACTAATTTTCCAGTATAAAGATTCATATTTTTAAAATAATATATGTTATTTTTATGTAGGCTGGAACAAATTTCAGTAAAAAGAAACAATAAAACAAGAGACAAGAAATCAAAGCTATTAGAAAACAAAAAAGTCAGTGTGAAAAAATACTACTTTTCATGATGAATAAATGAAATAGCCTTCTCATAGAAGTGGTGAGAAATATATTCTAACAGGAATCAAATATATTTAATAAAACACTATTTGTAATAATAAAATGTTGGCAATCATTAACATGAGGGACCTTCACAGAGTATCCTTGCACCTCATTACCAAGCATTGTGTAGGTTTGTAGTTTACATATACATAGCTCTCATTACATGCAGATTTGTGAAATGCCATAGAAACACTTTAGAATTTACATGGAAATCCACCCACGTGTATGCAATGGGAGTAAAGTATTATATATTGTTTTTTTTAGGAACCACTACTAGCCAAGATATCAGCAACATGTTGGGCTGAATAAACGTATTCGTACACCCTGTTGCAGTTCAAACAAATGAGGTATTCATACCGGGTCAAAAAGCCAAGGGTATTATTATACAATCTTAATATCAACTTCATTCGTATTAAATCGATAATCAGAGAGCACTATTAACTTAATGTTAAATATATTGTTTAATAGAAAACATAATAATTTTTTAACTTATTTCTGAGGAAACATTGCCATTTAACATTATTAGTATAAATGTGAAGAGAAGATTTCTCAATGAATATGTGGGGATTTTCTATTTTTTTTATTAATTGTAAAAAAAATTATTTTATTGTCATTTACAGCATTTATATCTCCAATAAATGTATTTTTTGGTTGCTTGAGAATCAGAATATAGGAAGGTCTGCTAATAACATTTGTCAGTGAGGGCTGTTCTAACAGCAGCAGCAGCTTTCACTCCTCACTTACACACAGGCACAGGTATGTTCGGCTGGAGGGTGAGGTGTGAACCCGGGGAATGTAACCAAACACTGCACTGTCTCAGTCACTCATGTCTGTCTGTTTCCAGGTAAAATTGAATTGCAGAGACATACAGTGGATGAAATATAGGTGTCTGTAAGCCTTTTGTGGCATGACAACCTGGCTCCTGGCATTTATTTAGCCCTGTAAATTTAAATTTGTACAGTACTCCATTTTTTTCTGGTTGCTTGAGAGTTTTGGTTGTTTGAGTTCCTTTTTTTTTTTAAACTTTTCTATTGAATATAAAAATACAAAACAAAGCAATACAATACAAACATATACAAACATTCAGAGGAATACCAGTTTGAATACATTGGACTTCATTTCAATCTTATATAATACTAACAATTCCTTTTTACTCGTCCTTTGGCGAATAACGTGGTGAGTTATTTATCTTTCTATTAAAACACATTTAAGAAGAAATGAACTATACCGTAACCATCCAAGGCCTACCTTAGATTAAACGACAATTAATTAAATGCCAATGGTCAATTATAGGTGACCAAAAAGGGCCCAGAGAGGGGTTTTTACATGTTATTACCACTCACACACTCATGTAAACTAACAACCAAAAAGGAAAAACAAAACAGCAACAATAACAAAAAAAAAATATATATATATATAAACTCTCGACGAGGCTAAGGGGTGGAAACAAGGAGCTTAAACAGGAGCCATTTTCTGCCTTTGAAATGAGTCCAACTCACTTATCTGAGTTACTGTCCCATATTTTTCATTCATAACGAGAAATGGAAATAATACCAATTTCACTCAGCTCTGTCTCTAATAGTCGATTTTTGGATATTTTGTCAAATATTTCTCGAATGGACGGAGTTTCTTTTTGTTTCCATTTCTGAGCGATGCTAATTTTAGCCGTCATGAAAATTTGGATAAGAAATGCTTTTAACTCTGTAGAAAACATTTCAGGAAAAATATGGAATAATACAATTTCAGGCATAAAACGAAGTAATATTCCATAAGTCTGGTTGGTATAGGTGAAGCATTTCTTCCAGAAATATGTTATAATCGGACAACTCCACCATATGTGGAGATGATTCACTATTTGATTACACTGGGCCTCATTCTATTATCGGCCGCAGCCGCTGCGTGGCCGCAAGGACCGGCCGCAAGCTTTCCGGCTATTCTATTCCCCTCCGGCCGGGGGTTCCGGCAGGCTTGCGGCCGGCGCCTTGCTATCTCTTGCGGCCGATCGCGCCGGAGGAAAGCCTTTTATCTAAAACGGCCGCAAGGAAATCGGCCGTAAGAAAAGCCTGGTTGCGATTCTATTGCTCCGGGAACCCTGTCTGCAAGGCTAAAAACGAGCCGCAGCTTACTTGCAGCAAAAAGGTCCCGCTAGCACCAATTAAACACATAAAATAGCTCAAATAAAGCCATCCTGCACTTTGAAAAGACTATAAAGTGATATTCGGTGTTAGCAAAAATAGCACATAATTACCCTATACTCAAATCCGTAAAATATATATTTTTTAAAATACGTAAAATATACATGTAAAAAGTCCAGAGGGCTTGGAGCACATCAGACACGCCCACGCCGCAGCCGGAAAATAAACAGTTAATTTGAACTCAGGTTTGGGCTGATGTGCAAGCTTGAGAGTGGGTTACTTTTAATCCTCATGTCCCCCAATATGATCCCTAGTATTTACAGAGCTGTACAGTGCAGGCTTGAATTTATTTTTGACTTTGTAGATTTCTGATCTTACGGCCGGTTCCAAGATATGCGGCCGGCCGTAAGGGGAGATCCTTGCGGGGCCGTATAATAGAATTGCGAGGTAACAGAACCCCCGCAAGGAATCGCAGCCTTACGGCCGATTTACGGCCGATAATAGAATGAGGCCCACTGTCTCCAGCACAAATTTTGAGAGTCTATTTTACTGATTTGAAAAAGACTAATCTGGACTAAGTACCACTTGTTGATAATTTTAATGTAATTCTCACAATATGAGGCATTTTTAGTGAATTTGTCAGTAATTGCAAATGCTATATGCCAGGTATCATTTGACCATTCATTTTTTGAGATCTGACCCCCATGATTTAATTTTCATTGATTTGTTTAAGACTTGTTTTTTCTTAAGTATATTGTGGCATTTAGCCATTAGATGTGATTTATCATCTGATAAAATCAGTTTATCACATTCAGATATGCCCTCTTGAGCAAGCTTATTAAACCCTAATGATTTTAGGAAACTAATTAGCTTTCCAAATTCGAGCCACCATGACAGCGATAGGTCAAACTTTAAGGCCAATTCCTTTAAATGAATATAATATATCATTTTGAAAGAGTTCCCTCAAATACACTATTTCTTTCTCCATCGGTGACTTTAATAGAGGGTTGCTTGAGTTCCTGTTAACTGAGAGTCTACTGTACATCAGTGAGCGTAGTTAAAGCAGTAATATTTCTGACCACATAATTAGAACATACAATAAGATATAACGATCCATCACCATAATTATAGGCAATTTTATTCGTAAAATAGAACAATGTAGACATTCCATGACACTAATAAGATTCAAATGACCATATATATTATGCAGATATGAATGTATCACTTAAGAAATGTACTTTTAATTAATGGCCCCATAATTGTATACTGCATTTGAAATAATTTTAAATAATGGAATAAATGTGTATACGGTTGATTATAACAAAAGAACTATCATAATTGCTGAAAAAAGAATTATTGCTTGTACTTTACTTCCTATTACAGTTTAAACCCTCTGTCGTAGGATTGCGTTCTGCAAACCAGATAATTTTTATGATTAGTGCTTTGTGTCGGTTTATGATGGGTAAACATGCATTACTATGGAAACTGTATGTTTCTATAAATAATGTTATCATCCAGAGATGACCCTCTCTGTAAACTCATTAAAGGCGTCTTCTTTCTGAGCAATTATGTTTTAAACTGTAATAAAATAAATCAAGATAATTCAGAATTTGCATGGATTCTTAAAGAAACGTGAATATAAATGAAAAACTGTATTTGTTTCAACTTTGTGGAGATGCACTAAAGCGAGGCAAATATACATAGATGTATATATATATTTTATTTTAAATTGCTGTTGTGAAAATTGACTTCCACATCTCAGTCCTAATCAATGCTATATTTGGAAAAAAATCAAATAAATGTTATAATTTAATATTTTATTGAAAGATGGGACGATTATTGTGCATTAGTGTAAAGCATTAGTTGTGGGTTCAGTGCCAATGTACATTTAGTGACACATACTACAGACTGTTGCAATAGCATCAGTCACATGAAAGGTGGCAAAGGTCATTCATACCATAGATTGTGCATATGGGATATCTATAGGTGGTAAGCTATGCTGTGCAATTTTGTTTGAGGAGAGTGCATGGTCTACATCTGCAATATCACAGCACACATGGGTGTATTAGCTAAAGGAAATCTGGTAGGTTACTGTATAAAATATAAAAATACAACCCATCTGCTTCTCTACACATAAACACACGCAGTGAAAAATCTGAGGGTGATTTGTCCCCCTCGTCCTCCCCAGTTCCTACACCCATGGCCCCACATTATATTGATTACAAGTCTATAGGCACACATTAGAATCTATTCTGCATCTGTAAAAAAAACAAGATGCAATATTATGTTATGCATAAGATGTGATCTGTGGTATCTCTTTGAAATGTATGTAGTGTTTTTGGTAGCACATTTCCAACAATGAAGTTTTGCTTCAATCATTCTCACACTGAATTACGCGGAGGCTGCACAGGCTCCCTGGGTCAGCCCGTAGCGTCGCGTGACCCAGCGGAGCCTGTGAGGCTATCAGCCAATCAGGTGCGTCGGGGGGCGTGTCGGAAGCCTGTTTCGCGCCGTTGAGCACAGCAGCGCGGTCTCCCGACTGGAATCCCACCCACCCTGTATCTTGTTGTTAACAGATGTATATGGAGTATTCTTTAAAAAAAAAATATATATATATATAATATAAATAAGAAATATTGAAATTAATATATAAAATTCGGAGAAGTGGCTATTGTATATTATGTAATGTTAATTTATGACTTGGCGGCGGGAGGTGAGTTGCCCGGCCCACTGGCCTAAGGGGGCGATGGCCTAACCTCACAGGGCGTGCTTAAAGATAAGCATTGGGGCTTTGGGCAGGGCTCAAAGCGTGAGGTCACTGTTCGTGGCCGGGCTCCTCCCCCGGAAGGAAAGGACTAAATTAGTCATTTAAATAAGTTATGGTTGTTGTTTACATTGTTTCAAAATAAAGCTGTGGCCCGTTGTTTCTCCCAACTCCAGTTGTCATGTCAGTTATTCCATTACCTAGCCTAAATGGATCATGCATGGGTCATGGCCAGTCCCATGCAGCATAAGAAGACTGCATAAATGTAATTGATTCATTGTTAAACATCTCTATAACTCTTGCCATTTTTTTCACTGTGCATGCCCTTTTTATTTATCAGCCCCACACTGCTAACTTCAATGAATTGCTGCTGATAAAAACTTTAGCTTAGAGGAGAATATGTCAGCTAATTTGTATATTAAATATGTCTATTCTCAATTTAATGCACTCACACTTACATTTTTTATTTAAAGTGTGTCACTTTATGAGTCAAAGAAAGTCAAATTTCAGAGGAAAAGGTCAACACAAAACAAAGCTAATTTGCCTAAGAGCATGCAATTTAATAATATTCAAATTAATAGGCCTGTTTAATAATAATGTAAATAACACTATGAACTTTCAAATATATATTATATAATGCCTCTATATAAAGCCTCTATATAAATTGCTCATGTATTATTATCCTTTATTTGTAACGCTCCAACATATTCCACAGCGCCAATGGAACTTGTACATTTTATTGTTTATTAATCCACAAATTCTGTATTTTAGAGCATGCAGAAAATATAGGTATGACTAAATCTTAGTAAACCCTCATTACTGGAGATATTGCAAGAGCCATATATCTGGACTGAGACACATTTGGCTCTAGAGTCAAAGAGTGCAGACCCAAGGGGCAGTGTGTTATGTATTATAAGAATATTACTCTGGAATTTAAACAATGCCACTCTGAACTCTCATGGGATCCAGTCAAGTCCATAAATATATAAATAAAATAAAAATGTTTGAAAACTTGATAAGCAATGAGAATAGACAATGAATGGAGACCCCGCCCCCCCTCCCAAAAAAATAAAAGAAATCAGTCAATATGTAAACTGTATGTATCCTTATCCCAAACTATTACAGTGTGATTAACACTAGAGATTTACTAATCTTCCATTCCCAGACTGAGAATGAAGCTGAATGCATATGGAGGACTGATGAACGAGACAGGAATTCAAATGTGAATGTTTTAGTATCTCTTTGTGTAACACTGGGCAAAACATTTACATTTCCTATCTATAGTGTCATTCTTGGCGCTACTTCTTCGATTGCCAAATATCAGAGTTTTGGCAGGAGAGTTCACTGAGCTGTAGATTGCATCAGCCTGTTTTATAATGCGCTGTATGAGAAGGTGGAATTGTAATGTTTCTCGCTGATTGGTTGACTTGAGTGCCCAATTACATACTGGTTTTCTCAAGTGTTACAATAAGGTGTGGAATGTTTCTCTTGGGTGGCAGCACTTTTGTAATGGGTTGCTCCTTTTAAGGGTGTGTACATTTCTAAAACATTGTGCAACTAATAGTTCGATAGTAAAGGAAGGGATTTGCATATAGTCCTTCAGTGTAAATTAAATTAATCAGTGTCATTATATCTAGCTGTAAGACTGAAGATGAGTGATAGAATTTTTTTTAGAGAACTAAAGCAGAAATGTGAGGGAGTAATACTTTCTAGAAAAGGTAATTGAATTTAGAATTGTTTATTAGTAAGACATATTTTTATTGGTGAATAAAGATATTTGCAAACTGAAAATCTTGCATACCAAAAATCTGATTGCCACACATTTATTGCGCAAGTATGAAATATTTCATAGAAAACATGAAATATATATATATTCATCATTAATAATAGCTTGAATGATGGACAAGTTGCTTTATAAATCAGAGGCATTGATGCCCCCACAGGTTACAACTCGGAATCTCATAACACCTTTGTTTTATTCATATTTTTACATACAAAGAAGTTGTAGTAAGTTTAGAAAAATTCCCAGAAAGCTTTTTTGTGTGTTTGAGGGGGGTGGGGGTGGGGGACTTAACTATTATTCCAGAGTAATGTTAATTTAAATATCTGAAATTAGACTTTATTCCATTTTATAATGCAATATTTTAAAAACAACTTTTTTCATGGGAAAGATTTTTTAAAGAAAAGTTTTTACTGCAAAATAAATATGTAGATAGAGGGGACCTTTATTTTTTGTTTCTATCATTTTTATTATCATCAATGTCAATTACATTTCAATTAAGTAATAAAGTATGACTTGCAGGTTGAAACAGTACAATCTACCGAGTGAAACATTAATTTATTTGGCCTAGTCTAAAGCATAAACAACATTGTGATTACTTCAACATTTTTTTCCATTTTCCATTTATAATGCAATCTATTGTTGGTTACTAAGATATTTATTTTATTTTCTTTACACTTTCTATATTGATATCCTATCTAGACCTTGTAACTAGAATGTAACTAGGATAAACAAGTGTTATTTTATTTATTGCATTTATATAAGAACTGTGGTAACTTGTCTTCCTTGAATGGTAATTTAAACAGGCCTTTGTAGGAGGGCTGAGAATCTTTACTTCCCTCCCACAATTGCTCATGGACAGGATGTGATGTAAATTACATCATCTCAACTAAGGCTATATCCAGGCAGGAAACTGGTGCTGCTTCCTGTTTTCTTCCTTGGTGGTGAGGGTGAGGAGGTGATTTCAATGGTCTGACCGTGGGTAAGATCAAGCGTTTGGGGAAGGGAATTACTATATATATATATATATAGGTAGATAGATTTAAAAGGGGGTGTTGCTCCGTGGGTCTGGGCTGTTGTGTTTTTAATACATTTATAGTATTGTGTTATCTGCCTTTTAATAAATACCTTTTAATGTAGACGAACCTTGTGTAATATTAATTTGGTGATACACCACATTTGGCGACCACGAATTTTAGACTTCTACAAAGGTTATTTATGAGGTAATATCACATTAATAGATAGTCAGATTTATTTATTTTATTTTATTTTATTATTTTTTTTGTGGGGAAGGAAAAAAAATTACTTTGTCTAATTATCCTCTGCATGGGAAATCAAGTGCTGATTGTGTGTGGAGTCTAGTTTGGGCCTACATTTTAATATACAAGTTTGGGCATCAGGCCTCAATTTTGAATATATTAGCAGGCCTAGTAGTTTTTCAGGCCTTCATTTTTATTTTATTGTAATAGACTACCAGCATAGGCCTCAATTATTATTATTTTTAATCCTTTATATCGTATTAGCTTATTTTGCTACATAAAACAAAGATATCATACAGTTTGTTTTTGTGGGTTTCAAATATCTGAGTGAGTTGAATATCAGAGTACAGGCCTAGCCCTGCATTTGAATACAATATGGTAGGCTCCATGCGGCTTTTTGTTGTATTTGAATGCTGATTTCCTTTGTATCCTAGTTTGGGCCTACATTTTAATATACAAGTTTGGGCATCAGGCCTCAATTTTGAATATATTAGCAGGCCTAGTAGTTTTTCAGGCCTTCATTTTTATTTTATTGTAATAGACTACCAGCATAGGCCTCAATTATTATTATTTTTAATCCTTTATATCGTATTAGCTTATTTTGCTACATAAAACAAAGATATCATACAGTTTGTTTTTGTGGGTTTCAAATATCTGAGTGAGTTGAATATCAGAGTACAGGCCTAGCCCTGCATTTGAATACAATATGGTAGGCTCCATGCGGCTTTTTGTTGTATTTGAATGCTGATTTCCTTTGTATCCTAGTTTGGGCCTACATTTTAATATACAAGTTTGGGCATCAGGCCTCAATTTTGAATATATTAGCAGGCCTAGTAGTTTTTCAGGCCTTCATTTTTATTTTATTGTAATAGACTACCAGCATAGGCCTCAATTATTATTATTTTTAATCCTTTATATCGTATTAGCTTATTTTGCTACATAAAACAAAGATATCATACAGTTTGTTTTTGTGGGTTTCAAATATCTGAGTGAGTTGAATATCAGAGTACAGGCCTAGCCCTGCATTTGAATACAATATGGTAGGCTCCATGCGGCTTTTTGTTGTATTTGAATGCTGATTTCCTTTGTATCCTAGTTTGGGCCTACATTTTAATATACAAGTTTGGGCATCAGGCCTCAATTTTGAATATATTAGCAGGCCTAGTAGTTTTTCAGGCCTTCATTTTTATTTTATTGTAATAGACTACCAGCATAGGCCTCAATTATTATTATTTTTAATCCTTTATATCGTATTAGCTTATTTTGCTACATAAAACAAATATATCAAACAGTTTGTTTTTGTGGGTTTCAAATATCTGAGTGAGTTGAATATCAGAGTACAGGCCTAGCCCTGCATTTGAATACAATATGGTAGGCTCCATGCGGCTTTTTGTTGTATTTGAATGCTGATTTCCTTTGTATCCTAGTTTGGGTCTCCATTTTATTATACAAGCTTGGGCACCAGGCCACAATTAGTTTGTTGTGTGTTTCAAATACCTGAGTTTGTTAATACTATTATTTTTGTTTTGTTTTTGGTTTTTTTTTTTTTTCTCTTCTTTCTTTTTCTTTCTCTAGTCCTTTATCATAGTACAGGCCTGGAGAAAAATAATAAATAAACCATTTTAAATATTATATATATATATATATATATATATATATATATATTATTTCAGGCGTGCATTTTAATACACTATAGGCTTCCATACCTTATACATTTTGGGTGTCTTGCATATCCTCGTTCGGGTTTATCTCCTACCCTGCAGGCCTTGCTATTATATTTTAAGTTAATTAGCAAGTATTACCTTCACCATACTAAGGTAAGTATAATTTGCATTGTGGGTACTAATCTATTTTTCTACATATTACACCTGGCCTACTGAATAGTCATCAACTATTGTTGGCTACTCAGAAGCATGCTACTTTAGTCGCAAATTGATTTGGATTCTTACTTGGGTGAGTAAAAGAGTAGGAATGTCTTTTCAAGGGGCCAAATACTTTCCCACAGAAGTGCGTGAGTACTTTAGGAAACATATTCAAAAACATGATGGTCCATATGAGCTTCCAGAGCCAGCAAACCCAGACAGTGAAAAAGAAAAGAGATTAATGGATGTTCTAACACAAATTGTAAATAACAAAAAGTATAGAACAAAGAAGAGAAAAAGTTTGGTCACACAAGCTGTTGTAGCCACAATAGGAGGCCTAATAGACTTAGTTGTAGAATTACGGCAGCATAATTTGGAAACAACAAATAAAATGGAGGAAGCAATGGACAAAAGGGATTGTTTAAAAATTGCAGCTTTGAGAACAACTACAATTGTTGGGGAACTAGAAAGGGAGTTAAAGGAAATAGAAAAGCAGAGGGATGTTTATGGAGTAAAAATAACAGAACTTCAAAACATAATAATGGACTATAAAAATAAAACAAAGTTAGAAGGGATAAAAGGAGTCAGAGACATTGCCAAAATATATCCAGATCTGGATATGTTCGTGGCACAAAATAAAGAACCAGTGCCGAAAATGAACCAAGATAGAAAAGATTTCTTATGTTATTCTGTTCCACAAGTAGATACCATACCACAAGCACCAGTTATTGTTTCAGAATTATTTAATGCAAGGCAAACACCTACAGGATTTTCTATGCAGACTCGACCGATGTCTATGGCAGATAAAGACAATTTCCAGAAATGGTGGGGAAGTATGCCAACTAACAACTTTAATACGTTTACACATTGGTTTATGAGGGGAGCAGATAGAGCTAAAAAAGGAGGTCTTAACTTAGAGGAATGGACAGAACTGTTAGAATACGCTATGGGTCCTTTGGCTAGTAGACTATTGGGATTTAATAACAGTGTGTCTGATCAGGCAGGAAGAATTGCTGCAACTAATTTCTATCTACTTAGCATAGAGAAAGAAATAGCAAATATTACCATGAGGCCAATAGATGGTCCTAGAGAGGTAGCTCAAAGGATTTTTTTTTTGGTATACTCTACGACAACCTCAACAGCCTCTAGTGCTGGGCTCACCAGAACATATAGCAAAAGTAATGGAAGCCCTTCCCCGGGAGTGTCAAGAATTTATCAGGCTTTTTGATCCAACACCAACAGACTTGGAAATGGTACTAACTAGAGCTGATAAGTGGTGGATCAAGCATCCTTTCACAGAACAGGCCTGCTCTGTTTCAGCTGTAAGAACATTTAAGGTCGAGTCTGGTAGAGATATAGATGGTAATTGGAGAAACCAGACGTGGGATGTACCCCAGAACAAGAAGGATGATCAAAACTGGAGACCAAAACAGAACTTTGACAAAAGATGGAGAGATCCACCTAGGGACTATAGTAATAGGGATGGCAGCAACTGGAGGGCTAATCAGGAGGGAGAGAGAAACGGTAACATGGGCTATTGGGAACTCAGGAGACAGAAGGATAGGATAGAAGAGGAAAATCACATACTTAAAAACAAGGTAGCTGAGTCAGAGAGGAAATTGAAGGAAAATGAGGCAAAGATGATAAAAGAGGGACAGAGTAGAAGTGAGTCACAATGACAAATCCCAACCCCTGCGCCTCAGCATCTCATTCACTCAGCTAATTTAACCATGGATGAGGCAGGTCGGCCTACCAGTTATACAGTCATCGCAGGGGTAGGGAAAAATATGTTGGTAGATACAGGAGCAGCAGTTACAATGACCAACAGGGTCAAAAATGGGGATTCTTCAGTAAGTAGTATGGGAGTTACTGGGAATCCACAGGAGGTTAGAGCAGGTCCAATTGATGTAGCAGTTGGAGAAAAAACAATAGAAGTAGAAGCAATAGTGGGTTGGCCAGAGGAAATATTGGGAATAGAAGCTTTAAAAAAAGGAAATTTCATTGTAGATCTTGCCAATTTTTGTTTGTGGAAGACAGAAAAGGTGAATCAGGTAAGTACAGAGTTGACGAAAGGGGTTGTGCTCCCAATGGCATATATTGTCTATCCGATAAAAAGTCTGAAAAAAAACAAACTGAAACTAGACAGACAACCAGAATGGCTGCAGAAGCTAATCCAAGACATACCTGTTTGGGCTACAGATAAATTAGACTGTGCAAGAATGAAAGGAATGGTCTTTTTGGAAGGAGGAGACCCACAATGGCAAAAGCAATATCCAGTCCCAAGAGAATCAGTGGCATCAATCACCAAGATGATAGAAATACTGGAGAGAAGTGGAATAATTAAATCTGGAAATGGGTATGCATGTAACTCACCATGTTGGCCTGTGAGAAAAGCTGTGTTAAAAGGGAATAGAGATGAAAAAGCAGCCTCATCATGGAGACTTACCATTGATTACAGGGCCGTGAACAAACTTGCAAAAAGAATGGCCCCTGTTGTTTTTGTTATGTATATGTTTCTAATGATGGAATCTAGTGTTCCCACAGAGCAAGGCTGTATAAGAATGAAGATGCGTGTCAACAGAAGATTGTGGTGGATTCTTGTTCCAGGATGGATAAGTATAAGCTGTATCACAGTAGGAATGGGGAGACAGGCAATAAGGCCAGAAGATACCGCAAATAAGGGAGAGAGTTTGAAAAGATTGGAGTTACATTATGTTCAAGCAGATAGATTTATTTGGCCCAGGGAATTGGAAGTAAAAGAGGGTGGAGGGTTACAAGTAAACATTATTTTGCCACATAATAGTACCAGGGGATTAGCTCTTAGAGCTCCAATACAAGAGAGGTTTACAAATATTACAGTAGTAGTGAGTAACTTAACATTAGAAGAAGGTGGAGAATGGGACGCTGCAGTTATACCTGCCCAGCCTGACCTAGAGGAATTCTGCAATTTTGATACTGGAAAGGGGTGTGTTCTAACAATAGATGAAGTATTTGTCTCTGTAAAGGAGCTGCAACGTTGTAAAGATCAGAAGAAGGTACCATGGCCAATAGGCGGATTGGTGGTGGTACCAACACATGAAACAGTTGTGCAAGGGGTTGGGTGGACTTACTACCCAATAATTCTAAATTTTAATGATTTTTCTATTCCTCCAAAGTGCCCGGAATCACAGCGGCAGTGGTTTAAGCAAAGTATACAAGAGACCATCATTGAGTGGACCGGAGCAGGGAGTCGAGAAAAACGGGACACACTTGCAGCCCTTTTAGGAGAAGTCGGAACTGGATTGGGAGTATGGAATTCAGCAGACATCATTGGAGTGAACAGCCGGATAAACTCCCTTACTGATGGCATGGGACATGCTATGAAAACAGGTGGAGTAGCTGACTCCCTTACAGTGAGTAGACTGACAGACAATGTTGATGACATACACACCATTGCCAACAACCTGCATCTAGTTGAGGAAAATATTGCTTCCATTGCTAACAGCATTAAGAATGAAATAGTGGGAACTGCCATTTTCTGTTCTATGATTGGAGGAAAGCTGTTGGCAGATTTAAAGGAAACTATTAAAGACATCCAGGCAAGGATTATCACGTCATTGAAAAGAAAAGGAGTGGACATCACTGAGGACAATCTTAAATACAGCTATATTGAAGGCCCAGATCAATGGATGCCACATGGACTACAATCTGGGACAATAGGACTAATCCTGGCAATTCCCCGCTGGGAGGGGCAGGCAGAGCAACTGAACTTCATACATAGCATTGGCACGTTAAGTGATGGAATCTACAGGCAACACTTCCCATCAAAAAGACTGGCCACTATTACAGGATTGGAGATGGATGAAAGCTGTTGCAGGAAATCTCAACACCGATGGCTGTGCAGTTGTGTTTGGGAGAAAGGAGCTGAGGAGGATGGCTGGGTGCAGTTGATAAAAGAAAACCTGGTGCAAGAGGTGATCCGCATAGATGACATTGCATGCTTTATCGGCCACTCTGAATATAGGACAGTTGATGAAATATGTTTGGTGGAAGAAGGGTCTTGTATCATGGTATTTCCATCAAGAAACCTTACCACTGAAATGATCAATTTTACTGCAAATGCAGATTGGACAAATTTGACAATGAAGCTTTTTACCTTGGAACTTCATGAGTCAGAGACACATCCAGTCCTACGAACACTGTCGCTGGTACTCATGTTCATTCAAGTATTAACGACAATTATAATAATATACTTTTGTGTGGCAATGAAACTTGCAAGGAGGATATATAATAATGTGTCTTTTTCCTCTTCTTTCTCTCTCTCATACATTCTTCAATAAAGTTTTACATTGCACATACATAAACATTTATCACACACTCTCACCTAAATTCTATAAATTCTATTTTTTGTGTAATATGTGGATTGACAGCCATAGGAAAGTACAGGAGAACTTATGTCGCTGAGGGAACTATTCCGGAGGGACGGTGGGTTGAATTTCTCCTGTATATCAGGTTTTTGCTCCCACTAGGTTCTCCTGTAATAGAGGGATAACTAGAAAACTGAGCAACATAGAAGAAGAAAAAGTGAGGGAATGTGGTAACTTGTCTTCCTTGAATGGTAATTTAAACAGGCCTTTGTAGGAGGGCTGAGAATCTTTACTTCCCTCCCACAATTGCTCATGGACAGGATGTGATGTAAATTACATCATCTCAACTAAGGCTATATCCAGGCAGGAAACTGGTGCTGCTTCCTGTTTTCTTCCTTGGTGGTGAGGGTGAGGAGGTGATTTCAATGGTCTGACCGTGGGTAAGATCAAGCGTTTGGGGAAGGGAATTACTATATATATATATATATAGGTAGATAGATTTAAAAGGGGGTGTTGCTCCGTGGGTCTGGGCTGTTGTGTTTTTAATACATTTATAGTATTGTGTTATCTGCCTTTTAATAAATACCTTTTAATGTAGACGAACCTTGTGTAATATTAATTTGGTGATACACCACAAGAACATTCTAACGAAATAATAAATTATAATATTTTAGAATCATATAAAACAAAATATGTACCATTTGTTCTTTTTTTTGCCTTTTCTTTATATCAACTAATAATTAATAACTCAAATTTTGTTCCAGGAGATCAGTGTTCTAAGGTTATTTCTCCTCTTGCGATTTTGGCATATGTAATTCGGGATTTCATTAATTGAATTAATTGAAATGGAATGAGTGGTGTTAATCCAACAATTCCATATCTTTGGGAAATTTGGAAGAGTGTTATTCAATGCATGTGTGATTTTTTTGTAGATCATTATGTAGTTTAGTTTTTGAATTATTTCATTGCTATCTAATAATGGTGTCTTCCATCTTTTGGCAACTGGATTTTTGGTAGCTAACATTAAGAATTGTAGCCATTTATTGTGATGTTTATTTACATTTGGTGTTGGTATACCTAGTAGGCAATAGATGGATTTATAGTAATAATGAGAAAAGTGGAGGCTAGGTTGGTGATAGTAATCTACATGTGTTGTATTATGGGGCAATCCCACCAAGTATGGTGAAATGTTCCTATGGTTTTACACTTTCTGAAACATTGTGCAGGGGTGTGAGGACTTAATTTGTTTAATTTATGAGGTGTAAGATATACCCTATGCAGAACTTTGATGGCTGTTTCTAAATAGCTGAAATATATAGAGCCCTTTCAAACGTTAGTGTTTATCTTCCCCCATTTGTTAAGATCAAAAGAGATCCCTATATCCCGTTCCAATTTTATCATATACAGTATCTCACAAAAGTGAGTACACCCCTCACATTTTTGTAAATATTTTATTGTATCTTTTCATGTGACAACACTGAAGAAATGACACTTTGCTACAATGTAAAGTAGTAAGTGTACAGCCTGTATAACAGTGTAAATTTGCTGGCCCCTCAAAATAACTAAGCACACAGCCATTAATGTCTAAACTGTTGGCAACAAATGTAAGTACACCCCTAAGTGGAAATGTCCAAATTGGGCCCAAAGTGTCAATATTTTGTGTGGCCACCATTATTATTTCCAGCACTGCCTTAACCCTCATGGGCAGGGAGTTCACCAGAGCTTCACAGGTTGCCACTGGAGTCCTCTTCCACTCCTCCATGATGACATCACAGAGGTGGTGGATGTTATAGACCTTGCACTCCCCCACCTTCCGTTCAATAGGGTTTAGGTCTGGTGACATGCTTTTTCCAGTCCATCAACTTTACCTTCCGCTTCTTTAGGAAGGCAGTGGTTGTCTTGGAGTTATGTTTGGAGTTATCATGTTGGAATACTGCCCTGTGACCGAGTCTCCAAAGGGAGGGGATTATGCTCTGCTTCAGTATGTCACAGTACATGCTGGCATTGATGGTTTCCTCAATGAACTGCAGCTCCCCAGTGCCGGCAGCACTCATGCAGGCCCAGACCATGACACTCCCACCACCAAGAGTATACATCTATACTGAGGAAAGGTAGTTGAAATAATCCCTAAATGACAGATAATAGATAAGGCACAAAGAGCACAAAAACACTGATATGAGATGAAACCCTCCGTTTGAACGTAAACAGCAATGCAGAGTGAGTGGATGCAGCATCTGGTAAGTGCATATGGAGGAATCAACACAATATATTAGGGAAAACATATATATACACATATAGACATATGTGTATTTATGTTTGGTCTGGGCCTGCATAAGTGCTACTGGCACTTTGGAGCTACAATTCATTGAGGGAACAATGAATGCCAAAATGTGCTGTGACGTACTGAAGCAGAAGATGATCCCCTCCCTTTGAAGACTGGGCTGCAGGGCAGTATTCCAACATAATAACGACCCCAAACACACCTCCAAGACGACCACTGCCTTGCTAAAGAAGCTGAAGGTAAAGGTAATGGACTGGCCAAGCATGTCTCCAGACCTAAATCCTATTGAGCATCTGTGGGCATCTTCAAACAGAATGAAAGGTCTCTCACCAGCTCCGCGATGTCATTATGGAGGAGTGGAAGAGGACTCCAGTGGCAACCTGTGAAGCTCTGGTGAACTCCATGCCCATAGGGGTTAAGGCAGTGCTGAAAAATAACAGTGGCCATACAAAATATTGACACTTTGGGCCAAATTTGGACATTTCCAATTGGGGTATACTCACTTTTGTTGCCAACGGTTTAGACATTAATGGCTGTGTTGAGTTATTTTTAGGGGACAGCAAATTTACACTGTTATACAGGCTGTACACTTACTACTTTACATTGTAGCAGTGTCATTTCTTCAGTGTTGTCACATGAAAAGATATAATAAAATATTTACAAAAATGTGAGGGATGTACTCCCTTTTTTTACTGTATTTTGATATTTGTTCAGTTTGGGACATGTTAAGTGTTGCATATAAATATTTTAAAATTTCTCTTGTAAGTGGGTCTTGTTCACATATTCTTGAAAACCACATATATTTTGGTGATCCCCATTTCCTTATCATGCTTGAAATTTGGTGGCTGATTATAGTATAATTAAATAATTATTTGGAAGATATTGGATATTTTTCTTTAAATTGTTCTGTATTGAGTATTTGATCTCCTGACATCCAAGCTCTAAATTTTGTTTAGTTTAAGAGTATACCACCAAGAGTTGAAATGTATTCCCAGGTTCATATTATTTAGTGAACTTATTAATGTAGAGGTTAGTGGGGAAAGAGAATGTTTCAGCTGAAATTTGACGTTTGCACTTCTTCATTCTTTTAGTGATAGTTTTATCATGGATTATTTGTTTTTATTTTATAGGAGGATAATGGAGTAGGAGTCCATAGGACATTATCCCACCTAAATGGTTTAATTTTTTTTTTTTTCAATGAACACCTATAAGGGTTGATGTTCAGTCGAGTGCACTTGTGGTATACATGAAATTTGGGCAGCTTTAAAGTAGAGTTTTGAGTTGGGGCAAGCTAGACCTCCTGATTCTTTGCTTCTATACATCATTGATTTTTTAATCCTAGGGCGTTTGTTTTGCATATAAATCTAAAAATAGATTTTTGAAATTTCTCCAGATCTTTATAAATAATGTGGATGGGTAAGGTTCTAAAAAAATATAATATTTTTGGTAGTGTGTTAATTTTGACAACGTTAATGCGTCCTGTCCACGATAGTTTATATGAATTCCATTTTTGAAGGTCATCTGTTGATTTCTTATATAAGGGTGGAAAATTTGCATTGTAAAGGTCAGAAGTACCTTGTGTTAAATTTATTCCCAGATATCTTGGTTTTTGGGCCAGGAGAATGAAAATTTAGATTTTAATTGATTTAGTAAATGTGGCATGATGTGTGCTTCCATTGCTTCAGTTTTATCTATGTTTATTTTAAGTCCTGACACACACCTGAATTATTCCAGAAGGTCCATTAATGTTTGGATAGAGTGTGAAGGATTTGTAAGTGTGCAGATAATGTCAACTGCGAATAAACATTTGAACTGGTGCATACTGATTTTAATGCCTTTAATTTAGCTATTTGATCTTATTGCCTGAGCCAGAGGTGTTGTTTAAATCCAAATTTGGTTAGGGTAGCATGTAAATATTGACATTCAAGGGAGTAAAACGCTTTTTCTAGATCCAAGGCAATAGTACAGTAGTATTCCTCTTAGCTATATGATAGAGGTTGAGAAACCTTCTGATGTTGTCTCCAGTTGTAGTGGTACAAACCCACCTGTTTTTTATGTATCAATCTCGGCAAGAAATTTGAAAGCCTGATTGACATAATTATAGCTTACATTTTTTTATCCCCATTTAACAATGATATGGGGCGGTAATTATTGACTTTTAGAGGATCTTTGTTGGGTTATGGGAAGAAGATCATATCAGCTTGGTTTAATTCTGGGGGCATTGTTTCGCCCTGGAGAATAGCATTATACAGTTTACATAGATATGGAGCTAAAGAGTTGGCAAAATGTTATAATAAATATTAGAATAACCATCTGGGCCTGGAGCTTCTCTTATTTTTAAATTTCTTATGGTCATGATTATCTCTTCTATTGTGTTTTCTGCATTGAGTATTTCTATTTCTGATGCAGTAACAGTAGATATATCATATTTATTTAGAAATTCATGTATGGTATAATTACTGGTTTGGGAATCTGAAGGGCATATATTTTGGAAGTAATTATAAAAAGGTTTCTTTAAACTTTAGATTGATTCATAGTTATATTTCTTGAAAAGTCTTTTATTTGGTAAATTTGTGAGTAGTTCTGTTTAAATCTGATTTTTTTTGCTAGCATTGTGGTTGGTTTATTGACTTGTGTGTAGTATTTATGTCTTGTTCTCCTAATTGCTCTTTCAGTTTTGTCAGATAGAACTGCATCTAGTTCCAATCTGGTTTTATTTATTACTAATTGTATATTGTTAGACTGATTATTTTGATTCATTTTTTCTAGTGTTAGTATTTTTTTTTAAATAGAGCTGATTCTTTTAGATTTTGTTGTTTTTTTATGTGCGGATGCTAATTTAATAAAAGAGCCACTAACGTTTGTGTGCTACCCATGTCCAGCCAATGTTAGTTTCGGGAATATAATTTGTTGAAAAGTATAAACTGATTTCTGTCTCAATCTCAGTTTTTATTTCAGGATTTTTTTAGACCTTTCTTGATGGAACAACAGGACTAAAGTCCAATAAAAATCCTCTTCCTCCTAAGTCTTCCTCTACGATCTTTACTTTTTGTGTAAGTATTTGTAATATTTAATAACATATACATTCACACTATGTCTGTGGGATGTTTCAAGTGGTATCCCCAAAATATCTGGATGCACAAGGTGACCGTTGATCATTCAGAACAATAATCCTGAACTTTGCAATTAGATTTGAGGCGCAATCAGCTCCAGGTCTTGTGTATTTGCTCCTCCTTATTTGGTGCAAAGTATATAGTCAATCTGATTTCTATGTTGTCCATCTTGTGGTGGCCATGTGTAGAGTCGTCTCTGAGGCTGTTGGAAGAGGGTGTTTTCTATGACCAGAAAATTATCTTGACAGAATTATACTAGTCTCTGCCCTGTTTCATTTTCTACTCCAAGGCCAAAATTACCCCTTATACCAGGTATCTCTTGGTTCCCTCCCTTAGCACTCCAATCTCCTATGATGCAAGTCATTTTTCTTGATGTTAAATCTACGAGGTGATCAATATCCTCACAGTTTTTGGACAACTTCAGCCTCTTCAGCATCCATGGATGGAGCATAGACTTGTATCATTGTGATGTTAAATGGCTGGCCTTGAATTAGAATTGAAATTATTAACTGAGTTGTAACTGAGAATTGCTTTGGTCACTAATCTGGTGGTTGATATGAAATGTCTCATCCCAGGACATCAGTGTTTAATTTGCTTTAATTTTGTAATTCATGATTGATCACATTCAATTTGCCTGGGTTCATAGTTCTAACATTCCAGGTTCCAGTGCTGTTTTTTGCAGCAGCGGACTTTCCTTTTCCCTCTAGACCCAACCGCAGCTGGGTGTCCTCTCGACTTTGACACAACCACTTCAAGTATTGCGTAAAGAAGAGAGAGATTAAAAGCAGGAAGATCAGAGAGTATTCTAGACAGGACATTACAAGCTTATGTCAGATTTTTCACAAAAATTGTTCAATGAAATACAGACAACTACTATTTTAGAAACTGTATTAGGCACAGAATAAGTGGAACAATATATCTGGTTTGGATATATGGCTTGTTATTGTCTTTTGGGTATGAGAGCATAAATTCTACCAACACAAAATGTACACCAAAATTATAGGCTGATGCAGCAGTACATTTCTTAGTAAATGGGACACTGTAAAATTTTTATCTGTTCTAAAGCAAAATATAAATAAAGAAAAAATATATGTATGCTGTCCCACATGGAGAGGATTTTAGACCTTTTTCTTGCAGTCAGCTTGCATCTTCAGGGGTTTCATTTTCAGCTCCCACCCCCATAAGTGATGTCAGAGTGATGTCTGTATGTGTGGAGGTCAGTAAGTACAGAGGAGGTGTTTAGGTGTGCAATAGAAGATCTGTGTCTGCACATCTAGCTCACATGCATGGTCCTAAACAAGCATGTCAATCTGGTATCCAATTGGTTCTTTCTTATGAACCATAGGAATATATGTAAAAACACCAAATCAGAGTGGATATAAACCCCTAAAAATAAGCTTTTGCCCTTCCTTCAATGATTGAAAAAAAGCATGTCCCCACATTATGGAAAGGAACTGAATTAGTTAAAAGATATTTACAACATTATAACAGAAATAGAGACATACACAGATAGGGACAGGCAGAGACAAAGACACACAACGTTTTAAGATACAAAAAAAAATGCATCCCTGAGTGGTGCAATTCAACTCTACTCCCAGGACAGGCAGCCTCCAAAGGATGAGAGGGCAGGCTACCAACAAGTATAAAGAAAACATACAACAGTGGCGCACTACACAATATGAACAAGCTGTATTAGAATATTGAAGCGAATGATACTTATCCACCACATATGGAAGCAGCGGTCTCAGGCAATACAGATTCTCCCTCAATTCTAATGGTATCAGACTAAGTCCAAGCCTGGATGAATGATGAGCTGCTATACTAAACATTTTGCGAGACCTCCCTGCAGAGTAAGTCAATTTGATGGAAAAGTAATTGGAGGAGAAAGCAAAAAAAGGAGATAAAACACAGAAAAAAATACATGGTGAAGTATGTTTGGGTAAGTTTAATATATTTATAAATATTGTACTTATAAAACATAAAATCTGGTATCAACTGAATAATAAAAAGTCAATTATTTGGCAGAAAACATATGTAGATCATATTTTTTTGTGCATTTATTATAGCAGATTATTTATACTTTAAACTTCCCTTAAGCATATGCCCGCTGTATAAAACAGCTTTGGGCAAAATATCCACTACACAAGCTAAGGATGCTGATGCTAGGCAGTAAGCTTGAAACGGCTGTACGTGGATGGGATTCCTGACTTGTGTATAATCCAACCCTAGGTTTGCCCAAATCTGTTTTATACAGCGGGCATATGCTTAAGGGAAGCCATATTTATTATGGTTATGGATGGCAAGAGAGAAGTCTTTGTGGGCACATTTGCATGTCCCTGCCAAGGTTCCCAGAATGCAGTGTAATAACTGTATTTCTCAGAATTCTGGGCATGAAATAAGTTTTTCAACTTGTTTTAGACATTCAAATGTGAACACAAGTGTACTATTAATATACTGTAATCTACTACTGTACGGTGGAGGGCATCTATAGCTCTTTTGCCCACCATATATTAAAATATTGTTGTGGTGAACTACATATATATATTTATATATATATATATATATATATATATATATATATATATATATATAAATTTATATATTTATAAATATATATATATATATATATATATATATATACATATATATAAGACGCGCAGACAAAGGAGTAATAGAAGCACAGGAGCTAGTGAGGCTGAGGGCGCTTGGGGGCTGAAGAGAGGATCCAAGGTGTTGTTTGACATCTCCGGATCCATGGAGTATGATCTATTAATTACTCTTTATTTTATTACATGTTTAATATTTTTTTCTTAAAATTTTATTATACCTCCATGTGGGTGTGTTTTAGGACCCTGTTCCAACAGCCTCACTACAGGGGTTTCAGACAGTGAGACACTGCTGAGAGTCAGTAATATAACTATAAGTTTTCTCCTAGGAAATCATTTGATTTAACCTCCATGAAGCAGTGTCCAGATAGTGTTTTTCGATGGTTAACCATTCCTTTCGAAAAAATTAAGTTCTCCACCAATTATTGCTCAGTGGATAATGTGCCTTCTGCTATAACAAATAGAGTGACAAGCCAATCAAAATGAAATTATTTAGGAGGGATGCTAGAGACATATCCTGTCTGGATTAGTAATACTTGGATCTTCCCTCTTGTAAAGTTATTTTGGCTTATTAGCTAGGTTGTTTCTGATGTGTAAATATATGTATAAAAGTGCCAATTGACAGATCTTTGTAAAAGTAATAACTTTACCAAATTGCTTAATTTTCATATTTGAAACCAATAGAGCAAATGCTGGTGTTCCCCTTGGATCGACTGTTTTGCTAACTAATGAGAAAGACATACGAAAATGTATTAGCAGTAGCTTACTGGATTGGTGGTTGTGATCCCATGTGTAATATATAAAATGTGATGTGGAAAACAATATCAAACATATTGTACTGATCAAATAATATATAAAAAAACATACAGTGCATAAAGTTAATGCACATATGGAATAATCATTGTTGATTATGTGCTAAGAACTGAACATTGAAGCAAAACGATATTGAAAGCCTTTGCTTTTGCAAATAATGTGTAGACTAAAGGGAAACAGAGAAAAACATGATTCTGAGGAAAAGGAGCTATATTTTAGAAACAAATATAATCTTGGGAAAATACCTACAAAGACAATATTTGTTCAAAATCTTCTATATTGGCAACCTCTAAAAAAAATAATAACCTGAACTTAAGTAACTTAAGAATAAAGAGGATGATTATGATACCTATATAATCAATATATTTCCAGACTTCTGGTTGAAGGATAATATTGCATATTCTCAATGCTAGTCTTTGAGGAGCTACTTCCTCCGGCGGTGATGACGAAGCCCCCCGCCACCGTCTGCCCATCTGAGAGCCTCAGTTACCCACTCTAGAGAGCCGGGAAGCGAGAGTTGGTGGTGTCGCGGTGTATACTGGTATGTTCTGGTCTGTGCTTTCCTTTTTGCTATTTCTGGTAATGCAATGTTATCGATGGAGCACTAGATTAATTCTAGTGCGCCATTGTTTCTAATGCGGACTCCAATTTTGGGACACGATTTTTCATGAAAAAGTTGCTCATTAGATTCGAGTAAATACGGTAATTTAGCATAATTACTAAAAATATTCAGACTGACATACTACAAGAGTTTTTTCTGTAATAATAAGCTAAGTTTGAGTTTACACTTGGAATGTGTGTATGTGTGATTATTAACACTTTTTAGCTTATGTTAACAATCTAAATACAGACCTCTTGTTCATCGTGTCTGAGAAGATCAGTGGCATCATACTGAGGAAGGCCGTCATAGGCCAACAATATATTCAGGTGTTTGTTGTAGGTTGAGTTCGATAGACGTTACAAATGGCAAAAGTGTGCTACAATTTGTTTGGGATAGCATCTTATTGGGTTTTAAACATTTCTTGACTTCATTTTGATTTATCATACTGTGTACTAAGCAACATTTTTTTGGAAATATTTTGTTTAATCAATATAATTATTACCTAGAGCAATGACATACACCGTTTTAGCTACTGTATTGGTCTATCACCTCTCATCACTGAGTTAATTATAAATAAGACAGGTTCTTCCTCTGTCACACCTACTCTTTAAAAACTATGCCTAGTTCATGTACATGTACCATGCAAATTATCCAGAACGTTTATCAATGTAAAATCAAATAGCAAGTTTAGAGGACTATATAAAGGGCCGGTGTAATCTATGATAAAAAACATATATTTTTTTTAAATAATACAGTTTTCTTAGTAAAATAACACATACCATAGTTTTTATCTGACAATCATAATATCTTTTAGCAGTGTACCAGCTTGCATTGATACTAGCACCATCTCATCAGATCCCTTACCTCGGCTGAATGGCATTTAATTAGTAGCATTGTAATTTTTCTGTCACTGGTTTAAAATATTATGAAAATGCTATTACTAATGTTAAGTTATAAAAAATACATTGGAGCAAAAGGGCTTTTATTGTTTTTTTTTTTAAATACACCACCAACTAGGAAAGTTACGCTTAAGAAAAAGTTCACTACAAAGGTGTTTACCTTGCTGTAGACTACAATATACTAGAGAGTGTTGTGGTCCTTAACTGGACTATTTATCAATGGTTCCTAAAAAGGGTAGATACACAATATTATTTATGGACCACTCGAGTCCTATATTTAGAATATTCTGTTTGGAAGAATTACACATAGACAATGTTACAAAAACAATGCACTCTTTAACTTTATATGCAATTCGCTTCAATTGAAATCTGCCATTTTGACTTCTGCTGTTCTACTTTATGAGGTGGGAGGAGACATGGATTGCAGACGGAGCTTTTATATGCGCAATTAGAATGTGGAAGCTAAAACTGTTATTTTGTTCTACAAGACCAATGGAAATCTTATTACTTTACACAGCTATCTGAAAAAGAAGCACAAATAATCAACACAAAGATTAATAGAACCACCTAGTAAAGAATGCTTGCTTATAAAACTTAAATACGAAATGTCAATTAAGACCAAGAAGAAAAATATATTTTCCTAATTATAGTTTTGGAGAAGTTTTTGTGCAAGTATAAACAGAACCAAACATAAGTATATACAGAGAAACCTCTGGTAATATCTCATCATGCAGTGACTGATTCGTCAAATTCCATTAAGGATTAACGCATCAGACTGGAATGGGATTTATGACTAAAGCAACCATATTAACCCTTGCTAGAATTCAGTGAATCACATCAATTTGGAAACATTGGATCAGCCAGAACAGATCAAAACCTTTCTTAGACTCAGTGCACTACGTTTACAAATGAAAAAGTACATGCTAAAATATATGAAACAAATGTAAAATATTATTACATAAATAAAAATATATTGGTAATATCAAAATGAATCTAATGCATATATATGCTCTACAAAGGGAAAGTATCTCATCAGTTTACTTTATTTAAATAAATCTGCAATTTTTGGTCGCTATCATAAAACATTTCTTTTTTTAAACCTACATCATTCATACATCCCAACATTTCAGATGGTGATTATTCTTGAAAAAGTCTGTATTGTTAGGCAGTATTACCTCCCTTTCATACAATGTATAAACTAAGCTTTAGACATTCATATGTTTAAATGTATGTGCACTTGAGGTGGGTTATGAATGCATCATAACCCACCTAGCAAAAAATGTTTGCATGAAAAAATGCAAACATTTTTTGCAACAAAAAAAAATTGCTGTGGGTGATGTAGACACTCCGCAAATAGGGTACTTCATTTAAAAAATGTATCCGATATAAAAACTGCTGATTGGCTAAAGGAAAGGAGAGTGTCTGAAATCATGTGACTTCCCACAGTAGGGAAGACTTCAAGTGCTAACTGAGCATGCCTGCACAATCCCCAGGCCAAAACGATACAGTGTATTGCTTATGCTAATAATCCCTGGGAATTTCAGGGGGTGTCAACATTGAGAGAAAACAGTTTACAAATGCAAGAAATTCAGCAAACTTCAGGCTAACGGTTTAACTGTTTACTTTGGAATTTTTTCATGCAAACACATTTTTCAGACACTATACATTCTCCTCTATCAGATGCATTAATAACCCAGCTCACTTGCAAATACCTTTAATTTGCTCATGTCGTTCTTTACAGACATATATTCTGTAGAACTGACACTCCAGAGTTCTGTCTTTACACTAAACAACAATAGAAACTGAAAAAAAATGGGACATGCTCAGGATTGGAAAACAGAAGTTTGCCCTTAAATTTATGACTTTCCTTCCAAAGAGGGACATTTGATTTGGCTAAGATTTGGCTAAGAGGGACAAGGGGATTTCCCCTGAAGCATAGGGCTGTAGGAAGTCAGATCATTACTGGTGTAAAATATGTTGTGGCTGCTACAATGCTTTCCCATTCCTGGAATTTTATTTAGTTTTAGTTCACAAGTAATAGTACTTCACTTTTAGACTTAAATGTAATTTTATAAATAATGTTGAGTCTAAATATAATTGATAATCTAATTCCCCTGAAGTATTGGTTGATTTGCCAAGCTACACATGTTTCATAGGTGCAGACAATGAACCATAGAAAATATCCGTACACATGGTAACAATGCCTACATTTTGCTTTGAGTGTCTCTGTCTGGTTTCTGCAGTACTGATATGACAGACGCAATTACAAGGATAAATAAATTAAGTACTCAAGATTTGTCAGTCTTGCACTCTGCTAGCCTTTTGTACAGATGTTTTAGTTCTAGTTATTAGTGATGTCATCATAAAGAGCCATCAGTGTGTTCTGGAATGTCTGCATGTAGATAGTGTTCCAATTAAGTTGTCAAGGCAGGGTGTGTTGGTATGTGCAGGTGAAGCTGATCTTTTTGCTTGAGGTAGAGTATGTTGTGCCAGGGACTGAAAGGATTTATCAAGAAACAAACATCCTGTAAACTCGAGCACAATATCTGAAGTACAATATAGTATTTAAATGAATAATCTATTACGTGAGTTGAGTTGAACTGCTCAGTTCTGTACTTTTTTTCTTCAGTGAGCTGTTCTTTGTCAGTTCACTTAATTAAAGGGGTGTTAGTGGTTTATTTTGCTTCCTTATTGGCGTCTAGCAAACACATCCGTCAGAAAACATAAACCTTCAAAGCTGATATCATCTATTTGGCTTCATGACTGGTCACTTCCTTTTATTAGAGGTTGAGTTTAAAGATTTTCTTCATTGAATATGATGATTACAAAACTCCTACACTGGCTAATTAGAAGTGGGTGGATCATGATGAAACCTGAACAAGATCCTGTTTGGCAGCCAAACAACAGCTACGTATTGCATTTAATTAAGGACAAGCTGGCTGGTGCACAGACACATGTCTTTTATATACCATACCAAATTATCCACAGCTTAAACTAGTAGGGGAAATATTTAAAAACATGCATATCCTTCTTTTTTTTGTAGTGTTTCTTGTTAGGTATACTGCACGTATGCTATTTTGTTCTTTATATATATATATATATATATATATACTAGTAAATTGTCTGTCAAAAATGACAGTTTCATTTTTCTCTCACTCCCCCTCCCTCCCTTGTGTCTCTCCCCCGCCCTGTATCACTCCCCCCTTACCTCCCCCGTGTCTCTTCCCCCCTTTCCTCCCCTGTGTCTCCCCCCTTCCTGCCCCTGTGTCTCTCCCACTTCCCTCCCGTGTCTCTCACCCCCCTTCCCTCCCCTGTGTCTCTTTCTCACCCTCCCCTGTGTCTCCCCCCTTCCCTCCCCTGTGTCTCTCACCCCCCCCCTTCCCTCCCCTGTATCTTTTTCTCCCTCTCCCCTCCCCTGTGTCTCTTTCTCCCTCTCCTCACCCCGGTGTCCCTTTCTCCCTTTCCACTGCCCCGTGTCTCCTTCTCCCTCTCCCCCTTCCCTCATCTGTCTTTCTTCCCCTCCCCGGTTTTCCATATGTTTAATTAAGTCATGTCTTTAAGATCAATATAATTTGCAAAGGAGTTGAGACTTTTGATTCCTATCTGCCTCCAAACCTATGCTTATATGTTTCTGTTTCTAGTTTCCCAAAATGTGGTGCATGGTACTTCAGTGGGAATTACATACAAAATTATGCAACAAAATTAAGAAAATGGAATGAAAGAGCAGTGGAGGAGTAACATAAATATAAACATACATAACATTACATAAACATAAGTGTTTTTTTTTCTAATTAGCAGCTTATAAATAAATGTAATTGTTTTGTTGATTTCTATGTATGCATGTAAACATAATAGAATTCAGCATTATATATACACATTGATTACATTTTGTGTTAATATCTTTGAACAAAAATGTACTGACAGTCTTTTAAATCCATTCAGACATTACAGGAACTCCGGGAACTGTCACTACATTTCACTTGTCAAATGTGTGTTTTAATAGGATATGAGATTAGAAATCCTTTCTAGATCTGGTTTACAATTCCCTTGCATGGTACAATAAACATTTATAAGTATACAGTAGGGATGGATTTATACTTGAGTCCAAGCTCTGTATTCCAGATGTTTCTGTTGCTTAGGCAATTGCCTACAGTAAACTGATATCAAATATACACTAATATAAAAAGATTAAATAAGTAAAACACTGCTTGATAGAATAAAAAACTGCCAGACAATATAAATATTAGTATGGAAAGCTATTCTATTTTTGTGACAGCCACATATCTCAAAAAGATTAAAGCAAAACTGACTGTACCATGCAGAAAAGTCCATAGAGGTGTAGCATGTTGTCCCTGCAGATACAGTATATATATATATATTTATATTTTTATACAGGGAGTGCAGAATTATTAGGCAAGTTGTATTTTTGAGGATTAATTTTATTATTGAACAACAACCATGTTCTCAATGAACCCAAAAAACTCATTAATATCAAAGCTGAATATTTTTGGAAGTAGTTTTTAGTTTGTTTTTAGTTTTAGCTATTTTAGGGGGATATCTGTGTGTGCAGGTGACTATTACTGTGCATAATTATTAGGCAACTTAACAAAAAACAAATATATACCCATTTCAATTATTTATTTTTACCAGTGAAACCAATATAACATCTCAACATTCACAAATATACATTTCTGACATTCAAAAACAAAACAAAAACAAATCAGTGACCAATATGAGCTTGACTCCATCCTCAACCCGAAAAGGCCCCACAAGCTCATCTTTGATGATACCAGCCCAAACCAGTACTCCACCTCCACCTTGCTGGCGTCTGAGTCGGACTAGAGCTTTATCTAGCCCATCAAGACTCACTCTCATTTCATCAGTCCATAAAACCTTAGAAAAATCAGTCTTGAGATATTTCTTGGCCCAGTCTTGATGTTTCAGCTTGTGTGTCTTGTTCAGTGGTGGTCGTCTTTCAGCCTTTCTTACCTTGGCCATGTCTCTGAGTATTGCACACCTTGTGCTTTTGGGCACTCCAGTGATGTTGCAGCTCTGAAATATGGCCGAACTGGTGGCAAGTGGCATCGTGGCAGCTGCACGCTTGACTTTTCTCAGTTCATGGGCAGTTATTTTGCGCCTTGGTTTTTCCACACGCTTCTTGCGACCCTGTTGACTATTTTGAATGAAACGCTTGATTGTTCGATGATCACGCTTCAGAAACTTTGCAATTTTAAGAGTGCTGCATCCCTCTGCAAGATATCTCACTATTTTTGACTTTTCTGAGCCTGTCAAGTCCTTCTTTTGACCCATTTTGCCAAAGGAAAGGAAGTTGCCTAATAATTATGCATGTCATTAGACCACACCCCTTCTCATTACAGAGATGCACATCACCTAATATGCTTAATTGGTAGTAGGCTTTCGAGCCTATACAGCTTGGAGTGAGACAACATGCATAAAGAGGATGATGTGGTCAAAATACTAATTTGCCTAATAATTCTGCACTCCCTGTATATATATATATATATATATATATATATATATATATATATATAGTTACATAATAGTTACATAGGCCCTCATTCAATTGCAATTTGGCCAATTGAATAGGGGTCTAAATAAGCACATAACATATTTTTTTAAAGAAGTTTTTAGTTAGTAAACATCTATTTAAAAGGAAGGTAACTAACTAAAAACTTATTTAAAAAAAATATGTTATGTGCTTATTTAGAGCACTATTCAATTGGCCAAATCGCAATTGAATGAGGGCCATAGTATTTAAGGTTGAAAAAAGGCTTTCAGTCCACCAAGTTCAACCTTTTCAGATCTCCTCTGATCTGCAATATGCGGATTGACTATTAATTAGTTGTATAAAAAAAAAAATCAGTTCCCTCCTGATCCCAGACACCAACGACCGGACTTCTCCCTGGATCAATACTGCCTCTCTAATTATCCATGATAACCCTATATATATATATATATATATATATATATATATATATATATATATATATATATATATATATATATATATATATATATTTACCGCACAGAGAACATTAAATACATTTTTGGTTCAAATTTTTGTTCAAAATGGGTAAAAAAATATTTCCAGGCTTATAGCAGAATTTTTTTTTTAAACTTATTTTTAGATATTTAAATGTGAACAAAAATGTACTTTTTATTTACTATATACAGTATATATATATATATATATATTTTGACAGAGTGATCCAAGAGGTTCTTGTATGAGACATTGATTTTTAAAAGCTTTCCTTCCCCAGTAGAGGAAGCTAATTAGCTCTAATTAGCTACACCTAATATGACAAATTAAAGCTGAATCTCAGGTAGTGGCTGCCACTTTGACTGCATGCTGGATTTTCTGTGCGAGTCTGTGTTTGGACAGCAGTCTTTGAGGTTGCTAGATTGAAGTTCTCAGGTGGTCTGAGTGGAGAAGAGACAAACACACATACGTATTTGGGTTGAAGATGAAAACACACATATGAAGTGTGCTGTTTAGTGGAGCTGGAGAAAAAAAAAGACACAGATAGAGAGACAGCAAAAACCATGGAGCCAAGGATGAGAGATCTGCAGCAAATTGGAAAACTGGACTTTTGAAGCATACAGGCCAGTGAAATAAAACATACTATTGAACTGTTTTGTTTTTGTACCACCCAGGGTTAGCTGGTTACAAACTGGGTTAGTAAGGGAATTATCTCTTAGTAAAAAGGTAGTGCTCCAGTGGAACTTAGTAGGACTAGTAAGGTCTTATCAGTGTATAAAAGGGACAATACATATTCATATTTAGCCCTTCTTTTTGTTCGTGTATAATATACTGAAATGCAGTGTAATAACTGTATTTCTTGGAATTCCGGGCAGGAACTACATTTTTTAACATATTTAAGATGTTCAATGTAAATCTACATATACTATTTATTTACTGTACACTGTACGGTGGAGGCTTCTATCACGCTTTTGCCCACTGTATGCTAAATTATGATGTAGTTCCCACAAAATCTATAGCAGGAGCTGGGCACCAGCCCCACACTGATGAGAGCATGAACCAGCTGTCTGTGGGTAGGTCTCCTAACTCTTGCAAAATATTTCTTATGTTCTGCTATAACACTGTTTAATACCGCAGGCATATGCTTAAAAGAAGCCATGTTTAAAATGGTATTGGATTAAAAAGTGAAGCCTTTGTGGCTTATTTGAATGTCCCTTCCCAGGTTCCCAGAATGCAGTTTAATAACTGTTTTTATCGGAACTTGGGACAGAAAATACGTATATATATATATATATATATATATATATATATATATATATATATGTTGTCCTTGGGTTACAGACGACTTTACTTACAGATGACCCATACTTAAGAATGGGCTCCCAAGGCTTTTATATGAGTTTGATTTTATGTTCTGTTTTTTTGTATTAAAGGATAAAGCGTAATAGTTTCTGTAACTTATTATTACAGTACAGGGGGATTACACTTAGGATTTATGGTGCTAATAGCACAAGTTGTTTCTAGTAGTCTGGAAGGAAGAAAATATTTAGATTTCCATGCTCCAGGTGCCAAAATATAGAAAAGTGTCCTGGGTTATATATTATTTTTATTATCATCCTTTTTTTTGTGCAATACGCCAACATATTCCATAGTACTACCCTGTTTCCCCGATGGTAAGACACTGTCTTATTTTTTTTGGAAGGCCAAAATATGCTCTAGGGCTTATTTTCAGGGGGATGCCTTATTTACCCATGAAGAAGACTACAGTACACAGTTATTGTTGAAAAAAAACAGAATTTTATTACCTGTATATGGTGAAACCATTGTTTATATACCGTATGCATTTTAAACAGGCTTTATATACAGTAAGTGGTATTGCTCACAGCAAAAGAAACCTGTCTGCGTGTCTCACTTTTGGATGTTCTGGCCGTGAACAAACTCCTGCAGTCTCCGTTAAGGAGGGATGAGGGAATCTGCCTGTGTTTCCTTGCGCGGAGTCACGTGCGCGCGCTGCAGTCCTGTCACTTCCTCCTCTTCACTTCATGACGAGGCGCGGCACGCAGCCATGGAGGCAAATACGGTAGACGGAGGGACCACACAGGGTCACCCACCGTACCATCCGAATCGGGTAAGCGCAGGTATCGGTGGGTGGCTTATTTGCGGGGGGTGGCTTATTTGCGGGGGGGTGCCTTATTTTAAAAAAAATTCTAAAAGGGGGGGGCTGTCTTATTTGATGGCCCTGCCTTATTATCGGGGAAACACGGTATACACATATAACACATCGCAAAAGAATGGAGGATAGTCTAGGGTAGCGAGAAAAGGAGTTACAAAGAATCGGGGGAGCATAAGAAAAGTCCTGAATGCAGGTGGGGGAGTTGGTGATAAGAGAGGTGGATAGAAGAAGGTCATTAGCAGAGCGAAGAGGGCAATTAGGAGAGTATTTTGGAGGTGAGAGCAGAGATATAAGAGGGTGCCTTATTGCTCAGGGCTTTAGATGTTAACGTCAAGTGGAGTGACTGACAGAGAGGTGCTACTGATACTGAACATTGAGTAAGGTATATAAGTCAAGCGGATGCTTTCATTATGGATTTAAGTGGAGATACTGTAGATGGGTGATGGAGCAAGGAGAGTATTTGAGAAGAGATATGAGGAGAGTGAATTAGAATTTTAGTTGTGTCTTGTGTAAGATAATGGCGTATTTTGGAGATGTGTTTTAGGTGAAGTTACACGATTTTGTAATGCATGTGAGGAATGAGAGAGAAGGCAGGGTCCAGTAAAACCCCAAGACAATGGGCCTGGGAGGTGGGAGTTAGGATGGCACCGTCAACAGTGAGAGATATGTGAGGAGCTGGAGCTGTGGATGAGGGAGGGAACATTAGGAGCTCAGTCTTTGACATGTTGAATTTGAGTTGACGGGAGGACATCCAGGAAAATATGCTAGAGTGGCAGTTAGCAACTAGAGCTAAAAGAGAAATGTGTTGAGAAGTAGCTTTGAGTGTCATCTGCAAGATTTTATTAGAGTACCAAGGGAGGATGTATAGATTGAGAAAAGGAGGTCTCGGACTGAGCTTTGGGTTCACCAGCAGTCAGAGCATGATGCTAAGAAGAGAAACTGGAGAAGGAGACATTAAATGTTCAGTGTTCGAGATAAGATGTGAACCATGAAAGAACAGTGTCACGAATGCCAAGAGAATGGAAAATATGGATAAGAAGATGAATGGTCAGCTGTGTCAAAGAAAACAGAGAGGTCCAGAAGAATTAGAATAGAGAAATGACCCTTTGACTTGGTGGCAAGCAGTTCATTAGTGACTCTTGTGAGAGCTGTCTTTGTGGAGTGTTCGGGTCGGTAGCCTGATTGTAAGGGGTCAAGGATGGAATTGGAGGAAATAAATTGGGTAAGGCTATTGTAAATGATACACTCAAGCAGAATAGATTTAAGAGGAAGTAGACTGATAGGGTGATAGATGGAGAAGCTAGATTAGATGAGGGTTTCTTAAGAATGGGTGTAACTATGGCATGTTTTAAAGATGATGTAAACTTGCCAGTGTTTATGAAAAGGTTGAATAAGTGTGTGAGAGCTGGCATACATGTGGTAGAAAGGGGAGAGATCAGATGTGATGTAATAGAATCATGTGGACAAGTTGTAAGACGAGAGGTTGATAGAAGACAAGTGACTTCATCCTCAAAAAGGAAGGGGTACGAGTTGATGGAGTGCAGAGGAGAGTGTTGAATGTGGAGAACAAGCAAAATTGGCCTTGCATTCCAAAGGGAGCATAAGAAGGGCAAAGTGGAAGATTTGTGACAGTTGATGGGTATTAAGTAATAGGAGTTTTGTATGTTTGCTGCCCTGGGGGCTGGGCATGGCTGATAGAAGGTGCAAATGAATGAGGGGCCTGGGTAAGAATACATATTTTCAACAGTGCTTCAGGATGGAGGTGATCATGTAGTAATGCAGGGTGTAATGGAATGTGAACAGAGACATATGGTCAGGAGACAGATAAGCTGAAAATAGGATGTGGGGGTGAAGAACACATTGTATGACAATAGTATAGGGACAATAAATTAACGACAGTAGGTTTCAATCTGCTAAATTATGATAAAAGAGATACATGTTAAAAATCCTAATGAAGAGCAGAATAAGGAATGTAATGATGTATCCTCTAAGGACTGTAAGTACCTCAATACCTTTTATGCTGCTCAATGCCAATTCATATATGCAGCATCCTCCCAATTATATATTTCTAGCCCATGAAAACTCAAGAAAGATGTTTTTCACCACAATGTAATGCTTTTGGACAGGGATATGAAAAGTAAACCACTGTGTGTTCTCACTCTTGGGTCCATAAAGCATTTTAACATGGTCCCATGAACTCTTCATAGATAATGCCTGCTATGTATGTCTTTGAATATATGGAACACTTAGAAAGGGAAATTGGAAATTGCATATCTCATTTTGCTTGGTATTAAGATTTGAGTTAAATGTGATGCTGCATGGCTTTACTGTCTATATAAGATGAACAAAAATAAGCTTGTTAAAAGCTAAATAATAGTACTATTGCTATTAGTAATGGCAAAATTGTATGATCTTAAAACTAATTTGGAACTTAGGTGAAACGTTTATCATATAGTGAGATAAAATCCATGCAAATGTTACCATGTGACCCAGATTTGTTAAATAATTTGACTATGAAATTCCAGCTGATGCAAACATATCTTCTGTATCTAGAGACAGGGCCAGGATGGAAACTTCAGTGTGTTGGTCTCCAAACCATGGGTGTAGGAACTGGGGGGGGGGGAATGGGAGAGACAATTCCCCCCAAGGTTTTTCTATGTTTGTATGTATCTATAAATAAGCTATATTACGGCCTGTGTATATAATGAGTTGTATCCCCCACAGAATTATTCTGGCTCCTACACCCCTGCTCCAAACGTATATTCCTTTTAGTAATTTGAAGATATCCATATCCCTTAAAACTGATCCATGGTAATCAGGAATACAGGTATTACCAAAAATGTTGACACGAGGCTTAGGTCATTGTTTAGCAGAGAACTGGTTTACAATCTTCATCTCTTTAGGAACTGTACTTACTGCACAACACTGTTAATGAGTGTAATCCAAAAAGAATTTGTAATTTGTACTTCTTAGTAAAATAGTTATCAAATTGTTTATCATAGTGATCACTTGAAGTTGCTGAGTGTCCTGTGGAGGTTCTTTGCAGATCCACCCCATGATTTTTCTGTCCACTGCTTATCAATAGAATGGATGATGCTCACTTAGAGTAAAGCATGTACACTTATAAACAGGCAAATATGATCTTAGGCACTTTGGTACTACTTGTTTATGCATATGTGTTACATTTTATTAATCAAGTATAGTTTTATATTACCAGTAATTCTGTGGACCACCTGAGTGAGGCTCACAGACCACTGATAGACCACAAATCACAATCTGGCAACCTCTGGTATACTACCATGAAAATATGTCGGGATCGGGGTTTTTCCTAACCTGGTTTCTATGTTTCTCTCAAAGTGTTTCCTAGACAGAGAAATTATATCTGTAAGTTGATTGGTGGTTACAGTTAGTTAGGATATGTGACTTACTTATAAATTAGTTATATAAAAATATTGAGCAAATAGTGTAATTATTGCTTATTGAAGGCATTTTCAATGCCCTTGATTTTAGTAAGATTAGAATTTTGGCTTTCTGAATACGGTACTGATCTTGTTTTATTCTTGGTTTGAGTGTTAAATGTTATCATACTTTATTATCATTGCGATAACATTTCTGCTGTAGTTTTGCTTTAGCTTTAGCAATTTGTACAGTTGCAACTCCCAGAATTGTATTCCGAAAGTGCATGGGATCATGTGCTGCACAACTAACTCAATGTAGGAACAGTTTTACTTTTCCTGTCCCTGTGTATGTTTTCCTGGTCAGACTATTGTGGAAGTAGCGGAAAAAACCCAGGAGTATTTTGAGACATTTTTTAAGCAGCGGTACATGACACTCCTTACTCTGCCTAATTATAAATCAACCCCTTCTGGCACACCTTTCTGACTTTATACTGATGGTCTATATCCTGCAAAATCAATTTAAATGTCCAAACTTTGGCATATGGCTCCTATAAAAAAACTGCATCCTCTATATATCTGCTGAGCTGATGAACTACTCCCCTGAGAAATCAATAATAGAAAAATGCATACATTTACGAGAATGCATGTTGCTCATTTTTCATGTAAACAAAATACAGACCTGGTCTTGAACTAGTCTAACCATCACTCTAACATTTCCTGTATGATTCAGCACTTTATGGAGATTATTTATTCTGCACATAAGTAAATTCCATTCACCGTAACAGACAGCCTTACAAAGGGATCCCTGTTCATAAAATGTGGGTGGCTTTATTAAAAATAACAGCAGAGCAGATAGAGATGTCATGTGTGTGAAATCACCATCTCTTTGCTATTGCTCCTTTCCTGTTTTGCAAGGTGGCTCAAATAAACTCCAATAGGTTTTCTAAAGAAAAATATTTGTAATTATGCAATTTCATAAATTGCACACAAACAAAATAGTGAGATTGAGTTTTTAAAAAGGTAATTGTTTGTGAAGTATCTAACAAGCTTGCTACATAAGCTAGATAAAAATATGAATTTTTGAAGACTCTCTTTATAAACAGAGTAATCCATTTTGTCTTTGTTACATACATTTCTAAGGGCTGGAACATGAGGGTGTGGTTTTATCTATTAGTGGAGAAGGTTGTGGGGGAGGAGCGAACAGGGAGTGGTCAAGAAACGTTGGCCTCGATTCCATGTTTCAGTTGCCAAAATATGGTTTTGCACCAGAATCTTGTTAATCAGTTACCAGCAATCACTTCACACACCATACAAAATTAACAAGAAATGCCCTGGAAGTTTCTGAGGTACCTAAAATCATAGCCCATGAGTACCTGCCCCATTGATATTTTGTAAATGGCCATCACATTGTTTTGTTCCAGCAGAGAAATCTCAGCACTCGTAGGATTGATCATAAACCCCTACAAGTGCTGAGATTTTTATAAAAGCCTATGTGTACTTTCAGCCACCCACAGAGACAAAAATAATATAAATATCTCTGAGAAGCCTAGATGCATCAAATCGGATGCTATCAATAAACTAACACCTTAATTGATTGATTCTTGATTTCTCAAATTGGACACAAGGGGTTAAAATCAATCCAACTCAATAACCACAAGCTAACAAGAACCAAGACATTCCCTAGGAATTCCCCTGCTTAGCCCCTATGAGCCCAGTGATACTCCGGGATTCCCCTGCCCACACGCTATGAACCGAATTCTCTGGTTTTCTTCTTTACCCCATCTAAAGTATAAAAGTTTATCCATAGGGTTCCATATAGAACCCAAGGGCACCTATTATTAATGCTTATACCATAGGGTCTCCAAAGATCCCCATGGTATATGTAGCTATACTCCCATGGTATCTAAAATGAACTCCTGCACTACGTGGTCTGCATATGAACCTTGTGGCATCTAAATTAAACCCCCATATCATGGCGGTATCTAATGGACCCCTGCAGCAAATAAAACTAACACAAGGTCCTCAACAGACCCCTGTGGCAACTAAAACTAACCCATTACAATGAAAGTCCTAACAGAACCCGTAGCAACTAAAATTTACCCCAATAACACAGGAGTCATTATCAAACCCCTGTGGCTACTAAAATGTAGCCCTGTGCCACAGGGATCCCCAGTGGACCACAGTTACATCATATATCATGGGTTTCCTCCCATGGTTCAATTCATTATAACTATGGGGGTCCTCATGGACCCTAATGACACCTAATTTTAACTCCTTTGCCATGGGGGTCCTCAAGAACCCTGAACCAACACCCTTCATACCACCACAGAGGTCCATATTGGACCCTCATTGAACCTAACCCCTCAATAAGGACCCCCCACAGTACCTAACACTAAATCTCACAAAACATATCAAATATACTACCAAAAAATAAATAAGTACACCTGTTACCTATCCTTGGACACCACCCAGTGACAATCAACAAAACCCTGGTCCTCCCTATTCTGCCCTGGGTGTTGTTTTTGAAGATGTTGGTTGAAGATTTGATCCTCTTCATTCTTGATTGAAGCCAATGACTCTCCAAAGGAAGCAATATACATAGATAGGGATGAGGGAGGATGCTAGGACTAGTTTAGTGTGTTCACATAGTGGGTACCATTCTGCAGCATTGCTACTGAGCATACTGAGCTTCAAGCTCAGAGTCGCCTTCGAGCAGGCAGCTAAGCTAGCACATCAGTGCAAGTCAGTTAGTTTTACGGTTATTAATTTGACAGGCAACATATAATGACTTGGGCCCTCATTCAATTGCGATTTGGCCAATTGAATAGGGCTCTAAATAAGCACATAGCATATTTTTTTTAAAGAAGTTTTTAGTTAGTAGGCATCTATCCAAAAGCAAGGTTTTCACTAACTAAAAACTTCTTTAAAAAAAATATGCTATGTGCTTATTTAGAGCCCTATTCAATTGGCCAAATCGCAATTGAATGAGGGCCTTGGTAGCTAATAAAAAAACTTTCACAAAAAAACTTTCACAACGCAATTCTAATTCACCATATCATTACTTACTTAAAATTATGCTTCAGTTTGTGTGTGCATGCTGGTAATCCAGGCATGAGGCAAAGAGAAAAGAGTAAGTAACTGAAAGGTCTTCAGACAACATAAACATTAAAATACTATGAGCCCTATTCAAATAGGATCAAAAATGTCTGCAAAGCTGAATTATAAAAAAAGGACATTTTGACTGAATTTTCAGTTATGATAGTATAAACTGACATATATGGGTCTTGAGTTTTTTTTTCTCTGACTTGTCTTGATTTGTTCCTATGTATCATTTATGATTAAAGTTTTAGTCATTTTTGACGGGAACACTCAAGAGCTTTGCGTGCATTGGAAAGACCAAGCCTAGAGATGACTAATGAATCAACCTCTTATGTTTATAACCTAAAACCAATAGAAACTAATATAATAGATTTCAGAAATATTTACAGACCATACCAATGGCTCTAGAATCCAGTTGACATGAAGGTTTCTAATCACTTGTTAATTCAGATAACTGCCATAAAATCTGGTTACAGGTCAAGCCTAGCAACGTTGATTACAAATTTAATTTGCTAGAGTCACTTATGCCACATTAATGGTTACTCTTTAACCTTCTAAATAATTAAACTAATTATTGCATAACACAATCTATTTATGAGAAGTAAGAGGGAGGAAGAATGTAATAAAAATATAAATCCATTTTCCAGACAGTTTTATAATGAGAATTAATCATCAAATTAAATTAATAATACAACATAATAATTATTTTAAGTAAACATATTTTCTGTGTCAGAGAGACTGCTTATAAAATATATTAGATATGTTAACACAAAAAAACATATTTTCATGAAGTATGTAGTGCTGCAGAAAGCTGTTAATAATTGGTACCCTTTATGTGAGCATCTAGTTATAATTATTTATTCAGGTTCCATTCTATAATCCACTGTGTAATTCACTGACTAGTCCAATTTATTTTGGGAATACTTTAGGGAATATAGTGGGAATAAATTGGGATGAATGGGAGTTAGAAACGGTATAATAAAAAAGTACAATGCCATACAGTAAATTGTTTTGATATATAGGCTTTCATATACACATGGACAATGTTAACTGTATATATATATATATATATATTAGGAATATATTTTGTACAAAAAGTATCACATTTCAGTAGCCCTCTGTAACATCTGCCTGGCACCAGAATTATTGATTATAATCACATATATAGTTGTGAGCATACGAGCCGTTGCTCATGCTTGCGAAGCCTTTGGCGCTCCTTGCCAGCATCTGCGACCCTCGCAAACTTTACGTCGTAACGCAAACAAAATACGAGACACGTTATGACCCATTACGACCTCGCAAAAAACGGCCGCAATACACGCACATCAAAACATGAAAAATACAACAAATACGCACAACAAATACATAAAAAGCTTACCTACAGGAAGAGGGAGCATCCAGGACCTCGAAAACTAAAGTTACACCTCAATTTAACTCAAATTAGAAGAGTTTAGACACTAAAAAATTCTCTAAGCGAGAGAAAAAATGGCCGCCGAAAAAAAAGAAAACGAAGCTACAGCAGTCTAAAGACGCAAAACACCACCAAACACCTACGTATTTGCCAAAAAACACCTACGAGATTAGAAAACAAGGACGCAACATGCGGAACCCCAAAAACATTACAAACACAACAAATACAAACAACAAACACATAAAAAGGTTACTCACAGCAAGGGTGGGGGGGGGGCACCGAGGACCTCTGCAAGTGAAGTTACACCTCCATTTAACCACAAATGTCGGAGTTTAGAGACCCGAAAATCACCTAAGCGAGAGACAAAATGACCGACGAACCAAACGAAAACGAGGCTAAAGGTCCCTAAACACGCAAAACACTACCATAAACACGCAAAACAGCACCAAACAGCTACGGATATTCTGAAAAACTTGCACGACATAGAAAACAAACAACGCTACATCAGCCACATTATATACACCAAACACCCTTAGCTCACTTACAATTTCATTGCCGTCATTTTTTGACAGGCAATTCGTTACTATAAATATATATATAGCATATAAACTATATTCAAAAGAAGTGAGTATTTTTTTTCAGAAACTTACTTTTGCAGACTATGTATGACAGTGCATATGATACTTTATACAATAAATATTATCTGAGCAATTCTGAATGCTGATAAGCTTCAATGACATAATATAAGCATAGTCATGTCATATGATTTAACATTGACCAGTCAATTAACAGGTATGTGGAAATAAATAATTTCCAGGACTTTTTTCCTGATTGAGATCTAGCTTTAGTCAGATACAGTTATATAATGAAGGAGGAAACATCTACTTGATGTATCATTACTGGTAAGGCAACTAATGAGTCAAATGTCAAAATAAAGCTGTGCATTCCTCTCCATTGATTGGCAGACAACTAAAAAGCAAAATGTCAAAATTAAGCTGTGCATTCCCCTTATTGATTGGCAGGAATTATTTTCTGTATGAGGAATTGTAAAAATCTGCTATAGTGTAGTCCCATTATGTTCATTGTAGCTCTTTGAATAACTGAACTTGACACTGGGCAAAATATTTTAGAAAGTTTAAAAAATAAATACATCCTTTTTCTTTCCTCTTACATGGAACTATCACTAGTGGTTGAGATATAAATGGGTGCTGAAGTAACACAATTTCTAATTTAAAAAATGCAAAAGCTTACTCTGAATTGTACTATGGTAACCTCGGATTTTGAGACTTGTGTCCCTTGGAAATATTTATCCCTGGTAATTCTTTTCTGAAGTCCTCAGCTGCTTTTTCCTTAAACAAGTACAGAGAGACACAAATCATTCTGAGCATATATCACTTGTGAATTTACATCTGCAATAACATTAACCCCTAAAAGAGTATGTGAGACATATGCTTTACACTTCATTCTCACATCAATCTGTGTAGATCAATTATTTTTACCCTCTTTTGGTTCAAGACCCTAAAACTTTGTAATATGTTGTGTTTAATTAAGTTAGTGATATATATTTATAACGTTCTCCAATATCTCTTTTTATTCTGGTTAACTTACACTATAAAGCAGTGGCGGCTGGTGACTTTCCTAGTTGGAGGGTCTGCAGAGCGAGAGCTGCCCCCCCCCCCCCTATCATAGACTTCACTCATTTGTATGGACTCCACCCATGACGTCATTTTGACCTTTATATGCCCCGCTCAATTACCTTATACTGGCTCCACCTATTAAAATAGACTCCACCCACTGTTTTTTTTCCTTTGATAAATTCAAGATTCTGAGGACTCTGACAAATAATAACATTAAAATCTGTCTTCTGTTTCAACAACACACCAACAGTTGGGTTTCCTTCTCAGGGTCTCTTGAAGTGTAGTCATTGAACAACCAGTCCAAAAAAGTCTGCAGCTGCAGAGTTCTTGGACCTGGGTGTGATCTAAAACAAGCAGCAAATCAGAGCATGCAAGGCATCACCCCTTCCATCACTACTGTCCCCTTTATCACCTAGATAGGTACTTAATATCCATCACAATACTATGCTGGTCTATATAGGGCCCCAGGGTGCCTAAAAAACTTAAAATACCATGCAGGTTTCTATAGGCCCAAACAGTACCTAAAAACCCATATTATACCATGCTGGTTTCCCAAACCTAAAAACCCACATTATACCATGAAGTCTATAAAGGCCCAAACCATACCTAAAAACCCACATTATACCATGCACGTCTATATAGGGCCAAACAGTACCTAAAAACCCACATTATGCCATGGACCTCTATATAGGCCCAAACAGTAACTAAAAACCCAAATTATACCATGCATGTCTATACAGGCCCAAACAATACCTAAGAAAACCCACATTATACAATGCAGGTCTGTATAGGCCCAAATCATAACTAAATACCCACAATATACCATACCAGTCTATACAGGCCCAAACAGTACCTAAAAACCCACATTACACCAAGTAGGACTATATAGGCCCCAACATGACCTTAAAAACCCACATTACACCATCAGGACTATATACGCCCCAACCGGACCTTAAACACCTTAAAATGCCAAGCAGTTTGGGGCGTGGCTACCGGCTGATGAGAGCAGACGTGAAACTCCAAAGCTCCCCAGTTTAAACCCCAATTTTAGCAGTTTTAACCCCAAAAAAGCAGCTAGACACGCTCAAAAAGAACTTTAAACATCTCAGCTCAACAGGCTGCTGAAGGAGATACCCGCTATCGGAGGGTTTGCTGTAGAAATCAGGATCAGTCTGCCACGAGGGAGAGGCCGGTGCAGGAGCGCCATCTTACCCAGCACAGCAGCGTCCTCTCCCCAGAGAGTGCTTCGGCGGAGGAGGTCTCTCCAGTCACCTACACCTGCGCAGACAGCCACGATACCTGAGCTGACACCGGAAAGAGGCACAAGGAGCGACAGCACAGAGGCCGGCTGCTCTGGAGGGAGGTGAACGGCCAAAGGGGCGCCGTACACGAGCAGCAACGTAGCGGAGGAGTTCGCGGGTCGGTGGACGACAGAAGGGGGTGAGTGAGGGAAAGGGTACAGTTGCCCCAAAGAGGCGGTGTAGCAGCACCATTAATGAAAAAGGTCCGGAGGGCTACACAGACCCACAGCCTACCATTCCTCACCCCCAACGTGTAGAGCTGACACACAACCCAAGGCGCATCTAACACCCAGGCTCACGGACAGCGCAACCTCTGCCCCACAGCTCTATGTGACAACCAGGGCTGCACTACCCTGCACACAACAGCCCTAATAAAAGAGCCCTACTACAAGTGCCAAATAATCAGAAAGACTTACAAAGGGGCAAGAGGGCAGCAGAGGCTATTCCAGTGTCCCAGTACAGAGCGGCCATTTTTGGTTTGTTCAGCGCCAAAAAGCACCCCCATGAAGGAGGGAGGCCATTTTGGTTTTGCAAGAAAGGGGGATATGTGCATAGACTGCAAAGCTTGAATTAAGCAAAGTAAGACTTATATATGCCCTAGGACAACACTTGCTGCACCATTATACAGATAATTGCTTTACTGACATAAAGTACTGGACTCATGTGTGTCTAAACTTGCTAATAAAACAAACAAGCATTGGCAAAGAATACAGGGACAGGATTCCCTATTGAATATACACAGAAGCCCAATATAAGCTGGGTTGTACCACCAACCCCACATCAAATAAGGGCAGGAAAACTGCATGAGTATAAGTACACCTCATTAAACTCCGTACAGTTAAAGCAGGAAAGGCAGCTGAAGTTAATTAATTTAAACAAGAGAGGAACTAAGTAAATATACTCGAATATCTCTCACGAGCTTACATCACTGATCGCATGCAGGAAAACGCGGCCATGACAAAGCAAAAGTTTCCTGTCAATGAAAGTTACTAAATCGTAGCCCCCAAATGAGTCTCTAAGACCGGCCAATTGACCCCCTAAATGCGGTGAATTAAGAAGCTAAAGCTGGAGGGGATACCCCACCCTGGAATATATACCTGACATTTTTGATATCTCTTGAAAAGATTATAACCTCTAAATCATACCTTTATAGCGTGCCGGATTGCATAACAGATTGGGACTCAGCCATGGGTAAATCAAAACGGAATATACCCTCAAAGACTATCCAGGACCACTTTAAATCACATCAACAAGCAGGAACCTCCCCGCAAATATCGGCAGTAGGTTCATCAGAAGGCACAGACGTGGAAGAAGAGTCCTCTCACACAAAACAACCTATGAAACTGTCAGACATCTCATTGACGGACTTCAATAACCTACTTGGTTCTCATTTTGACAAGGCAGTGGGGGAGATCAGACAAGATTTGCAAGACCTTGGGCATAGGACCCACGTACTGGAAACAATAACAGATCAGATAGTAGACACCCAACAAAAAGACCGTCTGGACATATCCCAAAATTGGGCACATATTGAAGTGCTAGAGAATAAGCTGGAGGACCTAGAAAATAGGTCCAGACGCAATAATATAAGATTCAGAGGGATACCTAAAGCAGTGGGTGACCTGAAACTATATTTAAATGCAATTGTCCATAGCTTACTCCCTGATCTCCCTCAAAACGCCTGGGAAATTGAAAGAGCACATAGGGCCTTAGGCGGCACAAATACACCAGAGCAACCGAAAGACGTCATAGCTCGTTTTCTTCGTCAAGGAACAAGAGATATATTACTGGCAACATCTAGAAAGACGAAATCTATAGTTGGCCCGGATGGAGCCCAGATTCAAATTTATGCGGACCTAGCTCCCTCCACTCTTATAAAACGAAAACAACTAAAACCAGCCTTAGCAATCCTAATCCAAAAAGGTTTCAAGTACAGGTGGGGGTTCCCCTTCAGCCTGTCGTTTCAAGTAGGGACGACAAATCACACAATCCACACTTTGACCGAATGCAATGCAGTCCTTGCAGATTTAAAGCTTTTGACCAGAGAAGGCACTTTAGAACTTACCCAAGATCAAAATCCACCGCTGAGACCGGCAAGACAATGGACAGAGATCCAACGGTCAAAACAACGGAGCAAGCAATCCGATCCAGCAGGGGTATCTGCTACATCGTCACCAGGATCCTCAGTGAAAATCTAAACAGGCCACCTATGCTAAGACAGCGGTGAAAAAAAAAAAAAAAAAAAAAAGAGAAAGGAAAAAAATAGGGGGCCACAGAGATATATACAAGGAGCGACCAGAGCAATAGAACTGAGGGACACTCTGGACATTAAGCTCAAACCTCCTTTAGCCCACAAAAGCATCAGAGAACTGAAATCATTGTAGCTGGGAACCTTTGAAAAAAGAGGCTAAGGGAAATGACTATATATGTACATTATATCATCCTACAGCTGGATCACTAATTCCGCTAACCCAGAGTACTTTATTCCTTCTGCAACACAATAGGAAGCTCTATGATGTTTAGGTTTTGAGTTTATAGGTCAAGAAACAGAAATGCACTGATTGAGAAATTGTTTGATGCGTTTGATAGTGCACCGTAACAAAAGCTACCAGTTAAAAGACAATCCAGGGGTCAGGTCTTTTAAATAGGGACTTTACAATGGGGCAGTTATGGGTAACTCTTTAAAACTCACATATGTTAATATGTCAGATATTTCATCCTCAGCAGAGGGGATTAATAGGGAAATGGACATTTTCATTCCCCTCCCCTGGCACGAATGTGCCTTATGTAATTACCTGAGGAAAAATCAATGTTTATGTATTTTTACTGTTTGGTTAATTATGTTTTGTTTTTTCTTTCCAACCTTCACAGTTTCAAATATCAAACTTTGCGAGGCGATTCCTCCACTTTCTCCGGTGTCACTCTCACATACCCTTAAGACCCACGTACAGGGAACGATAGGGGATAACGAAGGTAATGCTCAGGATAGGCACAATCTCGACAGTGTTATAGAGGTACCATGACAGACACCACATTTGCTTTTGTCTCACACAATGTCCGGGGATTCAATTCCCAATTTAAACGGCGCAAAGCCTTTCTATCTTACAAACCACTATGCTCAGACGTAATATTCCTGCAGGAAACGCATTTTGCACACCGCAAGCTCCCTCAATATCTACACAATAATTATCCGGTATTTATCGCTTCCACCCAGCCTACCAAAAAAGGGGGAGTGGCTATCCTGCTACATCAGCATTTCCCATTCATTATAGAGCATCGAAAAATAGACGCGGGTGGGAACTTTGTAGTACTGACAGGTACATTATGGGGAACAAAACTATCCCTAATTTCATTTTATGCGCAAACATCCTCACCACACAAATCATTGATAAGACTCCTCAAATATCTAAAATCGGTTGATGTCGGGAGGATAGTGTTGGGGGGAGATCTCAATCTAGTGCTGGATCCTAACATGGATAGATCAAACTACGATGGTAGGGGTAAATACTCAAATAAATTGAAACAAATTAACTCTTTGCTCAATGACCTGCATCTAACAGATGCTTGGAGACTGCTCGATAAGGGTGAGAGGGGGTACACCTTCAATTCACCTGTACATGGCACATATTCCCGAATAGACACTATTTTAGTAGACTCTTCGTTCTCAGATAATGTAATTAGGGCAGAAATCCATCCGTGCCCGTGGTCCGACCACTCTCAGGTTAGTGCCTCCATAGATATAGGCCTAAAGAGCAGACCCCCTTATAGCTGGAGACTCAATGAAAACATCTTATCTAACCCAACAGTGAGTGAACAAATAGCCAAAGATCTGGAACTCTTCTTTTCGACCAACATCACCCCAGAGTCGGACATGGGGTGGTCATGGGTGGCCCATAAGGCCTTAATTAGGGGATCTCTTATCAAAATCGCAAGTGGACTCAAAAAACAAGCTAAATTAAAAGAGGAAACCCTGGAGAGGGACTTGAGGGAGTTAGAAAAATTAAATCAGCAAAACACCTCCAACCGTTTACGTAAAAGAATAGATAAAATCAGATCGGAGCTAGATCTATTGTTATCTAACCGCACAGAAAAAGCGATGAAGTGGACAGGTCACAAGTTCTATACCAAAGCTAACAAACCAGATAAGTTACTGGCAAAAAAACTTAGAAACAAAATTTCACAAGCAAAAATCTATAAAATAAGAACCTCTGCTGGGGAGGTCACTACCAGCCCAAATCTTATACAAAAAACCTTCCTGGACTATTTCCAGAAAATGTATTCCTCTGAGAAACATCACACCCAACAAGAGCAACAATGGCATGGGTTTTTGGAGTCATGTGATCTGCCCACTTTATCCGGGGAGGAAAAGGAGCTCCTTAATTCAAAAGTGGGGGAAGCCGAAGTTAGAAAAACTATTGATAGTCTGAAAGGTGGGAAGGCACCGGGCCAGGATGGATTCACCAACTTATACTATAAGAAATACATAGACACTCTTACCCCGCACCTTACTACTCTATTCAACCAGATCCTAGAGGGTCATCAAATGCCCCAAGAATTAAACCAGGCGGACTTGATATTCTTCCATAAAGATGGTCGAGACCCCCTAGAACAGTGGTGGCGAACCTATGGCACGCGTGCCACAGGTGGCACGCCGTGCCCCTTCTGTGGGCACGCGGCCATAGGTCGCCGGCAGCATGCTGGGTCTGCTCATCGCACGCGCACGGCGCCTGAGCGTTCTCCCATCACTTAAAAAAGGAAGGGCTGTGCTAGCGTGCACGCGTGGCGCAGGCGAACAGACTCTCCTCGAGATCCGCAGGGGGAGAGGCAAGGGGAAGGTAAGAGTTATGGGGCAGGGGAGAGACAAGCGGTAGGGGGGAGACAAGGGAGAGGGGAGAGAGAAGAGGGTTGAGACAAGGGGGAGGGAGAAGGGGAGAGACAATGGAGAAGGGGGAGACAAGGGGAAGTGGAGAGACAAGAGGGGAAAGAGAAGGGTGGGGGAGACAAGGGAGAAGGGGAGAGAGAAGGGGGAAGACAGTGGAGAATGGGAAAGAGAAGTGTGGGAGAGAGATAGAAGGGTGTGGGAGACAAGGGAGAATGGGAGAGACAAGGTTGGGTGAAACAAGGGGGTAGAGAGAGGAGGGTGGGAGAGACCAGGGGGAGAGACAAGGGTAATGGGAGACACAAGGGGAAGGGGAGAGACAAGGGGGGAGACAATGGGGAGGGGAGAGACAAGGGGGAGAGAGAGTGAATGGTGGGAGAGACAATAGTGAAGTACAAGGAGAGACAAGGGTGGGGGTAGAGACAAGAGTGAAGCAGATACAAGGGTGGGGGAGAGATAAGCAGAGAAAGAGGGAGGGAGGGAGGAAGAAAGGAGAGTAGAGAGAAGGGAGGATGGAGAGAAAGAAAATAGGGAGAGGCAGAAGGGAAAGGAAGAAGTAAGAGAGTGAGATGGGAGAGAAGGTAGAGGCACATGAGAGGAAGGGAGAGGAGAGAGAAAGGAAGAGGGAGATACAAAAGAGAGAGGTAGAGAAGGGAGAGTGAGAGAAGGGAGGAGTGAGAGAGAGGGGAGAGGCAAAAGAGAGAGGTAGATAATGGAAAGAAAGGAGGAGGGAGAGACACAGGGAAGGAAAGAGACAAGGGGGGGTAGAGGCAAGGGAGAAAACAGAGACAATTGTGAGCAGTACAAGAGAGGAGAAATAAGGGTGGGAGAGAGAGAAGGATGGAGGGAAGAAACAAGGGAGAAGGGGAGATACAGGGGTGGTGGGAGACAAGGAGGAAGGGGAGAGACAAGGGGAGGGGAGAGAGAAGGGTGTATGATCCAAGGGGGGGGGAGACAAGGGAGAAAGGAAGAGACAAGGCTGGAGGGAGAGACACGGGGGAGGGGAGAGACAACAGACGAGAGAGGAGGGTGGGGGGAGAGGGAAAAATGGGGGAAGAGACAAGGGGGAAGGGGAGATACAAGGGTGGGGGAGAGACAAGGGGGAAGGGGAGACATAAGGGGCAGGGGAGAGACAAGGGAGAATGGGAGAGAGAGAAGGGTGTAAGAGACAAGGGGGAGTGAGAAAGTGAGAGACAAGAGTGGAGGGAGAGACAATGATGTGGGTAAACAAGAGGGAGTGGTAGTCAAGAGAGAAGGGGAGAAACAAGGGAGAAGGGGGCGACAAGGGGAAGCGGGCATATGCATTAAGGGAGCAATGTATAAAATTGCTATTTTTGGATTGAAAGAGTGAGGTGCATTGTATTCTCATTTGCATGGCCCTGCCTTTTAGACATGTGAATGGGCTTATTAATGTAATATTAATTTCCTCTCTCTAAAAATGTATATATATATACATACAGTGTGGGAGGGGGGGGAAAGTATTTGATCCCCTTCGGATTTTTTTTGTCCATGACAAAGAAATGATCAGTCTATAATTTTATCAAAAATGACGGGAATACAATTGTAAGGCTAGCAATGCTGTTTGCCACATAATGTGAGGCTTTTGCTCCTCTGAGCACCATTTGCGTGGCACGCACTAACTGCCATTTGTTTTATTTTCAACGTTCTGTGTTCCTGTCGTTGTTCGTCTAAGACTCAGTATTCAGGTTTAATTGCCGTGTTGGCACTTAGAGGAAAAAAAAGTTGGCATGTATTGCGGTTTGGGCACTCGGGCTCAAAAAGGTTCGCCATCACTGCCCTAGAAGTAAAAAATTACCGCCCAATTTCACTCGTTAATGGGGACATAAAATTTTTAGCAAAACTGATGGCCAATAGAATCGCCCAATTTCTCCCCAGACTTATCCATAAGGACCAAACGGGATTTGTCCCTTACAGACAAACAGGGGATAACATCAGACGCACCTTGAACCTGATATCTTGGGCTTCTAGAAATCACACCCCAACCTGTTTAGTAGCCTTAGACATAGAAAAAGCTTTCGATACCGTAGAATGGTCCTATCTAAAAGCAGTATTACTCAAATTTAGTTTTGGAGGGAAATTTATGGACCTAATTGAAACCTACTATAGATCTCCCAAGGCCAGATTGAAATTACCAGGCGACACTATGGCGCAAATTGAGGTACAAAGGGGAACCAGACAGGGATGCCCCCTCTCGCCCTTACTCTTTGCTCTAGCAATAGAGCCACTTGTGCAGTCAATAAGAGCAAACTCAAAAATCAAAGGGATCCAGATAGGCAACCACCACTTTAAGTGTAGTCTCTTTGCAGACAACTTCCTGGGCTCACTCACAAGCCCAGCCACTTCTATCCCAGAGCTTATTCATACCCTTGACCACTTTGGAAACCTCCCGGGGCTCACTATAAATGAAACAAAGTCGGAAGCACTAGGTATAGCTCTTACCCAATCAGAGACACAATATCTTAAACAAAACTTTAATTTTTCCTGGCCTAAATCACACATTAATTATTTAGGGGTATATATAACCAGAAGAGTAACAGATATATATAAAGCTAATTATATACCCCTATTCAAAGAGTTAATGTTAGACTTACAAAGATGGTCAAAAAATAGAATCACATGACTAGGCAGGATACATGCAGTTAAAATGAATATTCTCCCCTGGCTACTATACTTATTTCGCACACTTCCGACCCCAATAATTTACAAGGATCTAGAAAGGTTCCAAAATCAAATCTTTAAATTTATTTGGAATCACAAATCCGCAAGAATTTCCAAATCTAACATGTATTTATCTAAAACTAAAGGAGGTCTCTCATGCCCCAACCTCAAATTGTACTATAAAGCAGCACAACTCTCGTTTATCCCCATGGCGCACTCCTCCCGTCATCAACCTCTGTGGGTCTTTATAGAAAATATACAAATGCCCCCATACACATGGGACACCATCATATGGCTTCCCAAATCAAACATTTTAAGGGGAAAAGTAAAGAACCCAATAACCAGACACTCTCTGGGGATATGGTCATGGGCAACCCAGCACCATCATATAGCCCCTCCATTAGCTAGCATTTCTCCGATTATTCCAAACCCCCTACTGACAATGCAACTGTCTCCAATGTCTAAACATTGGTGGAAATCCAAGGGCCTGTTGACATTTGGGGCTTGGTATCAAGAATGGGCAATGGCCACATATGACTACATAAAGACTACTTACAATCTACCTTTAATGGATCACTATACGTTCTGTAGGATAAGACATTTTGTAAATTCCACAATAACTGCGCTAGGAGCACCGGAAACCAATTGGCTAGTCAGAATTTGTAGAGATCATCCACTGTCGAGTAATATGATAAGCTTATTTTATAACACATTTAATGAGCCACCGGGGTCACAAAATGTTAAATTCATACAGCAATGGGAAGAAGACTTGGGATACACGCTAGACCAAACAATCCGGAAACAAAGCTGGCGCAGCCTAACTAGAGGGTCCCTAAACTATAGTGTTTTGGAGACATCAATAAAAGTCCTACATAGAATATATCATACACCAGCTAAACCTTTTAAATCGGGATTAACCCAAGATGATAAATGCTTCGGAGGATGTGGAGACTCAGGGACATTCTTGCACACATGGTGGGCATGCCAAACTGTGAAAGGACTATGGGCAGAAGTATTTGAGTTAGCTTCAAAAAAATTTAAAACCAAAATACTGGAATCTATTGAAATTGGCCTTTTAGGCCTCTCCAACTCACTACTGACATCCCATCAAAATAAGCTACTACAGTACCTGATGCTGGCTACAAAAAGCCATGTTGCTCGGCAGTGGAAATCCTCAAATGTGAGCATACAGGCAGTGAAAAACAAATTAAATTATATTTTAATAAATGAACGAATAACCCACCTCTTGGAAGATTCAATCCCTAGATTTATGGATGTGTGGTATCCATGGAACCCGATAGCATATCTTTAGAACGCAAAATAAACCATTATACCATGGTAGGGGGGGGGGGGGGGGGGAGAACAGGTGGCACCGGAGGAGGTGGATGGAGGTAAGAAACGCTTCAAACTAGTGGAACGGAAAGGAATAGTTCTATAAATTAGTTATTGTTTATTTCTATTATTACTCCGGTTTGGTTTTTCCCTTCTTCTCTTTCTCCCCCCCAGCAGTATTACTTCCTTCTTACTATCTTCCCTAACTGGGAAAATTAGATTGTATCAACATAATGGGTTTCTGGGGGAGAGGGGAGGAAAAAAAAAAAAGAAGGTTGAAAAACAGGCAGGGGTAGATGGCTTCCCGGGGAAAGTACTATTAAAAAAAAATAGCACTCTATCATGTAGATCCATTACAATTCAGGACTAGCTTTGCAGGATACAAAGAGCATGAAGAAATTGTTTATATGAATGGTTTACTTTCCAGATATGATGGATTAATGTTTGTAATGTATCACACCCATGCCTAATAAAACTGAATGTTAAAAAAAAAAAATGCCAAGCAGTACTATATAGGCCCAAACCAGACCTTATTAACTCACATTATACCAAGCGAGACCATATATGCCCCAACCGGAAGTTAAAAACCTGAAAATACCAAGCTGGACTATATACGCCCAAACCGTACCTTAAAATACCAAGCGGGACTAAATAAGCCCCAACCGGACCTTATTAACCTACATTACTCCAAGCGGGAACATATAGGCCCCAACTGGACCTTAAAAACCCACATTACAACAAGCAGGACTATACAGGCCCAAACCGTACCTAAAAAACCTTTAAATACCAAGTGGGACCATATAGGCCCCAACCGGACCTTAAAAACTCACATTACACCAAGTGGGACCATATAGGCCCAACAAGACCTTTAAAACCTTAAAATACCAAGCGGGACTATTTAGGCCCATACAGTACCTAAAAACCCACATTATACCACGCACATCTATATAGGCCCAAACCAAACCTAAAAACCCACATTATACCAAGCGGAACCATATAGGCCCCAACCGGACGTTAAAAACCTTAAAATACCAAACGGGACTATATAGGCCACAAACGTACCTTATTAACCCACATTACTCCAAGCGGTACCACATAGACCCCAACTGGACCTTAAAAACCCACATTACACTAAGCAGGACCATACCCAACCGGACCTTTAAAACCTTAAAATACCAAGTGGGACTATATAGGCCAAAACCTGACCTTAAAAACCCACATTACATCAATCGGTACCATATAAGCCCCAACTAGACCTTATTAACCTACATTACACCAAGCACAACCATATAGCCACAACCAGACCTTTGAAACCTTAACCAAGCGGGACTATATAGACCCAAACCAGACCTTATTAAACCACATTATACCAAGCGGGACCATATAGGCCCCAACCGGACATTAAAAAACTTAAAATACCAAGCGGGACTATATAGGCCACAACCGGACCTTATTAACCCACATTACTCCAAGCGGTACCACATAGACCCCAACTGGACCTTAAAAACCCACATTACACTAAGCAGGACCATACCCAACCGGACCTTTAAAACCTTAAAATACCAAGTGGGACTATATAGGCCAAAACCGTACCTAAATAAACTTAAAATACCAAGCGAGACTCTATAGGCCCCAGCCAGACCTTAAAAACCCAAATTACACCAAGCGGGACCATATGGGCCTCAACCGGACCTTTAAAACCTTAAAATACCAAGCGGAACTATATTGGCCCAAACTGGACCAAAAAAATCCACATTACATCATTGCAAGCCTTTCCCCCCTCTACTTTACTGGCCTTACGATGAGCGCCTATGGCACTCATCACGGGCCTCGCAATAAGCACCTTTGGCGCTCATTGTGATCCTCTCCCCCCTCTACCTCTCCCCCCTCTACTTTACTGGCCTTGTGATGAGCACCTTTGGCTCTCATCACGGGCCTGGCAATGAGCGCCTTTGACACTCATTGCGAGCCTCTCCCCCCTCTACTTTACTGGCCTTGCAATAAGCACCTTTGGCGCTCATCACAGGCCTTGCAATGAGCGCCTTTGGCGCTCATTGCGATCCCCTACTCTTCCTCTCCCCCCTCTACTTTACTGGCCTTGTGATGAGTGCCTTTGGTGCTCATCACGAGCCTCGCAATGAGTACCTTTAAAGCTCATTGCGAGCCTCTACCCTTCTCTACTTCCTCTTCTCTCTCCCCTGTGTCTAATGGAATACTATTTAGTGTATGGTGAGGAACAAGAGCAAGAGAAGCCTCCACCATACACAGTACAGGAACAGATAATATATATATACTAGCGACTTGCCCGTCAAAAATGACGGCAATAAAAACTGAAGCCTGGCAATGCTGTTTGCCACACAATGTAAGCCTCTCCCCCTCTACTTTACTGGCCTTGTGATGAGCGCCTTTGGCGCTCATCACAGGCCTTGCAATGAGCCCCTTTGGAGCTCATTGCGAGTCTCTCCCTCTGTCTACTTCCTCCCTCGTGTCTTATTTCCCCCCTCCTCTCCCTCCCTTGTGTCTCCTTCCACCTCATCTACCTCCTTTGTATCTCCTGCCCCCCTGTGTTTTTACCTCCCTCTCCCTCCCGTGTCTCTAAACCCCTCCCCTGTGTCTCTTTCCCCCTTCTCCCTCCTATGCATCTCTCCCCCCCCCTGTGTCTCCCCCAACCCTCCCCTGTGTCTCCCCCAACCCTCCCCTGTGTCTGTTCCCCCCTGGCCTGTGTCTCTTTCCCCCTCAGCCCTGTGTCTGTTACGGCCTTCCTCGTGTCTCCATTTCCCTCCCTTGTGTATCTTCCCCCCTGCACTCTCTCCCCTGTGTCTCTTCCCCCTCCTCTCACTCCCCTGTGTCTCTTCCCCCTCACCCTCTGTGTCTCTCCCCACTCTGTGTCTTCCACCCTCTTCCTCTGTGCCTCTTCCCCCGCCTCTCTCTGTGTGTCTCGCCACTGTGTCTCTTCACCCCTTCCTCTGTCCCCCCCCCTCTGTGCCTCTTTCCCCCTCTCTCTGTACCTCTTCCCCCCTTCACTCTGTGCCTCTTCCCCATTCTCCCTCTGTGCCGTGCCTCTCCCCCCCCCTCTTCCCCACTCTCCCTCTTCCCCACTCTCCCTCTGTGACTCTCCCCCCCCCTCTTCCCCACTCTCCCCCCCCTCTTCCCCACTCTCCCTCTGTGACTCTCCCCCCCTCTTCCCCACTCTCCCTCCCCTCTTCCCCACTCTCCCTCTGTGCCTCTACCCCCCCCCCTTCCCCACTCTTTGACCTACTCTCGGGCCGCGCTGCGCGCAAGCACGGCTTGCGCCGCGCTCTGCGCATGCACGGCTCGCGCCGTGCTCTATGCAAGGGCGGCTCGCGCAGCGCTCTGCGCATGCGTGGCTCGCGCCGCGCTCTGCGCAATGCGCAGCACTTTATAATTGTCTAACTGCGATTCGTCTGAAGCGTGACGACGAATCGCAGTTAGACAATTATAATATGTGATATATATATATATATATACAGTCAGGTCCATAAATATTGGGACATCGACACAATTCTGATCTTTTTGGCTCTATACACCTCCACAACCGATATGCGATCACTCGCAATTCCGCAATGTACAAAATAATAAAAATGAATGAAGGGACTGTACTAGTCCATGTGGGTGGCCTGATATGTATTAACTCATTGATTCCCGAGATTGATATATTACCGAAATGAAACATAATTTCCCTGTCTTTTAAAGTGCAGTATTGATTTTTTATTTCCATTTACAGTGCAACGATCATGTGTTTAACCCCCTTGCGAGTCCTATCTGGTACCCATAGGATTTTCTTCAACATTTTACATTTACGCCTGTGAAAACATTTGCGGACTTGAGGAATTGTAGCAATTGAATAGCGATTTGCGATTTTAGTGATTGTAACTTTTGTGGGCTTGAAAGATCAAAGGCTTAGATCGGTTATAAGTTACTATTTTGACAACCGCTGGGATTTTCAGCTTGTAACCTGTAGATTGTTTGCGGCTCGCAAAAAGACACCAATTGAATAGCAAATTAGTTTACCGGCTACATTACGGGCTCCAGTAAACAACAATAGCTCAATAGAAACTAGGTCCTGGAGCTTACATCTTGGACTTCTAGCCTGGGAGTGATATCTGACTGGGACCTACTTGTCTATTTATTCCTACTTTTAAGCAATTGGAAAAGTGTCACTCTTTCAACAGAACCGATTAGCGAAGCATTTTATTATTATTATTACATAATATACATAAGTTAAATTACAGGCAATGACAAGTTAAAGATTCACACATTGCAATGAATGGATGGCCCTGTCTTTGAGCTTGGAATCCTGTTTCCATAGCGCTTTCCCTAAAGCACTGTGCAGGATTGGTACTCGCAGACTTACAATCTAAAGATTGAAGTTTCTATGTGGTACAGTAGGGAGAGAGTAGTGCTGAGCATGTTAGGGAGGAAGGTTATAGGCTTCTTTAAAGAGGTGTGTTTTTATTGATGTTTTGAAGGATTTAAGGCAGGAGGATAGTCTGGTGAAGCGAGGCAAGGAGTTCCAGAGAATAGGGGCAGCGCGAGAAAAGTCCTGGAGGCGGGAGTGAGAGGAGGTGACAAGAGTGGTAGAAAGAAGAAGGTCGTTAGCAGAATGAAGAGGGCGTGTGGGGGAGTATTTGGAGATGAGAGCAGAGATGTATGGGGGTGCGCTGTTGTTGAGGGCTTTATAAGTTAGGGTCAATATTTTAAACTATATTCTGGAGGCTAAAGGAAGCCAGTGAAGTGATTGACAAAGAGGAGCTGCCGACACTGAACGATGTGTACTGAAGATATTATGGATTGAAGTGGGGAGAGGCGAGTGATGGGCAGGCCAACAAGGAGAGAGTTGCAATAGTCAAGATGAGAAATGATGAGAGAGTGTATTAGAATCTTAGTAGTCAGTGTCACCATTAAAGGAAATTTGCAGACAATAAATAAAAACTAAAGGACATATTTATTTACAGTATTTTACACTTTCTAAAAATGTTTTGCCCTTTTATCATGTCAAGTTCTCCATAAGCATGCAATAAATATAACCCATAAGTGACCCTTTAAGAGCGCAACTGGCAATAATCCATATGTACATTAAACTTTAAAATAGTAATATGGGCATAACAACAACAACAACAAAAAAAAACAACTAACAGATACTAGGGCCCTCATTCAATTGCAATTTGGCCAATTGAATAGGGCTCTAGATAAGCACATAACATATATATTTTTTTTAATTATTTAAAAAATGTATGCTATGTGCTTATTTAGAGCCCTATTCAATTGGCCAAATCGCAAATGCATGAGGCCCTAGGTGTTTTTATTCAAGTACCGTTTGTAATTGATTAAAAAAACTTCTCAGTAAGTTTTGGTACAGGCTGCCTTGTTTCACATCGTAAATGTGATTGAGCATTATGGGATTCTGTGTTAGTGTCACTGTAAAGGAGAACTGACAGAGGGATAAGATAGCATCTTGACCCAGCTTTAGGGTAAACTTACAATTTTTTTTCTTTTTTTTTTCTTTATAACACTGGTCCCTCTATTGTTAGGTGCTTTTGATGATTCATTCCATGTGGATTACAAACACTTTAGAATCCCTTTGATGTAAAAACGATTATATTAGAAAATTAAAAGGTGAAAAGGAACTTTCCACATAACAAAGTCAAAACAGTCAAGTGTATTATCAAGTTTACTTATACAAAAGGCCATATATGAAAAAAAATAACTGATCGTTTAATAATTCAGAAAAAAATAGTACTAAGTAACAGTGCCTGTAAAAAATAAGCTTACCCTAAATTTTACTGTTAAGAAAGTACTATGAAGTCTATAGACATCAGTGTTTTCACCGGAAATGTTTTGGCTTGTGGCATGAAGGAGTAGCCGAGGTACAGCGTCCTCCTAAATCTGGGGACAACACGGATTGATAGATATACATAGAAATGACCATTTTGATCATCCTAAAGTGACATAAGAAATATCCAAATTATGTTTGTAATTAAAACTTTACCTATAAATGAGGATATCTGCCAGTTCTGATTTATTGTTAGTTAATTGACCTTGAGTGATGTTCTCCCTCTTGGTTAAAACTGAAAAACTGTTTTAATACTTGTAACCTCTTTCTTCCTGGTAATCATACAACACTGTAATTATTAACTACCGTATATACTCGAGTATAAGCCAAGTTTTTCAGCCCTTTTTTTAAGGCTAAAAAGGGCCCCATTGGCTTATACTCGAGTCACTCTCCCCCCGTGTCTGTCTAACCCCCCCTTGTCTCTCTCTACCCCCCGTGTCTCTCTCTACCCCCCCGTGTCTCTCTAACCCCCCCTCATCCTCAACCCCCCTCCTCATTCTAAACCTCCCCCTCATCCTACCCCTCTAAATACCACCCTCTCCCTTTCCCCTCACTTACCTGCATCTGACCTGCACCCGGTATATGCTAATGACGTGACATCACATGCGCGTCACGTCAAGACGCTGGAAGGAGCACAGGGCAGGAGCAGAAGCGTCAGATTCAGGTAAGTGAGGGGAAAGGGGGGGGGTATTTAGACGGGTAGGATGAGGGGGGTATTTAGAGGGGTAGGATGGGGGGGTTTAGAATGAGGAGGGGGGTGAGGATGAGGAGGGAGGATGAGGATGGAGGTTGAGGAGGGGGGTTGAGGTTGAGGAGGGAGGTTGAGGAGGGGGTGAGGTTGAGGAGGGAGGTAGAGGATGGGGGGGTTGAGGTTGAGGAGGGAGGTTGAGGATGGGGGGTTGAGGATGGGGGGTTGAGGTTGAGGAGGGGGTTGAGGATGGCGGTTGAGGTTGAGGAGGGGTGTTGTGGATGGAGGTTGAGGAGGGAGGTTGAGGATGAGGAGGGAGGATGGGGAGGGGGGGTGTGGATGGGGAGGGTTGAGGATGAGGAGGGAGGTTGAGGAGGGGGTTGAGGATGGGAGGGTGAGGTTGAGGAGGGAGATTGAGGATGGGGTTGAGGATGAGGAGGGAGGTTGAGGATGAGGAGGGAGGATGAGGAGGGGGTTGAGGATGGGGGGTTGAGGATGAGGATGAAGGGGTTTAGGAGTGGGTTGAGGAGGGAGGTTGAGGATGAGGAGGGAGGTTGAGGAGGGAGGTTGAGAATGAGGAGGGGGGAAGAGACACAGGGAAGGGAGAGGGGGGGAAGAGACACAAGGAAGGGAGAGGGGGAAGAGACACAGGGAAGGGAGAGGGTGGAAGAGACACAGGGAAGGGAGAGGGGAGAAGAGACATGGGAGAGAGAGGGTAACACAGAGGGCACAAGAGGGACACAGGGGGCAGCTCATTTCCCACCCTCGGCTTAAACTCGAGTCACTCATTTTACCCAGTATTTTGTGGTAGCATAGGTGCCTCGGCTTATACTGGGGTCGGCTTATATTCGAGTATATGCGGTAATTACCTATTGGATAATGTAGTGAGCCAAAATGTAAAATCATGTTTTTTTCTTTAAACAACCAAAAGAATAGGAAATAACTTGTAGCAGCGGAGTGTGCATTAAGGTTGTGATTTCTTGGTAAGTAAAAAAACACAACATTTTCTTTTCCCAGTTCGACAGGAACACTCAAAACAGATTAACTTCACAATAATTTCTCTGCAGTAAAATGAACAATGTAAAAGGCCAACAAACGATAGCTTCAGTTTTACCACCTATCTCCTGAGCTTTATGATAAAGGAAGTGAAACTAAATATTAATCGTTTCCATAATAATAAGCTGGTTGACCAAATATGTTTATTATATCATTGTCTTTATCTTTCATTTGGCAATCATTGAAAAATCTAAGATGTTATCATTATACTGTATTTCCAAATAAGCATAAAATAAATACTAATTTGAAACTTTCATTGCGCAACAGAGACAATCTCTTATATTCACTAATTTAGCATTGACTTTGACTAAAATTGTCCCCAAAGAAAATCGCCATCAGAGCAGGGGTGTGTTTCTGCCGAGGATGAGTGGCCAGGGCTAGGGCAGCACAATTTCAGGGGTAGCAGGCTGCCGGAAGGTGCAGTACAGTACATTGAAATATGTTTGTATATGCACAGAATGGCTATATGCAGTGACATACAATATATATATATATATATATATATATATATATATATATATATATACCGAGGGTTCCATCTCATGTTAGTATTGCTTCAGACTTGATAAAGAGAGGTTAAGCCTCTCGAAAGCTCGTCATTATAAATAAGACGTTTGTCCAATACAAAAGGTATCAAATTATATTGCAATACTCATTATTAATCTATTTATATATATATGGATTAATAATTACTAAATTACTAAATTACTGGACATTCATGGCTGCTTTACTCTTCAATTTATATATATATATATATATATATATATATATATATATATATATAGTAAATAAATAGTACATCTGTGTTCACATTTGAATGTCTAAAGCAAGTTAAAAAGCCTGCTTCCAGCTCAGAATTCCGAGAAAAACAGTTATTACACTGCATTCTGGGAAGGGACATGCAAATGTGCCTACAAATGTCTCGCTCTTTAATCCAACATGGCTTCCTTTAAGCTTATGCCTGCTGTATTACACAGCTTTAATGCAAAGCCAAGGCTGGATTTTACTGGCTATCATCAGCATGGATATATACATAAACACACATAAACATATGAGTTGAGATATAGAAAAGGGATAGGAGGAGCTGCAGGTGAGGCCTGGGGGCCAAAACATTTTGAATTGCCCAGGGCAGCATAAAACCTACATATGCCTATACATCAAAGTCTTCAGAGAAGAGCTTTGTAACTCATGTAAAGCTTAGCGAGTTGTGACCAGTGTACAATATGTGAAACAATAATGTTCTGTATTTTATTTATACTGATGATACAAATGTTTAAAAGGCAATTGGCCATATGTACTAAAGAGTTAAAGATTGGAAAACATTACATCTTAGTGTATGTGCCTTGTAGAATACCATAGGAATGAGGAAGATCTCCAAAAATGATTCAGTATTCTTCAGTATGGTTTTGTCTCTTTTTATAAAAGCACACAACAACAAAACACTCTAAACATAACTAGTTAAAATTGTATCTAAAATGATAATTGTTACTTGGTCCTGAAACATAGCATCTTGTTCTTTTTGCACTGACATTAAAAACTTTCTTCTCAAAAAAAGTCTTATTTACAGTTGTTATTGCTTCTTCCTGAATGATGTATTCAGCGTTTCTACAAAATATGTATAGTACACAAATGTGTTTTTCCACATGGTGATTTTCCTATGCAAGATGTGATGATGAATATATAAGGAATTTTGATTCATGCTGTGGTTGTCAAGTAAAGTTTTCCAGCTTATTGGGTAGATAGGGCAGCACAATTTCTAAAGTTGTACTTAGTTCAGTGTTGTTCTGATGACTAGGAGATTTGCTTTAGTGAACAAGCATGCACATTCAAAATTATTTGCACATAGGTTTTCAACGGTAATATAAATTAATTTCAAAATTCGGAAGGAATGGTGCAATTACTACTATCATTGCTAGATGCTATCAGTGGTTGTTTCTTGCTATGGGTTCAAGGCAGGACACATGCTATTTACAGACACCTTTAAACACGCACTGCTGAATCATCAGGCAAAGATAAATCCAGAGATTTTGTCTTCCGTGAGACAATTGTTTTATGCCTGTGTGCATGCAAGGTGAATCCGACAAGAGGATGTCAGTGCAAAAAATAACATGGGAGTTTTATTCAATTCAATGTGAAAGTAGATTTTCTATGCCCAGGGTTAAGTAAGCAGGCACTTCAACAAACACAGATGCTAGTATTTTTTAACAAAATGTAAAGAACAATCTTTATTGTGTAAAGAACCATCTGGTTTTGTGTTATTACTTTATTACTGGTATTGTGGCAAGTCAAGAAAAAAGGTTAATATTAATAAATAATATTTAATAATTGATTCCCTTTAGATGGCCATTCAAAGAATTTGTATGATAATATTAATAGCATGGTTTAGATAATATACATCTTTGGGACATGACAGATCATTACCTTTATAATCTGCAGAACATTTGTGTGAGGCATCCATCAGGGCCGGTACACTAACATGATATGATATAACATTTAAAGCATGCTAGTGCATTTGCCTACGTGATATCAAACATACAGAACCATGATACAAATAAAAAATGAAAGTTAGTGAAATAAAACTACTAATGTGATTTTTCTAATTTATTTTTTGAACCAGGAGGTGTTGCAGTGTCCTCTTCTTATATGTATTCCTTTAAAGGCATTATATTTAGCTTAATCCCAAAAACATGTATTTGGCAGAACGTGGAAAAAAGAACTTGATCATACAGAATCCTTGCATTTTCATATTGTAAAGGTTTGTGGTTTTCCTGTTCATAACCATTGTGTAGAAATTAGACATTTTGTGTGGGTTGGACTGAGCAGATGTGCAATTTAAGAAAAAAAACTATAGCCCTTTAGTCTGAGAAACAAATCCAATGTAGAAAATGCTATAATATAAAAGGATAGCATGAAGCAACAAAATTACAATGCTTCACAATAGCAAGCTTCCAAATGTGGTATGCATTTTATGCTACCTCAGTGACCAAATGTTTAACCTAAGTATATGTTTATGTGCTCTAATTTATTAAGACTTGCTTAAAAACTCAGTTTGTCTGTCTAATATCATACAAACTGTACTATCTGAAGGAGAAACCAGCTGTACCAGCTAATGCATTAATCCCACTGATTAGGTATTTTTCTTTGCAGATTTCTCTGTATCAGTGCTAGGGATTGCCCTGGAAAGATTCTTGCTTCAGGATCTGTGGAGAGCAGGAATTCAGATCTGGGATGTAGATGCAGGAAACCTGGGAAGATGCACTAGAGAAAAGTGAGTAGGTCTTCAATGCTGAATGCTCCACTGTGTTAGTTTCAGAATGGGCCTCTTAAACCTGTCAAGGCAAACAATAATTGGATCATTGTATATGAATTAGAAAACAACATATAAAAAATATATAACTACTGTATATGAGGCATGTTTAACATGGATATTATCAGTATAACAAGCGTTTAGCAGAAACAATGTCCAAAACACTTAGGAACGAAGAGTATTCACTGGGGATTAGTGTCTCCAGACTCTAGAGAGTCAAAACAAAGGAAACTATGGTAATCACAGGTGCAGCCCTGGACTGGAAACAACAAAATCATGTACTTCTTGTGCTGGCCCAGGAAAGGAATTCCATTGGGGAAGATTGAACTTGGCTCCTTTGGGGAAGAAGGAGAAGCAGGTACCACAAAATAACATATGGGCCAGCCAGGGTTACAAAGAGTTAAGCACAAACCACACATGCTATAAATAGTCAGTACAGACATAGGCCCTCATTCAATTGCGATTTGGCCAATTGAATAGTGCTCTAAATAAGCACATAACATATATTTTGTAAATACGTTTTTAGTTAGTGAAAACCTTGCTTTTAGATGGATGCTTACTAAGTAAAAACTTCTTTAAAAATATATGTTATGTGCTTATTTTGACCCCTATTCAATTGGCCAAATTGCAATTGAATGAGGGCCTTAGTATTGAAGCCTGATGGTTGAGATGTAACAGTCTCATGAAACGTGCGTTGGGTGCTTACTGATGATGTCACAACCAGGAAGTAGCCAAACAAGCAATTACAGAGAAGCATGGTCTAACAAACGCAGCAAAGAGATAGCTAAAAGCAGGCAGAGGTAACGAATGATCAATATAAGTTTAAGGGATTGCCACAATTAAGAGAAACTCCCCAATAAGACTGCATTTATAAATATAAATGTTATAACTAATGGGATAGTAATATCAGAGCAAGAGCAGTGTAATTAATAGAGCCACTACCACAGAGCAATTCACAATACAAGAAAAGGGCATATGTGCAATATGTCCAAAGAGGTATAATTAAAAAACTGTGTCACAACTATAAAAGCACTTTAAGGGAGTCTTATTCACATTACTCCCCTTAAGCACTAAAGCACTTTAAAAAAAAAGTGACACTGACATGCCAAAAAAAGAAGCACAAATTAAAGAATCACTAAGAAAAATTCAGGGATAAGACACAGTTTAAGTTTCAGTATAAAGAGATGTTACCAATTTAATATAAGCACTTTAGTTCGCAACAATTGCACAAATAAGTTATTTAGCACCTTTCAAGCACAAAAGCATTTTTATACCTCAAATAACTACTATAAAACCCTGCCTAAAAACAAAGACCATTGCTAATATATGAAAGATAGAGAAATTATTCCTAACTAAGAATTGGGAAAGTTGAGACGTCATCACAATTGAGTTAAAAACTAATTTCTAAACGTCCAAATTTTAAAGGAAAGTAGTTTTTAAAGAAGCTTGCTGGATCTGACCCTAGCCTTAAACCCTCTAAAGGAGGATCCTTCTTCACCTGCAGTTAAAGGATCACATGCGAGATCTGGCCAGGGAGCCCTGCGATGAGCTGCAGAGAGGACGCTAAACCCCAATCCCTTGACTGAAAAGGAAGGTTGGGCAGAATTTTCCTGCAAGGTAAGTGCCACCCACCACCTAGACCCCTTCCCAGGGGACAAAGCATGGGTAAAGTGAGTTTACCCATGTTTTAGTTATTCATGTTTTTTTTACATTTGCGGTAACCCCAGGAATGGAACCCCCGCAATTGATCAAAATTCCACTATTCAGCATAAATTTTCTAAATTAAAACACGTTTTCACTATGCTTTTTTACCCTCTTTATAATGATGCAGAGCACATATAGGGGACTTTTGTGGTCCTTTAAACTCAGTCAGGTCTGCCTATGGCCCTAACCTTTCTCCAGTTGACATCTGGCTTACCACAGGTTGGGTTGGCCCTGGCTCCTCTTCTGTATCCCTGGCCATGGCCTGTTTTGCTTGGCTCCAGGTCATGACAGCCATATAAAAAAACTTTATGGGACCCAAGCCTGGTCATAACTCCCACCTCTTTCATGCCTTACCGTGCTCCAGTTGATATGGACCCAGACTAAGGGTATGTATAGCTGCTGGTCCTCAGCTACCACAATGTTCACCCACTTCTTCAGGACAGCAGAAGAGCCTGGATGGATCAGGGTCAGACATGATCCAGTGTCTATATAGCCCCCAGGCTTGCTGTCCACCTTTATGAATTGGACTTGGCAATCCTAGTAGTCCCTTGCGGGCAACTGGACAGGGTCTACAATATACTGCTCCTCAGGCCAGATTTCATCCTTAGAGCAAACAAAGAACTGGTCCTTCATTGCAGTAGGGTTGGTCACCTACTTACCCACACACAGGGCAGGGCTTGGGAACGCTGAGCGCACTTGAAGACAGTCCCACTTCAGCAGCCCCAGCCTCTTGCCTGGCTTCTCTATTCTTAAGGGCTGAAGGGGCAGTAGTGGTGGGCCTGGGACACAAGGAAGACTGTGGTCTGGGCCACCCTTCTGGTCAGAGCTGTGGTCAAGACTGGGCTATGGGGCCTTTGAGGCACTAGTCTAGGTGGCCCAGCAGGCAGAAGCCACAAGACAGAGGAGGAAATCTCACATCTACCCTGGTCTCACTGTACTGGTTCCCCTGGTGTCCAGCCTCTTCTGCAGTAGTAGATCTTGGTCTTGGACCCAGGATCTCATGGCTGAAGGACAAAGCTGGGCTGCCACTTTAACAGTCTATATGTGGTGTCCCTTCCACTACCCATCACAAGTGTGGTAGAGCTTCCTGTGCACTTTGGGCCAGGTCCCTGAAATGCTTCCTCTAATACTCAGAGGTCACCTTGTATTGGGCCACAATTGCAATTCTGGTTTGGGGGCTCGCACAGACACCCCCATGGAACAGATCAACTCTCTTAGCTCAGCCATGCGGAGGTCATCATACTGGATTATTTTTACCGCTCATATGTTTGTTTGCTCGGAATAGGCAGTATGTAGTTTAAAATAAACAAATGTCAACTTTTTTTTTACTAGCTTTTAAACTGTTTTCTCTTCAAGCATAGTGGCTTATCTCCTCCTACCTCCTAAAATGACAGCATTTTACAATAGACTTGTTGCCTCATTAGGGGTGGAGCTCATAATGTCCTAGAGCAGGGCCAGTGACATTAGCCCAGCCTGCTTCCAAGCTTTAAGATAGTCCAGCACACAGGCAGAGCTGGCCACATCCCTGATAGACACACGTAGGAGGAGATAAGAAGCTCTGCTTGAGGAGAAAAAAGATAGTTGCCAGCAAACAGATATATGAGTTTTTCTGTTAAATGCACTACCGTGGTTCATTAATATATACCATGTACAAAGCAACTTTTGTAATATTTAAAACATGCTCTTTGAAATTCTTGGAGATAATTGTGCTCCATATCCCTTTAATAGCTGAGTACTTCATAGCTCAGATATCAATCACCTTCTCAGCTGTGTATGATGAATTCACTGCCACAGTGCCATCTGTGTACCACTGGTTGGGTCATCACTTGCCAGGTGCTTTGACTCAATACTCTAGTGTTCCACTACTCACAGAGAACAATTAGCAACAATAACTTCATGGTGTTCTGTGGCTATCTTTTTTCACTATGCGGTGGAACAATGTTGAGTCAAAATATCTGACCAGTGCTGATACCACAAACATCACAGAGAGGGCATTGAGACAAAGAATCATAGCATGCAAAGCTGACAAGTGATTGCAATTTGAGATTTATTTTTATAAGCTATGTCAAATCAAATAAACAAATTATTCTTGTAGTTCTTTTTACCTTTTGCTAGGATTACGGACTTGCAAATTGTTTGTTGGTTAAAAATATTTGAGATATGTGTGCAATTTCTTTTAATAAAATCGTCTTTGCCCAATTATCTTTAGATTTGACTTAACCACTACAAATCATTTGCCTTTGTGCCCCCACTCTATTTATGTTGATTGTTTTCTCTGAAGCTCTTTAGATCCTGCATTATTTATACAATTCTTACTATGCCATAAAACCTAAAAAAAAACTTGGGTATTGATACAGTTATTAGCTAGAATATTTATTTTCAAAGTAAAATGTTATCTAGTATGTAGTTAGTCAGCTACAAATTGCATTATTTCACGAGGTTAGAGATAGGAAGTAAAAAAAATCTTTGCTCCTGCAGCATTGGCCTGAGGTGAATAGATGAATGGAAAAAATTGCTCTCCATTAGTTTATGTCTGACCTTTCATTTCCTCTTCCGTTGTGCAATAAGAAAGTAAACATTTAAAGGAAAGTGGCACAACCGTACAATAGGCTTTTATTGTAGAATGAATGCTAGCCTTTTTCTTCCCTCTAATAAATCTTCAAGTCTGAAGGAGCTAATAGATGCACACGGGCTGAAGAGAAATGATGACTTTCTCAGTAAATAGTCAGAGCCTTTTTCTTTGTTGAGGAAATGTTAATGCAATGTTATTACATTTGCTTATGCAACAAACTTAAATATCAAACATTAATTTATGTACTAATGTTTTGTACATTTTGTCCTAAATTGTTCCAGTATGATAAAATGGAATGTTTTATTGGTCAAAGCTATCAGACCATCAATGTGTTGTGAAGTCAGAGTTTTAGTCAGATTATTATCAAATACCAGGCCCCAATCTACCAAAAATCTGATTGCAGGGAATTTTTTTTATTATTGTCGCCTTTTGACAAGGTTTTGAAACTTTGATTTTATTTTTTTTTAAAACACAAAATTTTGTACTCTGGACAAAACAAAAAAAAAATTGTACAATATGCCATTTTAATAAAAAGTTTTTCTTTTTATTTCAAACAGGCAAAAATACCATTTGGTAAAAAGAAAAGCAAAAATGCAAAAGTACACAATTAACTCCCATGCTGCCACCATACAAAGCAGCATTTAGAACAGATCCTGTGACAGTAGTGAAATATAATTATTAAAATACGATCACACAATAAAATTGTTGATTAGTGCATACCACCCATATTTATACATGGATAGATTTATGTGTATTTATTTATATATATGGTATGTCAGACAGTGTCAAGTACACTTAAAAACAGTGCATATATCACTGCATATAGATATTTATGTGCATATACAAATACATTTCACTGTACTGCACTGCATGTTCAGGCAGCCTGCTGCCCCCTGGCCTGGGCAAAAACACACCCATATTCTAAAGTGTGATATGCTGGCATACTTTTCATTTTTGCTTGTTTCACTACTTTGCGTGACAACACATGCCAAACAGACCATCAACTACTCAGCTTATGCCACGCTTAGAGGGACCCAGCTCAGGTTTTAAATAACCTATAGTTTAAAACTATAGGTAATAACATGTGCTTAATCAATGAGACTACTACATATTGGGGGTGTACAAATGCGTATTCCTCTTAATGTCAAAATGTCATCAGACTGAAAACAACATAGGCAGACACCAGAGCATAATTAGCAATTATAAGCAATTATTACACTGATAACAGGCCATGTTTTGGTCAGAATGGCTGACTAATAGGTAACTCATAACCTATAGTTTTCCATTGTACCATATTTTAAACCTCCACTCTGTTCTTTTAAGGGAATACAGACGCCCTTTAAATGTAGTTTACCAATGTGTTTCATATTTATATATGGATACAACTACTATATGCCTTCCTGAATACCGTCTAATTGTTATTGCATTCATTATTATTTTTATGCTACTATTTATTTTCACAGCACTCTCCCTTTCATATTTTGCTTGTGGATGTCTCAAATAAATATGTCAATGGCTTATCATATAACCTGTTCTTCTGCACGATTTATGCCTAACTATAAAAACACCAGTGCTTGCTCACTTTTTTATAATTGTCAAATGCTGTGTTTTGATGAGACCTGCATGCAGTCATAAACCCATGAAAAGCTCTGGCAGGAAAGGCTTGTTTTTGTATTAAATACTTATCTTAATGGAAAATTGTGTGATCCAGGTGCACTTGAAACGAGTGGGAGTTTATTCAGGCACCCATCAGCTATTTATTATCTTATTTGGCTCATAGTCCTGTAAGACCCAATTATTTTGTTTGGAATTCCATTTTTAAGTATGGTCACCATTGTGGGAAAGTTTTAGAATGGTAACATAATCCGACCTTTTAATATTGTTATGGAAACATGCAAAAATATACATAAACACATGTTGGGCATTTTGTATTTGGTTACATGTTTTTCAGTTTCCCACAATAAATGCACTGCTGTTTCAAACACGATACAGTAGGTAGGTTTTTGTTTATTTAATACCTGAATTGTAATAAAATCAATATTTGAAAAAAACAATGTAACTTTTAAAACTTACAGCTGAATTTTAATATTTCTAATAGAGTGACTTATCTCCACCACGTATTAGGTGTCAAGTAGGTGGGGCCATAACATTTCTTCTATACCAGTCTGTTTGCCTACAATGCCCAGAGTTTTTTTTATATGGCCTCTGACTAATTATAGTATAGTCTTCTGAACAACTTTACTTGATAATAGGCAACTATTATATCAAATTGCTGTGTAATCAAAGGAACCATTTACTTTTTTATGTCTGGATTAGTCAACTTGGAGATGCCATGATGGCAAAAGCTTTTTTTGGGTCATTTCTGTTGATAAGCTTCCACATAGATTTAGAATCGGAAAACAATTTGCAATTCACATTAGTATCAGCCCTGCCCCCTCTTCCATAGGGAGACCAACAACCAGTGGGCTAGAAGTCCAACATGGAAGTCCTGAGACACAAGCAGAGTCTGAATATTGAGATTTTCTCTATGCTTAGGATTTATATAGCTACTAATATTGTTAGATTTTCCTACTTGCCAAACTACAGTGTTAGGGACATATTGCAGGCAACTGTATCAAAAACTGAACATTTACTAAATAAGGAAACCTTTTATTCACTTCAGCGATCCTTTAAAACACATAACAATTATTCCAGAGTGATTGAGATGAGGGAACATTTTATTGCTGAGTATAAAGACTTCATCATCAACATTCCTTTATGTGACCTGCAGGAAGTGGCCCAAATCAGCTAAAGACAGAAAACTATTGAAAACCGGACTGTTTCTACAGTGGGAAACTGAGCTGCTGCCTAGAGTGCTTGACTCTAGAGGGTAAGGTGCAGGTAAGCTAGCGGATATCTATAGTGCCAGCATTAAAGATTTAATTCAGTCAGCAGGACATGTAGAGTCAGTGTAGAAAGTCAAGTGAGAACATTTCCTACAGTGAAGAAGAGCATACAGTCTGGTTCATAGAGCACACCATCCGTCATTTTTGTTTGTGTTTTGTGATGACCAGCATCGCTGTACAGTGCCTTGCAAACGTATTCACCCCCCTTGGCATTTTTCGTGTTTTGTTGCCACACAACCTGGAATTAACATGGATTGTTTGAGGATTTGCATCATTTAATTTACAGAACATGCCAAATACTTTGAAGATGTTTTTTTTTTTTTATTGTGAAGCAAACAACAAATGGGACAAAATAACAGAAAAAGTCAATGTGCATAACTATTCACCCCTCTAAAGTCAATAATTTGTAGAGCCACCTTTTGCGACAATCACAGCTCCAAATCGCTTTGGATAAGTCTCTATGAGCTTGCCACATCTTACCACTGTGATTTTTGCCCATTCCTCCTTGTAAAACTGCTCCAGCTTCTTCAAGTTGGATGGTTTGCGCTTGTGAACAGCAATCTTTAAGTTTGACCACAGATTTTCTATTGGATTGAGGTCTGGACTTTGACTTGGCCATTCCAACACATTTATATGTTTCCCCTTAAACCACTCAAGTAATGATTTAGCAGTGTGTTTGGGGTCATTGTCCTGCTGGAAGGTGAACCTCCGTCCTAGCCTCTAGCACAGGTTTTGCTCAAGAATACCCCTGTATTTAGCACCATCCATCTTTCCCTCAACTCTCACCAGTTTCCCAGTCCCGGCTACTGAAACATCCCCACAGCGTGATGCTGCCACCACCATGTTTTACTGTTCGGATGGTGTTCTTTGAGTGATGTGATGTGTTGGGTTTGCGCCAGACATAGCATTTCCTTTGAAGTCCGAAAAGTTAAATTTTAGTCTCATAAGACCAGAGCACCTTCCTCCATACATTTTGGGAGTCTCCCACATGCCTTTTCGCAAACTCAAAATGTGCCATTACTGAAAGTAATGGCTTTCTTCTGGCCAACTCTATGGAGCGTCTGGCTTATTGTCGTCCTAAGTACAGATATTCCAGTCTCTGCTGTGGAACTCTGCAGCTCCTCCAGGGTTACCTTAGGTCTCTGTGCTGCCTCTCTGATTAATGTCCTCCTTGGCCGTCTCTTGGCAGGTTTGCTGTTGTGCCATGTTCTTTCCATGTGGTTATGATAGATTTGATGGTGCTCCTGGTGATCATCAAAGATTTGGATATTTTTTTATAACCTAACCCTGACTTATACTTCTCAACAACATTGACCTTTACTTGTTTGGAGAATTCCTTGCTCTTTATGGCAGTGTTTGGTTAGTGGTGCCTTTTGCTTAGGTGTTGCAGCCTCTGGGGCCTTTCAAAAAAGGTGTGTATATGTAATGATAGATCTTGTGACGCTTAGATTGCACACAGGTGGACATCATTTCGCTAATTATGTGACTTTTGAAGGTAATTGGTTGCACCAGAGCTTTTTATGGGCTTCATAACAAAGGGGACGAATACATACGCACATGACAATTTGCTGTTTTCTATTTCTAAAAAGTAGTTTTATGTATATATTTTTCTCATTTCACTTCACCAACTTAGACTATTGTGTTCTGATCCCTCACATAAAATGCAGATTAACAAAACATTGAACTTAAGACTGTAATGTAACAAAATAGGTAAAAAGTCAAGGGGGGTGAATACTTTTGCAAGGCACTGTATGTGGTCCAGTGATATAGTATTCACAGTATTTATTGATAGCTTTTCATTGCACAAACATTCTTTTTGAAGAACCACACTTGAAAATAGGCAACATATCTTCATAATGTAAAGAAATAATAGAGCAACTTGTTTGCTACATTTTTATGCTGCTGTGCTCTTTTGTTTTGGTCTCTATGATCAAATTCCAGATATGGAAGGGGATTTTGAATACAGAGGAAGTTTCTTTTTGGAAAATGAGAATGGGACAGCTAAAAATGTCCATGTCTTCAATTAGGGCTGGAATAGAAGAAGATTGAGATGAAGATTGTAGTCTCCTAGCAAGATAAATGGGTTGGGCTGAGGAAGAATGAAGATAAGGTTATGTTCTAGGGTTGAGGTAGGATGGAGTTGATGTTATATTCTAGGGCTGAGGGAGGATGGAGATGAGGTTATATTCTAGTGTTGAGGGAGTATGGAGTTGGTGTTATACTCTAGGGCTGAGGGAGGATGGAGATGATGTTATATTCTAGGGCTGAGGGTGGATGGAGATGATGTTATATTCTAGGGCCGAGGAAGGATGGAGATTATGTTATTTTCTAGGACTGAGGGACAATGAAGATGAGGTTATATTCTAGGGCTGAGGGAGGATGGAGATAAGGTTATATTCTAGGGTTGAGGGAGTATGGAGTTGGTGTTATATTCTAGGGCTGAGGGAGGATGGATATGATGTTATATTCTAGGGCTGAGGGTGGATGGAGATGATGTTATATTCTAGGGCCGAGGGAGGATGGAGATGATGTTATATTCTAGGGCCGAGGAAGGATGGAGATGATGTTATATTCTAGGGCTGAGGGTGGATGGAGATGAGGTTATTTTCTAGCTCTTCAAGAAAAAAATATATGGGATGGAAAATTATGAGAAACACAATATTGGAATGAGGAGTGGTTAAAAGGAGGCGATGTCAAGTGTGGTAGAGGTGATGTGGCTGCTGTGAATGGTATATAAAGTAAAATGTCTCTGCTATAAATGTTAAATAATAGAGATATGAGTAACAGAACATAAGCATAAATTGCATTAGAGAATACACAGCAATGGGCAATTGCAGGTGTATTTACCGTAAGTTTCCATAAAATATAGTACACAATCAGAGAAAATACATGAGCATCAGATGTCAGAATTTGGCAAAAAGTACAGTTTGTGTTGGATTAAGTTGCATAATTGTTATTTTGGTTGGAATACATGGATTTCTTAATAGTGGATTTACTTATTCAACAGTTTGTAAGATTTGCTCTCTTGATTGGAGCAAACACAGACTAATAGCCAATCTGGCACCTGTTCCAAGTATAGTCACAAAAGAAAATAGCACATATCACTGATAAAATGTTTAAATAAGATACTATCTCTACACATATTTTGTAGACTATTGTTTGCCACGTTAATGAATACACTGAATATCAAAAATGTATAGATTGATATCACATCTGTTACTTTCATGTCTTGCCTGAGAAAAAAAATATTTGTTATCACAGGAAGATCTATATTGTGAATTGCAGATTGTTTTTTGAAGAAATAACATAGTAATGGATACATAAAAATTGTAGATGCCAATTCACATTATAAAATATAAAATAAAATGATCTAATATTTGTTTGTATTTTGTTTGTGTCAGAAATACTCATGTGCAACTTAAGTGGACACAGGGATGTTTCAAATGTGGTATACTTTAAAACTCTAGGTAATAATACGTTCTTGATCAATTGCTTTTTAACAAGTTTGCATTTTCTTACAGTAACTTTACATTGAAGTTTGCAACATTTAAATGTCAACCAGCCTTTCTGATCAACCTACTAAGCTGAGGCCCCCATTCAATTGGCCAAATTGTAATTACTGGAGCCTGTAATGTAGCCCGTAAAAGTTACTGATTGGTCTCTTCTATTTGCGAGTTACAGGCTCAAAATCCCTGCGCTTGTCAAAACTCTTTCCTATCTATTCCTTTGATGTTTCAAGCCCACAAATGTTACCAAAATGCAAAATCCATATTCAATCGCAACAATTCCATAAGCCCGCAATTGCCTTCAAACCCGTAAATGACAAATGTATCAAAGACTTCTAGAAGTACTAGATAGGACTTACAAGTGGGTTAAACATATGTTTGTAACACTGTAAAAGCAAATACAACCAGAAGCTTCAAAATCACAAATTTAAAGTTTATATTTCTGCTAATGTTCAGTTTGTGTTAGTGTTATTTTTGCTGATTGTTTGACGTTCATATAAAACAAAAAAAGTTTAAATTTCAATTGCAATTGTGTATTTTTTTCATGAGTTCCCCCATCCCTATCTTCCCCATGTTATACTGCCCCGTTTAGAGCTGTTTCGCTTATACTCCTATTGTTGGAACCTATCTACAGCGTTAAACGGGGTATAAATGTATAAACACAATACTGCACTTTAAAATACTGGAAATGCAGTGAAAGGCATTAGAATTAATTGTACAATACTCTCAAGATAGCAAATCTGCAATAAAAAAATATTTTTTGAACGTTTTATTTTGGTGCTATATTTATCCCAGGAATCAAGGAGTTAATACATATCAGGTCACCCACATGGACTAGAACAGTTTATTTATTGATTTTTATTGATTTCTACATTTCTGGTCTGCCAGTCCAATTGCAAATTGTACTTTTAAACACTAATTAATTGTAGTCTAATCTCCATGTTTTACTGACTCTTTGATGACGGTCTCATTTACTATTGTCTGTGTCTGAATTGTAACTTACGGGCTTGATTAATTGATCATGATCATGCCCTGAAATGCTAAGTACGGGTTCATGGTTTACGTTTTTAAGCTTTAGCCCTGTAATTGCGGGCTTGAGTCAGGCGGAGTTGTAACAAATTTTGAACCCCCAGACTTACAGCCACAGGCATTGTAATTACGGGCTTGGAATTGAATGTGGGCTCTAGCCTCTTATTAAAATGGATGAGTTATGACTCCATAGAAAACCAGCATTGTATTTGATAATACAAGAGTATGTGTAAATTGTAATCTTGTTTTATTTATGGCACTTTGGATAGGATTGCCTAATTCTGAACGTTTTTAGCCTTATATTATTTATATCTAAAAACAGAATTTTGATGCAGCTTCCAAAAAATAAATAAATAAAAAAATACAAGGAAAAAAAAGAATCCAAAACTATGTTATAATGTGTAAATTACATGCATACCTATCAATGTTGTAAAATAGCACTTGCAAATATTTACCAAAAATACAAAAAGCGGGCAAAAGATCAATTGCATATACAATATTTATTCCCTGCCCAAAAAGGTTCTCACTGGCATACAGATAACCCTATACAATTCAACACTTTGAAATAACATTTTGATCATATTTGCTCACTATGTGAGTATAAGAATTGCATAAAGTCTCCAAGAACAAAGAGCTTGTGTTTAATGCTTATCTCTGAAATTTGATAATGGCTTCATGGTGATGCTAGAAGCCGTGACTTTAGATTTCTCGATGGTTTCGAGTGTTTGCTTTTAGTGAAACATTTACTTGCTTACTCCAACATTTTTTGTGTTATTGAAACCTTCATGTTCAGTTGAGCAGTTTAAAACTGAGAAGAGTCTGTGTAGTGCTGATATGGAATAAATATCACTTCTGTTTACCATCGTATCGGTTACACTTCTCGTATCATAGCAGAAGCATAGCATGGAATTAAGTACAAAAATAAACAAAGATGTGCAAAGGGAGGGAAGATGCACAGGACATTTTTTTTTCATTATCATTACTTGGACTGCTGCTGTAATAGCATTAGTACACTTCATGATGGAATATACTGATAGATATAATAAAAAAACTCTAAAAAGACCCTTTCAGTCTCCAAACTTCCAGATGAGATGAGTCTTAATAAAGTAGACTGTAAAAATAAAATATAATACTCAAGACTTACATAAATATCTAATGTTATTAGTTTGTTACATACTTCGCAAACATGTGAAGTTTTGTTCTAAGCTACAGGGGTGCTTTAACCATCATCCATCTATAAGGTAGATATGAATCATTATGAGCTGCACTATCTTACTACCTTCACTGCTACAATATATGGGCCACCACATTATCTGGCACATATAGTACTACATACTATCATTTTGGCAGAAATAGGACAGTGTTCTGTAAAATCTCCCTCTAGTGAATGAGGATTTTTCCAGTTCATCTGATATTCTATGATTTATTTTTTTAATTCAAGAAAATGCCAGTTAATAACATAGGCAATGAGAAGGTGATAATCTAAATGTATATAGCCTATAGATATGATACACAACAGCATTATGCATTGCAAAATGCACATTTCTGCAGCTACTCCAAAATATGGGCGTAGTACAATATTTACATAACCTATGTAAAGAAGCATATTTTTAAAGTTACACATTTTGATTTGAACATCATTAATAACACATAATGAGAATATACTTTTTCAATATACTTATGAGAGAGTTTTATATTGCCCTTGCTAACTTCACTGGCCACCAACCTTGCACTGCCTCCCATTTGGTGCGCTACAATCTTTCTCTTACTTGACCACCCATTCATAAAATCGAATATGATTCCTAACCAGTAGCTTGTAGTATCTGGCACTTAACAAGGGTGTTAGTAAGTGCTGTCTGATCTTTCATATAAATATAACTGGTGTTTGTGTGTTTCTTTGTCACACCTCCCATTAGACCGTATAGTGAAGTGGCTTAAGCCATGTATGGTATTTCTTACATGGACCAACAAATTATATATTTTAAGCGCATCGCCTAAATCAGTACATTTGTTGCTAGTTACAAACAACAGGATCAACGTTGATATAGGAATATCCATAGTTAGGTTCATATTGATCACAACGGTCACATTCCTAGTTGAATACAAAGTGTAATGGCCAAAAGTTGTGTCTTCCTGCTCACAATCAAGTCTCGCCCAAATCTGTTTAAGTCGTCTCTTTCAATATAATAATTACATCACCACTCTGGTTCAATAGTTATGAAGTCAGGCCGCTAAGAATGAAGCAAAGAAAAGAACTTCATTTGTGAAATGTGCTCATTATAATAGCCATTGAGCTCATGGCACCCCACAGCTTTTTCATGACAGGCAATTCATCAAATTATCCAACCACTTCCACATAGAGAGACCGTCCTAAAGGAAATGGAGAGACAAAAGGAAAAGCTTCATGCCAGAAACAAAAGTAATATGGATCTTATTAAATCAATGAGAAACTCAGAAGTTGCTGCACTAAGACTTATTATGAAATTATTTTTCTTTTTCATAGCTATTTGTTTTGTGAAATAAGATGCTTTCCAATAGAGTCTAGACTCATGTAAAGTAAACTTCATTGTTCTTTGCATCATTCTGTTCTCTTCCCTGAACTTGGTTTTGTGTTTGACCAAACAAAACTGAATATATTATTTTGAAGGGTCTTCAAGTTTTATCTAGGCAATCTATGCAGTAAAAACGTAGAGGGGCCGAGTCAACAACATCAACTTAACATGTGCAATTCTTCCTAAGTGGGAAATGCATTTGGGATAGTCAAATAAATACCGTAATATTAAAGGCACGCTTCAGACATCCTATCTATGTTTATGTCATTAAAGTTTTTCTACCTCATTTTTATTATCACTTAAAAGTTATACTTCATAAAATTCTTAGTAATATTAGGGATAATAGGAAGAGGTTATATTGAACAATCAATGATAGTAGTTACCCTTTCTGTAATTTCTCCTTTCAGGCCATAATTAATCATTCCACTATATATAATAAGGAAACATTGTATGAACAGAATCTAAAAAAAAGAACATTTACATATCTCCACATTTTCTCATTGCAGTTTGAAAAATGAAAACATTATCACTATATGGTTTTGTGATGCACCAAACCTGTGGAGTCGCAGACATTAATAATGGCAGCATGCAGGAGAGCATACAGGAGAGGTTACAGAAGTGTAAATTTTATGTACTACTTGCATTGAGGCATACAACTTAATTAAATAGACTTAGAACCCATCACTATGAAAAATTAAATTCAAGTAAATCTTCACTTCCACTGTCTTCTGTTTCAGTTGCACAAATCATACATAAGAATTATAGTCCAACTAGGTATTGCATCAACTTCATAAAAAACAGACCAACACTTAAATAAATATTAACATCTGACAAATATACCAATAGTTCATGGCCAAAAAATCAACCAACCTGAAAGCCTGCAACAGTTTTAAGTTACATAAAGATTCACCCAAGGGCATTTAATGCTTATACTCTGCAATCATACTTAAAAAAAAAATGGTGACACACTATGCCACTAAATACAATGTTATAATATTCTTGTTTAAACTACAGGTATACCCTGCTTAACGCTACCCCTTGTAGTGTTTATTCGCTATAGCGTTGTTTTTCGTGTAACGCTAAACCCGATATAACACAGTTTTTGCCTGCCGGACCACTTTTAACGCTTTGATTATCTGTAGCACTGCCTCACTATAACTCTGTTTTTGCATGGCGGGCCCCTTTAAACGCCCTGATTCTCTATAGCACTGCCTCGCTATAATGCTGTTTTTGCCTGTGGACCCCTTTCAACGCTCTGATTCTCTATATCAGTGCCTTGCTATTACGCTGTTTTTGCCTTCCAGACCCCTTTTAACGCTTAGATTCTCTATAGCACTGCCTCGCTTTAACGCTGTTTTTGCCTGCGGACCCCTTTTAACGCTCTGATTCTCTATAGCACTGTCCCGCTATAATGCTGTTTTTGCCTGCTGGACCCCTTTTAACCCTCTGATTCTCTATAGCACTGCCTCGCTATAACGCTGTTTTTGCCTGTCAGACCCCTATTAACTCTTGGATTATCTATAGCACTGTCTCGCTATAACGTTTTTTTTGCCTGCTGGACCCATTTTAACTCTCTGATTCTCTATTGCACTGCCTCGCTATTACGCTGTTTTTTCCTGCCGGACACCTTTTAACGCTCTGATTCTCTTTAGCACTGCCTCGCTATAACACTGTTTTTGCCTGCCGGACCCATTTTAACGCTTTGATTATCTGTAGCACTGCCTCAGTATAAATCTGTTTTTTGCCTGCCGGACCCCTATTTTATGCTCTGATTCTCTATAGCACTGCCTCGCTATATTGCTGTTTTTGCCTGCGGACCCCTTTTTAACTCCTTAATTCTCTTTTGCACTGCCCCGCTATAACGCTGGTTTTGCCTGCCGGACCCATTTTAACGCTCTGATTCTCTATAGCACTGCCTTGCTATATCGCTGTTTTTGTCTGCCGGACCCCTTTTTAACTCTTTGATTCTCAATAGCACTGCCCCGCTATGATTCTCTATAGCACTGCCTAGCTATAACACTGTTTTTCCCTGCGGACCCCTTTTAATGCGCTGATTCTCTATAGCTGATTCTCTATAGAAAAAATATTAAAATAAAATAATATGCACACCCTTAAACTAATACTTTGTTGAAGCACCTTTTGATTTTATTACAGCACTCAGTCTTTTTGGGTATGAGTCTATCAACATGGCACATTTTGACTTGGCAAGATTTGCCCATTCTTCTTTGCAAAAACATTCCAAATCTGTCAGTTTGCGAGGGCATCTCCTGTGCACAGCCCTCTTCAGATCACCCCACAGATTTTCAATCGGATTCAGGTCTGGGCTCTGGCTGGGCCATTCCAAAACTTTAATCTTCTTCTGGTGAAGCTAATTCTTTGTTGATTTGGATGTATGCTTTGGGTCGTTGTCATGCTGAAAGATGAAGTTCCTCTTCATGTTCAGCTTTCTAGCAGAAGCCTGAAGGTTTTGTGCCAATATTGACTGGTATTTGGAACTGTTCATAATTCCCTCTATCATAACTAAGGCCCCAGTTCCAGCTGAAGAAAAACAGCCCCAAAGCATGATGCTGCCACCAGCATGCTTCACTGTGGGTATGGTGTTCTTTTGGTGATGTGCAGTGTTGTTTTTGCGCCCAACATATCTTTTGGGATTATGGCCAAAAAGTTCAACCTTGGTTTCATCAGACCATAACACCTTTTCCCACATGCTTTTGGGAGACTTCAGATGTGTTTTTGCAAAATGTAGCCTGGCTTGGATGTTTCATCTTGCCATTCTTGCCACATAGCCCAGACATATGAAGAATACAGAGATTGTTGTCACATGTACCACACAGCCAGCACTTGCCAGATATTCCTGCAGCTCCTTTAATGTTGCTGTAGGCCTCTTGGTAGACTCCCAGACCAGTTTTCTTCTCGTCTTTTCATCAATTTTTGAGGGAGCTCCAGTTCTTGGTAATGTTGTGCCATATTTTCTCCACTTGATGATGACTTCACTGTGTTCCATGGTATATCTAATGCCTTGGAAATACTTTTGTACCCTTCTCCTGACCGATACCTTTTAACAATGAGATCCCTCTGATGCTTTGGAAGCTCTCTGTGGACCATGGCTTTTGCTGTGGGATGCAACTAAGAAAATTTCAGGAAAGACCAACTAGAGCTGAACTTTATTTGGGGTTAATCAGAGGCACTTTAAATGATGGCAATTGTATGCTGACTCCTATTTAACATGATTTGGAATGTGATTGCTTAATTCTGAACACAGCTATATCCCCAGTTATAAGAGGGAGTGCAAACTTATGCAACCACATTATTTTTCTTTTTTTTTTCTTCCCTCCACCTAAAATATTTTAGTTTGTTTTTCAATTGAGTTGTACAGTTTATAGGTCACATTAAAGGTGGAAAACGTACTGAAATTATTTATCTTTGTCTCATTATTTTACAGCAGAGAAACCTGACCTTTTAACAGGGGTGTGTAGACTTTTTATATCCACTGTATACATTATGTACGGTGAATACTGTATATAGCATTATTATTATTATTCATAGTATTATTATATTTTATTTGTAGGGCTCCAACATCTTGCATAGTGCTAGAGGTGAAATTAACACATAAATAAAAAGTGTGCATTTCACATGCAATAAAAACCCGGGTACCACATAGCACAGTTTGTGAAACACAGGATATTATCAAATCAAACACACAATGTAATAGATACAAAATGTACTGTAGCTCATTATAGTCAGCTTTACTAATGGGGTAACTATCTGCCCACATGCATCACAGCTATAGATATGACAGACTGTATGAGAACACAGAGTCCTGTCCTCACCTGAGATATTGGAAGTAAATGCTTTTATAATCATGAAACAAACAGGAATTTGGTATCAATCACCAGACTTTGCTGCTAGAGCCTGACATAAAGAAAATAATAGATGCATATAATATGCAAAGGGAGAGCGTTAAATATGATGAAATATTTAACGCACAAATAATCGCTCTAAATTATGACTTGTTACTGCACTTTTATTTAAATCGCAAATAGGCTCAGAAAGAATGTTTATGTTTGATGTTCTCAAGATAACTAAAAAAAATTTTTTCAAGTAAATATATTATAATACTTATTTTCTGGATTTATATATATTTGTTTTTGTAGAATAAAAAAAGGAATAATTTAGAAAAAAGACAAATATACAAATATGTTCTATTTTATTTGTACGTATACAAATTTAACATAACCTCAAAATAGAATTGTGAAGGAAAAATTATAATGAGTAAGTTTAAAAACAAATACTTATATATAGTAGAATTACATATCATTTATCTTTAATTTATGGTTATGCCTCTTTCATTGCACTTTAAACACATCCATAATTACAAATGGATTAAATTATAATCTGTATGTATAATGAATCATTGCTGTATATTTTTAACCCAAAATGGATCAAAGAGGCAGACCACACAGCTTGTCCTTGTGATATGTCTGGAAGGTCTACATTTGGAATCAATGGTTCTGAAGAATTTTATTTATGTATGATCATTTTTTAGTCTTTTTTTAAATGATCTCAGTGGTCATATTTTTAAAAGCTATACTTGACATTAGGCGGTAGGAAAAAGAGGTAGAAGGAGATTTTAAATGTAGAGGAGATTTCTGTCTGCACAAAAGGGGATGTGGCATCTGCAACTGCCAGTGCTCTCAACAGATTTAGAGGGAATCCTATTAGTTTACATGGACACACCTCCGTAACAGTCTGTAACAGGCAAGAAAACAAAATGTGTTGCTGGAATTTAGAAGTATAATTAAAAGCATACACATATTGTACTAACTAGTAAAAGATGGCAAATGTCCACATATGTAAATAGAATGAATGACCGCAATATTTGGATGTAGTCCAAAATACTTTACCTATAAACTAGTTTAAGCCAGAGAGACAGGATGTTCTGCAGAGCAAGGGATCATGTGATTAAACAAAACGCACAAACACTGGGTGTATCATTAACAAAACACAAGGTTGTACTTCTGAGAGGTTGGAATGTGTTCTGACGCATGTTCTTCACATACTTCGTAAAAAAAGCCATGAACAGCAAAAAATAGTTGCTGTTTCTTTTTGTCCAGTGGTGAGTGGACTTCAGAAACTATTCTTGTTGGAGTTGTTGAAACAATATATCTATTACCTTAAAGGAGAACAACAAATGTCCAATGAAAAGAACATATATAACCTAAAGGGATATGCAAGTGAACTGGATTATGAATGCATCTGAAAATAAGTAGTAGTGTATGAAAACATGTTTTTGCATGAAAACATCCCAAAATAAACATTAAATAACTTACCTTGAAGGTAGCAAAATGTCTTATGTTTTTTGTAATTTGCATGTGATCGTGTACACCCCTAGAAAATCCCATCTGAATTAGCATAACATTATAATTCAGAATCAGGCTAATACATTGTATCATTCTTCACCTCAGAGGCTTCTGGCATGTGCTCAGTACAAGAACTGCAACAATTACTTCCTGTGCTCTGTACCAGAAAGGTCAAAATATGTACCCTGCTCTATTTCCTGTGTGTACCCGGCTTATGTAAGCGTCCTGTGGGTGTGAACAGCTGGATTTGACTTTTGTGCAAATAACTTTATAAGTATACTGAACTTTTCTATATAACACATGTTTTCATAAACTACTAATTCTCCTCTATCTGATGCATTTATAATCCAGCTCACTTGCATATCCCTTTAATATAATTGCAAGTCATTATTATTAAATATTTTGAGTGGAAGTGAAAGAATGAACATTATCTATCTATCTATCTATCTATCTATCTATTTAGATATGAGTATAGGAGTATAGGAGTATAGAATAACATTGAAATTGACACCCCATATCTCCCCCCTCGCAGACAAAAAAATCAGGATTTACATCAATAGAAACAACCACAGCATAAAGAAATTCAATAGCCCTTCTCGCATTCACAACATCAAGTATCTTCCTTCAGGGTCCTTTAATTAAAACTAACTGTATTTCTTTTTTTCTAGTTTAATTATGCTCTGAGACTCAAAGTTTTTCCAAAACATATAAATATTGTACAGTGGTCCTTTAAACAAGTACCATCTTACCTTTCTTCTCTGCGCCTCCCCCGTGACTGTTTTTGTGTCATTCTTATTTTTGGTCTCATCACTATTTCTATGTCTAGCACTCTACACCCATTTGCTGTGGAGAAATCTTAGCAAACCTTTCCTGTTCCACATTATACTAAAATCTGGCGTTTACAAGCTTAGTGTATCTGGAATATAGGAAATCAAAGTTTTTCCTGGAAGACCAGAATCTTAAGTGATGAATTTTACAAAACCAAGTTGGTAACAGAACTATGTAAAAAAACAAATTCATTTATAGTCATTTTTTCTTGAATATATATTATTAATATCTGGAATTACAGAAAATTGAGAAATAATATAAAAAAAATATGTTTGACTAATAAAATGAAAATAACACAATAGCCCAAAATAATATAATTATACAATAAGAGACGTTTTGGTATGTTCCCCAAGAATCAAATGAGCAGCAAAGTGCTTCACTGAGGATGCAATGGGAACCTTCCCCTTCGTAAACAAACATATCAGCCTTTGGCGATCTGCTTCTCAGTTATTGCAAAGCCTAGTGAACCTTGGGGTTTGTTTTGAAAAGGTGATAGTAAAGCCAAGAGTGAGTCAAGATGTTTTCAGGGAATTTATATTCTTTCTTTTTTACCTGTGTCAACAAATAAAACATCAGGTTACCTGTCAACCCATGGAATGCATTAAAGGATCACTGAGGTCAGATGTTTTCTGAATGGTATTTTGAATAACTAAACTTGATTATGTGTTAAATGTTGTTGAAATATATATATATATATTTTTTATATTTTTCTTCTTGCAACTGTCTCTCAACAAGGCATGACCTTGTAAATTAGTGAGCATTCCGTTAGAGCTAATTAGTGCACTGGCAAATTTATTTGCTGCTTTTCCATTGTGGGTCAATACAAACTTCCTTTGCATTCCAGGTCTCCTCCCACTGAGGGAGTAATAATTTAGAGGTTGTAATTTTTTTCTTATATTTTTTTTACAAGCTAAAAATATGTTGCATATTTTCAAGCGTAATTTAAAAACAAGCTATTTTCCATATTTGACCAGTGGTTCTTTAAATAACAGGGATGGGTCCTTTCCTGTTTTATGCTACCACACGTGCATGTGCTCCTTGTGGCCAGTAAGTGGTTAGGGGGTTTTGGGTTAGGTTTACAGGGTTAGGGTCGGGAAGGGGAATAGGGGGTTAGGGGCTTAGGGACTTAGTTTTAGGCGGTTAGGCTTAGGCTAAGAGGGTTAGGAGGTTAGGGTTAGGGCCGCCGAGGGGTATAGGGGGGTAGGGCCTTAGGGTTAGGACTGGGAAGTGGCTGCAGGGATTAGGATTAGGGCTAGTTCCGGCAAGGATTGTAGGTAGGTTAGGGGCTTAGTTTTAAGGGGTTAGATTAGGCTAAGAGGGTTAGGAGGTTAGGGGCACCAAGGGATGTAGAGGGTTAGAGGCTTAGGGTTAGGGGGTTAGGTTTAGGGTTAGGGCCGGGAAGTGGTGTAGGGCGGTAAGATTAGGGTTAGGGCCGGCAAGGGGTGTAGGGGTTAGGGACTTAGTTTTAGGAGGTTAGGGTTAGGGACTTAGGGTTAGGGGGTTAGGTTTAGGGTTAGGCCCGGTAACTGGTGTAGGGGGTTAGGGCCGGCAAGGGGTGTAGGGGGTTAGGGGCTTAGGGAGTACATTAAGACGCGGGATGCAAGCGCACCCGGCAACAGGAGGCTTCCAGTGTAATGCACGCATGCGCGAGCGGGGCGCGTGCACGTGTGGTAGCATAAAACAGGAAAGGTCCCATGGATGAGACCTATTGTAGGTTAGCAAATCATGCAAAATGGTTATGATTATGTTTTGGGAATTCAGGCTAAATATAACTAGTAACATATATTATGCAAAGTGGATTGCTATTTTAATTTTTTTATAAATAACACATATATTTACATCTTAAAAGAGACATTCTTTAAAGCATTCATACCTAGGGAGCCATTCCATTGCTGATCCCCTAAAACCTTCTTTCAACGTAGGTGATTCACAAGGACTGTTTTCCATTGCTCTCTCACCCTAATATGTGCATGCAGCCTGCTCGCAGGAAACGCTGAGTCTGAAGCTAAGTAGTTTACATGGCAATACTGCTGAGTGGTACCCACTACATTATCTCACTACACTAGCCTTAATCTCCTCCCTTTCCCTTTTATCTATATAAACACCTTCCCATGGTAGGGAAGGTTTTAAATATATACCTGCTCCCCCCTGTGAGCCTGGAGATCCCTGGGATTTCTGTAAACCAAGAAAATCTGAGGTTACCCATCCAACTTTAACCATAGGAGTACCTACAGACCCCCATTTCACCTAAAATGTATTACCCTGCCACATAACTCCTTAAAGTACTTCAATGGCAGCTAAATATTAAATCCCACCATGTGGACCCCTAACTAAACCCAATGGCAACTAGCAGTAACCCCATGCCACTGAGGACCCCCATGGCATCTAAAATTAACTCCTATGGCACAGGGGTCCTGTAAGAACCCCTTAATATAAAAAAAAATACTTTTAAGGACCTCCATTGCAAGGGTTAATTTTTGATGTCACAGGTTTCCTTACCAGACCTCCATGCCATAGTGGTTTCCATGACGATCCTTAGCACTTGGGAAGTGTAATCCCCCGGGTTTCCAGGTATTTGGGGGAATTCCAGGGATTCCCAGGATCATTGAAGATAAGGATATTGTTGGTGATCCCGGGGTTCCCTGGGCTAATTTTAGTTTGCGGTATTTAGAGGATCATAGGGGAGGCATTATTATTGTATCGTTTATGAGTAATGATGCCTCAAATTAAACACAAATAAGGATAATAATAGTGTCAGATTTGATGCTTGTATGCGTCTCAGAGTGTGAGAGTTCCTTTATAGTATACGGTGGGTGAGCGTACAAGTAGTATTTTTGACAATCTGAGGCCTTTCATAGGTTAAACGTGTATCAATCGGAATTTAGAATGTGATGTTCTTAGGGTAAATTTTGATGAGACAGATAACATGTGGATTGTGATTTTTTAAAACTTTATCCCATTCAGCAGGCGGTTCTCGTAGGGCAAGTTTTTCAGTGTTTGGGAATTGCTTGGTAGTGATTTACGAGTCAACTTGAATCATAAACCTAAAACTCGGAGGCATGGAATGGAGCCCATAGATAACTAGAAACTGTTGAAAACAAGCATCCAAACCATTCTATTTTATTTGGGACCTGTTATGATAGCTGTGCAAATCTATAGTAGTAATCTTTAGAAGGCTCTGCCATATCTTTAAGAAACATGATTCACTAGTTTTCATAAGACCACATTTTTTTATACTACCACTGCTGTAAAACTATGTTGGCTAAAATTGTCACACGTTATAGAGCAGTTATATATATAAAAGGATGACCGTATTTTTGTGAACATATTAGTACACATGTTTGTGAACATGATCGTATATTTGTAAGCCATGAGCATAAAAATCATCTTCAGAGAAAATAGTAAGTTTAGCAGACTCTGCTTTTATTTTTGACTGCTAATTGGCCTCAAGCATGAGACGGAGTTTAGTACTTTTGACATGTCATAGTGACAATCTGTCAATAAAAATGAATAAAGATGTTATCTGAATCCTAGGTTCTTCCCATTCCTCCCAGGTTACTAGTTATGTTCTGAGCAAAAGCAAATACATGCTTCCATGTAAGGCAACATTGATTATAATTATTAAAAATTAAAATTGGTTCTTATAATTTACTATAATATATAGGTAGAATTGCCTGGTATTTCGGGACTGGATCACTTTTCTGAGTGAGACCAGACTGATATCCTTCAGGATATTTCTTCCTATGAAGGGCACAAGTGAGATAAAAGAGGTTGCTCCCTGAGTAGATAACCAGACCTAGAGAACTAACCTACTTCAGGTATTGTCCGTTCTCAGACTGAGCACCTCTAATTTTGTTGTTGCTTATAATTTACTATTTCTAAAAATTCGCCTGCCCATTGAAGTCTATGGCGGTTCGCCGGGTTCGCCTGTTCGCGAACATTTGATGGAAGTTCGCGTCCGCTGTTCGCGAACCAAAATTTGATGTTCGCGACATCACTAGCCCAGAGTAGAACTTGTCTGAACAAGAGCCTCTAGCAAAAAGCAGACTGGATTGGGTTAACCTTTACCAGGACTTGTTTTACATGCAAAATAAATATCTCCTGAAATGTTTAAACATTCTAGAAAATGTGTGAATTGCATGACCCATCAAAACTTATTTGAACTCTTGAGTGGTTTAAGGGGAAACATGTAAATGTGTTGGAATGGCCTAGTCAAAGCCTGGGGTACAATAAACAAAAATAACAAATGTAAAACTACAGTGCCTTGCCAAAGTATTCACCCCCTTCACTTTTTACCTATTTTGTTACAGTACAGCCTTAAGTTCAATGTTTTGTTAATCTGGATTCAATGTGGTGGATCAGAGGGGAATTGAAATGAGAAAAAATATATACATAAAACTCTTTGTTAGAAATCGAAAACAGAAAATTGGCATGTGCGTATGTATTCACCCCCTTTGTTGTAAAGCCCATAAAAAGCTCTGGTGCAACCAATTACCTTCAGAAGTCACATAATTAGTGAAATGATGTCCACCTGTGTGCAATCTAAGTGTCACATGATCTGTCATTACATATGCACACCTTTTTTGAAAGGCCCCAGAGGCCGCAACACCTAAGCAAGAGGCACCACTAACCAAACACTGCCATGAAGACCAAGGAACTCCCCAAACAAGTAAGGGACAATGTTGTTGAGAAGTACAAGTGAGGGTTTGGTTATAAAAAAATATCCAAATATTTGATGATCCTCAGGAGCACCATTAAATCTATCATAACCAAATGGAAAGAACATGGCAAAGCAAACCTGCCAAGAGACGGCCGCCCACCATAACTCACGGACCGGGCAATGAGGGCATTAATCAGAGAGGCAGCACAGAGACCTAAAGTAACCCTGTAGGAGCTGCAGAGTTCCACAGCAGAGACTGGATTATCTGTACATAGGACGACAATAAGCTGTACGCTCCATAGTGTCAGCAACAAACAAAATGGCACGTTTTGAGTTTGCGAAAAGGCATGTTTCCTAAAATGTATGGAGAAAGGTGCTCTGGTCTAATGAGACTAAAATTTCACTTTTTGGCCAGCAAAGAAAACGCTATGTCTGGCGCAAACCCAACACATCACATCACCCAAAGAACACCATCCCCACAGTGAAACATGGTGGTGGCAGCATAATGCTGTGGGGGTGTTTTTCAGCAGCTGTGACTGGGAAACTGGTCAGAGTTGATGGATGGTGCTAAATACAGGGATATTCTTGAGCAAAACCTCTACCACTCTGTGCGTGATTTGAGGCTAGGATGGAGGTTCACCTTCCAGCAGGACAATAACCCCAAACACACTGCTAAGGCAACGCTTGAGTGATTTAAGGGGAAACATGTTAATTTGAGTTGGAATGGCCTAGTCAAAGCCCAGACCTCAATCCAATAGAAAATCTGTGTTCAGACTTAAAGATTGCTGTTCACAAGCGCAAACCATCCAACTTGAAGGAGCTGGAGCTGTTTTGCAATGAGGAATGGGCAAAAATCCCAGTGGTAAGATGTGGCAAGCTCATAGAGACTTATGCTAAGCGACTTGGAGCGTAATTGCCGCAAAAGGTGGCTCTACAAAGTATTGACCTGCATCTACCTTTTTATAGTCGGTTACATTGGTTGGGTGGCTCTACTGGTCCCTGTGGTCTGCTGAGCGCTTTGGTGGATGTAAGCTTAGTTTGTTCTGTTCATGCCATCAGGGAAATACAACAAACCAGACAGTCCTACTGGGTAGGTTTGAACTAGGTTGTTACCAAGCACAACAGAAGTAGTAGGTCATCACACAGCTGCTAATATTGCACATTTGGTACATACTTGATAAACAACTGTCTTTTTATCTTGAACTGCAGTGGTCCTTTAATATCAAAAAAGGAAATATTTGCAAATATAGTTTATTTTAAGCAATATTATATGTGTTGTCCATAAAAGTTAACCTGAAAAGTGTTAACATACCATATTAACATAAAGGCCTTAATAAATGTGATTTGTAAATAATGAAATTAATGAAGACATTATACCGTCAATAAATATATGTTAATAAAATATCTTAACAATATTTAATATTATTGACCTCCATTTAAAGGTGATATTTAGATTTTTAGTGTTATTTCCTTTATTTTTAGAACTTACATATTCTGTAGCGCTATAGAGGGGTAAGTTCAAGTCCAAATAATGTTAATACAATGAAGGTATTGAGGGGGGATCCTGGGTATCTCCTTACTCCTATGGGATAGTAGATATTAAGAGGGAATCCCCAGGCTCATAGAGGGTAGCAGGTATTGAGGGAGATCCCAGGGAACCCCTGGCTCATAGGGGGTGTTATATTTGAGCAATCAAGCTTCAAAACCAACAAAATTATAGTGTTAGCTTCTTCATGGTGACAGGATTGCTGCATCCAGGCTTTTTTAGACATTTTTTATCCATTATCAAATATATTAATTAAGAAGAAAACTATCACAAAATCTACATAAAATTAGAAAAAAAAATTATGTTTGAAAAGTCTTAGCTTGGAGCACATGGTTGTTTAATGTGTCAGTAAGCCCATTGTCTAGGTTTACATTCAGACACAATATTTCATACCTCTCTGTATATACGGTAGGTGGTCAGGATGGAAAAAGAGTAAACAGTCACATTTGTCACTTTTATTAAATATGTGTGAGCTGTAGACCACTTGTTTTTCCTACAAAAATAAAACTTTTGGAATGTTTATAATATGATCTTTAATCTTGAAATCACAAGTAATTTTAAAGATCAAAGGCTTCTATATTGTGTACTTGAATCAAACTAGACAGCTTGACTGTTACATCCACCATGTGAATTATTTGGTTCTTAAATCTCTTATACATCCAGGAAAGAGCTGTGAGTGGATCCTCTAGTCCAAATGAAAGATAGTTACATCAAAGTATATAGAGCACTTCTAAAATTGTACTCCTTAACAGTGGCATACTCATGGGGCACACCAATTTATCATATCATAATTGTTTCTTGGCATTGTTGAGCTGCTGCTGAAGTAGCTCACATTGAGATAACGCAGAGGCGTCATTGATATATTGCGTAGAGGTTTTTGACGTATACTTGCTTATGAAGGAGGAAATACAGAGTTTTGTCAGATTAAATAGTAGTAGTATCAGGCATATATAGATTTAAGACCACTTTAAAAAAAAATAGAAACCTAGAAATGAAACTCAAAGTAATTTTTAAGTCTGTATTTTTTTATTTAAATACATTTTGTAGAAATGTAGTAAGATATAATGATAAACAAATATGAATAAGTTGATATAAAGTGAGCATAAATAAACATATGTAATATTTTAATCATGTAGAATTTTAGTAATATAGATTTAAACATAATACATTAATCTGAATATATATATATATATATATATATATATATATAAAACAAATGTATTCATTAGTATCAATATCTTAAATAAAATATAATTTAATATGAATAAGTAAAACAAAATATAATATTTAAACATTTTAAAAGTATACTATTAAAATATATTTCTTTACATAAGCATATACTGTGTATACAAAAAATATCATTCTTAAAGAAACCCAAGTATTTTACGCATAGGTCAATAATTTGTATATATTTTGTAGGTACATGAACATGTAATTGTTCTTCAATATACAATTTTATATGTTGAGTCTGATCTTTTAAGTTGGGTTCTTGCTTGAATTAAAAGGGTATTAAGGCAAGGACTCCAATGAATATATATCAAATAAGAGTAATTGATATTAATTTCTGTCTATCTGCTTTGAAATACAGCATATTTTTCAAAATGCATAACTAAAAAATATGTATTATATGGTTTGCCAAAATTAATTAATGTGTAAGAATATTATGTTTTAACTAAAAAAATAGTTCTACAATTTTTTGGTAATTATTGTAGAAATAATGGGTTCATCATGTTTAAGCTTTAAGGTGAGGTTGTACTATTTTTTCATTATCGTGGTGGCCTATATAATCCCTCCATGTGAGTTAATACTCACCAAGGCAATTTCTTGTTTGGATTTGAAAAAAGGCAGAAATACACTTATTTTCTATAATAGTAATAATAATAATGTAAGTGCTAAGTGTTTCAGTAGCAGGTTTGCAAAACTTCAGGTGAATTATTTTTTTCTCTAACTTTAATATAAACTATGTAAACTAATGAGATTAAAATAGCTCATGGCTTTAAAGGAGAGATTTAGCCATGGAATGTCAGATAGAAGTAAAGTACCAATATGATTAAGAGGTGACCCTAGTGCACTTTGACTCAACTACACCTCTATGCTCTAAGCAGAGTCAAGACCTTGGGTCCATTACAGCATCTCCATTCAACAATCCTGTATAGTAAATCAAGATAAACAAACCATTAACAGGGATTATATTTCACTTAAGAACTTGGGATGTCACTTTTAATGGTTCACACCTAGTTTGCTGTTCCTAGAACAATATTTTTAAAAAAAGCATGCTGAGACAGATTTTGCTTTTATTTTTTTATTTCAACATATTAAAAAAGTAACTGTACTAAGCTTACAGTCAACTTGTTTAATTAATTTGTTTATTTATACTTGTATATAGTGCCTTTATCCAAGGTGCTTTACATTTTAATTATTATTATTATTATACTTTAATTGTAACTCGCCAACATATTCTATAGCGCTATACAGGGGTTAGGTACAAGTATAAACAATTTCAACACAAGGAAAATAATGGAAGACCCTGTTATTGAGCTTTTAATCAGATATACACTGTGCTTTCCCTAAAGCCCTTCAAAAGGTTTAAAACTCGCAAACTTACATTCTAAAGGGTGTGGGTGTGGTACAGGAGAGTGATAGATGATGGATAGTGAATGAAGAGGCTAAAAATTATGGGCTTTTTTAAATAAATGCATTTTTAAAGAGATTTTGAAGGATTTGAGGCAGTAAGATAGTCTGGTGGAGCGAGGTAAGGAGTTCCAAAGAATAGGGGCAGCAGGAGAAAAGTTTTGAAGGTGCGATTGAGAGGAGGTGATGAGAGAGGAGGAGAGAAGAAGGTCATTAGCAGAGCGAAGAGGGCAGGTGGGCGTGTATTTTGGGATAATAGCAGAGTTGTAGGATGGTGCAGTATTCTGGAGGGCTTTATATGTTAGGCTCGTGGTCTTGAATTTTATTCTAGAGGCTATGGGAAGCCAGTGGAGTGCCTGACAGAATGGTGCTGCAGACACTGATCATTTAGTATGGTAGATGAGTCTAGCGGATGCATTCTAAATGGATTGGAGGGAAGACAGATGGATGATAGGAAGGCCAGCAAGGAGAGAGTTGCAGTAATTGAGGCGAGATATGATGAGATAGTAAATACGAATTTTAGTTGTGTCTTGTGTAAGGTAGTGACGTATTTTGGGTATGTATTTTTAGGTGAAAGTGACAAGATTTTGGGAGTAATTGAATGTGAGGAATGAAAGAGAGGGAAGGGTCCAGTAGGACCCCGACAGTGGGCCTGTTTATAAAATGCTACATAATTTCTAGATATACAGGAATACATTTATTTAACAAATATAATAGACAGAGCATAAGGTGAGATTTGGGCTTGTAAGGTCAGAGGTCATGTATTCTGTAGGTCAGGCTGAGAGATCAGAAGAGATAGGTTGAGAGGATTTAAGCTCTACGATGATTGGAAAGTGAAGTGGATCTTCAGGTATTTGCAAAATGTTTGTTGGCCAGGGGATTGTCTTATGTCAAGTGATAGTTTATTCCAATGAAGGAGTGCAAGGAGGGAGGAAGACCGGAAGCAGGATTGGGCACAAGGTTGGAATTGGACTGTGAGAGTGTTGAGAGGTGCTTGGATCTCAGAAAGTCTTATGTCACATAAGGTGAGATAAGTGTGGTAAGATATGTGAGAGCTAGGCAAGGTAGGGATTTGTAGACAAGGGTTAGGCAACAGTAGTAAACCGGAAGCCACTGCAGTTGGGCCAAAAGTGTGGAGGCGTGGCTTGTACTGAGAACATTAAGTATGATGTCATAATGAGAAATAATACCCTCTTAGCTTTACACTAAAACTAATACTACTTTTAATAAAATGAATCATAAATTAAGATGCAGTCATGGGATATCTAAGGATGACCCAAATCTTATTAACCTTCACATTTAAACCTTGGTTCAGGACTCAACCATAACCTACTACTTAGCATATTTGTAAACCAACCTAAATACCCTACGTAGGAAAGTCATATTTGATCCTAATAATCCTATTATTACTTAAAATCATGTCTAAAGAGAAAAGAGACCCCGAATGCCTCAATACAGGGTCAAAATGAGGTGCTGGATTATAGATCAAGTCACTGCATCTTTATCCGTCACTAAGATCAAACAAGGTTAGAGAGAAGCAGATTTTCTAGTCCCTTAAACATTAAACTTCAAATTGAAATATTAAAAGCTAAATTGAAATGATTTCTTCAATTATTGAATATTCAGTTACTAAATAAATGAATGCAACCATATATGTATGTACATTACAATAGCCCTCCAATTTATTTTTTTTAATACAAAAACATGTAAGAACACATGCACTTTTAAATGCATGATTGGAAATGTGTCGCTGGTTTAAATAGAGTAAGGTCCTCATGATCTCCCCTTTCACCACAGACTGTGGCTCTGACAGTAATTGTAGTTACCTCATTTAGTTACAATAACCTTACATTGTATGTTCATTTGAAATGTGATGGTTAGTTATGTCACAATTCTACACCCTTATAGTCAGTTACTCCTCCTCAAATAAAATTGCACTTTAGAACCCTCTTTAAAGATCACTTCCTTTTAGAGTGCACATATATGCAAAAGGCAAGGATAAAGTCCACCATTGTACCATGCTCATAAATATTTCTTTGAATATAATAAAGTTATTTATTTAAGGGTTAAACAAGCATATGTTAACTATTGAATGACATATTCTATAAATTACAATCTTCTGGAAGTCATAGTGTGACAGGAACACAAGAAGTATAAAGCAATACATGAAAAATAAAGTTGTGACCAGGGCCCCTCAGAGGTAATGTGAGAGCTAATGATAAATAGAACAACTGATTAGCAGGGCAGAGGGCAGCTTCCTTTATGTTGTGTCCAAGAAATTCTCAGGACGTTTAGGGGCCTTTTAAAAAATCTTCACAATTTCCTCACAAAGCAGCTCTAGGCTGTATTTATGGGCCAAAAGTCGCAGCGTGACCTCAAGCCACTTGGCCCTGGTGCGTTAGTGCTGCTGCTTGTCAAATTGATGATTTCCTTGGAAAGAAGCATTAGCACTGCAACTTGTCAAGATAGTTCATAATTACACATTATAGAAACACTTGACTATAAGGAAGTATTGGTTAGCAACAACAATACAAAAAGGAAGTTATAAAGACAATTCTAAGGCACATCATATTTTAAACTTTTACCAAATTAATTATTAATTAATAAGTAAAACTATATGCATGAGAGCAGTCAAGGCATTTAAGGTTCTCTCAAATATTTCATGATAAACTATTTTTTCTTGAGTTTATATCTTTGCATTGGTTTTACATTTCTTTTTTTTTTGTTGGCCAATTTGCATGAAAGTATGTCCAGCAAATACAAAGTTGATTTGTGTTGAATTTTGGGGTGACATGGTGTTTTTCCCATAGGCTAAATAGATTAGTTTGAACTATAGCAATGTAATAGTGTTCTCACAATTTTTAAATATAACAGTTTATAAAAAAATATTATAATGAGCATGATCCTTAGAAACTTGTGTACATGAGCAACTGTCAGATTCACGGCTGACCAATCACAGACCTGCCAATGGAGGCCTAATCCAGATTGGTCACTCACCCTTAAGGCAGAGAATGCAAAGATGTTTTCTGTTTACGTTTGTCTTTGACCATATTCCATTATTTTAACCCCTATAAATGTTGAAACCTATCAACGAATAAAGTGATATACTCTGCTGGAAAATATAATGAGTATGACTATATTTTCTGGGTCAGAGACGCGTTCTAATATTCTAGTGGAAAATCCACTTCAATGGCCTCCAGTAAAATTCTAGTAGCATGTTTGGGCACCAAGAAGACCATCCCTGATCTGACATGAGGAACTAACCGATGAGAGTTCCAAGGCATGCCGGTCCAACTGATCTTGTGTCATGACAACATCTAAAGGAAAATATGTCATGATTTCCATATTTGTAGCTAACAGGACAGAAAGGAGAGGGCTCATACTATAGAAACCTTCAAGCATATTTGCAAGTGGTGTCACGATCTACTGCTTCTCAGTCGGGCTTGATAAGGCTGTTATTGCCAAACCTACCCAGCAGATCTACCAGATTCTTTTGATCTCTTCACTCAGACAGCTGATGTCTCTTAAATTAGATGTAGTCTTTAAGAATATGAATGCAGGCTCAGCATTATAAGAAATCAGAAACTGTTTTTATTTCTGTGGACTACAACTTCATTCATACAGTCATTGCGGTTATCTTCTAACCTCCCTTTTTAGATAGGAGCATATCTGTCTTCATTATGTCTTCTTCCCTTGGCTTAGGAACATATATATATATATATATATATATATATATATATATATATATATATACTTTAAGACATTCAACCCAGCATTATCTCAACTGCCCTCAGAGACACCAATACATCTCTCTCTCTGTCAGAAAAAACTCAACTGCCAACTGCTCTCTCCCCTCTCTGACAGTTACCACCGACCACACAACATTCTAAACCATTTAACTCCTTACACACTGGACACAATTAATCATATAGTCATCAACATAACATAACATAGCATAACATTTTACATATTAATTAACATGACATAACACATATAGGATAATCAAATTAACAGAAAAGCATATTAAACAACTAAACTTTTACTGACCCCAAAGGGGGTTCAGGGGAATCATGACAACTCCTTCCCCCTTTTATTAGTGTAGCCTAGAGGATCATCCTGATGGATAATTCTCTAGCTACACTGTTTTTACTTGTCCTCCTGTCTAGAAAGTCCGTCCGCATTCTGATGGACTTTTCCTCGTCTATGTTGGATAGTAAAATTATAAGTCTGTAAGGCCAAGCTCCACCTCAGTAAACGGCCATTATCCCCAGCCACCTTAGATAACCAACATAGGGGATTATGGTCTGTAACCACAGTAAATTCCCTTCCATACAAGTAGTGTTGTAGCATCTTAAGGGCCCATACCACAGCCAAACACTCCTTTTCAACTGCTGCATATGCCACCTCCCTGGGTAGCAGCTTTCGGCTGAGGTAGGCAATGGGGTGCTCACATCCCTGCTCATCCTTCTGACACAACACAGCCCCCAGTCCATATGTGGAAGCATCCGTTTGTACAATAAAGGGCTGTTGATAGTCTGGAGCAGCTAATACAGGGGAGCAGGTAAAAGCATCCTTCAAGGCCTGGAAGGCAACTTCACAAGCAGAGGTCCAGTCCACCAACTTGGGCATCCTCTTCTTTGTCAAGTCGGTCAGAGGCTTGGCCATGGCACTGTACAAAGGAATAAACTTTCTATAATATCCTGTGGTCCCCAGGAAAGCCATTACCTGCTTCTTAGTTTGGGGGGGGTGGGCCATGCAGCTATCCCCTCAACCTTGGCTGGTTCTGGTCTAATCTGCCCACTGCCCACCCAATGGCCTAAATACTGTACTTCAGCCCTGGCCCACTGACATTTGTCTGGGCGAATAGTCAATCTGGCCTCCTTTTTATTATCCAGTATACTATTGATATGCTGAAGGTGATCCTCCCAAGTATTACTGAATATGGCGATGTCATCCAAGTAAGCCTGAGCATACCCTTGGTGCCCCTGTAATAATTGATCTATTAACCTCTGAAAAGTTGAAGGGGCATTCTTCATCCCAAATGGCATCACCTTGAATTGGTAAAGACCAAAGGGGGTGATGAAGGCCGACCTCTCTTTGGCTGTCTCAGCAAGGGGAATTTGCCAGTACCCCTTGGAGAGATCCAGAGTGGTGAGGCACTTGGCAGTACCTAGACGGTCCAACAACTCGTCCATGCGTGGAATAGGGTAAGCATCAGTCTTGGTCCTGTCATTTAGCTTACGATAGTCCACACAGAAACGAGAGGTCCCATCTTTTTTAGGCACCAGTACTACTGGGGAAGCCCACGGGCTATTGGAACGTTCAATCACCCCTAATCTTAGCATCTCCCGCAGCTCATCAAAGATACTAGCCCTCACTGTCTCTGGTACCCGGTAGGAGGGCTGTTTTAATGGTGGGCATCCTTCTGTTATGACCTCATGCACTGCTAGAGGGGTACACCCCGGGCTAGTAGAGAATAGGGCATGGTAGGGGGCCAGGGTTTCAATCATCTGCCTTTGGTAGTCTGCACTTAAATTCACGGACTGTCCTACCACCTCCCTCTGATTGTTGAGCCCAGCTGGGGCTAACAGGTCAGGTAGGACTCCTTCTTCTGGGTCACTGCCGGTAGGCAGACAAATAGCTAGCAAATGTTGGGGTCGCCTCTGGTATTCTTTCAGCCTGTTTATGTGGGCCACCCTTGTGACCTTTCTTTCAGGGTCTACAATTACCATATATGTATGAGGGTTCAATTTCTTAGTAATGGGGTAGGGCCCTCCCCAGATTGCTTTGAGCTTATCCTGTGGATGAGCGACTAACATCAAAATCTCTTGTCCTACCTCCAGTTCCCTCTCCTTGGTTCCCCTAACATAATTTTTCTTGGCTTTGGCTTGAGCCTCTTGCATGTGGTCTCTAACCAACCCAGTTAACATGGCTAGTTTCTCCCTGAAAGCCAGGCCGTATGAGGCCACCGAAACCTGTTTTTGCCCATAGTCACCTTCCCATGCTTCTCTGATCACGTTCAAAGGTCCCCTTATCTGTCTACCATACAGGAGTTCAAAGGGAGAGAACCCCGTGGACTCCTGCTGTACTTCCCGGTAGGCAAAGAGAAGGTAGGGAAGTAGACGCTCCCAATCCTTCTCTTGTTCTGTGAAAGTAAAGAGCATTTTCTTCAGGGTACCATTAAACCTCTCACAAAGAACGTTGGTCTGAGGATGATATGGGGAAGAACTCAGGTATTTGATCCCACATAACTTCCATAACTGTTGGGTTACTTTAGCCATAAACTGGGTACCTCGGTCAGACAAGATCTCTTTAGGGAACCCCATTCGTGAGAACACCCGCAATAAAGCCTCTGCTAACTTCGTAGCTGAAATCTTAGACAAGGGAACAGCTTCAGGATATCGGGTGGCATAGTCCACTATGGTCAGAATGAACTGCTTCCCAGTCCTGCTGCTTCTAGCCAAGGGTCCTATCAGGTCAATAGCCACTCTCTGAAATGGGGTATCCATTACTGGTAATGGTTGAAGAGGGACGCGGGTACCCCCTCCTGGGCGGCCATATCGCTGGCAGGCATCACTGGAATTACAGTAATTAGATACATCCCTGTTCAACCCCGGCCAGTAGAACACCCTAGTAAGGCGATGCCGTGTCTTCTTCACCCCCATGTGTCCAGCTAAGGGTACCTCGTGAGCTATCTCTAGCTTAACTCCGACTTCACAAACTCCTTTCCCAGTGCCCCAATCCAACTGCAAACGGGCGACTGGGATGGAAATGTTTTGGCCTCCAGCCACCATGACCTCCATGGTCTTAGGAAGAATGGCTGTACGTGGTACAATTTCCGGATGGACCACGGTCACTGCAGCTCCTGTATCTCGAAATCCCCTTGCCTCCTTTCCCTGGACCAAAACCTTTTGGAAATGCTGGTTCCTGTTGCCTCCTGAACCAGTCTGCACAGCATGGATGGGGTGATAGAAGCCCACCTCTCTGGGTCTGGTCTGTGTCACTCCAGACTCATCGATGTCCACATTCCACTCCCCCAGATAGTAGACTGGCTTAGTGGGGTGGCTGTCCACCCTGCGAGGCACATTGGGGCATTCTCTTTTCATATGCCCTGGTTGGTGACAACCATAGCACTCCAAACCCCTTGTGTTCCGAGTGACATGACGAGAGCTGGTAAGTACTGTGGGTCGAGGGGCCACTCCTGTGGTTCCCCCAGGGCGACTATCACTTTGTGGAGCTGCAGGGCTAGGTCGGGTGGCTATAGGGCAATACGTTACAGGTACTGGAGTTGGAGGTCCCACTTTAGTAGCATTGGTGGGGCCCTTAACTCCTGTCTCACCTCTAGTAGCCTCAAAATGATCTGCTAGACGAGCAGCCTCCTCCCCTGTAGTGGGTTTTCGATCCTGTACCCAAACCTTTAACCTCTCAGGACAAATTGAGTAAAATTGCTCCAGCAGTATTAAGTCCATCGTTTTCTCCAGGGTAGTTACCTCCTTCCCCTTCCACCAACTGTGACAGGCATGCCTCATCCGAAAGATAACTTCAGTATAAGTGTCGCCAGCACCCCTGGTCAAGGTTTGAAATGTTTTCATATAGGTTTCTGGGGTCACCGCATATCTGGCCAACAGCACCTTTTTCACCTCCTCATACATCTGCTGACCCTTAGGGATAGCTCTGAATGCTTCACTTGCCCTTCCACTTAGTCGGCTGACCAGAAGCCTAATCCACTCAGCTTTGGGTATTTGGTGTAACTCACATTGCTGCTCAAAGTCCTGGAGGAACCCATCTATGTCCCCCTTTTCATCACAGAAGTGTTTAAAGCTATTATACACTGTCTTTATCCTGGCTGCTGTTGGATCCCTTACTTCAGTAGGACCAGATGACAGACAGGTAACTCTCTGTGGTTTCTCTCGCTGGACCTCTTGGCTGATCTGGGTCCACCAGCATCATAGCCCTCCACTTTTTAAATCTCTTACAAATTTCTTCCTCTTTATTAGAGGGTATCTCCAGAGCAAGGGCTGGATCTGGTGTGACTAATGCACCTTCCTCCTCTGTCTTCTGTCTTTCCTCCACCTGACGGAGCTCATCATTCAGCAGGAGTTCCTGGATCATCTCTGCCTTTTTGGTGGTCGCTGTTCTGTGGAGCCCTCTCTCCCGGTACAGGTCACTGAGGCCTTCAATGGACATGCTGTCATATCTGGACATGCTGCTTGTCTTAGCTTATTGATGAAGAGATTCCACCTCTTGCCACCAGCTGTCACGATCTACTGCTTCTCAGTCGGGCTTGATAAGGCTGTTATTGCCAAACCTACCAAGCAGATCTACCAGATTCTTTTGATCTCTTCACTAAGACAGCTGATGTCTCTTAAATTAGATGTAGTCTTTAAGAATATGAATGCAGGCTCAGCATTATAAGAAATCAGAAACTGTTTTTATTTCTGTGGACAAGGGCTCATCTATAAGGCATCATAACAGCAACTTCATTCATACAGTCATTGCGGTTATCTTCTTACCTACCTTTTTAGATAGGAGCATATCTGTCTTCAATATGTCTTCTTCCCTTGGCTTAGGAACATATATATATATATATATACTTTAAGACATTCAACCCAGCATTATCTCAACTGCCCTCAGAGACACCAATACATCTCTCTCTCTGTCAGAAAAAACTCAACTGCCAACTGCTCTCTCCCCTCTCTGACAGTTACCACCGACCACACAACATTCTAAACCCTTTAACTCCTTACACACTGGACACAATTAATCATATAGTCATCAACATAACATAACATAGCATACCATTTTACATATTAATTAACATGACATAACACATATAGGATAATCAAATTAACAGAAAAGCATATTAAACAACTAAACTTTTACTGACCCCAAAGGGGGTTCAGGGGAATCATGACAGATGGATTTTACTTTTTACAAGTAAAGGCTGATAAACTGCAGAGTGCACGAATTGTGCCCTGGTGAGAAGGCAGAAGTTAATATTAACTGTAGAAGTGGTGAACTTGTGAGTTTGGGAACATTTCTAGTATAAGTGCAATTCTAGTAAAAGCGTAGAAGTTTAAATAATAGGGTGGAGCTCATAAAAGAGGTGGAAGAAAACTTTATACAAATATATTATTTTTTATTCTTGTTTATTTTTCCACCTAAATTTTTGTAGACAATAATAATAATAATTATGAGTCAGTTCAGTGGCAACCTCACTCAGTGTACATCCTGTCATATGTATGCAATACTGGAACAGATGATCCAGGGTCCATACCTCTGTGAGAGGTGTGAGCATGTTTCCTCTCTGGAAGCTCAAATTGGAGAACTGGAGAGGAGAATTGCAGCACTTAGTGATATTGCTCCACTGGGAAGGGGGTTGGTGCTCACTGAGCACAGTTTAGCTGGGCATAGCATGGAGGGTGGAGCTGGGGCTAGTGAGGATGTCCAGGGAGGTAGCTGGGTGACAGTTAGAATCAGGGGGAACAGGAGAAGGCAGGCCAGTTCTGAGTTGGCAAACATCAATAGATTTTCCAGATTGAGTAAAAATGTTGGGGATGTCCATTCAGGAATGGCAATGCCAGATAGAGCTGTTACCTCTAACACCCGTGAGAACAGTTCTACTGGAGGAGTGGGAGGGCAGAATAGGTAGAGCAACAGACAGGTTTTGGTGGTAGGGGACTCTATTATTAGGAAGGTAGACAGGGTGATTTGTCATCCAGATGCCAGAAATCGAACAGTTTGCTGTCTCCCGGGTCCTCGGGTTCGGCATTTTGTGGAAATTATTGTGAGGGGCTGGAAATGAACCAACGGTCTTGTAACACATTGGTGCTAAAGACAAAGTTAATGGAAGGAGTGTCCTAAAGAATGATTTTAGAGAACTAGGTGATAAACTGAAGGCAAGGACCTCCAAGGCAGTATTTTCTGAGATACTACCAGTGCCATGTGCTAGGGAGGCAGAATGAGCTTAAAGAGGTTAATGCTTGGCTAAAGATGTGGTGAACTAAGGAGGGGTTTGGGTTTTTAGAGCACTGGGCTGACTACTCACTTTGGTACAATCTCTCACCTTAATGATGAGGGAGCTTTTGTGCTAGGGGATAGGATGGTAGGAGTTTTTAAACTAGTAGGTGGGGGGAGGCACTAGATATAAGAAATGGGAGAGAAAGTGTAGAGGATACAGTACCTTGCATTTTTCATGTTTTGTTGCCTCACAACCTGGAATTAACATGGAATGTTTGAGGATTTGCATCATTTAATTTACAAAACATGCCCACAACTTTGAAGAAGTTTTTTTTTTATTGCGAAGCAAACAACAAAATAACAGAAAAAGTCAATGTGCATAACTATTTACCCCCCTAGTCAATACTTTGTAGAGCCATCTTTTGCAGCAATTACAGCTTCAAGTCACTTTGGATAAGTCTCTATGAGCTTGCCACATCTTACTACTGGGATTTTTGCCCATTTTCAGCAACAAAGTAGCAAGATAGGGAAAATGCTAGCTAACAAACTTAAAAAGACGACTCAGACAAAAAAGGATAGATATTCTCTGTGATGAACAAGGGGAAAAAATTTAAAACACTGATGAAATTGGTGACATTTTCTGTAAATATTATAAAGAACTATATAATTTAGAAGATGCAAAAGGATCTCAGAAGCCTTCTTTGAGCGAGATTAAAAACTTTAGAAATCATATACAGTAAAGCTGCCCAGCATCTCCTCCGGCGACCTTGAAACTGTGAATAGTGTGATCACAGAAAGTGAGATTAGTGAAACAGTTAATAATGCAAAAAAGGGCTCCGCTGCAGGCCCGGATGGTTTTCCAAATGAATATTATGTGCATTTTGGTCCATTATTAACAAGGTATTTACAGGAAGCAGTTAATGGAATCAAAGATATCAGGAGTGCTCCACAAGAAATGCTTGAGGCTTCTATAGTCGCAATTCCAAAACAAAATAAAGACTTAACATCATGTAAAAATTATCGCCTAATCTCACTTTTAAATACTGATATTAAAACATACGCAAAAGTATTAGCCTTTGGCTGAAATTAGTTATTCAGCAACTGATATCAAGAGATCAAACCAGCTTCGTAAAAGGCAGACAAGGCACAAGCAATTCTAAAAGATTTTGAATTTGATTGATTGGGTTAATGAGGAGAGAACCTTTGGTGGCTCTCTCTTTGGATGCCAAAAAAGCCTTCGACAGAGTCACATGGGAATTTATGGAATCAACGTTATTACAGTATGGCTTGGGAGATTTTGCTTCCAAGGCCATAAGAGCACTCTATACTTTCCCATCTGCCTCTGTCATGGGCATCGGTTTTAAGTCATCTAGGCTAAATATTAAAAATTGGACGAAGCAGGGTTGCCCCCTGTCTCCCCTGATATTTATTTTACTAATAGAGTCTTTAGCAGCTATTATAAGAGCCTCAGAAGAGATCAGAGGTATAAAGATGGGCTAAGAGGTCCACAAGGTGCTAATGTTTGCAGATGATACCAAACTCATGTTTTCAGACCCCATGAATTCACTGACTAGACTACATCAAATAATTGAGAAATACAGTTATGTGTCAGATTATAAACGTATCATCTCCAAAACATTTCCTTACAATTGGCAAACAGATTAAATAACGCACCTGGGGATCACATTTTGCAAAAATTTGTGGGACATAATCGCTAGTAACGTAAAAAATCTTTTGGGAAAATTGAGCACTTTGTTAAACTTGTTGGGCGAATTGAACCTGTCATGGACGGGTAGAATAGCGGCCATGAGGATCTCAACTATTTGATGCGTAACATCCCACACCCTCTTAGGAGCTATTGGACAATAATTAATAAATTTATATATTGGAATCAACGCATTAGAGTAAAATCAAATATAGTATCTAGAAAATGTAATAGGGGGGATTGTCCTACCCAAACATGAAAACCTATCATAACACAATATTTTTGCAACATATGATACTTTGAAACTGCCCAGTAGACCAGCATGGAGGGATACAGATAGAGAGTTCTCAAGAGATGGATAAAGGGGGCGGAGCCAGCGCTCCTAACCAGCAGGACGCGTGAGGGGAGAGCTCCGTCTGGAACGCCGGATTTCGGGGCAATATAGCCCTGTAAACCCCCTGAGTCACCTCCAAAATCATCAGGGGGCACCAGGGGAAGCCGCCGGATCCCCAGAGAGTCACTCCGGCTGAAGAAAAGTGACCCCGGAGGAGTGCTGGAGCATTCAAAGACCAGCAGCCGCCACACAGCAGTGGTGTGCCCTGTGCGCCGGCTCTCCCTGCACGGGAGACACAGACCGGCGGAGGCACCAACAGGAACCCGATCCCGTCACATGCCAGAGCTGCCAGGTACTGTGGGGGGGAAGTCAGGAGCCCGCAAGAACACTGGGCCGCCATCTTAAGAGGCCACAGCAGAACCTGCCAGAGAGATACCTCCCTCTATAGAGCCCGGGGGCACACAGGACACCCCACAGACAACCAGGGGCCAGCAGGGGTACCCCATAAGCCCAAAAAGCCCCACAAGAGGGATAACCAGGCCGCATAGCGGCCATTAGGGCAGGAAGAAGGGGTAGAAGAAAAGCCCGCAAAATCGCAGCCGCCATTTTGAGGTGCCACATGATAGAAGGGAGACAGATGCAGACTCATCTCTCATCTGACCTACACCCAGGAGTTCAAGCCCCAGGAAGAGCTATCCCCTCTGGACACTCCAAACTGGGTCTTATCCCTCATACTGGGGAAGAACATTGCACCAGCAGAATACAGCAACTAACAGTCTACTCTGAGGCTTTAACCCTGACAACGCCAGATCCTGCATTGAGCTCAACTGGACAAGAAGTCATTGCAAGCTTACTGTTGCAGAGGTTCCTGCCACCCTCAAGGTATCAAGCGGGGACATTTTAACACCTTGACTTAAGATCCTCAGACAACCCTGCAGTTAATCTCTTGTACATTCTATAAAGTACTACTTGAACACGGCTGCAGAGATCCTATGCTGCCACCCTGTGGCCACTCACCAAATCTGCTGTGGATGTTTACCAAGATAATCAGCCTGAAAGCCCCCCTTCACTTGCATCTGGTGGAGCCTGTAAAGAACGATGTGAAGCACTGAGCCAAGAGATGTGAAAGGAACCTAACAGGAGGCCTTGACTAACAAGCTACAAAGACCGATCTAATATGAGAACACAGCCTTTGACCACACTAGCCTAACGAAACCCACAGATACACACTCCTGAGGGAATTGAAAGCAGAGAAGGTAAAGGGGAAGAATACTGCAGCTCCTGTAACACGCACGTCTCTACCATCAGAAATGAAGAAAAGTAGAAAGAACTCCTCCACAAAGGGCATCCGAGAGCACTTCCCACCCAAAACAACAAAGCCGACATCTCCACCAGATTCAGCTTCAGACCACTATGAATCATCTGATCAGGAGGAGATTCCCAAGAGGTCAAAACAACACATTGATCTATCGCCTAGGTCCATAGCAACGATAGAAAGGGCTCCTAGCCAAGGCAATTGAACCCTTGAGAAAAGACCTGAAAGAACTGGGGCACTGGACCCAACTCCTGGAGGAGATGGTGGATCAGATGGGAGAAGCACAGCAACATGACAGGTCTGCCATAGATCAGAACTCATACAACATCATGGAGCTGACTGATAAGATTGAAGATCTAGAGAACCGATCCCGCCGCCTCAACATCAGGGTTCGGGGGGTCCCAAGGACTACACAAGATCTGGAAGGGTATTTAAAAGAAACCTTCACTACTATATTACCCGATCAACCAAAGGAATTCCTCGAAATTGAACGAGCCCACAGAGCTCTAGGAGGGGCGAGAAATCCAGAGGCCCCCAAGGATGTTGTGGTAAGATTCCAGAGACTGTCTCTTAGCAGAAACAAGGAAGATGCAGACAGTCAAAGGGCCAGATAACTCCACCCTACAAGTGTATGCAGACTTATCCCCCAACACACTAGACAGAAGGAGACAGATGAAACCTGCACTGGCGATTCTGCAGCATAACAAGCTTCAATACAGGTGGAATTTCCCCTTTGCCCTCACCTTCAACTACCAAGGGACCTCACACACCACCCGCAACTTAGAAGACTGCCTCACAGTACTACGTCAGATCCATCTTTGCCCAACAGACCTCCCGGCAGAGGAGCGCAACTTCCCTCCACCTCCTCCCATCCCGAAGAAACAGTGGACTGTAGTAGGGTCACAGCTACAGAGAGAAGACCTGCTCCCCCCCAGGAACTATAGAGACAAGAATCTGCCCCACAGGAGCCAAGGGGGGCTTAATACTCAGCACAGAGGAGACACGGGCCCGTCCCCAGACAGCTTAATACCACCGAGATCGGAGTGAAGGCTACCCACCATCAGGAAGTTGTTTCGAGTTTTTATTTACTCATTTACTCATGGGACTTTTCTGACCTGCTTTAGTGGGACTACAATAGGCACTGAAGACTTTAGTTAAGACATATGTTAGTCGAGGCCTCAAGTGAAGGGCCTGTCAGAACCAGTTACCCGACATGGACGGGGAATATCCTAGTTTACTTCAATTAGTTGAAATGTTGTTGAGGTTAATTGTTATTATTTTTGGAGAAAGGATAGAACTAGAATTGATAGAGAAGCGAGTAAGCCCCCAAGGGGCAACCAGCAAAATATATCGAAGTCCAGAAAGATCTCCACCGATAGAAGTGTATGCAGGGAGCTATATCTCCTCAGATGACAGTAGCCGAGGTTTGGGCAGCGAACAAAACCTAGCTCAAGGGACTAGCCTACAGGAGATTAGAAGAATTTATGTGACAGAAGGAACTTGGTCAAATGTAAATCTAATGTTGTCTCTTTCTGCTTCTCCCTGGCTTAACAGCGGACGTAGTCTCCGGCCCCAGAACCTCCCCTCCAGGCCTCCATCCCTTACCGGTCACCAAGGAGTGGACGTCGGACAAGGAATAAAAGGTAGCCGGGCAGACCATGCATACCTACCCACCAAACCACAATGAGTAGCTCAGAGTACATATTTATAACTCACAATGTTAAGAGGAGGAAAGCCTTTAGGCACTATAAAAGGTTGAGGCCCTCGGTTATCTTCATGCAGGAGACTCATTTCACACACGAGTGTAAACCAAAATATTTACATAGAAAGTTCCCGACAGTGTACATGGCCACTCAATCTACGAAAAGAGCAGGGGCAGCCATTCTGATACATAAGCACTTCCCATTCATCCCGGAACATACTAGAATAGACAAAGAGAGGAACTATGTTTTGATCACCAGCTTAATTTCAGGCCAAAGAATCTCTCTACTTTCCCTATATTCCCCCACAAAATCACCACACCAAACCCTGATTAACATGCTAAGAGAGTTAGGCACACTAGATCTAGGCAAACTGGTGATTGGGGAGGACTTCAATCTGACCCTAGACCCAGCATTAGACAGATCAGGGCACGTACAAGATTCTAGCTTTTCAAAAAAACAGGGTCAAATTAAGCAGCTTATGGCCAAAATGGGCCTAGTGGACGCCTGGAGAGGCCTACACTCGGATAATAGGGAATACACATACTACTCCCCCACACACGGCACCTACTCGAGGATCGACACGTTCCTAACAAGCTCTCTGCTCTTTGATGATATCCGAGAATCTGACATTGTCTCCTGCCCCTGGTCTGATCATGCAATAGTAGCTATTAAATTAACGTTAGGCCCTAATCTATCCCCATTTAGGAGCTGGAGGATCGACGAGCACCTTCTGTCAGATCCCATCAGCTTAGCATCCTTAGCGGGAGACATTAAGCAGTACTTCGAACTGAATGATTCTCCTGATACAGGGGTAGGCTGGATTTGGGTAGCTCACAAGGCTTATACAAGGGGCTGCTGCATCAAACTGGCAGCCCAGCGTCAGAGGGAACTCAGACAGAAAGAGGAGGATTTAACATCCACCCTAAACAACCTAGAAAAACTCAATCAAAATTGCCCCTCTATAAAGCTCCATGGCCAAATCAACAAAGTCAGGATAGAACTAGATGGAGTACTCTCTGCTTATACAGAGAAAGCTATGAGGAGGACTAGACACCTATATTATTGGAAAGCTAACAAGCCAGACAGAATGTTAGCTAAGAGACTGAAGGCTAAGGAGACCCAGTCTAGAGTGACTCAGATTAGGAAGTCAGACGGCATAGTCTCCTGCAGCCCTAGGGATATACAGAGGCAGTTCCAAAACTTCTACCAGTAGATCTACTCGTCAGGTAAACTGGCAGAGGGGTTGGACCTTGACTCCTTCCTAAATACCAACGACCTCCCCTCAATAACTGAACAACAATTAACTAACCTTAATCTAGATATCTCACAAGAAGAAGTGAGAACAGCAATTCATAGCCTTAAGTTAGGTAAATCCCCAGGGCCGGATGGCTATTCTAACCAATACTATAGGAAATTTGAAACCCTATTAAACCCCTATCTGACATCCCTATTCAACGCTATCATGAGAGGGGAAAAAATGCCCCCGGAGCTAAATCAAGCGGAACTGGTAGTAATACCAAAAGAAGGTAGGGATAGCCTAGAGGTGAAAAACTACCGGCCCATATCCTTACTGAATGGAGATGTCAAGCTAATGGCCAAAATAATGGCAACCCGAATCTCCAAGTTTCTGCCAGAAATCATCCATAAAGACCAGGCGGGGTTTATACCCCATAGACAAGCAGGGGACAATGTCAGGCGTATCCTTAACATCCAATACCTAGCGCGGAAAAACAACTCTCCAATGTGCCTGCTAGCTCTAGATATAGAGAAGGCCTTCGACACGGTCGAATGGCCGTTTCTGTTTAAAACTCTGGACAGATTTGGTTTCAGGGGCCGGTGTATCACCCTACTCCGCACGTATTATGAGGCCCCAACAGCCTTCCTGAGGTTACCAGGCGACTACAGAGCCCAAATTAACATTCAGAGAGGAACGAGACAGGGATGCCCACTCTCACCCCTACTGTTCGCCATAGTTATGGAACCCCTAGCACAACTCATTAGAGCGGATGGGGAAATCCAAGTGCTACAGGTGGGGCTGCAACAATACAAATGTTCATTCTTCGCGGATGATATTCTATGCACCTTAACAAACCCCGGGTTCTCTATTCCGGCACTGATGTCAACTCTTGACAAGTTCAGTAAGGAATGAGGGCTTAGGCTGAACTTGGAGAAATCGGAAGCTCTGAGCTTAGGCATGGCACAGGGCGACATAGACCATCTGAAAGCCCTATTTTCCTTTGCGTGGTCCACCAAACATATTAAGTACTTAGGGGTCAACATCACACCTAAAATTTCTGAGTTGTACAAGGCCAACTATCTCCCCTTATACAAAAAACTAAGCAAGGATTTGCACAGATGGAGGGCTTACCCTCTCTCCTGGACCGGCCGAATAGCGGCGGTTAAAATGACCATCCTTCCAAAGATTCTATACCTCTTCCGTACGCTCCCTATATCAATCTCTTTAAAGGAATTGGACCAGTTCCAGTACAATATCTTTAGATACATATGGAACAACAAAAAATCCAGTATCCCCAAGAAAGTAATGTTCAGACATAGCAAGGAAGGGGGACTATCATGCCCAAACCTGCGTAACTACTTTAAAGCAGCTATATTATCCCATCTACCACAGACACACTCAGTAAGACATCAGCCGAGTTGGGCCTTCTTGGAACAACAGCAAATGCAACAACACAGCTGGAACGCATTAATTTGGGTCCCTGAAGAGAAGACCCCGATAAGAACCCACCCAAACCCCATAATAAATCTAACTTTAACAACATGGAAATGGGCCAGATCTAAAAATAAACTGGACATAGGTACATCCCCCCTTTGGTCGGTCCTTTCCTCACATGATACCTGGGCCTCCATGAGTACTATGTCTAAACACTGGTGGGCTTCCAGAGATCTAGATAAGTTAGGCTCCTGGATTATGGGGAATCGCCTGGTGACCCTGAGACAGTTTGAGGAAAGACATACTCTCCCCCCAGGGGAATACTATAACTATTTAAAAAAAAGAAGCTGGGCTAGTGAAGCATTTAAAAAATTTGGACCCCCGAAAACCTCCTGGTTCTCAGTAATCTGCAAAACTCTTCCTTTAAAGAAAGGAATATTAGGCTCTTTATATGACACATTCACTAAAGCAAATAATACAGATAAACCATCATATATCTGTAAGTGGGAAAGGGAGCTGGGAGACGTATGGGATTGGAAAAAATGGCAGAAGTCATTCTCCAACCTACGCAGGGCAACAAGTAACTGCACGCACATAGAGACATCTATAAATGTTCTCCAGAGAATATATTGCACCCCAGACAAACTCAACAAATTTGATCCCAGAGTGAGCAGTAACTGCTTTAGGGCTGTTCACAGATAGGAGACCACGCCCATATTTGGTGGCTATGCCAGAAAGTTCACAGGCTGTGGGAAAAAATAGCACTAATGGCAACATCGCTATTTGATATAAGAGTTACAGCAACTATGGAGTCCTGCCTGCTAGGGGTTAAACTCCCTAACTTATCAAAAAAACAGAATAAGCTATTCCAGATAATGGCCGCAGCCACCAAAGTGCACATAGCCAGCCAATGGAAGTCAGACAAGTTAAATGTGCAAGAGGTTATAAAAAAAAAATGACATAGCAATAAACGAAAAGTTAACATCTGCTATTCTAGATATGGTGACACAGTTCCAAGAAATCTGGAGGCCTTGGCTAGAGTCTTTGTTAGGTTTCCCTCTGTCCTGAAGGGTCCACAGATAGCATTATAACAATAACTATATAGAACCTAACCAAAAAGAGGCTTGGGGTGGAGGAGACTCGAGGACTGGGTCTGGAGGCTCCGATCTGACTGGTGCGTCTGGAACACAGCACTGGAGGTGAATGTATGCATAATAATTGTATAGACTCAACTTGATCTAGTGATTCCTCCCTTATCTCCATAGTTATATATTTACTTGTTTATTTAAAGTTTCAGTTTCTATGTAAATAAGTTTTGTTTGTTCATGCTTCCCTTGCTTAAATTAAAAGACTTAAATAACTTGACAATAACGTCAAAATTTAAGAAAAAAAAAAATGGAAAGGAGAGGCTAGAAATTTGATCACGAGGTATATACGTTTACAGACAATCTTATGTGTTAATGTACCTAATGCCTGTCTTTATTCTGTATTCCTTTCAATAAAAAATGTATTATAAAAAAAAGAGATGGATAAAAATCTTAATAAACTCTTATTTTACGATCACTTCCTGCTTGACAAAGTAAAAGAGGAACATCAAAACTTTAGGTGATCTATACACAAATACTGGATTTCTATCTTTCACGGAATTACAAAATAAATTTGTTATCCCTCAAACATGCGGGCTTGACTACAATAGTCTCAGATCTGCATTACTATTTTCAAAATACAATATTAGCTGTAAAAGATCGCTTACGTACTTGGAACAAGTTTTAATCTCCCAGAACAAAAAACATCTAATTTCAAAATGCTATCAAGCTTTAAAGACCCAAACAGATACAGAGAAAAACACTAATATGTGAAAATGGGAACTGTGGCCAACAGATAACTGGTTCAAAGCTTGTGAAATTACGCATAAGACGATTAAATACACACCTTGGATAGAGGTTTTCTTCAAATTGAGGAATAGATGGCAAATGACACCAAGTAAGATAGCTACGTTTTCTAAAACCTCCCAGGACGCAAAGTGCTGGAGAGGGTGTGGGGGGAATGAAACAATGATGCATGAGTGGTGGGAATGCCGAGTCTTCAATATTTTTGGAAACCCTGTTTTAAAGAAATAACTAATGTAATAGAACTGGAAGTGATTCCTGCTCCAGAAATGGCGTTTCTACACATTTTGCCAAGTTTGCTGAATACAAAAATGAAAGCAACAATTCTTCAAATATTAAGTCTTGCTTAGTGGCTTATAGCCTCATATTGGAAGCAACCCTGACTCCCTAAAATGGATAGAGATGGAAATTATGAATACAAATTGGGCACTAGAAAAGGACGCAATGAATTATGGAATAATTGAGGACTCCCAAAAGAATTGGGAAATTTGGAATTGAAAAAAGTCCCTGTACACAAAGTAGATGATTTGAACTTTGGCAAAGGTCCCAGTTATTCCCTGCTCTACTTTCAGTTGCTTTTTTTTGTCATTGTCTTTTTTTATCTTGAGTTTTGAGGGGCAATGCAAGAAATTGCATATCGAATAAAGGTGTTAATTTAAAAAATAGGTTGGCGAAGGATTGTTGGAATTTAGGTGAAATGCTTGAGAATAATGAAATATACGTAGGAGATTACGTATTAGAGCAATAAAAGCTTATTATATTGTAAAGTATCTTTTAGCAAGATTCCATCTAAAAAACAGGATTGATATCTATATAAAGAGAGGTTCAAGGGAATTTTAAGAATATTTAAAATGAAGCAATATAATTCTAAGCTTCACCATAATTGAAAATGATGAATAACTGCAATTTTTGGATGAAATGTATGTTATATGTGTTCTTGTTTTTGTACATTTTATATTTTGTCGCAATAAATAAAAAAATAAAAAAAGAAAGCCTACATGGATAAGGTTGCAGACAAGGCAAGGAATTATGATGACCAAACAGCTGAGATCCTTGACAGAGTTAGAGTTACCAGAGGAGTCAGTGCACAGAGTTTTCACACATGAAAGTTGTTGGATAGGTAGTTATGCAGTGTTATGCCAAGGAAGAGCTACTGAATGTAAAGGAAATTGCAGGAACCTTATAGATAAGAGCAATGAAGAGGCCTCCATAAGAAACGCGGACAGACCCAGCCATCTGTCTCTGGTGATTGCTCTCAAGTGGGAGGATGATACTTTAGAAAGAAAATGCCTGACAAAGATCTCAGATATAGAGAAAGGGGAGATTGAACAGAAGTTGCAGCCCGTGTTATTTCAAAGGGAGAATTATTATTATTATCATTATTATTATTAACGTTTATTTGTAACGCGCCAACATATTCCGTAGCGCTATACATGGATTGTGTTCAAAGCAAAACAACATTAACACATTGTAAAAAAAGGAGGGCCCTGTCTTTGAGCTCAGAATCCAGTGTCCAAAGTGCATTCCCTAAGCACCTTGCAAGATTGAAAACTCACAGATTTACAATCTAAAGGGTTTGGATGTGGAGGATAAAAGATGCGAGGTGCATGTTAAAAGAGGGTGGGTGGGGCAATATTTGGAGATAGGAGCAGAGATATAAGGTGGTGCAGTGTTGTTGAGGGCTTTGTAAGTTAGGGTCATGATTTTACATTTTATTATTGGAGGCTACGGCAAGCCAATAGAGAGATTGACAGAGAGGTGCTGCAGACACTAAAAATTGTGTACGGTAGATGAGTCTAGCAGAGGTATTCAATATGGATTGAAGTGTGAATAGACGGGTGGTGGGTAGGTCAGCAAGAGGCGTGTTGCCCTAGTTAAGAGGAGATATGATAACAGAATTTATTAGAACATTAGTTGTGTCCTGACTTTGATGGAGAAACTGGAAACCATCCTAAAGTGAAGAACGAGAAAGATGAGAGGGCAACAGAAGCAGACAACCATAATACAGAGGCAATGTCACAAAATCCTGGAGTCCCAAGAGAAGTTTGATGAGCAAAAATAGGTAACAAAGAAACTATGACAAGTGTTAAAGAGGACAGAATGTATGTTAAAGGTGGAGCACCTCTACTGGGAACAGGAAAAACATGAACAATGCTCAGCCACCAGGAGGATCTACTCTCACAGCTACAAGTGAAGCAGATGGAAGCAGCTCTCATAGAGAAGAACCTGCTGATGCATACTCTACAAGACCAGAGGATGACAGATTTCTCTAATCGAGAGACACAAGTGGCTCAGAGGAAAGTTGGTCCAGAGGAGACTGACCAGGACCTGCATAAATATGGTGCTGCGCTGAGTGCATTATGGTGTCTGCAGAAAGCTGCTATGCAAAGCATTGAACAGGAGTCTGTACTGCAAAGAGAAAAGGAGGAAGAACGTCTGCCTGAGCAGTTAGAGTTTTTCAGGGAGAGCTTAATTAAGACAGAGGAGATTCTATAGCTGAAGAGTCAAGGAGGAGAACTTGTGGCTGCAGGAAGAGAAGAAAAATAAAACGCTGGAATCATTGGATGCAATGCAAAAATAAATAAACAGAAATAAGATGAAGAGAAACAGATAAAAGACAAAGAAAAGTGGGTGAAAGCTGAGAAGGCTGAAATCAGAAGCTTTCCATGAACTTTAAAGGGTTCTAGCCTCAGTGTGAAGTTTGAGACTGAAGCCACTGAACAGCTGGATACACTCTAGAAAACTCAAATTGCTAAGGTGTCCATTGTAGCAGAGATAAAGAGCCACAGACCTTGTAAGAAGGCAAACACAGCGGTACCAAGCATGTTTGTTGTGAATAGTGACGCAGATGATGTGCAGATCATAGAAAAGCCAGAAGCGACCATAAGAAAGGTTATGTTTGTGGGGCCTGTGAAGGATAAGGCACCAGAGCTCAAGCAGTTTGGCCATACAAAATGGCTACAATTTTGTGAGAGTTGTTAGCCAGTCTACTATGGCATCTGGAACAGAAAGGTCCACAACATCTATCTGCACAAACCAAGGACTCAGAACAGTTTGCAGAACTATTAAGCAGACAGTGAAGAAAAATGGGAAGAGAAACAGCATCTGAATCTGCTGTCCCATAAAAAGGAGATGAAGTTCACTACGATTACTAGTGTAACATTGGAGCTGCTGAAGAAAGCCTCAAACCAAAATGCTCTAGCCCAAGCTTCACAGAAAGTCTCACAAAGATAAGTGACCTGGAACTCCCATGACCTGGGCATGAAACTGGAAAAGCATGAGCATAGTATAAGAGGCTTCACCACTTAGGACATTTTGAGCTGGAGATCCTAGAGGACTTTTGGTACATGGGGCAGCAGAAGACTAATTCCTCAAATGAGAATGAACATGTTACAGATGGTCAATGAGGACAGTTGTAAGAGTATGGCTCTGTCTGAGCAAACTGCTGGCAACAAGACCTTTTCTCAAGACTGTCAGCAACAGCTGGACATTTGTTATAGAGATAGCAGAGTCAATGAGGAGAGTTGTAAGAGTATGGCTCTGTCTGAGCAAACTGCTGGCAACAAGACCTTTTCTCAAGACTGTCAGCAACAGCTGGACATTTGTTATAGAGACGCAGAGTCTACAAAATGCCATCCAGGCAAGAGGGAATACCTTAATGTAAGTGGCAGAGAGGAGGAGGGATGTGGCTGATAATGGAGAAGACTGGAGGTGTGAGCTGTTGCACAGTGTGCAGAGGTTACTGAAAAGTGAATGGCAATATCAACACCAGGAACTACAGTCACATCTCTACCATGATGGTTTTGAAGATAAGAACTATCTTCTGAAATTAATGGTAATGTAGTGAAAGAGTTGAAAGGGCAGACACTTCACAGCTACAAGAGAGTCCAAATGTGTTAAGGAAGAAGTTACAGTGATGATAGTCAATATAAAGTGGTTTCAATTTACAACCCCATGTTATTAAGCTGAGAAGGGAGATGTCTGGCAGAGTGCCCCCGGAGATTGATGGGAGCGACAGATATTTGGAGTTTTTTTTATCCAGGAGGGTGAAAGAGTTGACTCCTTGAGCATTTTAATCAAGATACAACTGATCAAAGACTTTAAAAGCTTGGGTCAGAGAGATGGGTGGGGCCATTTATGTACTGCATAGCTGCAGTCTGAGAGGAAAGCTGTGTGGAAAATATGCATGCTTTGTCTGCGCTGAAACTGGATTTGGATTTCATGCAAGCAGTTTTCTGTGTGAGGCTTTTGGATTTGCAGATAGAACATTTATGGACAGAAGATTGGCAGAGAGAGAATTTGCACACAGAGGAATTTTACAGACAGATGAACTGCATAGATGGGAACTGCAGCTGAGAACCAGTGGAATTGAGAACAAGCGGAAACATGAGAGAATGAGAAGTGTTTGGTATACAGCTGAAAAGACACATGAAGACTGTAGCATGGTGCTGATATGCAATCCACAGAGGAAGAATGAAAGTCATCCCTGCCTCAAAACCTTCAAATCATCACTGAACGCATCTGTTTAAAAAAGTCTATCACCTTCCACCTTAACTTGCACAACTTATCTTTTACTCTCCTATACCTCACCCAAACCCTTTAGATTGTAGGTTTGCAAGTTTTCAATTTAGCAAGGTGCTTTGGGGAAATCACTTTGGACACTGGGTTCTAAGCTCAATGACAAGGTCCTCTATCCTTTGCAACGCGTTAATACTGTTGTTGTTTTGCTTTGATCGTAACCCATGTATAGCGCTACAGAATATGTTGGCGTGTTGAAAAAAAACAATAATAATAATAACACGTCTGAACTTATGAAGAATACAGGCCAGTGACCTAAAAACAAATTATTTGGACTGTTATAGCTTGGTCAGCCACTGTACAATAAAAGGAGAAGTCCGTGAGTGTCTGAAAGCACTCAGAAAGTGTCCAACTAAAAGAGCTGTCTCTATCCATATAAGGCAGTACACAGGGAAAACCCATTGTCTATGCGTTAATATTTGAATTGTATTTTTAATTTTAAAATTAGCATGAATAAAGTGTTTTAAGTTGCAACAAATACTTCATACACTTTCTGAGTGCTTTCAGACACTCACTGACTTCTCCTTTTGTTGTTCAGTGGCTGACCAATGTTGTTAGATTTTTTCAATAGGGTTTATTCCCAGAGAATAAATTATTTGGACTGTTGGTTTTGTTTGCTCCACCCAGGGTTAGCTGAGTGAGAGCCTGGTTTGTGAGGTAACTGACTTTGGTAAAAAGGTAGGGCCCTGAGGGAGCTAGACCTGTTATATTCATTGCTTTGCTTTTCTTGTTTTATTATTCTTGTGACACTGATGAAGACTTGTAAAATTTGAGAACGTATTGAAACCTCTTGAGTAATTGTGTTCTGCTATAAAAGTGCCAGAAACACGACCACAAGTATAGAGGAGGAATGGAAGTTATTCACAATATACAGTATCTCACAAAAGTGAGTACACCCTTCACATTTTTGTAAATATTTTATTGTATCTTTTCATTTGACAACACTGAAGAAATGACACTCTGCTACAATGTAAAGTAGTAAGTGAACAGCCTGTGTAACAGTGTCAATTTGCTGTCCCCTCAAAATAGCTCAACACACAGCCATTCATGTCTAAACCGTTGGCAACAAAAGTAAGTACACCCCTAAATGGAAATGTTCAAATTGGGCCTAAAGTATCAATTTTTTGTGTGGCCACCATTATTTTCCAGCACTGCCTTAACCCTCACGGGCATTCAGGTCACCAGAGCTTCACACGTTGCCACTGGAGTCCTCTTCCACTCCTCCATGATGACATCACGGAGCTGGTGGATGTTAGGGACCTTTCACTCCCCCACCTTCAATTTGAGGATGCCCCACAGATGCTCAATAGGGTTTAGGTCTGGAGACATGCTTGGCCAGTCCATCACCTTTACCTTCAGCTTCTCTAGTTCGTCTTGGAGGTGTGTTTGGGGTCGTTATCTTGTTGGAATACTGGCCTGCGGCCCAGTCTCCAAAGGGAGGGGATCATGCTGTGCTTTAGTATGTGACAGTACATTTTGGCATCCATGGTTTCCTCAATGAAATGTAGCTCCCCAGTGCTGGCAGCACTCATGCAGGCCCAAACCATGACACTCCCACCACCATGCTTGACTGTAGGCAAGACACCATCTAAACCAACTAAGATTATCTTGGTCGCATCGGACCACAGGGCATGGTTCCACTAATCCTTAGTCTGCGTGTCTTCAGCAAACTGTTTGCAGGCTTTCTTGTGCATCATCTTTATATGAGGCTTCCTTTTGGAACAACAGCCATGCAGACTAATTTGATGCAGTGCGCGGCGTATGGTCTGATCACTGACAGGCTGACCCCTCACCCCTTCAATCTCTGCAGCAATGCTGGTGCACTCCTACGTCTATTTATCAAAGACAACCTCTGGATATGATGCTGATCACGTTCACTCAACTTCTTTGGTCGACCATGTCGAAGCCTGTTATGAGTGGAACCTGTCCTGTGAAACTGCTGTATGGTCTTGCCCACTGTGCTGCAGCTCAGTTTCAGGGTCTTTTCTCAGTTTCAGGGAATCTTTTTATAGCCTAGGCCATCTCTAAGTAGAGCAACAATTCTTTTTTCAGATTCTCAGAGAGTTTTTTGCCATGAGGTGCCATGTTGAACTTCCAGTGACCAGTATGAGAGAGTGTGAGAGCGATAACACCAAATTCACACTTGAGACTTTATAACACTAATGAGTCACATGACACCGGGGAGGGAAAATGGCTAATTGGGCCCAATTTGGACATTTCCACTTAGGGGTGTACTCACTTTTGTTGCCAACGGTTTAGACATTAATGACTGTGTTTTGAGTTATTTTGAGGGGACAGCAAATTTACACTGTTATACAGGCTGTACCCCTACTTTACATTGTAGCAGAGTGTTATTTCTTCAGTGTTGTCACATGAAAAGATATAATGAAATATGTACAAAAATATTAGGGGTGTACTCACTTTTGTGAGATACTGTATATACTGTATATGAGTGTGTGTACTATATATATTTATATATATATATATATATATATATATATATATATATATATATTTAAATATGTGTATATATATATATATATATATATATATATATATATATATATATGTGTGTCTATATATATATATATATATATATATATATATATTGTGAACTGAAGTCTTCAATGCCTATGAGGAAGATTACCCTTTGCAGCCAATGGATAGCGAGTATCCAAGTCTGTGTGTTTTCAGTCTTGTAAGGTGCTTTGGAAAAAGCTTTATTTATTTAAGATTTTAAACTCAAAGACAGGGCCCTCAATTTTTTTGCCATATTTCATATTGTATTTTTTTGTTGTACTTAACCCCTGTATAGCGCTATAAAAGATAATAATAATAAATAATAAAGATATCCTTTAACAGATTTGAAAATAAGTGTTTTTGTGCCTATCCAAATGGTATAAATCCATGTCTGGCTTGTAACAGAGAAAGTAAACTATAGATCCTTTTTCTTTTTTTGTTGTTCTGTCACTTCCACTTTATGTTAACATTACTTGTTCTGTATCCCTGTTGTATAACTTTTGAATCTATACCTTTCAGTTATATTAACTGTGAAATGTATCAAGTCTTGTTGTTGGGCTCTAAAATGTAGTATATTTGGACACGCACAAATTGCAGTGGCCTGTTTAATCAGTTTAGAGTGTTGGTGTTTATTTTGAATGTGAGTATTCAGTATCCCAACCCAAAATGTATTATTGGTAGTGATGTCGCGAACATCAAATTTTCGAACCGCCATAGACTTCAATGGGCAGGCGAATTTCAAAACCCACAGGGACTCTTTCTCGCCACAATAGTGATGGGAAAGTTGTTTCAAGGGGACTAACACCTGGACTGTGGCATGTCGGAGGGGGATCCATGGCAAAACTCCGACGGAAAATTACATAGTTGATGCAGAGTCTGGTTTTAAGCCATAAGGGGCATAAATCACCTAACGTTCCTAAATTGTTTGGAATAACATGCTTTAAAACATCAGGTATGATGTTGTATCGATCAGGTAGTGTAAGGGTTACACCCGCTTCACAGTAACAGACCCATCTCCCTGTTTAATGCACCGCAAACAACCGCAACAGTCCCTTTGCACAACCGCAAACTCCCCATTTGCACAAGGTTGTATACCAAGCTAGCCATGTCCTGTTCCTTGTCCTCATTGATGTCATTGAAGGTCTCTTCCTCCACCCAGCCACCAAGGGTCCCCAAAAGGGGACAACAAGCCCCCTGGGACGCCTGCTGTGTTTGGTCTTCCACCTCCTCAAAGCCACCTTCCTCCTCTGACTCCTCTTCTTCAGACTTCAGTCTGGGGGCTTCCACTGTCCAGCATGGAAGATTATACACAGGTCAGAGTCTGGGGGCTTCCATTGCCCAGCATGGAATATTATACACAGGTCAGAGTCTGGGGGCTTCCACTGCCCAGCCTGGAAGATTATACACAGGTCAGAGTCTGGGGGCTTCCACTGCCCAGCCTGGAAGATTATACACAGGTCAGAGTCTGGGGGCTTCCACTGCACAGCATAGAAGATTATATGCGTTGCCTCTGTCTGCGTTATTATAAGGTGTGTACTGTTAAGTAGTACTATTCCTATCGGTTTAATCCCTGTTACGTCCACTATTAGGGTACGTGTATATGGCATGGATTTTTGGAACAGGGAGAAGGAAAAAGATGCTTGGTCGGACCTCCTACTTCGAATTTGGGGCACTGCACGTGCAATCTAAGGTGCCACCAGATAGGAGTGGTGTATTAAGTTGTACTACTCATTCTTATCAGTTTAATACCTGTTATGTCACCTATCAGGGGATGTGTATATGGCATGGATTTTTGGAACAGGGAGATGGAAAAAGATGCTTGGTCGGACCTCCTACTTCGAATTTGGGGCACTGCACGTGCAATCTAAGGTGCCACCAGATAGGAGTGGTGTATTAAGTTGTACTACTCATTCCTATCAGTTTAATACCTGTTACGTCACCTATTAGGGGACGTGTATATGGCATGGATTTTTGGAACAGGGAGATGGAAAAAGATGCTTGGTCGGTCCTCCCACTTCGAATTTGGGGCACTGCACGTGCAATGTAATGTGCCACCAGATAGGAGTGGTGTATTAAGTTGTACTATTCATTCCTATCAGTGTAATACCTGTTACGTCACCTATCAGGGGACGTGTACATGGCATGGATTTTTGGAACAGGGAGATGGAAAAAGATGCTTGGCCGGACCTCCTACTTCGAATTTGGGGCACTGCACGTGCAATCTAAGGTGCCACCAGATAGGAGTGGTGTATTAAGTTGTACTACTCAGTCCTATCAGTTTAATACCTGTTACGTCACCTATCTTTCCTCCCAATAGCACATTCTATATGTCATCAACCGGCCTGTGTGTATTTAGAGAACCACACTTTAAGGCCCTTAACCTGGGACAAGGTGGCTTGGCTATCAGAATTGCCTCAGAGCCCTCGCCAAACCCCCTAATCAGACACTCACTATCATACTGGAAATGGGCCAAGAAACACACTGGTTGGTTCCCTGGATCCACCCAAATGACCCCAATTCTTGACCAACCTCAGGCCCCGAAACACCAGAGCACAACATCACAACACTGGTGGAGGTCAAGGAAACTAGATAGACTGGGAGACTGGTTAGTAAAGGGCCAGATGCTCACCTATGAGTAACTGAGGGACAAGCATGAGCTACCGCTGTCAGAACATTACAATTACTGTAGGTTGAGGCATTTCACACACTCCCTGACCCAGAAACAGGGGACACCGGTCTGAAATTGGTTCTCCAAAATTTGTAAAGATAAACCTCTATCAAGGGGGATCATTGGGTCGCTTTACAAATATAAAACATTTGTTACTGGTGATGGTGACCACAACTCTTCCTCTTCACGCTCATCTACGGCCTGATCCAGCACTCTTTGCAGGGCACGCTCCAGGAAGAAAACAAATGGTATGATGTCGCTGATGGTGCCCTGGTTGCGACTGACCAGGATTGTCACCTCCTCAAAAGGACGCATAAGCCTACAGGCATTGCGCATGAGCGTCCAGTAACGTGGCAAAAAAATCCTCAGCTCCGCAGAGGCTGTCCTAGCACCCCGGTCATACAAATACTCGTTAACGGCCTTTTCTTGTTGGAGCAGGTGGTCGAACATTAGGAGTGTTGAATTCCAACGTGTCGGGCTGTCTAAAATCAAGTGCCTCGCTGGCATGTTGTTTCTCCGCTGGATATCTGTAAAGTGCGCCATGGCCATGTAGGAACGCCTGAAATGGGCACACACCTTCCTGGCCTGCTTCAGGACGTCCTGTAAGCCTGGGTGCTTATGCACAAAGCATTGTACAAGATTACACACATGTGCCATGCGCGGCACATGTGTCAACTTGCCCAAATTCAATGCCGCCAACAAATTTCTTTCGTTGTCACAAACCACTTTGCCGATCTCCAGTTGGTGCGGAGTCAGCCACTGATCCACCTGTGCGTTCAGGGCGGACAGGAGTGCTGGTCCGGTGTGACTCTCTGCTTTCAGGGAAGTCAACCCCAAGAGGCGTGACACTGCCGTATCCGGGATGTGGAATAGTACCTATGGAATAGGGGGGGGGGTGCCGTTGATGTGGAGCAAGACATAGCAGCAGCAGAAGAGGACTCAGCCGAGGAGGTTATGGAAGAGAATGGAGTAGGAGGAGTAGAGGAGGTGGCAGCAGGCCTGCCTGCAAGTCGTGGCGGTGTCACCAACTCCTCTGCAGAGCCACGTATTCCATGCTTGGCAGCCGTCACCAGGTTTACCCAATGCACAGGTTTACCCAATGTAGGTGATATAGCTGCCCTGACCATGCTTTGCAGACCAGGTATCCGTGGTCAGATGGACCCTTGCCCCAACACTGTGTGCCAGAGATGCCATTACTTCCTTTTACACAATCTAGTACAGGTTGGGGATTGCCTTTTGTGCAAAGAAATTTCATCCGGGTACCTTCCACTGCGGTGTCCCAATAGCTACAAATTTTTTGAACGCCTCAGACTCCACCAGCTTGTATGGTAAAAGCTGTCGGGCTAAGAGTTCAGACAAGCCAGCTGGCAGTTGCCGGGCAAGGGGGTGACTTTGTGACATTGGCTTCTTACGCTCAAACATGTCCTTGACAGGCACCTGACTGTGGGCAGATGAGCAGGGACTGCTCAGGGCGAGACACAGAGTGGCGGATGGTTGAGAGGGGGCAAGCAGGGCAGCAGTGGTTGACGTGGCTGAAGATGCTGGACCAGGAGGAGGATGGCGGCTTTGACTTTGTGTGCTGCTTGTACTCATGTGTTTATCCCATAGGCATTTGTGATGTGACATCATGTGCCTTCGCAAAGAAGTTGTACCTAGGTGGGTGTTGGACTTCCCACGACTCAGTTTCTTTTCGTACAGGTTGCAAATGGCATCACTGTTGTCACAGGCAGACACACGAAAAAATTGCCACACTGATGAGCTCTGCAATGACGGCATTCTGGTGGTGGCAAAAGCATGCGTTGACTGGCATGCTGTCTGGCTGACCCCGGGTGCCGATGCATGCTGTCTGACTGTGCCACTAGCTACTTTCGACGACCTCCCGCTGCTTCCAACTTGTCTCCTCCTCCTCTCTGTCTCCCCATCTGAACTTTCCTCCTGTTCTTCTTCTCTTATAGCGGGCACCCACGTGACATCCACGGACGCATCGTCATCATCAACCACTTCACTTGTATCTGACAACTCAACAAAGGAAGCAGCACCGGGTACAACATCATCATCATCATCAGACCGTACGTCCATGTGTGTAATGCTGTCTGACTGGGACATATCCCTGTTATCTACATCCTCTGGCACTAATGTTTGTGCATCACTCATTTCTTCCAACGGATGTGTAAATAACTCTGCTGATGGATCAAGTAAAGCGGCTGTGGTGCTAGTGTTGGTGGTGGCGGCAGGCGGGCGAGTGGTAACTGGAAAGGTGCCCGAAGCTAAGCTGGAGGAGGATGGTGCGTCTAGGTTCCGAGTGGAAGCTGTAGAAGATTGGGTGTCCTGTGTTAGCCAGTCAACCATGTCCTCAGAACTGTTCAAGTTCAGGGTACGTTGCCTCTGAAAACTGGGCATTATTCTAGGGCCAAAGGGAATCACAGCACCACAACCACGATGGACCCTGCGGGGTGGTCTGCCTCTGCCTGTCATTTTTTTTTACGATTAGTGGTACTATGCGTGCAAGCTACTGTGACACCAGATATGAGTGTCACTGTGCACTGGCAAAAGTTGGCAGACTAGATGCAATAGGCCTCACTCACACGCCTGTAGGCAGGCAACTGATATTCAATCGATTACAGTAAAAAAAGGGTTGTTTTATTTCACTGCACACTACGTTTGCACCAGATATGAGTGTCACTGTGCACTGGCAAAAGTTGGCAGACTAGATGCAATAGGCCTCACACACACGCCTGTTGGCAGGCAACTGATATTCAATCGATTACAGTAAAAAAAGGGTTGTTTTATTTCACTGCACACTACTGTTGCACTAGATATGAGTGTCACTGTGCACTGGCAAAAGTTGGCTGACTAGATGCAATAGGCCTCACACACACGCCTGTAGGCAGGCAACTGATATTCAATTGATTACAGTAAAAAAAGGGTTGTTTTATTTCACTGCACACTACGGTTGCACCAGATATGAGTGTCACTGTGCACTGGCAAAAGTTGGCAGACTAGATGCAATAGGCCTCACACACACGCCTGTAGGCAGGCAACTGATATTCAATCGATTACAGTAAAAAAAGGGTTGTTTTATTTCACTGCACACTACGGTTGCACTAGATATGAGTGTCACTGTGCAGTGGCAAAAGTTGGCACACTAGATGCAATAGGCCTCACACACACGCCTGTAGCCAGGCAACTGATATTCAATCGATTACAGTAAAAAAAGGGTTCTTTTATTTCACTGTACACTACGGTTGCACTAGATATGAGTGTCACTGTGGACTGGCAAAAGTTGGCAGACTAGATGCAATAGGCCTCACACACACGCCTGTAGGCAGGCAACTGATATTCAATCGATTACAGTAAAAAAAAGGGTTGTTTTATTTCACTGCACACTACGGTGGCACTAGATATGAGTGTCACTGTGCACTGGCAAAAGTTGGCAGACTAGATGCAATAGGCCTCACACACACGCCTGTATGCAGGCAACTGATATTCAATCGATTACAGTAAAAAAAGGGTTGATTTATTTCACTGCACACTACGGTTGCACCAGATATGAGTGTCACTGTGCACTGGCAAAAGTTGGCAGAGTAGATGCAATGGGCCTCACACACATGCCTGTAGGCAGGCAACTGATATTCAATCGATTACAGTAAAAAAAGGGTTATTTTATTTCACTACACACTATGGTTGCACCAGATATGAGTGTCACTGTGCACTGGCAAAAGTTGGCAGAGTAGATGCAATAGGCCGCACACACACGCCTGTAGGCAGGCAACTGATATTCAATCGATTACAGTAAAAAAAGGGTTCTTTTATTTCATTGCACACTACGGTTGCACTAGATATGAGTGTCACTGTGCACTGGCAAAAGTTGGCAGACTAGATGCAATAGGCCTCACACACACGCCTGTAGCCAGGCAACTGATATTCAATCGATTATAGTAAAAAAAGGCTTGTTTTTTTTCACTGCACACTACATTTGCACCAGATATGAGTGTCACTGTGCACTGGCAAAAGTTGGCAGACTAGATGCAATAGGCCTCACACACACGCCTGTAGCCAGGCAACTGATATTCAATCGATTACAGTAAAAAAAGGGTTCTTTTATTTCACTGTACACTACGGTTGCACTAGATATGAGTGTCACTGTGGACTGGCAAAAGTTGGCAGACTAGATGCAATAGGCCTCACACACACGCCTGTAGGCAGGCAACTGATATTCAATTGATTACAGTAAAAAAAGGGTTGTTTTATTTCACTGCACACTACGGTTGCACCAGATATGAGTGTCACTGTGCACTGGCAAAAGTTGGCAGACTAGATGCAATAGGCCTCACACACACGCCTGTATGCAGGCAACTGATATTCAATCGATTACAGTAAAAAAAGGGTTGATTTATTTCACTGCACACTACGGTTGCACCAGATATGAGTGTCACTGTGCACTGGCAAAAGTTGGCAGAGTAGATGCAATGGGCCTCACACACACGCCTGTAGGCAGGCAACTGATATTCAATCGATTACAGTAAAAAAAGGATTATTTTATTTCACTGCACACTATGGTTGCACCAGATATGAGTGTCACTGTGCACTGGCAAAAGTTGGCAGAGTAGATGCAATAGGCCGCACACACACGCCTGTAGGCAGGCAACTGATATTCAATCGATTACAGTAAAAAAAGGGTTCTTTTATTTCATTGCACACTACGGTTGCACTAGATATGAGTGTCACTGTGCACTGGCAAAAGTTGGCAGACTAGATGCAATAGGCCTCACACACACGCCTGTAGCCAGGCAACTGATATTCAATTGATTATAGTAAAAAAAGGCTTGTCTTTTTTCACTGCACACTACATTTGCACCAGATATGAGTGTCACTGTGCACTGGCAAAAGTTGGCAGACTAGATGCAATAGGCCTCACACACACGCCTGTAGCCAGGCAACTGATATTTAATCGATTACAGTAAAAAAAGGGTTCTTTTATTTCACTGTACACTACGGTTGCACTAAATATTAGTGTCACTGTGCACTGGCAAAAGTTGGCAGACTAGATGCAATAGGCCTCACACACACGCCTGTAGGCAGGCAACTGATATTCAATCGATTACAGTAAAAAAATTGTTCTTTTATTTCACTGCACACTACGGTTGCACTAGATATGAGTGTCACTGTGCACTGGCAAAAGATGGCAGACTAGATGCCATAGGCCTCACACACACGCCTGTAGGCAGGCAACTGATATTCAATTGATTACAGTAAAAAAAGGGTTGTTTTATTTCACTGCACAGTATGGTTGCACCAGATATGAGTGTCCCTGTGCACTGGCAAAAGTTGGCAGAGTAGATGCAATAGGCCTCACACACACACCTATAGGCAGGCAACTGATATTCAATCGATTACAGTAAAAAAATGGTTATTTTATTTCACTGCACACTACGGTTGCACTAGATATGAGTGTCACTGTGCACTGGCAAAAGTTGGCAGAGTAGATGCAATAGGCCTCACACACACGCCTATAGGCAGGCAACTGATATTCAATCGATTATAGTAAAAAAAGGCTTGTTTTATTTCACTGCACACTATGTTTGCACCAGATATGAGTGTCACTGTGCACTGGCAAAAGTTGGCAGACTAGATGCAATAGGCCTCACACACACGCCTGTAGGCAGGCAACTGATATTCAATCGATTATAGTAAAAAAAGGGTTGTTTTATTTCACTGCACACTCCGGTTGCACTAGATATGAGTGTCACTGTGCACTGGCAAAAGTTGGCAGACTAGATGCAATAGGCCTCACACACACACCTGTAGGCAGGCAACTGATATTCAATCGAATATAGTAAAAAAAAAGGCTTGTTTTATTTCACTGCACACTACGTTTGCACCAGATATGAGTGTCACTGTGCACTGGCAAAAGTTGGCAGACTAGATGCAATAGGCCTCACACACATGCCTGTAGGCAGGCAACTGATATTCAATCGATTACAGTAAAAAAAGGGTTGTTTTATTTCATTGCACACTACGGTTGCACTAGATATGAGTGTCACTGTGCACTGGCAAAAGTTGGCAGCCTAGATGCAATAGGCCTCACACACATGCTAGCAGGCAGGCATATGCAAATAAAATAAAAAGGGCTTTTTGGGTTGCTGTCCTTGCAGCAGATATCAAAGGAGTCTTTCAGGTGTGTAGTGAAAGCTAAATACACAGCCTGGCTATCTATTTCCCTATTAAATCAGCAGAAAAAAATAATAAAATAAAATAAATGATGTTCTAGCCCTAAAAAGAGCTTTTTTGGGTTGCTGTCCTTGCAGCAGATATCAAAGGAATCCTTCAGGTGTGTAGTGAAAGCTAAATACACAGCCTGGCTATCTATTTCCCTATTAAATCAGCAGAAAAAAATAATAAAATAAAATAAATGATGTTCTAGCCTTAAAAAGGGCTTTTTGGGTTGCTGTCCTTTCAGCAGATATCAAGTGAGTCCTTCAGGTGTGTAGTGAAAGCTAAATACACAGCCTGGCTATCTATTTCCCTATTAAATCAACAGCAGGTAGAATATATGTCCTCTCTCAACGAATGCAGCTACAGAATGATTCTAAAATGGAGGCTATCATTCAGATGGAAGGCTCTGGAAGGGAGTGTATGCTGCTGATTGGCTGGAATGTGTCTGTTGACTGTAAGGTGCAGGGTGAAAGTTTCCTCAATGATAAAGAATAGGGGGCAGACCAAAAAGCGCATATGTTCGCCGTTCGTTGCAAACGCGAACATGCGAATATCGCCGCAAATAGTTCTCCGGCGAACTGTTTGGGACATCACTAATTATTGGTCTACAGAGGGTGAGATATTATGTCAGAATTTCAGTTGTGTTTAGAAATTCTGTGTTCTGGTGTGAGTATGATAGGCAAATTGTAACGGACTGCTTTCCAAGCCCTGGATCCTGGTGCATTGAGCCACCATAGAGGACAGACCGCCCCATAAATGGAAAATGGGTAGGGGAATTCTATTGCCACAAGGGAAATGTGGGAAGGTGGGTAGTGGGGTGAATAGCCCCAAAACATAGGACCATAGTGTACCACAATGTCTTCTGGCATATGTATCCTGTATACTACAGTATATGTAATTTCCCATGTTATATAAGTGTGTTCTGTGTTATGTTTAAACTGTAACTAAATGGTTGTGAAACAGTTAAACAAAACAGGTCTACAATGAGACATTGTAGACAGACAGGAACCAGTGATTGTATTGTAATCTGTTTGTCCCATTGTTTTCCAGATAAGCTAATTACATCTCTGATGTGCTAGACAGTTAGAGGCGACATGTGTTTATTGGAGGTTGACCTATTGTTCCCAGGTGCCAGACAGGATGCCAAGATACCAGATAATTAGACCCTGCGTGAAGTCAATCTCCTGTGTTTGTCTGCCACTCCCTGGCATTGTTGTGTTGTATACACCCCCCTGTATCTAACCATATAAATATTGTTTGACCTTCTGAAAATAAAACAATTCACTGCTGAGGCATATATAAATGGAATGTTCTTTTATTTGCTCCAGGTGGCTGCAATACTGATCCTATCTCCACCCTGCAAGTAACTTGTCCTGGTCACTACCACAGGAAAGTTACTGCAACTCCTGGAGGTGTTGATTCCTAATGGAGAGACCCTGTCTGATACAGAAGCCAGATATCAGGGTGCTGGTGCTGAGCTTTCCAAGAACCCAAATGGTCTTTGTGGGTAGTTAACCTGCAGTCTATAGCAGGTGGCGCTGGGTAGTAATAGCCCCTGCCCCTGGATAGTCACACAAATAAATTGTTTTTCATGTGTTTAATCATCTGAACCACACACACACACATGATTTGTAGGTTAAACATTATTGTTATAAATATATGTGTACATTTTTATCCACCTTAATTGCTGGAAGGTTTGATGAATCTATTACGTTTTAGCAATTAATTTATGTTTTACTCCACCACTAATTTGTGTTTTAGCTACTTGGGCCATTAACCTTAACAAAGTGTAAAGCTGAGAAAATGCATATATGGTAGCATTCCAGGTCCTTATGTCAATTAGTTTTATGCCCAAAGTAAAGAGAAGGAAACGATCTGTAGATGCCAAAGAAAAATCATACAAGAACAGAACATAGTGTTTCTCTTGAGATCTGTATACTGTAATATATTCGATATGGAGAAATGTATAAAGCCTTTCATGTAGTACAGAGTGTTTTGCTTTTTTGCGCAGTGATACTCTCTCATTTCCACTGTAACATCCTGTTCAAAAGTTGAGCTAAAAGTTCAGTAGAAATGTAAAGTAAATGTTTGTGTTATGTCTGTTCCAATACTTAATATAATTTTCATCACTGTAAAGTAGTATTTTTTAATCAGGGTACATATTATCCAATTTAAAAGAAAAGATAAAAACATAGAAATTGGCAGATCATAAGAACCACCCGGGCCATGTAATCTGCTGTTTAAAGCCTATTTCAAATCTAAAATGATTGATTTTGTGCCATATGTTTATACTCAGAATAATCATACAATTGTCCTTTGTATTTTAATTTCATTCACTGCCTTTTCTATTACAATTCATAATAAAATCATTTCATTATACAATTCTTAGACTCAAACTATACTACTCATATTTAAGGGAAAATGTCTCACAAAAAGATGGTTGTGTTAGAAAATTTGTATTGTAAGATACTTGTAGTAAAAGTTAAAAGAGTTAAAACTTACTGTAGCTTATGTTTTTTGACTATTAAACTCATCTCATTTAGGAAAAAATATTTAGAAAAGTGAAAAGCTTGTGATAAGAACTCCTAATACTGCACGTGGATATTATGTTGTCATGATTTATTGAATTAGATATAACATATTTCTTTTATTCTCTTTTATTATACAGCGTGAATGATGTGCCAAAGCATTTTAAGGTTTAGCGTTCCTACTTCTCAGAAGTATCTATAGCCTAGAAACAAGTTTCAGCTATTACTAAAATAAAAATGATTGTGGATAATATTACTGGACTACACAACAATTAAATTAACAACTCTATACATATTATCACATATTACAGTTTGGGTGGAACTCCATGCTCTGGAGCACTTTTAAATCAAATTACATTTAATCTAAATGTTATTCCATAAAATGTTATATATTCATGTATCTGGAGAATCACATCGTGGATCAAGTTATCAGCATGTCATATAGATAAATCTAAATACCTTAAACAGATAAACCTATGCTGGACCAAAGTAGGTAATTTGTAGGCAGGAGATGCATATAGAGCTTCCATTAGCCGTATTAAATTGCAGCCCCGTAACTGCAACGTGAGCCCCGCAACATATGTGGGCTAGAAAATACTCTGTGTTATGGAGCTATAAAATTAGAAGGGGCTGTGAGCTACGGGCTTGAGACGCAAAACCGCAAACCATCTCTTCCCCGGCTAGAACGTAATCAATTAAGCAAGCCCGTAGTTACGAGTTTAGATAGAGCTAATGAAAACAGAGATTGTCAGCATTGCGTCACAAGAAAATGAAGGATTTATTTCAAAGCCGTATGGGTTCAATTACGATCAACGAGAGAACTCACATTCCAGTCACAATGCAAAAGTAATAAAGCCGCAAATATGATATTCTATTTCATGCGAGTTATAGTATATGTATTAACACATTGATTGCCGGGATCGATAATACACAAAATATATACATGAAATTAAGTATTTTTCTGAGCCAATTTGAGGGCTTGAGAATGTTGTGCTATTAATTCTAAGACCTAACATCACTTTCACTTTTAATAAAAGTACAGTGGTGTGTTTTTATTTGAATTCCAAGTGCTACATATTGGCTTTACCCCCTTTGCGGATCCTCTCAAGCACACGTTAGGCTTTGGGCTCCATTTGCGTGTTACGGGCTTGCTCGCGTGTGACTTATTTGCAATTTAATAGCTATATTGAACAAGTAGTGGGTACAGGCTTGATAGATCAAAGGATTTATGGGCGCGAAGTTAAATGTTGCTCAACACGTATGCTTTTCTCGGCCCTGTTGCGCTTTAACCCGCAAGTTGTCTGCGGGCTGCGTTAGGTGTCTAATTTAATAGTCAAATTTCTCTATGATGTACAGTGGATATAAAAAGTCTACACACCCCTGTTAAAATGTCAGGTTTCTGTGCTGTAAAGAAATGAGACAAAGATAAATAATTTCAGAACTTTTTCCACCTTTAATGTGACCTATAAACGGTACAACTCAATTGAAAAGCAAACTGAAATCTTTTAGGTGGAGGGAAGAAAAAAAAAAAGAAGAAAAATAATGTGGTTGCATAAGTCTTCACACCCTCTTATAACTGGGGATGTAGCTGTGTTCAGAATTAAGCAATCACATTCTAAATTGTGTTAAATAGGAGTCAGCACACACCTGCCATCATTTAAAGTGCCTCTGATTAACCCCAAATAAAGTTTAGCTGCTCTAGTTGGTCTTTCCTGAAATTTTCTTAGTCGCATCCCACAGCAAAAGCCATGGTCCACAGAGAGCTTCCAAAGCATCAGGGGGATCTTATTGTTAAAAGGTATCAGTCAGGAGAAGGGTACAAAATAATTTCCAAGTCATTAGATATACCATGGAACACAGTGAAGACAGTCATCATCAAGTGGAGAAAATATGTCACAACAGTGACATTACCAAGTACTGGAGCTCCCTCCAAAATTGATGAAAAGACAAGAAGAAAACTGGTCTGGGAGGCTACCAAGAGGCCTACAGCGACATTAAAGGAGCTGCATGAATATCTGGCAAGTACTGGCTGTGTGGTACATGTGACAACAATCTCCCGTATTCTTCATATGTCTGGGCTATGGGGTAGAGTGGCAAGAAAAACATCCAAGCCAGGCTACATTTTGCAAAAACACATCTGAAGTCTCCCAAAAGCATGTGGGAAAAGGTGTTATGGTCTGATGAAACCAAGGTTGAACTTTTTGGCCATAATTCCAAAAGATATGTTTGACGCAAAAACAACACTGCACATCACCAAAAGCTATATTGAACAAGTAGCCGGGCTTGACAGATCAAAGGATTTACGGGCGCAAAGTTCAACAATGCTCAACACATACACTTTTCTCGGCCTTGCTGCTCTTTAGCCTGCAAGTCATCTGCAGGCTGCTTTACGGGTCTAATTTATTAGCAAATTTCTCTAAGATCTATTTTACGAGCTACGTTGTAACACGTAGCACAGATTTAATGGGGCTGTATATTCGGCCAGGTATACTAATTCCCTTGAAAGTAGTTTTAAATTGTGTTTAGTTTAGCTTTATGCTATGACTCCATCATTAAAAATAAACTTTGTAACATTAAGATTTAGCGTTAACTAACACATGAGGTTAATACACATGACAACAAAATTAAAAAAGCAGGATATTTGTCTGGTCTTCATAGAAGCACTCAAAGTACTAATCCCATTAGATCCTCTAAAGCACCTGGTGAAAAACACTTGTTAAGTTTCATATTTTTAAAATGGGAATTTTCAAATTCCCAGTGATAAAATGTTTATTTACCGGCTGCTTAGTAGATTCTCATCCAATAGCAACAGAATTGTATTTTTTACTCTTTCATTTTCTATTATTTTCTCTCGCTTCTCCCTGCTTCCTTCCAAATTTTTATCTGTGTTTCTTGCATAGGTTTCTGCCTCTCCGACTCCCTTTAGAATGTAAGTCTGTGAGTTTTCAGTCTTGGAAGGTGCTTTGGAAAAAACTCTATTTATTTAAGATTTTAAGCTCAAAGACAGGGCCCTCCATTTTTTTGCCATCTTTAATATTGTATTTTTTGTTGTACTGTATATACCCCTGTATAGTGCTACGGAATATGATGGCGCGTTTAGAACAAAAGATAATAATAATAAATAATAATAAAGATATTCTTAAAATTAAGTGAATATCAGCTTCACAGTAGACCACATAATTTCTGGTGGGCATGTTTGCCAAACAGTTATGCAATTTAATTTTCCCAGATACCAGAATATTAACAGTGTAGTAATGTCATTATAAAATCCAGAGAGCAACTCATTTTCACCATGGTGGAATGAGATTGCTTATTCTAGATCCTAATTCTAGAGTTCTTGACATAATTAACAAAGATAGAAGATTAGGTTTGGGGACATGGCACTCTCAAGGTAATCCAAACTATCTGTATTTGGGTATTTTTTATTTTTTTATTTGAGAAGACATTTCTCATTTCAAACTGTAGGGTCTAACTTCTTACTACTTACTTGCAACCCATACAAAGTTAAAACTGGTCTCAAGTTATAAATAGAATTAATCCCTCCTGATGCTTCCAGATCCCTAAATACATTTTTAGATCAACTGGATAATTTCTCTTGGACTACTTAATTTTCTATATTCCTGTAGGAAATCTTAATTATTTTTAACTTGATTTCTGATGACCTATGTAAATATGAATTAACACCCTGTGATACATCATATTTTGGCTGTGAGAATAAAGCTGAAGACCTCATTCCCGGGGTTACTAAACAGTGGGGATGTCATAGGCTAAACTAACATATTTTTTCAGATTTACTGGATCAGATGACTTTGAACACCAAAAGATCCTAGAGGCCCAATTTAAAATAATAAATCTTGTCTACCTCTTGTAGTGTTCTTGCTTGTGGCACCATGAAGTGTAGGGATGAACTCATCATCTTCAACAGAAAGAGCTACTGTATGTAAACTGTCATAGGATTCTTATCTTTCAAAAGAAAAGTTACTGTTGAATATGCAGAAATGTCTACTATGACAAACTAAAATATCTTCAACTGGAAAAACATGACAATTATTAACTGTCATTGCATTTGATGCATGACATAGCTAATCTTGTTTCTCTGTTTGTTTATTTCAATTGCTAGGGGATTACCTAATCTATTAATCTCTGGAGAGGATGGGCCTGTATCCTTGTTAAAATACTGAAGTTATTATGTTACAGAATACTGCTTCATTTAATTATATTCAGCAATTTTAAAATAAACATACTGAATCACTGCAAAATACTTATTTCTACAGCTGTTTCCTAACTAACACTTCGTACTAAGAATCACTTCATGTCTATGGTTTATTTATAAAAAGAAAGCTTGGCCACTGGAAGAAAAAAAATGAAAAAGAATGGCATATGCTTTACCATATCAAAGCAGCAAGACCTGCATGTTTTCTTAAATTGTATATTTTAGAAATAGGACCAAGAATGCTACACAAGCCTACGCAGTCTAAGTACGTCCTACTCCTAAACCACACTCTTTGCTTAGTTTACGTTAGCAAAATAATTTTTCAGAAAAATCTACTTTCATTATAGGCCTCGCCTTTTTATAATACACTGCACTCTTTCATGGTACATTTGATGTTCTTGCAAAGAAGCAAGCTGAAGTATAAATGGTATGACGTGAATAGCATTTGTACCTGCCAATCACAACATTTGTTCAAAGAAATTTGTTTTAAAGGCAAAATTTGAACTATGAAATGAAACAGAAGAGAAAACTATGAAAAAAAAGCTCAGCAGGTATAAATTAAAGATGTTCCATGAAAGGTAACCTAAAAGGACAGATTTTTATATTTTATTTGCTACTTATCAAAAAACCTAATACACAAAACTAGCTTTTAATTAATTTATTATTAGAAGGAGACATTATTTAGTTTCCTTTTCTCCCCAGAATGTAAGGTAAAAAGTCTCACAAAAAAGATGGTTGTGTTAGAAGATTCTTATAGTAAGATTCTTAGAGAAAATGTGAAACCAGTTAAGTCTTACTGTAGCTTTCACTCATATTGTTTATGAAGAAAGAATTAGAAAAGTGAAAAATGTGTGATAAGAACTCATAAGACTACACTCTGATATTATGTTATCATGATATATTAATTGAGATATAACATATATGTTTTATTCTATTTTATTATACAGTGGGAACAATGTTCCATATCAATCTTTGGTTTGAAGCTATTACTAGAATATGATTGTGGATAACATTACTAAAACATTAAACTAACTCTCTACATATTATCACACATTGCAGTTAGGGGGGGGGGGGGGGGCGAATTCAGTGCTCTGGAGCACTTGTAAATCAAATTACATTTAATCCAAATGTTATTCCATAAATGTTATAGATTAATGTATCTGGAAGAATCAAATTATGTGATTAAGTTATCAGCATGTCATATAGAGAAATCTAAATACCTGAAACAGATCAACCTGTGCTGGACCAAAGTAGGTAATTTTTAGGCAGGAGATGCATATAGAGCTTCCATGAGTGCTTAGAGAATAGATTATTAGCCTAGATTTGATGGGTCTGCTGAGTGTTGGTCTCTAGGAGATTCCTCCTTACTATCTTAAGGGTTGATTATATTAGGCCAGGTATACTAATTTCCTTGACAGTTGTTTTAAATTGTGTTGAGCTTTGTAACATTAAGATTTAGCGTCAAACTAACCCATGAGGGTAATACACAACAAAAAAGGGAAAAAGCAGGACAACAAAATAAGAAAGCAGGATATTTGTCTGATGTCCATAGAAGCACCCAATGTACTGATCCTATTAGATCCTCTAAAGCACCTGGTGAAAAACACCTGTTAAGTTTCATATTTTTTTAAATTCAAATTTTCAAATTCCCAGTGATAAAATGTTTATTTACCGGCTGCTTAGTAGATTCTCATCCAATAGCAACAGAATTGTCTTCTCTACTCTTTCACTCTCTATTACTTTCTCTCGCTTCCTGGTCCTTCCAAACTTTTATCTGTGTTTCTTGCAGAGGTTTCTGCCTCTTCCACTCCCTTTGAATTGTTAGTCTGTGAATTTTCAGTCTGGTAAGGTGCATTGAAAAAAAGCTATATTTATGTAAGATTTTAAATTCAAAGACAGGGACCTCGTTTTTACGCCATATTTAACATTGTATTTTTTGTTGTTCTTAACCCCAGTTAGATAGCGCTATGGAATGTGTTGGCACGTTTTAACTATAAGATAATAATAAATAATAATAATAGATATCCTTAAACAACTTTGAAATTAAGTCGATCTCTGCTTCACATTAGACCCAATCATTTCTGATGGGTATGTTTGCCATTTGCTTCCTCCCTAATTTCTGTCTGTGCTCTACTACTTAGCTCACATACAAAAAAAACTTGTCTAGTAGTTCTGCAAACTTGCTTTGGTATTCCATAAACAATTGGTTTAGCTCTTTCCAGTAATATACTGCCTACAACAGAAGTGATCTAGCTTGTTTATATCACTTAAGGCAGTGGTCCCCAACCTTTTTGGCACCGGGAACCATTTCCATTGAAGAAAAACTTTCCATGGGACCTTGCATGTTTGTCCAGTGCCAGCCAGCTCCAGCAGTAAAATTGGAACTGTGGGACCTGTGTATCTGTGGTTTGTAGTTGTCTCTCTGTGGTGTGTACGTGTCTCTCTGTGTCTCTATGGTGTGTAGATCTCTCTATGGCCTACTCTGTCTTTTTGATGAACAAAGACAAAGTTGATTTTTCCTACAACACATTTATGTCCATGCCCAATGTTACGACCGCCAGATTTCTCTCTCTCTATGGGTCGCAACTGTTTGTTCAGATCTCGACACCAGCAGACACTTCATATGACAGCATAATTTCTGCAGAGACAGGCACAAACAGACCCCTTTTCTTAGGATCTAAGAATCACACACCATGTACCTTTGATTAGTACAAGCAGACTCCGACACTACCTTTGGTTAGTGTGTCTAAAATCAGACTGGTCTTTATTTTCCCCCCACAAGTTTTACAAATCACCCAAAAAAATATACATTATTCGCACAGTTCTCCCCATCCTCTTCAGCCCCACCCTCACCACCTGGGAGCTATACTCAGATACATCCCCCATCCCCACATTAGAAATGGGACTGGGCTATTCCAGAAGGTGACTAATGGGCATTTCATCCTGATTTACAATCTGTGTTTAGGCCATATCTCTCAGTATTAAACTAACTATCCTTCCCACCAAACTCCCAATTCAGTTTTATGGCTTTATGACTGTAGCAGGGCTATACATTCCATGAGTTAACCCCTTACAGTCCAGGCCATCACACAACATTTTATAATGGGAAAATTACCCTGCACTCTGTAATACTGTCAGATCTTAGCATACATAAATTCTTTAAACTTTATTAATATTTCCTGGGGAAAATGGAGCATTTTAATACTGCACATGGCTGCGTTAACTTTATATTATCTAAGCATATCCTATGGACCATTTTTAACACATATACATTATTTTAATATTAATCAATGACAGTACTATATGCACTTATTACATCCATGATATAACTACATGTATTCATGACACCCATGATATAACTGTTAAGCAAGTTGTTAGTACCTTCTAACCACACATATAATAACTGATGAACCCCAAACAGTTCAGTGGGCCCTGCTGTTCATAACAGCTAGTTTCCTCATCTTAGTGTGGCCTAGGAATTCGTCCTTCCGGACAAATTTTTAGTCACATTGATCTCACTTGTGCGAGTGATAGAGTTGTAATTGCCTCACAGTCCTCATTTCTTCCAATTCCAATGGGCACACCATTTTGGGCATAGCCTCCATGGCTCAATTGCCAACCACCTTCCCCGGGCCATGGCACGTGCCCTCTCCCTCCCCTTCCATTGGGGAAAACAATTTCCTTGAGCAACTGCATCTAAAACAGTCCTTGGGTCTATTAGTTCACCAAGTCCGAAGGGTTCCAGGGTGGTACACAGTTTAGGTGACAGTTCCCAAGGTGCCATGGCTTGCCCAAGGGCCAGTGATCATAGATGCTCCCATCCAGACTGTTTGCTTGGCCTGGGTTCTGCCAACAGTCCTCCCTGCCAGGGTAATAAATACAGTCCAGGGTAATAAATAGAGTCCAAGGGTGCCATTGCCATTTCACCCCCCAAAAACCAGGGCCGATGCAGTCTTCTGCCCCACTGCCTGGGTAAAACACTCCCCAGGAGCACCCAGAAAAATAGTAATTTCAAGGGGAAATGTACTGGATGGATCTGGAAGCCGGCACTCAATGTTGTGGCCTGGTCTAAAGACTCAACTCCTCTAGGTTGTGTCTGGATCAGCATGTCACATCCTCCTCTCTCTGGAACCACCACCTGGGCACATGTGTCCATGGCCACAGTGTTCCCTGGCAGGACCTCACAGCTCTCATCCAGACTTCCGCTTGGGTCATGAGTTTGACAGACATTCTCTGTCTTCTCAACTGCCTTGTGATTAGCAATTGTGCCCCAGCCATTTGGGTATAGCTGGCCCCCACAGTCCCAAGGTTATTCTCTGTGTTCGCCCCTGCATCCATGGCTTGTTCCTGGACTCTAGTTATCCCCGGCATCCCCATGCTAGGTTCATAATCCATCTCTGGTTCCTTCTAAAACTCTTGCAGGCCCTTCAACTGGCCTGCTATTCCTGCCTGAGACTCAGACTCCACTGCTTTTGATATGTACCTATTATGTATGGTACCATCCTCATCTGTCCCAGTTGTAGAGTCCATAATATCCTCTCCCCAGACCTCTGGTAACTGGTCCTCTTCCTCCCTGTCCGCCTGACAGGGTTCCTCCCAAGTGGATGGCCAAAACCCCTCCGTGGATGCCTCATCCATCAATTTAACATATTCAGCCTCCAGCTGCAGCTCTTGCTGAATCAGGGATTCCAGAAAATTAGCCTCTGGGGACCATGGTTCTTGTCCCAGACCTTGACAGCATTTAAGAAATAAGTTATTCTGCCTCCTTACAGTCCCCATGCCACATTCACCATACACAATCTCCCAGAGCCCATCTATTAGCTCCAATCGAACATAGTGATCCTCTCCAAGGGCACCAACAGGCCATATCCTGGCATGATACTGTTTCTCCAAGGCAATCTCTTTCCATACCAGTTTCTTCAGCCAGCCTGACGACTCATTGCTCTGCCACAATCCCAGGAACGCCATCCATTGCTTTACAAGGGCCATTCCTCTGCAGTCCTTTGCCTCTGTCACCTGGCTCTCTTTCTCCCTGTCTTTATAAGCAGACATACTGGCTGCTGGTAAAAATGCTTGAGATCTCCCACCGATGCCACCAGCTGTTACGACCGCCAGATTTCCAAACAGTTGCAACCCATAGAGAGAGAGAGATAAATCTGGCGGTCGTAACACCCAACATAGTTGCAAATGCTGTGAATTACTGAATGCTGAACTCAAACATGGCTCTTCCTCCTCCATCCAATTTGAAATAGAAAAAAGCTCATAAAGTATACATTTGGAATTTAAAGCGAGGTCACTGGGCAAGGGCCTCAGTTGCTGGCATGGAGCGCCTTCGGCGCTCCATGCCAGCAACTGAGGCCCCTCGCAAAGCGAGGGCCTCAGTTGCTGGCGAGGTCACTGGGCACGGGCCTCAGTTGCTGGCATGGAGCGCCTTCGGCGCTCCATGCCAGCAACTGAGGCCCCTCGCGAAGCGAGGTCACTGGGCACTGGGTTGCTGGCGAGGTCACTGGGCAAGGGCCTCAAACCCGGCCCTCGCAAAGCGAGGGCTGTGGGCAAGGGCCTACGTACGGGCCGTTGTTCACGCGGGCTCGCGTAGCCTCTTCCGGGTCACTGCGTGTCTGATCGGCCGCTCTCGGTGCCCCCGTCCCGGCCTCATATGATGCTGCAGTGCCCGGACAGCACCAGGTGAGCTGGCCCGTTGCGCACCGGCAACTGAGTGAGCCCGCTACCCTCCCATCACCCTGTGTCCAAGGCCCAGTGTTAGGAGGCGGCGCTCCGAGCCTCTTCCAGGTCACTGCGTGTCTGATTAGGCCGCTCTCGGTGCCCCCGTCCCGGCCTCATATGATGCTGCAGTGCCCGGACAGCACCAGGTGAGCTGGCCCGTGGCGCACCGGCAACTGAGTGAGCCCGCTACCCTCCCATCACCCTGTGTCCAAGGCCCAGTGTTAGGAGGCGGCGCTCCAAGCCTCTTCCAAGTCACTGCGTGTCTGATCGGCCCCTCTCGGTGCCCCCGTCCCGGCCTCATATTATGCTGCAGTGCCCTGACAGCACCAGGTGAGCTGGCCTCCACACCGGCCATATACTCTCCCATCACCCTGTGTCCAAGAAATGTACAACAGGTGTAACCCGGCAATGCAAAAGCCTTACCTACTGGAAGCAATTTAAACACATACCCAACATATTATTATGGTATCTTAGATATATATATATATATATATATATATATATATATATATATGCGTGTATATATATATATATATATATATATATATATATATGTGTGTTTTTATATATATATTTATATATAGTGTGTGTGTATATATATATATACAACACGAAACAGAAACTGCGACCCTCACAAACTTTACCTCGCAACGCAAACAACATACGAGACACGTTACCACTCATTACGACCTCGCACAAATCGCCCGCAACCCGCGACCATGAACAAATTCAAAACACAATAAATACACACAGCACATACATAAAAAGCTTACCTACAGCAAGAGGGAGCATCCAGGACCTCAAAAAAGCAACTTACACCTTCATTTAACTAAAAATAAAACACTTTAGACACTCGAAAATTATCTAAGCGAGAGAAAAAATGGCCGCCGAACAAAACGAAAACGAGGCTACAGCACTCGAAACACGCAGAACACCACAAGAAACTCGCAAAACACCACAAAACACCTACGGATATTCCGCTAAGACGCACACCACACACTACCCGCCATTTTACGCCAATGCGGAAGTACACAGCTACGCTAACGGTTTGGTCTTGCGCACGCACACTATTACACTGCACACATTCATCACGCTTACACAGCAGCTCCACACCACAAATGCTGCAGCAACATCAAAACACATTGTCAGCTCTTCAAAACAATGCTTCAAAATACGTAAAGTATATTCATTTATTAATGTATTATATATTTATTATTATACACCAAACAGCATTAGCTAACTTACAATTTCATTGCCGTCATTTTTTGACGGGCAATTCGCTAGTTTATATATATTCATCACACACACACACATATATATATATATATATATATATATATATATACACTCATCACACATATATATATATATATATATATATATATATATATATATATATGTATATATATATATATATATATATACTCATCACACACATATGTATAATCACAGACACACACACACATATGCACACTGCAAGGCACACGCAAGGTCCCATGGCCCAGCTGAACAGATGCCATGGACTAGTGGGGGTCCGCGGCCCGGGGGTTGGGGACCACAGACTTAAGGAATTAAGTCAGATGGATTATACCCCATTTAATTTAAAGGTATTTGCCTTTAAAATGTGGAGTTTAAGTCTATATTTTAATTGTTGTGCCTCACATTTTTAAGGTAGCAAGAAGATTTTTATTACAAGAAAACCCAGTGGTTCAGATTTAACAGGGGGTTCTCTAAGGCTGTGAAGGGGCCACAAAAACTGGGGTAATCTTCCCTTCCTCATTTAATGAGCCCCTTTTCAACCTCAGAGACCCTTAGTCAATCTATCCTGATAGCACAATGTGAGTAATGGAGGAACTTTACACATAGGATGTTCTCAAACAGTGTTTAGCAATTTTGCTTAGATAAAATGTCCATTTTAAGCAGGGGATCTCATTGCTGTGTTTATCCATATATTAAGCAGTTAAAGGGATATCTAAGTGTCCTGCATTATAAATGCGTCTAATGGCGGAGAATAAGAAGTGTATGAAAAAAAAATTTGCATGAAAAAATACCAAAATAAACATTTAAACACCTTAAAGTTAGAAAAGTTATTGTAATTTCTGACAGTTTAAAATTAAGGTCAACACCCCTCCAATTTGTTTTGGCCAATCCGGTTAGAGAAAGATTTCAGACATAGCACTATGTTCGTTGCTATGGCAACACCACACAGCATAGCCAGGAAGCAGGAATGAGTCATAAACCAGGAGTGACAACACTGCTCTCCTACTGGCTGTGGTGCAAAGCAGCAAAGGATATGTAGGCAAAGGAGCCTGGGAAATGTAGTTTATCACTGACATGTGACAAGAAGCTGCAAGGAGGAAGCTGTAAGGAGATTGGCTGAGCACGCAACAGCAGGTAAATAGTTGGTTAATATTGCTCCCCGGGTGCTGCATGCTTATTGGGAGGGCTCCAGGAAGTTGTGTAGACACCCCCTGGGGGTGTCAACATAATCATTAGAGGGATTTTTAGATATTACTAAAAATAAAATATTTTATGAGATGTGCTGCATACACATAGGCTGCTTTTTACCTACACAGTGCAGAAATATATTAATCCAGCTCACTTAGATATTCCTTTAAGGTAACTTACTCTAAGAAGCAAAATGAACTTTGCACCTGGTTAATTTTCTTAGAATATCTATGTAAGTGTGTGCTGATTTTACTGGAAAAAAGTTTTATCTAAGTTCCTTTTACCTTTGTCTTCTCAGTTCTCAAAATATGTGTGTAAAATATTTATGTCTGTTTTTTGACAGTTCAAGTCAAGATTTATTGAAGAAATACAACTTTTAAATTCATCCACTGGCAAGCTACCAGTAAGTAATAGAACCGGTTACTCCTGTTCAATTTTATATATTTTATGAGCCATTGTAACAAAACTGCATTATATAAAAACATTGTCTTTTAATTAATTTAAAATCAAGAATTAAGTAAAATGCAATCAATATTATTTATCTAACGTGTGCTGATAATATAAATGGTGGCAGCGTTTGCTGATTTACTTTCACAAATGTATTCCAGTAATTTAGACTATCTAATGACCATACTATTGTAGATATAGTTTTCTCTCTTTGTCCAAATTTGTAAGTTTCTCCAACCACGTTAGGCCTAGATAGTTGGCACTTTTCTGTACAATCATTTGAAATGTCTTATAACTAACACTGCAATATTTTGATTTTTTCTTTAGGATAAATGCAAACATTTTAAGCCACTGTAAGAAATACAGCTAGATGTCCAGAACTAAACTGCTGGTTGTATTGTCATTTTAATTAGAAACATGTTTCAGTGAGTAAACCTTATGCAGTAGTAAAACTCAATGTACTATAGAAAATAATATTGCATTTGTGTTTGTAGCTAGTAATGTGCATGACCTGATCTTTAGCAAAAGTGCTTTGCTTTTAAGATTTAAGATTAAAACTCTAGAAAAAATAAGGATGCACCCTACGAAAAAAGGAATCAATGGGCCCAATTAAATTTGAAGCCCACAGCGGCCGTGGTACAGCTGCAAAGCCTGTCGGCTTGTAATTTGGCTGAATTACAGAGCGATTCAATTAGACAAGCCCGCAACATACGTGGCAGAAATCCAAATCCGTAAACCATGCTTGCACACGTTGCATTTGCGGCTGTGAACATGATCAATTAGTCAAACCCATGGTTACGGGTTTAGACGGAGCCAATGGTAAAAGAAATTGTCACTAAATTATTATTATTATTATTATTATTATTATTATTATTATCTTTATTTATATCGCGCCAACATATTCCGTAGCGCTGTACAGGGGTTGAGTACATGGCAAAAAACAAACTTAACACCTTATAAAGAATGGAGGGCCCTGTGTTTGAGCATATAATCAAATGTACATAGTGCTTGTTTCCAAGATTGAAAACTCGCAAACTTTCAATCTAAGGGTTTAGGTGTGATACAAGAGGGTGACAAATATAAAATGCCAACGTGAATGCAATTTGTTTAGTCAAGTGGAGGTGTCTGGGTGTTGTACTGTAGATTGTGGGTGGGAGTGTTATTAAGCTGTGGAGTGTGCAGTTGTTATTATAAAGGCTGAAGGTGATAAGATTTTTTTAAACAGGTGTGTTTTTAGTAATTTTTTTAAAGGTTTTGAGGCAGGAAGATAATCTAATGGAACGAGGCAAGGGGTTCCAAATAGTAAGGGCAGCACGAGAAAAGTCTTGAAGACAGGAGTGAGAGGAGGTGATGAGAGCGGAGGATAGAAGAAGGTTGTTAGCAGAACGAAGGGGGCGGTTGGGAGAGTATTTCGAAACAAGAGCAGAGATATAAGGAGGTGCATTGTTGTTGAGGGCTTTATATGTTAGGGTCATGATTTTAAATGTGATTCGGGAAGCTATGGGAAGCCAGTGGAGTGATTGACAGAGAGGAGCTGCAGACACTGATCATTTGACATTGAAAATGAGTCTAGCAGAGGCATTCATTATGAATTGGAGGTGAGACAGACGAGAGATGGATAGGCCAGCAAGGAGTGAATTGCAGTAGTCGAGTCGAGATATGATGAGAGAGTGTATTAGAATTTTAGCTGTGTCTTGTGTAAGATAATGACGAATTTTGGAGATTTTTTTTAGGTGAAAGTATCAAGATTTTGTTATTGATTGGATTTGAAGAATAAAAGAGAGGGCGGGATCCAGTATAACCCCAAGACAACGGGCCTGGGCGGTGGGAATGATGATTGTGTTGTCAACAGTGAGAGATATTTGAGGAGTGGAAGCTGTAGTAGAGGGTGGCAAGATGGAGGTTTATGGAGATTATTTCTGGAATTTGGGTCCGATCTCCACTCATACTTCAAAATCGTAAATGATTGAAATCGGACCCGCATTCCAGAAATAATGCAATATGAAATATTCAACAAATATGATATTCCAGTTCATGCGAGTTCTATCATATGTGTTAACACATTGATAGCTGGGATCGATATAAATTGGACATAAAAAAATAAAATAAAATAAATTTGCCTGGTTTGCGGGCTTGAGAATTTTGTGCTATTAATACTAATACATTAAATAAATTTCCCTTTAATTAAAAATACAGAATTGTGTTTATATTTGCTTTTACAGAGCTACGGACAGGACTTTAACCTCCTTGCGGGTCCTCTCTAGTAACCGTAGTATTTTTGGCTCCATTAGCCGTTTATGGGTTAGAACGCCAGTTCATCTTTGGAAAATCATTGCAATTTAATAGCAATTTACGAATGTAACATTTACGGGCTTGACAGATCAAAGGCATAGCTGGGACGGAGTTCAGATTCTGACAAAAATATTCACCCCTCTTGGCATTTTTCGAGTTTTGTTGCCTCACAACCTGAAATGAATATGGATTGATTCATTTAATTTACAGAACATGTCCACAACTTTGAAGATGTTTTTTTTTTTATTGTGAAACAAACAACAAACAGGACAAAATAAAAGAAAATGTCAATGTGCATAACTATTCACCCCCCTAAAGTCAATACTTTATAGAGCCACCTTTTGCGTTAATCACTGCTCCAAGTCGCTTCGGATAAGTCTCTATGAGCTTGCCACATCTTACCACTGGGATTTTTGCCCATTCCTCCTTGCAAAACTGCTCCAGCTCCTTCAAGTTGGATGGTTTGCATTATGAACAGCAATCTTTAAGTCTTACCACAGGTTTCCTATTGGATTGAGGTCTGGGCTTTGACTAGGCCATTCCAACACATTTACATGTTTCCCCTTAAACCACTCAAGTGTTGCTTTAGCAGTGTGTTTGGGGCCATTGTCCTGCTGGAAGGTGAACCTCTGTCCTAGCCTTAAATCACGCACAGAGTGGAATTTTTTTTGCTCAAGTATATTCCTGTATTTAGCACCATCCATCTTTCCCTCAACTCTGACCAGTTTCACAGTCTCGGTTGCTGAAAAACATCCCCACAGCATGATGCTGCCACCACCATGTTTCATGGTGGTGTTCTTTGGGTGATGTGATGTGTTGGATTTGCGCCAGACATTTTCTTTGATGGCCGAAAAGTAAAATTTTAGTCTCATCAGATCAGAGCACCTTCCTCCATACATTTTGGTTAGTCTCCCACATGCCTTTTCGCAAACTCAAAACGTGCCATTTTGTTTTTTGCTAAAAGTAATGTCTTTCTTCTGGCCACTCTGCCAAAAAGCCCAACTCGATGGAGCGTACAGCTTATTGTCGTCCTATGTACAGATACTCCAGTCTCTGCTGTGGAACTCTGCAGCTCCTCCAGGGTTACCTTAGGTCTCTGTGCTGCCTCTCTGATTAATGCCCTCCTTGCCCGGTCCGTGAGTTTTGGTGGGAGGCCGTCTCTTGGCAGGATTGCTGTTGTGCCATGTTCTTTCAATTTGGTTATGATGGATTTTATGGTGCTCCTGGGAATCAGCAAATATTTGGATATTTTTTATAACCTAACCCTGACTTGTACTTCTCAACAGCATTGTCCCTTACTTGTTTGGGGAGTTCCTTGGTCTTCATGGCAGTGTTTGGTTAGTGGTGCCTCTTGCTTAGTTGTTGCAGCCTCTGGGGCCTTTCAAAAAAGGTGTGTATATGTAGTGACAGATCATGTGACACTTAGATTGCACACAGGTGGACATCATTTCACTAATTATGTGACTTCTAAAGGTAATTGGTTGCACCAGAGCTTTTTATGAGCTTCATAACAAAGGGGGTGAATACATACGCACATGCCAATTTTCTGTTTTCTATTTCTAAAAAATAGTTTTATGTATATCCCTACGAACCCGCATCATCATACCTACGACCAGTGGGACTACACATCAACAGAAAACTCAAATACACAATTCACACTGCGAGACCCGTAGCACTTTGAATAAATTGCATGAAAAAAAATACGGCCGGTAACACTTACAAAAGGAAGACGCGACTTACAATAAAAAAAATAAGAGCCGCAAAAAATAAGGACTTAACGGCCGAACCGAGCACACCGAAAATCACGAAAACCACACTATATACAAACAAAAATTAAAAAAAACATCACACACAGCAAGGGGGGACACCCAAGAAGTCTGGAAGTGATGTTACATGTCAATTTAAGTCCAATTTCCAGAGTTTAGCCACGCGAAAATCCCCTAAGTGAGAGAAAAAATGGCCACTGTAAAAGACTACAACGAGGCTACACGACCCCTAAACTTGCAAAACACCGCCACACATACACACGACTTTTAGACAGGACCATACAAGGTATAAAATACACTATTACGAAGGATGCAAAAGCATCCAGACCTGCCTAACACATACACAATCCCCGACATTTTACACCACTAACTTGCACATGCTAACATTCACATTACAAAATGCGGAACTACACAGCTACACAAACGGTTCCCCCTCACATACACAGCCTATTTACACTACACACTTCACACATTGCTGACACTTACACCTCAGGTCACCAACAATGAAAATCTACATTGTATGCTGCAGTAACATCAAAACAGATTGTTAGCTCTTCAGCATATTGCTTCCTGCATATATTCATTACAAATAGGTAAAGTATATTCATTTATGATTTAATTAATTAATTATCGTTAAAAAATACATATACAGAAAACTTTTAAAAACACCACACGATCGCAATAAACGCCAAAGGAGTTCACTTCACGCCTCATAAGGAGCACCAAGGGTGCTCACAGGAGCAAAACTAAACCAGGGGAGACACTTGCAATGAGCACCAATTGCCATCAGCATGGACCTTGCAATCAGCGCCAAACGGGCTTTGAAGAACCAAAAAAACACCAACCCAGAGGCTCACAATCAACACTGAAGGTACTCCCACAACCAAAACACTTACTTTGTGTGCCAAACAGCATTCCTTGACTTACTATTCTATTGCCGTCATTTTTTTATAAGAAATTCAAAACAAAAAAAAATCCTTATTACCCTTCATGATAGTTATATCCAAAAAAATAATAATAAAATATCCGGTTCTTGTGATATGCACCTCAAAGATATATATTAAAGGTACTAATCAAAATACTAGAATATTAATCCTAAATAGGATACGCATTTATGTGGAAATGCACAGTATGGTTTTATATAGAACAATGCCTATAAATTCTTATTGAAGAAACATATTAACTAGTTCTGCTCATTTGGTGGTTTAAATCATCAGAAAACCAGAAATAAAAACATACGATTAAAATATATACAACGGTAAATTGCAGGTATCTATAGGTATAATGGTGACAGCGTCACTGCAGGTTGTATTACCACACTATATATATATATATTAGGAATATATTTTGTACAAAAAGTATCACATTTCAGTAGCCCTCTGTAACATCTGCCTGGCACCAGAAATATTGATTATAATATAATATAAATAAGAATGTCCAGCTTTAATATAGATGAAGGGCCTTATACATAAAAGACAGTTTATACATCAGTGAAGTTCCTGGTGTGGCCACATGGAGGTGAAATCTCTGGTCATATATTGGACTTAAGATCACACAGAAACAATGCACTAGAAGTATTAAATTACTTGGGCATTTTGCATATGGCAGTAAGTCTAAGCTATAGAACTGGTTCTTTCTGGTCCTGCCATGTAGAAGAATCTCTTTGTGCTGGACATCTGACCTGATCTGACCAGTGAGGTGAAAGAGGATTGAATATCATGGGGTAGAGTTGACCTATGGCTTTATAAGCGCAAGCACAACTTTGGAACATTCTTTTGTTGGACTCTCTCTCTTTGCTATTTATCTGGACATTTGAACGATTGATAACTTAACTTTACACCCACACACAAACACAGACAAAAGCACCATATCACATTAGACTATAGAATGTCTTTCTGGTAATTTAAGATATGTTGTTTTTAATATCATGATATTAATGTATATAATGTAGTAATGTATTCGTAGACTCATTTAATAAATTATAAATTATAAGAAACAAGAAGTGTGGATCTTATTATAATCAATATTATGAATAAAAATATAGTAAATTAATTAATAAGATTTGTAACACCTCTTAAGACCAAATAGATCTCTTACTTCTCTGCTGGGGGGGGGGGGGGGTCAAATCTCTCATGTATGGATATCAGATAAATATAAATATCACATTTGCATTCTGCACTGGATAGTAGAGAAACAGTTAATAAGTATGAGTAATAACTGTACATATGTCACTATCCATGACCCATGCATAGCCCAGGTGATATGTTACCCCATAATAACAAGACTTAGACAGCTCTTTGGATAAATAGGCCACTGTATTTATTTGTAAACATGATGATGTATAACCATAAATAATAAACAACTGAGGGGGAGACAGTACCCCCAACACCCTCAAACCACATCCGGGGCCTACTGTGATAGTACAGCCATACCACCATAGGTTAGGTACTCAACCCACCATAGGGTAGGGATTCAATCTTCGATGATCCCCAAGAGGACTATCAAATCTCGGCCATCGTTTGCTGTGACAACATAGAAAAAAAACACTTCCTTTATCATATTTTTTTTACAAAGACCAACAACACAACATCACTAAAAACCACTACCAAAAACTCCAGTTCAACCTAGCAATATCCCTCTTCTTTTTTAGACTACCGGGATGGGAAGGTGGGTACCTCACTCATGGCTAGCTGGGGGTAGATTGGTGCAGAGGAGCAAAAAGAGCATATAAAAAGCTCCACTGCTAGCTAGCCACTTCCTATGTCATCTCTCCGGTCTTTCCGGGTCATGAGACTCCTCCCCCCAACCCATGGGACCTGGGAGGTATACAAATCCCGGCATGATGCTCACCTATTGTATTAGCACTGAATTTTGGGAATAATGCAATGTATTGACCTGCACAAGACATGCATAGTTACATAGGGCCTCATTCTATTACCGGCCGTAAATCGGCCGTAAGGCTGCGATTCCTTGCGGGGGTTCTGTTAACTCGCGATTCTATTATACGGCCCCGCAAGGATCTCCTCTTACGGCCGGCCGCATATCTTGGAACCGGCCGTAAGCTCAGAAATATAAAAACTCAAAAATAAATTCAAGCCTGCACTGTACAGCTCTGTAAATGCTAGGGATCATATTGGGGGACATGAGGATTAAAAGTAACCCACTCTCAAGCTTGCACATCAGCCCAAACCCGAGTTCAAATTAACTGTTTATTTTCCGGCTGCGGCGTGGGCGGGTCTGAGGTGCTCCAAGCCCTCTGGACTTTTTACATGGATATTTTACGGATATTAAAAAACAAATATTTTACGGATTTGAGTATAGGGTAATTATGTGCTATTTTTGCTAACACCGAATATCACTTTATAGACTCTGCAAAGTGCAGGATGGCTTTATTTGGGCTATTTTATGTGCTTAATTGGTGCTAGCGGGACCTCTTTCCTGCAAGTAAGCTGCGGCTCGCTTTTAGCCTTGCAGAGAGGGTTCCCGGAGCAATTGAATTGCAAATAGGAATTTCTTACGGCCGATTTCCTTGCGCCGTTTAAGATCAAAGGATTTCCTCTGGCGCGAGCGGCCGCAAGAGATAGCAAGGCACCGGCCGCAAGCCTGCCGGAATCCCCGGCCGGAGAGGAATAGAATAGCCGAATAGCTTGCGGACAGTCCTTGCGGCCCCGCAACGGCTGCGGCCGCTAATAGAATGAGGCCCATAGTAATTGAGGTTGAAAAAATACTTTTAGTCCATTAAGTTCAACCTTTTTAGATCTCCTCTCATCTGCAATATGTGGATTTATTGATAATTGATCCAGAGAAAGGCGAACAGAACCCCGCCCCCAGTGAAACGTTGCCAATTGTCTCAAAAGGGAAATAAAGTATAAAATTCCTGGCGATCAGACTCCTTACTGGATCAATAATCTCTCTATAATTAACAAGGATAACCTGGAATGCCCTTTTTATTTAAGCATATATCCAGTCCCTTTTTAAAGTTATCTATCAAATCCACTGTCACCATCTACTTTGCTAGAGAATTCCACAGATTAACCACCCTTACTGTGGAAAATCCTTGTCTTTCTTTAAGGTGAAATATTTTTACTTTTAACCTCAAAGGTTGTCCTCTTGTCAGTTGCACACCTCTTGGCACAAAAAGTTAACACAGCAAAGTCTTATATTGACACTGGATATATTTATATAAAGTAATCATATCCCCTCTTAGATGCCTTTTGTCTAGAGAAAATAAGTTTAATTTGGTTAGTCTTTCTTCATAACTTAGCCCCTCCATTCCCCTTATTGGCTTTGTTGCCCTTCGATGTACTTTTTCCAGCTCTAAAATTTCATTTATATGTACTGGTGCAAAATTGTTCTCCATATTCCAAATGAGGGCGTACTAGGGATTTGTATAGTGGCATAATTATATTTGCTTCCCTTACTTCTATAACCTTCTTAATACATGCTAATATTTTATTTGCCTTTGCTGCTGCTTAGCATTGGGCACTGCTACCTATGTGGTTGTCCACAAGCACTCCCAAATCCCTTTAAATATCTGATACTCCTAGATTTGCTAAATTGCATGGCTATTTTTCCTTCCCTGATGCATAACTTTACATTTATTTGTATAAAATCTCATCTGCCATTTAGTCGCCTATTTCTCTAATTTATGCAAATCCCTTTGGAGGGAAAGTACATCATTATCTGATTGGACAACAGTGTCATCAGCAAAAATGAAGATAATATTTTCCAATCCTACTTCTAAGTCATAAATAAATAGGTTAAAAAGGAGAGGACCTAATACTGAACCCTGAGGAACCCCACTCACCACATTAGTTCCTGTCTTTTAGCCAGCTCTCAATCCATGAGCAGATATTTATTGCAATTCCTGTATCCCTTAGTTTGCTCAATAGTCTCCCATGTGGCACTGAATCAAAAGCCTTTACAAAATCCAAAAATATTACATCCACTGAGTTGCATTGATCCAAATTCCTACTAATCTCTTCAAAGAAACTAATTAAGTTTGTTTGACATGACATATGCCTCATAAATCTGTATTGATTCCTACTTATAATCTTGTTTAAATATACATATTCTTCTATATTATCCCTTAATATCCATTTTAAAAGCTTTCCCACTACAGAAGTGAGACTTCTGTTGTGGGAAAGCTTTTAAAAAGCTTTTTATACGTCTATAATTTCCTGGATTTGTTCTTGCCCCTTTCTTAAATATAGGTATCACCTCTGCTTTTCTCCAGTCATCTGGTAGAGACCCTGTGTTGAGTGAATCTTGAAAAAATAGATATAATGGTTTGGCTATTACAGAGCCCAGTTCCCTCAGTAACCTTGTATGTATTCCATCAGGACCTGGTGCTTTATTAACATTTATTTTTTCCAACCTCTTTTTGATTTCTTCTTGTGTTAACCAATTATTTGGTGAAGGTAGAGCATCCCTATTTTGTTGCAGTGTCCCAACCACTAGTACCTCCCTTGTGTATATTGAAGAACCTATTTAGCTCATCTGCCTTTTCCTGGCCACTAATTATCAGATGGCCTGTTTCACATTGTAATGTTCCTATAGCTTCCTTCCTGGCCTTCTTTCCATTAATATATTTAAAAAATATTTTAGGGTTAGTCTTACTCTCCTTTGCAACTAACTTTTCATTTTATGTTTTAGCCAGTCTAATAGCTCTTTTGCAAGCCTTGTTGACTTCCTTGTGCTCATGTAAAGCAGTCTCTGTCTCCTCTCTTTTGTATAATTTAAATGCCTGTTTTTTATTCCTGATATTTATCTTTAAGTCATTGTTAGGCCACATGGGATATTATTTACTTCTTCTACTTTTATTTCCACATGGTATATGATGATAAGTATGTTATATTTAGTAAGGATTTGAAAGCTGTCCATTTATGTTCAGTATTTTTACCCATCAGTTCTCTGTCCCAGTCTATACGTTGTATTTCTGCCCTTAGACCATTAAAATGTGCCCTTTTAAAATGAAGAGTTTTTGTTAAATTTAATCTCAGATGAGACTGTGTTGTAATCACTGTTTCACAAAGGTTGCTTTTTTTCACCATTTGATACTATATCAATATTATTTGTGGTAACTAAATCCAAACATCATTTCTAGTAGGCTCTTGTAAACACCTGCTCCCCTTAGCTGATCTGCTGGTCTCATTCGTCTAGTTTATTTCAGGGTAGTTAAAATCGCCCATTATTAGAACTTGCCCATGCTTAGCTGTATTTCCAATCTGTAACAATAATTGAAATTCCTCACTCTCAATAATATTTGGGGGTTTATAGCATACTCCTACCAATATTCTTTTAGAATTTGCTGCTCCGCTATTTAACACAAACATTCAACATTATCGCTAGTTCCAGCATAAATAACTTCTTTGACTATAGGTTTAAATTCAGGATTAACATACAGACAAATCCCTCCCCTCTTTTATCATTGCCCCTATCTATTTTTCCTGAATAGGTTATAACCATCCTGATTAAGAGTCCAGTCATGAGATACACCCCACCACGTTTCAATAATGCCTATTAAATCCCATCTCCTCCCCCTTGACTAGTTAATTTGTTTCTTACCCCCTCTACACTTACTACCTCATTACTTCTGTGACGAAGTGCCCTTCGCCACTTTGTCTTGGAGAGGACTGTTTGCCAGCCTCCTGCCTTTTGACTATGGACCGGCATTTAAATACTTTATTTTCCTATGCAGAAAGACTTTGGTTCCATGGCCATTGAACTGTATGTATGTGGTCTGAGCGCCATTCAGTAATAATGTGTGCTCAGACCTAAGCTATCTGCAGATATGTTCTGGGTTATAATATGTTGTGGTTATATCTGTAAAAATATTATATTGTGTGGTATGCAGTCAAATATCTTTGGTCTCATACACTTGGTCAGGAGTTGCCCCTCTGCCTCTTAATAGTATCGGCTAAAACACACAAGAGATAGCAGAACAAAAGGGTTTTAGCAGACAAGATGGCACCATGAACAATGGGGGTAGGGACTCTTGAATAATGAGATGACCTGGGGTTTCCCCATACTCCCAGCAGGGGAATAAGTGAGCTTAGAGATGTTACTCTCTCCACCGCCAGAGGTAGAATGAGCAGTTAGCCACGCCTAGTGGGTGGCTCCTGGGGGAGGGGACTCCTGGCTCCCACACCTAACCCTGTCTGATTGGCCAGAGGTAATTAGGGGTTGACCAAAGGTAGTCACTGCCCCTACTGTGTATGTGAAGTGTTTAAAAATGTGTTTTGTAATTAATAAAGAAGAGTTCACTGCTTGACCCTCAACACAGAGCTTATGTCTCGTTCTTGGGGGGATTCATGGGATGCTGTTACAGACTGACTGCCAGGAGTGTAAGCATCTTGGGGTGCTTTTCCTGTTCAGCTGCTAGCAGCTATTCTGTGGTGGTGGTGGTGTCCGGTGCCGTGCTTGTAGTCCTCGGCGCAAGCTAGGACGCGTCCATCAACGGAGGTACCCGGTCGGGGTGCTAGGAGATCCGTTACAACTTCTATCTAGTCTCCCCCCCCCACCTACTAGAGTGTAGCCATTCTACCAACCTTTCCCCTAGCGTAGCAGCTCCGTCTTCATTAAGGTGCAATCCATAAATGCTATATAGATTTTACCCAAGGAAGAAGTCAGCCCAGTGCTCTAAAAACCCAAATCCCTTCATAATGCACTACTATTTAGTCACGCATTAACCTCCATTAGCTCCTTCTGTCTCCCTGGGCTAGCACGTGGCACTGGTAGTATCTTGGAAAATACTACCTTGGAGGTCCTTGCCTTCAGCATATTATCTAGTTCTAGGAAATCATTCTTTAGGAATCTCTATCTATCACTAACTTTGTCATTGGTACCAATATGTACCAAGACTGCTGGTTAATTTCTAGCCCCTCCTAATAATTTATCTACCCGATCCCCAACATGCCAAACCTGAGCACCCGGGAGACAGCAAACTTTTTGATTGCTGGGATCTGGGTGACAATTCCCCCTGTCTACCTTCCTAATAATAGAGTCCCCTACCACCAAAACCTTTCTCTTGCTCTGCCTATGCTGCCCTCCCTCTCCTCCAGTAGAACTGTTCTCCTGACTGTTAAAGGGAACAGCTCTATCTGGCATTGCCATTCCTGAATGGACATCCCCAACAGTTTCACTCAATCTGGCAAATCTGTTGGTTTGTGCCAACTCAGAACTGGCCTGCCTCCTCCTACTGTTCCCCCTACTTCCCCTTGTTACTGTAACCCAGCTACCTCCATGGTCATCCTCACTAGCCGCATGTTTTTTGTATTTCATGTTTCAGACTACTACCAAGTCAAATAATGAATCAAGCAAAACAAATAATAATAATAATACCCCTGTAATGTAATACAAGAAACTCTTGTGCTCTTTCTTTTAATTCAAACAAACAGAACATTAAAACAAACTCATACAAAAAGCCTTGGGAGCCTGTTCTTAACCATTGGTCATCTGTAAGCCAGATCGTCTGCAACCCTGGGACCACCTGTGCACACACACACACACACACACACACATATATATATATACTAGCGACTTGCCCGTCAAAAAATGACGGCAATGTTATGTATATGTTTGTCAAGTTGTTTAGTTATTAACATATATTTTTGACACTTGTAAGTATTTTAATATGAACGTGTATTTTTGTAAAATGTTGATGTAATGGTTTTTTAAAATGTAATTAGTATCTGAAGAATTGTTAACTTGAATATACATTGAATGAATAGGAAAGCCAAAAGTAAAAAGCCTTTTTTAAACGTTGCAAATTTTAAGATGAAGTTTAAAATATATGTAAGCAATAACCATCAAAGTATATATTTTTAAACTTGAACTTTATTTTTTATGTAAGTTTAGAAGTTGACAAAACATTGGTATAATTTTGAACATTATAAACATGAACATAGTGAATACATTTTGTAAAGTAATTTTTTATTAAAAGTATTAACATTTGAATGTAAAAACAATTGACATTTAAATTAATCAGTATTAAAATTCAATTTCTATCACAATAATTGTTAACTTGAATATACATTGAATGTAGAGGAAGGCATACAGTCAAACTCTTCTTAAAACGTACGTAATTAAACTAATTTATTACTGAGCACATAAATTGGCGATAAACATTAATGTAGGTAGTAATCTTAAGATAACAGACAATATTTACATTGTGACTTAAAAGGTGCTTGACCTCTTAACATCCACTTTGTAATATGTTGAATGAAATAACTTGAAAATATATTTTTTAAACTTGTAACATTAGAAACATTAACATAGTGACTTAACATTTTAACATAATTTTTACTAACAATGCAAGGCAAGTATTTTGTGAGGCGAATCATTCATAAACATGACTTCCATTAATTATGACTGAATTAAACAACCAATTGTTATGTATTTTGCAATGCTTTTAAAAAATCTTGGCATCTTTAATTAGTATCCTTCAAAGTTATAGTACTTCATAGTAGACAATGTTTTTAGTAAAAATACGTCCATCTTCTAATAAATCACCTTGACTTTCATTGTTTTCAATGTAAACTTTAATAGCCTGTGGATTTTTGCACCTTGACAACGCAACGTACAATTGTCCATGTGCAAAAACTGGTTCTTCCAAGAAAATACCCACAGATTTGAAAGTTTGACCTTGTGATTTATTAATGGTCATGGCAAATGCCATAATAATGGGAAATTGTCTTCTTTGAAGTATAAAAGGGAGACTACTTTCACTTGGTGCTAAATCTATTCTTGGTATGAAAACTCTCTCTCCTCTATGGGTCCCAGTTAAAATTTCAGCATCTATAAAATGGTCCTTTAATTGTTGAACAATTAATCTTGTGCCATTGCATAGGCCTTTTTTGGGATTCATATTTCGCAGTAACATGATAATTGCACCTTTCTTTAGCTGCAAAATATGTGGTGGCATTCCAGAAGGAGTTAAAGAGTTTATGAATTCAGTCGAAAAGTTAGCCTGACTTTCATTGTCATCAGCAAGTACAGAATCAGCACTGTGATAATTTCTTTGTGGTGCATAAATTTTTTTTAAGATTTTATTATTGAGGATTAATGCATCTTTATTTTTACACGTCAGTATGACTTGGTTGGCAAGCTCGGAATATTCTTCGTTATTTATGCTCCCTTCAAATATAGCCGATATAATATCTTGTTGACAAATCATATGAGGTGGGATCTCTACAGTGTCGTCAGGTAAATGTAGTATTTTTTCTGTTCTGCCTTCTCCAATTTTAATAAGCCAATCATTGAAATCAGTTTGGCCTTCTGATCTCATATTTTGTTGCAGTTGAAGATGGGTAAAATGTTTCCATACTGTACTTGACTTTATACATGTTTCGATAATGTCAGTTCGATTGCCATGTACAACAACAGGTAATGTTTGTCTAAAATCGCCACCCAACAACATTACCTTTCCACCAAATGGAAAAATATTATCCATGACTTCACGAAGCAAACGGTCAATACATTGGAGGGCATAGCATGACATCATTGTGGCCTCATCTATTATAATTAATTTACATTTCTTCAATTTCTTTGCTTGTAAGGATGTCATGCGAATATCTGACACAGAATTTTCTAAAATAGGCACTGGCAGTTTAAATCCACTATGAACAGTTCTTCCACCTTCTAATAAAAGTGCAGCAATTCCAGTAGTGGCAAACGCCATTGCTATTTTTCCTTGTGCTCGTACTGAACTCATTAATAAATTGTACAAATATGTTTTTCCTGATCCGCCAGGTCCATCAAGATAGAAATAACGCTCTGTCACCATGTCATCATCTATAGCATTTTTAATGGCATGAAATGCTTGCAATTGTAGTGTATTTAAAGTTGCAAGTCTTTCTTCTGTTCTTTCTGCTTGTAGTTGAATGTCATAGTCTTCAAAGTTAATGTCATCTATAAGACCTGGATCAGGCAAATTAAAACTTGCACAACTTAATCCATGAGTTAAAAAGACTTCTTGGATTTCCATTAACGCTTTTAAGTGTGCAATGGGTTCATTGTATCGTCGCATAAAGTCTTCAGCCATATTACTTTTAAAAGTCTCCCACAAAGCTAATGCATTTGGAGCATTTGAGAAGATACAAATAAAAGCAAATTGTTCTCTCATCTGTCGCGGCATTTGACATTGTGCTGCTTCTTCTAAGCATCTTTCCCACTCTGTATCATCAGCGAGTAAGTTTCTATGTCTTGCAGCTAAATGGAAGGATTCATATACAATGTCATTAACAGTTCTTAAGTGTTCAAAACTTTGTGCTCCAGGAACATTTAAAAGTAATATCCGTAAGCAAAAACGTTCAACATCTCTTGGACTGACTGTGTAAATTCTTGGAATAATTTTATTGCCTCTGGTTTTTCTTGGTCTCCATAATCCATTCACAAAAACATAGTGATATGGAATTTCAATATATAAGTATTGTGTTGCTTCAGCATCAGTGGAATTTAATGCAAACCATGCAGTTAGTGTAGTGTGACGATCTTCACTTTGGGCCAATGCATTCATTTCATTTCCAGCATGGAAATAGACTAAATGTCGTTGTGGCAAATGTACTGCTAACCTATATACTGCATGCGATCTATCATGCATTTCAAATTTTAAAAGCCGCCACATAGCTTCTGGCGCACTGACATAGCGAGCATCTACATGAGATGCAAGTTCATCATGTACTAACTCACTACTTTCAGGGTTGTCTGCACTTTTGACGACTACAGTAGCTGCATCGTAACCTTTGTAAATATATTTATAGACATATTTAATTGATTTGATGGAAGTGCAGGCTTCTACGTTGATGTGGGCGTTGTACTTCATGAGTAAATGTGGATTGTAGGGTACTACATATCTATTGTCCACTTTTTTCCCACGAATAATGGCACTATCTCCTTCTCTTCTTTTATAAAGTGGATATCCATCACAATTGGCATAGGTTTTGTCTCTATAATCTTTGGGAAATTCTTTGGAACATTTATTATTTTCCATACATGGTGATTGTGGATTAAGGTCACCACAGGGTCCATGAATCATGCGATGAGTAACAATCTCATATAGTCTACCATATAGTTCTGGATCTGGTAGTTCAGCAACAATGACTGCATCCACTTTGTCTGAAGTATCTAATTTATCTTTTTCTTGAAGTATTATTAGAAGATGTGCATGTGGAAGGCCTCTTTTTTGAAATTCAATGGTATATACATAAGCAAGACATTTGCCAAATAACTGATTTATAGTGAAGTCACGTATTAATTCATTTAATTTAATCTTAAAAACTCTGGCTACTAAATCTGGTCGATCTGAAGCAGTTTGTCCAAGAAGTAGATTTATTGTAATTTCTGGCCATTGTGGATTACATGTAAATGTCACAAATAAATCGGGTTTGCCAAATTTTGTCACAATAGCCATAGCATCATTGTATCTTTCTCTCATATTCCGAGGAGATCCTTGAAAGGAAGATGGTAAAATGATGGCTTTGCCAGCTGTCATGTCTCTGCTTGTAGCCACGTTAGCAACATAGTCCATGAGTCCAGAATATTGTTCTACACGGAGTTTATCTTGTTGATATTTGATAAAGTTTAAATTATTTGCCTCAACTTGCAAATATGAATCAATAATCCATTGTTGTGTTAGTTTCCCACCACATAAAATTGGATTAAATATATTGCGAATGGCAATTTGAGCTACTTTAAATTCAAGCATAGAAACATTATTTCGGATTCTGCCTTTAGCATTTGGGTAACTGGGAAGAGTTAATTTTGGTTGCCAACCTGCTTCTCCGTGTGGGAAAAAGATGGGATATGTCATTGGATCTAAATTTGGACTTAAGATACTCATATTAATAAACGGTTGGTCCTCATTTCTAGGATATATTCGTATGTCTCTTTGAAATGGTGGTTCTCCTTCATCATTGTGAAACACCATTGCAACCTCATTTGTTGTTGGCAAGTTATAACGACGTTTATCAGTATGTCTGTCTCTTTTAAGCACCATATTAACCTTCGGCATTGGTAATTGATGTGTTTGTGAATGAAGTAGTTGTTCATTTTCTACTTCTGCCAATTTTTTATAAGCTTTACTGTAGGGATTGTTGTCCATAATATTATTTAGCTCTATGAAAACAGTGGGTAAGCATTTTTTATTTTCTTCCATCTGCATACGTTGGTCAACAGCTTCCATTGTATCTAGGACATATAGTTGAGCGAATTTTCTTTTATTTCCTTCCTCTGGATGTAAATGGGAAGTGCGATGATAAATTTGTCCTTGGACTTTAAAACAGTAAGGACCATGTCCTGGTACATTAGCAGCCAATGTTGCCCCCATAGATGCAAATGATATGGCACTATTGTAGGATCTTATGTTTGTCTTAAAATTTTTGTAATTTGGAAAAGTAGGTTCAGTCAGAATATTTAGTAAATAGGTTGGAAATTGTTTCCTTTGTGGAAGTTTGAACTTTCCTTTTTGACAACAACTAATAAATTGTCCATCTCGGGGTCTCTCCTGTTTAAAATAATAAGCCTCACAAAATTGACATTGAGTAGTCATGTCCCCACAACTATGAACCTCTACTGCTAAAGACTTCATTAAAGGACAATTTGCAATGCATATTGGATGTTGACTTTGATATTCATCAGATGAAAAGTCATGAAATGTTTCAACAACAGGTTCTAAATGTTTAGTTTTTTTCGTACATTTTCTTGGTATATGTTGGACTTGTTCGGTTGAAATTTCCTGTAAGTTTTTAGTAAGAGTTTGTAAATGCTTTTTTTTGGTAGTTTTTTTTTTTTGGTCTGTCTTGACTGGTATGTTGTAAAATGTCATCTGATGTTTTAGGAACAGTTTGTAAATGCTTTATTATTTTTTTATTTATTTTGGTTGTATGTTTCATTTTTGCAGCGGATATTCTTTTATTTGCAAGTCTTTTGCGTTCTTTTTCTCTTCTAATTTCTTTCTCCTCCGGTGTCTGCTGGGCGGCCCATCTCTCTTGTCTTTCTCTAGTTTGACGTCTTTTCTTCTCTTCTTTGGTCTCGTTATCAGCCATATTAATCTGTAAACGGAAACAAATAAATGTAATTGTGTATATTTAAATTTGTAATTCCTGTTAAAGATGATTGTGCACAATTGTTGAAATAAAAGGCAAATCATGAATGTATCATTGATATTTAGTTAAATTTATAATTCCTGTCTTCAGTGGCTCAGAATTTTTCCAATGGAATACTGCTGTAAATAAGCATGTAACATATTTATTTAAAATAATGGTTGTATTTATTAAAAACTTTGTTTGTGGATAGATATTTACCACTGCAAAACTTCTTTGCTGAAAAAAAAAGTGATGTGGTTATTGAGCTATGTATTGCATAGTAGCAATTTAAATAAAATAAGTGAGATAGTAAATTAATTAATTTATTTTTCTGTTGAGACGGATGCAACTGAAACCAGTTTCTTTAGTGTTATTCTTTAGTAGTTATTATAGTTTACCTTGGTTGAAGTGTGATTTAAATCCGAATGTTTGTTGCTCCTCGTTTCAAAATCGTTGTCCAATGGTGTGGTCCTCTGTCGGAAGTCCTCGTCCGATGGTGTGGTCCTGTCGCGATAGCCCCTGTCCGATATTGTGGTCCTGTGGCGATATTCCTCGTCCGATGTTGTTGTCCGTTGGTGAAAGTCCTCGTCCGATGGTGTGGTCCTGTGTTGAAATTCCTCGTCTGCTGGTCTGGTCCTGTGTTGAAATTCCTCGTCTGCTGGTCTGGTCCGAGTCCTCGTCCGATGGTCCGGTCCGGTCCTGTGGAAAAAGTCCTCGTCCGATTGTCTTCACGCAGTATCTGTTGTAATGTAAAATAGAAAATGTTGTTTGAGTGAAATGTCTTTTAAATAAGTAAAAAATGTATTAATTTTGCTGTATTGTATCAGTTATGTTTATTTTTTTAAAAAAATTTTTTTTTAACTTTCTGTACAATCCCAAGACTTTTGTTATTCTTATTTAAGGTTCTTAGTAAGGCTTGTGGGTTGTGATATATTACATAAGAATATGAATTTATTTTGCTATGTGTTTATGTTAGTTTTTGTACAATCCTGTTTTGTGCACACCACTTGTGGTATACTTATTTAACCTTTATTTGGATGGTTATAGTTAGTGAAACATGAAATAATATAATTAATGTAGTTTGCTATGTGTTTGTGTTAGTTATTGACAATCCTGTTTGGTGCACATCACTTGTGCAAAACTAATTTCTTCTTGATTGTACAGGTTATAATTTGTTAAACATTAAAGAAGAATGTTAATATAGTTTGCTATGAGTTTGTGTGCTTTTTTATACAATGCTATTAGGTGCACAACACTTTTGTTATTCTTATTTTTGGTTATTTGTAAGGCTTATAGGTTGTTAAACATTTAGTCCCTCATTCAATTGCGATTTTGCCAATTGAATACAGCTCTAAATAAGCACATAATATATATTTTTTAAAGAAGTTTTTAGGTAGTGAAAACCGTGCTTTTGGATAGATGCTTAATAACTAAAAACTTCTTTAAAAAATATATGTGATGTGCTTATTTAGACCCCTATTCAATTGGCAAAATTGCAATTGAATGAGGGCCTTAATAAGAAATTCTGTTTTGTGTGTAGCAGTTTGTGTGTCATTGAATTGCGATTTGGCTAATTGAATTGTGCTGTAAATGAGCACATAGCATATTAGCATATTAGTTAAAATAATTTTGTAGTCATTGAAAAACTGTATTTTTGATATTTTTTTATTAACTAAAACCTTAGTTTTAAGCTATTGTTATGTTGTTATTTAGAGCCCTATTCAATTGGGCAAATTGCAATTGAATGAGGGCCTTTGTGTGTACCATATGTTGCATAGTTTGGCCCTCATGCAATTGCATTTTTTACAATATAATAGTACTGTAAGGCCGTAATTGAATTGCAATGTAGAAATTTGAATAGGGTTCTAAATAAGCACATCACATATATTTGTTAAAATAGCCATATTTAATTTTCCAAAATAGCAATTGAATAAGGGCCTTTGGTTACTGCATTTGTTATATTGTGAGCTACTTATTCAATTGTGTTTTGGCCAATGGAATAGAGCTCAATATCATCACAGAGCATATGTTTGTACGGAATTTTGTATTTAGTGAACTTGTATCCAAAAGGAACGTGTTCACAAAAGAAAAATTTCCTAAAAAATAAGCTCTGTGCTTATATAGAGCCCTATTGAAATGGGCAAATCACATTTGAGTGAGGCCCTTGGGCATTAAAGACATATAGGTCCTCATTGAATTGCAATTTTGCCAATTGAAGAGGGCTCTATATAATTACATAACATATTTATTGAGCAAAGTTTTTAGTTATTGAAAACCTTGATTGTGGTTAGAAGTTCATTAACTAAAAAGTTCTGTTTCCAAAATATGTTATGTGCTTATATAGAGCCCTATTGAAATGGGCAAATCACATTTCAGTGAGGCCCTTGGCCATTAAAGACATATAGGTCCTCATTGAATTGCAATTTTGCCAATTGAAGAGGGCTCTATATAATCACATAACATATTTATTGAGCAAAGTTTTTAGTTATTGAAAACCTTGATTGTGGTTAGAATTTCAGTAACTAAAAAGTTCTGTATAAAAAAAATGTTATGTGCTTATATAGAGCCCTATTCAAATGAGGAAGTTGCAATTGAATAAGGCTCATGGTTATTTCTTGTTTATACTTAATACTTTACCTTGATAGAAGTTTTGAATGACAGACGGTCCCCTCCTGCCAATCTTAATCCGCCGGTCTTCTTTTAGTGTCTGTTTGAAAAAGAAAGTGAAATAGTTATTTGTATATTTATAATTTCTCATCTAGCAAAGCATGTCCTTTTGAGCATGTAATGTGTTCTTGTATCTTACCTCTTCAAATTTGTTGGTGTTCTTTAAAAGGGATTGTGCTTCACAGTGCACGGTGCAAATTGTTGAGAGACGCTGTTGATGCAGAGTCTGTTTGAATATGAAACGAAATAGAAAGATTCAGCTTTATCTGATGTATTGAATTGCAGTAAATTAATTCAATTAACCTTAATTTTTGTTGGGGGCTACACACATATCTCACATACATGAAGCACATTACATAGTTTAATGTAATTATTTTGTGTACGTGTGACATATCAGTATACATGAGTCAAATTTAAATGGTTAAATTAACATTATATTTATTTTTTCCAACACACATAAATGTGTGTGTGTGAGATGTAACTATAGATGATACACATATATGTGCATGTGACATATCAGTATACATGACATATAATGTCATTAAAATGTAGTTGTTTACTGATTTTGTTGTAAGCTAATTTTGTTGCATTGGTAATACACATAAATGTGCGTGTCACATGTCACTATACATTATAGACATATATGTCGGTGTCAGATGTCACTATGAAGGGGCAATACACAGAAATGTGCGTGTCACATGTCACTATACATTATAGACATATATGTGCGTGTCACATGTCACTATACATTATACACATATACGTGCGTGTCACATGTCACTATGAAGGGGCAATACACAGAAATGTGTGTGTCAAATGTCACTATACATTATAGACATATATGTGCGTGTCACATGTAACTATACATTATAGACATATATGTGCGTGTCAGATGTCACTATACATAAAGCTCTGTTTAATTTTGTTTGGGAGCCTATACACATAAATGTGCCATACATGATGACTACATAAATCCTAGTTTATTTTTTTATTTGTTTGACCTGACCTGATAATAAAATGTAATATATTATAGCTTACCTGTCAGTTGTAATTTGCACAATGTAAAGTAGTAAATTTGTAAAGAATTGTCTTCTCAAGTAAAAGCAGCAGTTATCTCAGAAGTCACTCCGTTGATCACCTGAGGAGAAATGTATTTTTTAGTTGGAAATAGGCAGTATTTATAAACTTGTAGAAAGTTCTGGAAAGTGAGACCGTTAGAACGCAATACGCATGCGCTATTTGCGCTCCAGCTTACAATTTGCGTTCCATCCGCCATTTTAGGCGTATTACTGTTCAAAATGGTGTTTAATATGATTGTGATACGTTCCGCATAGTATGTGTTTCATTATTGCGAGTAAGTGTAGTGTAGTTACGTCTGAAGCCTCGTTTTCGTTTTGTTCGTCGGCCATTTTTTCTCTCGCTTAGCGATGGTATTAGTGTCTAAAGTGTTTATTTTGATTTAAATGTAGGTGTAACTTGTTTTTTTGAGGTGCTGGCTGGTTCCTCTTGCTGTAGGTAAGCTTTTTATGTGTTTGTTGTGTGTCTTTGTTAAGTTTTAAATGTTTGTATGTCGGCGTGTTGCGTCCGATGTTTGCGAACTCGTAATGTGTGGTAACGTGTCTCGTATGGTGTTTGCGTGTGTAGCATGGTGTTTGCGTGTGTAGCCTCGTTTTCGTTTTATTCGTCGGCCATTTTTTTTGTCGCTTAACAAAGTATTTAGTGTCGAAACTCTTTTATTTTGAGTGCAATTAAGTTCTAAGTTGCATTTTTGAGGTCCTGGGTGCTTCCTGTTTGTGTAGGTAAGGTTTTTATGTATGTGCTGTGTGTATGTATTGTGTTTGTAATTTTGTAATGTTCGCGAGTTGCGTCCGAGTGTTGCGAGGCCGTAATGTGTGTGAACGTGTGTGGTATGTTGTTTGCGAGTGTCGTAATGTGTTTCAACGTGTGTCGTATGTTGTTTGCGAGTGTCGTAATGTGTTTGGACGTAAACTTTTTTTTTCAAGGGTCGCAGTTGCTGCAACTGAAGACCTCGCTTTGCGAGGTCCTCAGGTGCTGGCATGGAGCGCCTGCGGCGCTCCAAGCCAGCAACTGAGGCCCTCGCTTCGCGAGGGTCCTCAGTTGCTGGCAAGGAGCGCCTTCGGCGCTCCATGCCAGCAACTGAGAACCTGGCACAGTGCCCTCGCTACGCGAGGCCCGCGACTCGCTACGCGAGCCCGCAGCGTTAGCAACAACTCGTACGCTCACAACTATATATGTGATATATATATATATATATATATATATATATATATATATAATTGAAGAGTGAAGCAGCCGTGAATGTCCAGTAATCTAGTAATTTAGTAATTATCAATCCATACATATATATATAGAATAATAATGAGTATTGCAATAAGATAAAATACAACTATACTCGGACATAGAAGAATTCTTCAGGAGATTAAGACTGGCAGAATTTTTCTACAACAAGGGACATACCACAACATCATTAGACTGTAGTAACAAGAAAAAAAATACATATTTCAACCCACAACCTGGTCGTAACATCAGACTGGACAGTTATATAGAAAGCTTTCGCCTGAGAACTGCATCCATTATAACAACACAATATAAAAGAGACTTGCACAATCTTACTCCATCAGAAATAACTGCCATAACGTTTTTAAAAAACAACTCCAACATCACCATCAAACCGGCAGACAAAGGAGGTGCAGTTGTTATCGTGAATACTCAGGACTACATAAATGAAGCCAACAGACAACTGTCAGACAACACCTACTACAAGAAACTGAACTAGGACCCTACAGAAATATATACTCTTCAACTTAAAAAACTCCTCAAAACATATCCTAAAAATATACATCAGGAATTAGAACAACTAATCCCTGCCAATCCTACAACTGGGACTTTCTACCTACTGCCACAAAACCATAAACCAGGCAACCCAGGGAGACCAATTGTTACAGGTATGGACACACTGACTGAACAGATATCTGGATTTGTTGAAAACATCCTTAAACCACTAGTCAGTAACACCAGTAGCTATATACAAGACACCACTGACTTTCTCAACAAACTCAGTCAGATTAAAAACCTACCTGCTAACACACTACTTGTTACCATGGATGTAGAGTCTCTTTACAGTAATATCCCACACAAAGATGGCACTGAGGCATGCTTTAGGTTTCTTTCAACAAACAAGCAAAACAATAAATATGGCCCTGATGTTATTGTTAAACTAATAGAATATATCCTTACCCACAACTATTTTACTTTTAACCAAGATACCTACCTACAGATGATGGGAACTGCCATGGGTACCAAAATGGCTCCACAATATGCAAATTATTTATGGCTAATCTAGAAGAAACATTCTTATCTGTATCCATTTACAAACCATACAAATACTACCATTACATAGATGATCTGTTCATCATCTGGACAGAAGGAGAAAGCAAACTCAGAGACTTTCATAATTCATTCTTCACCTTCCATTCATCTATAAAACTTAAAATGGATTTCTCCACAGAACAGGTAAACTTTCTAGACACTACTTTATCCATCACCAATGGCACTCTCCACTCATCTATATATAGGAAACCTACAGACAGATGTAATTACCTACACAGCTCCAGTTTCCATCCCTCCCACACCAAACAAGCCATCATCCATAATCAAGCTATTAGATACCATCGGATTTGTTCAAACACTGGAGACCGTGATAAAAATTTAAAAACACTGTCTGAATCTTTCAAACAAAAGGGTTACAAACCCCGTATTATTACCCCAAAAATATCAACTGCCATCAAAATACCCAGAGAACAACTATTAAACTACAAAACAAAAGAAACTTCTTCACGTATACCTCTAGTGACCAGATACCATCCAATTTTAGAGAAAATTAATTAGAAAATAATTAAAGATTTACAACCATTACTAATTGAAGATACTGAATTAAAAAATATATTCCCAAAACCTCCCATCCTTGCATTTAAACAACCACCAAACCTGAAACAAAAACTTGTCAGCAGAAAATTGTCCAATGAACAACTGAATACAAAAAATGGAACTAAACCTTGTAACAAACGTGCCTGTAAATTATGTCAGCACATTTGTAATGATAATACAGCCACACATAACAACAAAACCTATAACATCAAGGGATCATATTCATGTACATCGTCAAATGTGGTTTATATGATACAATGCACTTTATGTGACACAGGCTGTTACATTGGAGAAACCGGCCCAAAAATGCATTTAAGGATGAATTTACACAGGCATTCAATAAGAAAACATAATGAAGGCAGTTATTGTAGCCCAGTAGGACACCATTTTAGCCAGAATGATCACTCCATCCAAAACTTAAAAGTCAAAATACTCAGAGGAAAATTTAAAAGCATCCAAGAGAGAAAAGCATTTGAAATAAAGATGATCACATTCTTCAACACTAAAAACACAGGACTTAATATAGATTTGGGCTTTCTAACACATTATCAGAATTTCATATGATTTTTTTTTCTTATACAATAACAGACTTAGCACTCTTAGTGAGATGTTTGTCCAACAGGAAAGATATAACTGTGGACTACAGTGTTCTGCTTTTTCATGTATATATTTATGTATATGTGTATATAATATGTGTATATATGTTTCCTTTGCTATGTTGTATTTATTCCCCATATTTGAATTTACCTGATGATGTCAGATGCTGTCCCAACTCTCTCTCTGCATCTGCTGTTATTATTCAAACTGAGGGTTCCATCTCATGTAGTATTGCTTGAGACTTGATAAAGGGAGGCTAAGCCTCTTGAAAGCTCGTCATTATAAATAAGACGTTTGTCCAATACAAAAGGTATCAAATTATATTGCAATACTCATTATTATTCTATATATATATGGATTAATAATTACTAAATTACTATATATATATATATATACATATATATTTGTGGTCAGGTCACTCTACCAGTGATCGAGTGCATCGAACCATTGCTTACCAGCGATGGGAATGCCCTTGTGGACATTTGGGAGAGGGTCCCCCCACCCCAGGCAAACAAGCTGGACATAAATATGCAGTTGGGCCCCTCTCCTCATGTAGCTGAGGTGTGGCTGATTGCTACGCCCTATCCGGCCTCCGAAGAGAGCCGAGTGATGGTGAAAGCGTGATTGCATTGGAGCCTTGGACACGGATGAGGGTCGGAATGTTAGCCGATTCAGGTAAACCCCCCCTGATTCAGGTAAAGCCCAACCCGAAAAGGTACAGGAAAGTTTGAAAACCTAGCAGACTTAGGCCAAAATTTGCGAAGCAGACTTAATGAAACCTAAAAGGCGTAGCCTTGGACATGGACAAGGGATGCAACTTCGCAAATTTGAGTCCAAACCCACCGAAGAAGGTATAGGAAAGTTGAGAAACTTGGTAGATTAGGCCAGAACTAAGCATGTAAAGCAAAGGCTGAACCTTAGACTCGGATAGCTTAGAAGGAGTAGACACTTGTGTGAGATACTGTACTTATCCGAGATAACTTCTGCAAGATACTGTATTTGTACCTATCCCTGATTTCCCCAGTACCTCTCCCAGCACCTTACCCAGCCCTCCCCTGTACCTCCCACAGCCCTATTCTTTTACATTCCGCAGCCCTCCAAGCCCCGGAGCCCTCGTTGCACCTCCACAATTCCCCTGTACAACTCACAGCTCTACATGCAATTCCCCAGGGATAGTTAAAGGGTTATTGTTGAGTTAACTCATTACTGTCACTGGAAAGTGACTGCATTGTGACAAATTAGCTCATTTTTAGCAATGGTATGGTAAATTATTTCAGCCCCCTTCTGGATTACTATCTTGTCATGGTGAAGTGGCCTGTGTATTTCAGTGAAGCTGCAAGTTAAACTATGTAGGCTCAGCCAAGATGGGAGGTCATAGCAGAGAGATCAAGCAAATTGTGGTCCACTAGAGAAGGAACTGGCAACCGCGCCAGTATCTTTAACAAGAAAAACGTATTGATAGGCACAACCAGACACAAGACGTGCCTGGTGTGCTGAGTCCATAGGGTCACAGAGAGCAAGACATTACTGAACAACTAAACTACAACAACTGTTGCATATAACAGTGATATGGAGCCACCAAGTTACATTTATGACCTGAATGCATCAATCACAGTTGGAGAAAGAGGTTGAGAAATATGAAAATAAATATTTTGTTAATCAAATGGGATTCATGTGCTAGTTGTAGAAAAATAGACCTTATGCTACGGAGCACATACTTTCTCAGTCCTGAGAACACAATAGGGGTGATGCAGGAAGTCTTTGAGGGTCCCTTGCAGCCCAAAATTGACATACTCTAGTATACTTTGATCAGTATTATAATAACTCAAATATTCCATCATCAGATAATTTTGCTTGCCTCCAGCTCACTGGCTGTCAAATATTTTGACGGAGTACAGACATTTGCTTCTGTAAGCAGAGCTTATTAACTGTGGGCTGTTGATCTCACAGCTGTTCATAGTTCTAAAAGACATTTCCGTTTATAGACCTTGGTAAGTTGGCGCACCACTCATTGTTTGTAGAAGAGGCAAAGCATCTGGTTGGAAAGCACATTCTTGTATAGCTGAGTCTGTTGAAAGAGAACAGGTCCCATTGTTAACAGTTAGTGTGTACAAAGCTTGTATAATTGAACGGCAGCAACTCAAGCCAGTGTGCCAATTGGGCAATACAAACCAGAATCCAAAACATATATAGTCGAAAGTGCTGCTGTGGGCCAGTGATAGTTAATAAAATATTTTTTTTACATAGGATGACCACTAACCAAAAATCTTTACAACCATGATCTTTTGCTAAGGTGACTTTATGCTGGACTAGATCAAATATTGAGTGACCATTTTGCAACTGAGTCAGGCTTAAAATGCTCAGAAGAAAAGTTTGGCACTGTCATTAAATGGATTCCCTCTAGCTAACTTTGGGCCTCATTCAAATGAGATTTGGCCAGTTGAATAGGGCTCTATATAAGCACAGAGCATATTTTTTTACAGAAGTTTTCAGTTAGTGAACTTCTATCCAAAAGCAAAGTCTTCACTAACTAAATACTTCTGTAAAAAAATATGCTCTGTGCTTATAAAGAGCCCTATTCAATTGGCCAAATCACATTTGAATGAGGTCCTTTGCTAGTAGGGGGTTAATGGGGCTTAGTGGTGTTTAGTTCCTGGGAGAGAGTAGGGTGGTGGTTGTCAAAAAAACTTGGTCCATCAATGCTGTCAAATGTGAAACTCTGCTACTCCAGTCCAACAAGAGCTTCTAGCAAGCAATACCTGACCACTTATGCAACAAAATCAGTGAATTAAAGGGCCACTGTAGTCTGAAATTTCTATCATGCAATTTAAAGATCATATTTTATATATTTAAATTTTTTGTATGAAAAATAAGCGGTTATAGTGTAGAAAAATTAGCGTGAGACAGTATGGGATTTTTTGACTCCTCCTTTTTCCTCACATGTTGCAGGAAGCTGAATGTCACTGAGATTTATGACTACCAGGATTTCAATAATATTGTGCTTTTATTAAAATGTATTTAAGTGTAAACCTATTAGGAAAACACAATTAAAGGGCTCTCTATAAATGCTTGTTTATAATTAATCTTAATTGATTGGTAAGACAAAAACAGAACAAACAGAGGCCCCCATGCTACTCGGCGGTATAATTTGCAAAAGACCCTAAAATCTTCTGCAGGAACTTTTTTCCCTACTTTGCATACTTTTCACTTGCAATATTACGTCACTCAGCCCACATCAGTAAATCTTACCTTGTACGCAAGAGATTTCAGGGTAGTAAGTATGATCAGTATATTACACAAAACCATGCTTTACACATGAGAAATGGCTTTAGGAAACAACAGAAAATGAGAACGTCATCAAAATTATAATGAGTGAGAACAAGCGGTGTAACTGCGGCTTTATTTATATATATATATGTATATATATATATATATGTATATATATATATATATATATATATATATATATATATATATATACATATATACTGTATAGTATTTATTTATTTATATTTATTTAAATTAAATATATGTGACAATTATATTTATAGATATAATGTTTATAATTAAAAAATATATCTATTGGAAATCCCCCCCCCTCTTTTTCTTTTTACTGTTTTTAGTTCATATTTGTATCAGTATTGCTTTTTGACTTGATAAAGAGAGGATTATCTCTCGAAAACTTGTCGCTATATCATGAAAAAGCTTGTCCAAAAAAAAAGGTATCACTTCAATACACTCACAGCTACCTCAATCTTTTTATATATATATATATATATATATATATATATATATATATATATAAAGAGTATATATATATATATATATAAAGAGTGAGGTAGCCATGAAATCAGTGGAAAAGTTTGCCTTAATTTTTCGTCTTGAAGCAGTCAATTGTAGCAGTTCTCTCGCAATGTTTCAAGAATGAGTGATTATCATATCTAGGGAGATTTACTTTGCTCGTAAACATGGTGTAAACTGTGATATAGGGGATTAGCATTGAGGACATAGGCCGCCATTCAATTGAGCAAATTATAGTTGCAAGACCCTGTAAAATAATTTGCTATTCAGTTAGCGTCTTTGAGGTAGGCAGGTTAGAAGCTCAAAATCCCTGTGATTGTCAAAATCATAAGTTTGACCCATCTAAGCCTTTGATCTTTCAAGCCCATAAATGTTACAATCGCAAATTGCTATTCAATTGCTACAATTCCTCAAGCCCGCAATTGCCTTCAAATCCGTCAATGGCAAATGTAGAAGAAAATCAGGTTAAACACCTGATCTTGGAACTATAAATGCAAATAAAACATCAATACTGCACTTTAAAAGCCAGGGAAAGCAATGCAAGACATTCGAATTGATTGCAACAGTCTCAAGCTCGCAAATCTGCAATAAAATTTTTATTATTTTACGTTTTATTTTCGTGTTATATCAATCTCGGTAATCAAGGAGTTAATACTTATCAGGCCACCCACATGGACTAGAGCAATATTGTCATAATTTTTTTATATTTTTTACATTTCCAGATTGTGAGTCCGATCGCATATCAGATTTCTAAACGCTAATTGCTTGTGGTTTAACCTCCATGTTTTACCGACATCATGATGACGGTCTCATTTACTATTGGATGTTTCTAAATCTGTAGTTACGGGTTTGCTTAATTGATCATAATGATGCCCTGAAATGCTACTTACGGGTGCATGGTTTACGGTTTACGCTTTTGGCTTGTTCAATTGAATCGCTCTGTAACTGTTGCAATTTTCAAGCCCGCAGACTTACGGCCTGTATGAAGGCAACTGCTGGCAACTGTAATTGAATGGAGGCCATAGTTTTTATATGTTCCCTCATTTAGTCTTAATTTTCTTTAATTAATATAAATTATTTTCTGCGTCAAACAATATGTGATATACAAAACATGCTCTGTCTTTCTTTCTAAATAGTATATTTTACATATAGGAGCACAGTGGCTCTTTAATTTCATGACGTGTGATTGATAAATAAAATGTCTTTCCAGAGGATAAGGTAGGGACAAAAACAAAAAAGAATTCACGCATGCCTGGAATAAGCGTAAATCAAGTTTGATTAAAATATATTGTTAGGTAGATAAGTGACATGTTAGAAGGGCCCATTTGTTTGTCATTGTTATCAACTCTATTTTTCTATGTTTTTCTATGTTTTTATTATTGTACATGTACTGTATGTAGACACCTACAATTCTTTGCAATGTGTTCATATTGTTTTTGCCTTGCACTTAACCCATGTATAGCGCTACAGCATATGTTGGCGCATTACAAATAAACAATAAAAACAAATGAAATAATCTCCAGTTATATAACTCATACAGTGAGAGTTTCCAGCAAGCGTCTCTTATTCATACAGTATTGAGGGATAAAGAATGATTTTAATTTGTACATGTTTTCCTCATTTATCTTCAGTATTGCTTCTCATTCAGAGTGGGACACAATGGAAACCTTATAGAGATGAAAACCCTGTAAAATAGTTCAACTGCAGCTCTAAGTTCCCTAAAGAAACAAGCTCCAGTGTAAAGCAGCTGTTGGCCTTTTGTTCCTAATACTGCAATAACTTTTCTGAGCAGAGCTATGGGATATTTATGGCCTATTTAAAATTCCTCAGCAGTGAGTTATATATTTAATCGCCAATTCTCTATTAACATATTTTTATAAACTGCTACATTCTCCGTTATGTGACTTAACCTACTTTGATTGAGATCAGTACATGTGCGCAGTACAATAAGTGGAAAATATTAAAAGGCCATTTCTGTCATATTAGTGAGTTTCATATTTAAGCGACAGAATATGACAATTAGAAAATGTAAAATTAAATGAACAAGAAAGTCTAGAAAAAATAATCTTGTAAAAGTAAAGGTTATTGTATTGACAGTGTATTGTAGCAGGGACTATAAGTTTCATTATCAAACTCAAAGTGAAATTGTAAACTTTAGGCACATATATAGTTGTCTTTTTTTTTTTGGAATGAATACTATGCATTGTTCTTTAAAGAAATACATAAAGAGATGTAGCTCAAAACAAACCGTGTGTCAGAGATTTTACAGGTTTCTGGTACAGGTGGATGACAAAGCAGCAAGCAGTCATCTAAAATTACTGCAAATCACTTCTAACTGTTCACTACTACCAAAATCTATAATACAATGCTGCCACCACCAAAATAATAAAAAAAAAGCTGCCCCAGGGTATACATACCCCATTACACACTTTAACAAACTTTTCCAGTAATGAGAGGCCCTTAAGTACACAGAGATAAAACCTAGTGGATTAATATATTAATTAAGTCTGTATAATTACACAGTGTATTGATAATAGAAGTTTAAATGGATATAGTTACCTAGTGACATAGTAATTTAGGTTGAAAAAATACTTTAGTCCATCAAATTCATGACCCATGCATGATCCATTCAGGCTAGTTGATGGAATAACTGACACGACAACTTGAGTTGGGAGAAACAACGGGCCACAGCTTTATTTTAACACAATGTAAACAAACAACCGTAACTTATTCAGATGACTAATTTAGTCCTTTCCTTCCGGGGGAGGAGCCCGGCCACGAACAGTAACCTCACGCTTTGAGCCCTGCCCAAAGCCCCAATGCTTATCTTTAAGCACGCCCTGTGAGGTGGGGCCATCGCCCCCTTAGGCCAGTGGGCCGGGCAACTCACCTCCCGCCACGGAGCATGCGAGGGACGCCTCCCGAGGCTGCGATCCCCCCCTGCTGGACATTAAAGCCAAAGCCCGCAAAACACTCTCCCTAAACTCCAACATCATCAACTCGTACCCTATTTCCGTAAGATGAACCTTATCCTTTGCGAAAAAATCATCTGCGCCGGCCGGTTCGAAATCTTTATACCGGATGGCCGAGAAACCTTGTTTTCTCACAAAGCTCGCAATCTGCTGGTTTATCTTCTGTCTAGCCTTATCTAAGCATACTGGGTCGCGCGCGTTACGCCATGATCTTCTCTTGATCATCTCAGACCAGATAAGGAACGTGCCAGGGAACTTCTTCACCCATTTCTCGATGTCTCGTCTCATCACCTTTAGCATTCGTCTCATGGGAACTGTCCCCAAATCGTTCCCGCCGGCATGAAGAATGATAAGACTGGGCTGCCCGTAACGCTGCGCGTACGTTTCCAAGAGGCCGTCGAGCTGCGCCCATCGCAGACCCCGAATACCACACCACCTTACGCGTAAGTCCGTAACAGGAAAGCCCAGTTGTGCCTTTTCTTCGGTAACTGCGGCTAACCTATGGGCCCAGTACACGTAGGAATGGCCCACAATCCATAGTTGCTTCTGTTCCCCTGAAAGTAGAAAGCAACACCATTAAACCACTGCATTTGGCCGAACATAGGAACGAAAACGGTCTGAGTCCCACCTCCCGATGCGCTTTACTGCCGCGTCGGGCAACCCCAACCTAGCCGCTTCAGTGGCAGCTCCAATCCGAAAGGAGTGTGTCCCAAAGTCAGACCGCTTGAACCCGAGCCGATGCAGTGCGCTTTTATAAACTCTTTTAAACTGATACACAGACAGTGCCGTTCCATCGGCGTGGACCAGCAGCGAACACCGTCCCACCGGTCGCTGCTTAAGGTACTCCACTACACATGCATATGGGCAACACTCTGTGCCAACCTGATGCAGAACCACTTCTCTTCCTTTACCCACTTGGTCGGTCTTTGACCTCCGCAACCACAATACCACCGTACCTTCCCTGAGGCAGGTATCCACCAATTGCAGACCCCCCGAACCGTGTCTACTGTTCGCGACTAACTTCCCTATCCTAAACGCTCCGAAGAACGCCAGGGAAAAAGCCGTTCGGAAAAGTAGAGATTCAAAGGGATCCCTGCAAACCACCACCAATTCCTGAGCCAATCTCAGCAACAGCGCAAATGTTATTGGCCGCCTACTATCTGGCCTTTGCGCACCGCTGAACATTCAGCGCACCACTTTGCGCACTAGAAACTCCTCAGTAAGGTCCCTCTGCCCAGCAAGCTTAAACATAAAAGCAAGCGCCGTGACCTGTCTCCCTACTACGGGTTTTGATTCGCCTTGCTCGGCGCACCGCAGCAGGTACCAAAGCAAGATCCCTACGCTCTTGTCCTCCGTCGTGGCACCACCTGCCAGTGCCACTAGGCTATCCCATTTAGCCCACACGCGTCTATAAGCGTTCCACGTCGCTGGGGCAACAGACTGTCTCACGAGTCTCGTTACCTGACAGCTCCAATCTCCCAGAGCTCCTCGGGGGTGAGCTCCCCCAGGGCGTTCGCACGAGGAGCCAGCGCCCTGAAACGATCCTCCTGAAACCGAGAGAGGGCGTAAGCAATTCCGTTATTCACCTTTGTCACGTGTCTTGCTTGAAACCATATGTTCAAGCGAAGGCAACATAGCACAAGATGCCTAAGCAATCTAATCACTGGTACGGATGCCGCCGTGATGTTGTTCACGGCTTCAACCAACCCCTTATTACCCGAATGGAAAATGACTCGCCTGTCCCTGAAACACGGACCCCATAAGTGCACTGCTACCACCATAGGAAACAGCTCCAGGAATGTAGGGTTCAGCAGTAAACCCGCCTCCTCCCATTCCTCCGGCCATGCCGCAGCGAACCATCTCCCTTGGAGATACGCCCCACAACCGATCGGTCCAGAACCATCGGTGTGCAGGTCTAGCTCTGCGCTGGTGGTGCCCTCCTTTTGAAGGACCACCCGCCCGTTAAAGTCTGCAAGGAACATCGCCCATACCTCTGCATCGTCACGCATGGCCTTAGAGACTGTTAGGGAATGATGCGGCTTCGCAATCCCTACCGTAGCCAGAGACATCCGTCTACAGAATATCCGCCCCATGGGGATAATTCTGCACGCGAAATTCAACTTCCCCAATATTGATTGCAGCCGCCGCAGGGTCACCCTCCGTGCGCCCCGCAGCGCCGTAATCTCGGCTTGCATGTCCTCCACCTTCTCTAAGGGAAGACTGCACTCCATTTTGCAGGAGTCAATCCGACTCCCCAGAAAAGTCAATTGTTCCGTAGGGCCCTCCGTCTTGTCATGGGCCAATGGTACCCCGAATTCTGTACAGATTTCGGTGAACACCTCCAGCATAAAACGGCAAGCGTCGTTTCTCGCTGGGCCAACAAAAAGGAAGTCATCCAGGTAATGGGTAACACTCTTGTACCCCGCCTCGATGCTCACAACCCATTGTAAAAATTTGATGAAAGCCTCGAAGTAAGCACAGGATATCGAGCATCCCATGGGTAAACATAAGTCAACGAAGTAACTTCCGTCTACGAAGCACCCCAGCAACCGATGGCTTGTCGGGTGCACGGGGAGCAATCTGAATGCTGCCTCGATGTCCACTTTTGCCATAAGGGCCCCCTGACCCTTCCTCCTCACCAGATCGACCGCCCGGTCAAATGACTCGTAAGACACAGTAGCCTGGTCTCTTGATATGCCATCGTTTACCGAACGGCCTCTGGGGTATGAGAGATGCTGGATCAATCTAAATTTACCCTTCTCCTTCTTGGGGACCACCCCAAGAGGAGACACAACTAAACCCTGGATGGGCGGGGCCGCAAATGGCCCGGCCATCCTCCCCAATTTTACTTCATTAAGCACCTTAGCTTTGGCTACCCCTGGGAAATCCCTAGCCGACTTCAGGTTTGGGACCAGAAAACCTTGAATGTCGACCCCACATGGAATCCGGAATCCTTCTCGGAACCCGTCCTCCAATAGGCGCGCCGCTTCGGCGGTGCCTGCCAATTTACCGTAGCGCTTTAGCCACGGCAGCATGGCGGGGAGGTGTATGGGCGTCTTGCCCCTTTGCAGGAGGCTCGCCCCTGCCTCCCTCTTTGGGTCTACTGCATCTAGACAGGGGGTGTTCACCTCCGCAGTTTGAGCATGCATGCTTAAACCTGCAGTTAGGCGCCCATCTGCAGACCCCCTCGTTGTACGAAAAACAGGTCTTAAGACCTGCTCCTGAGGTGTGGGTGGGGCCCTTACCTCCACCGGCCCCGCTCCGAAAGGGCGTCGTGACTCTCATGGGTGTCATGATGTTTAGCCAATACGCCACCGCTTTGTCGCTCCACGCCATACTTGGCCTTGAGGCCAAGTATTGCCGGAATTCCTCATCGTACCGCCACCAGGCTGTACCCCCATAAACCTTGTGAGCATTCCGAATTTCGTCTATGTAGACGAACAATCCCGAACTCTGTTCAGGGTGCCGCTCACACAGTACGCAAGCCCAAATAGAAAATGCTTGCAGCCAGGTATCAAACGTCCTGGGTAGCCTAGCAAAGGATTTCCCCTCCCTGGGGCCCCTCTCGGCCAGGTCTGTTTGCCTAGACATAGGGAGAAGGGAAAACAACTCTATAAACTCCCTCCTCCAGATCTTTTCCTTTACTTCCTGTGGAAGGTGTGCACCTAAATTATCCAACGAGCAGAGGACTATGGGCCTCATGGCTGCGTCGGTAACCCCCACAGTGTTATTCCCAACTGCTGCTATTGCGCTGCCTACCGGCTCGGGCGCGCGCAAGCTAGCTAGCGCCTCGCTCGCGCTCGCTGGCGCCACTACCGCTGCTGGCTGGGACCATGCACCCTTTTCTAGCCCCCCTATCCACGCTCCCATTTCGCGCTCGCTAACTGCAATGTTATGCGCAGCTAATAGAGTCCTTAATGACCCAATAAAACCACCCTTGTCTGCTGCGCAGCTCAATTCTGAGCGCTCACCTGCTTCTGGAAGCTTAGGAGTAGATACGGCCAACGGAGTATCCCCGCGTCTCTCCTGACGCTCAAGGGGATTCTGACCGTCTGGCCCTCCGCGGGCTTCTCCTCTCAGATCCAGTGCAAGCACAGCTGCACCGACAAGATCTTCTGCTTCTAGACCGGGATCTCCTTCTGGATCTGTGGGTACAAGAAGAACAGTCACTAGCTCTCCGCGACCTGCATGCCCGCGCCCATACCGCCCTTTCCTCGTCTGAGGAAGGGTCCTGGTCAGCTAAGCTTGCGCGGCTGGAGTAGGCTAGCACTGCCTCCGCCGCCCCCTGTAGGGGGCCCCCTGAGACTTCCTCGGGCGTTGAAATATCCAGCTGTTGGTCAGTCTTAGACCCTTTGCGCTGTGGCCTAACCGTATCGCCCTCAGTCTCTACTCTGCTACGCCTTAGCGGTGTGTGCGTAAATAGCAGCGGACTGTACCTGCTCGTAGCCTTCTTAGCTCGAGTGGGGCGTCCTAGCCTCGCCACTGCCGCTGTCACAGGCATGTCATCAATCATGACCATGCTGTCTTGGCTATTCATCTCTCTGATGACCCCATCTCTTCTCTCTCTCGTCGTCGCCATGCTCCTCTCGCTGCCAGTTGGGCGTCCCTGTAAAGTACCAGAAGCACTGTTAATTAGGGAAACCCCAGGGACCGTCTGCTTGGCACCGTGAGGGCCTGTAGGAGCCTTTTTAGGACTCCCGGCTTTTCTCTTACCCCCTGCACCCCCCTTGCGGGGTGTTAGAGGGGTGTTTCGCGACCTTTGTCGCGGCCTAGGACCTTTAGGCAAGTTGGCAGGTGGTGGCCGGATTGCTAGGCCCTCACCCCCACCGCCCGTGATCCTGGCGCTCGCCTGCCTGGGGGGTATGGGGTCCCGGCCGCCCTGACCTGTAACCCCCCCATCTCTGGTGTCTCTGCTACCTGATGGACGTGGGTCTGGCAGCCCTACAGTGGTGGGATGGGAAAAAATTTCCCTGGAGGCATCAGGATTGGCTAGGACACCAGCCACCGCAGGCTGTTCCTGTACAATGTGCTGAGCTCCAAGCGCAGAAGGCATGGGAGGTCCCAGCCTGTCCTGCACCCACCTGACCCCTTGGCTTAAGGCAAGGGTCCTAACCTCAGCCAGTAAGGCCTCTAAGCCTTCTGGATCCATGGTAATAGCTAACAGGGGAACAAACAGGGGGCACAACAAGCAGAAAACAGGCACACACAGACACAGGAACACACACAGACACAGCACACCACAGGGAGACAGGGACACACACACACACAAAAAACGGAGGAGGAAAAGAACACAAAAACGGACAAAGATAGCCTCAACAGTGATATCCCCTTATATGCTGGTAAGCTGGGGTGAAATCTCAGTAATTAAACCTTCCTACTGTATTTTTTAGCTGCAGGACCTCAGACCTCCGTCCATCCAGTCGGGAGACCGCGCTGCTGTGTTCAATGGCGCGAAACGGGCTTCCGACACGCCCCCCGACGCTCCTGATTGGCTGATAGCCTCACAGGCTCCGCTGGGTCACGTGACGCTACAGGCTGACCCAGGGAGCCTGTGCAGCCTCCGCGTCGTTCAACCTGTTTAGATCTCCTCTGATCTACAATACATGTATTTATTGTCAATTGATCCAGAGGAAGGCAAACAGAAAAAAAAAACAGTGAAACTTTGCCAATTGTCTCAACAGGAACAAAAATATAAAATTCCTTCCTGACCGCAGATACTGGCGATCGGATTCATCCCTGGATCAATACTCCCTCTCTATTTATCCAGGATAGCCCTTAATGCCATTTTTATTTAAAAACATATATCCAATCCCTTTTTAAAGTTATCTATCGAATCCGCTCACCACCTCCTTTGGTAGATAATTCCACAGATTAACCACCCTTACTGTGAAGAACCCTTTTCTTTCTTTAAGGTGAAATCTTTTTACTTCTAATCTCAAAGTATGTCCCCTTGTCAGTTTAAAACCTCTTGGCACAAAAAATCCCTTGACCCTGGATATATTTATATAAAGTAAACATATCCCTCTTAGACACCTTTTTTCTAGAGAAAATAAGTTTAATTTGTTCAGTCTTTCTTCATAACTTAGCCCCTCCATTCCCTTTATTAGCTTTGTTGCCCTTCTGTGTACTTTTTCCAGCTCTAAAATATCTTTTTTATTTAGTGGTCCCCAAAATTGTACTCCATATTCCAAATTAGGGCGTACTAGGGATTTGCATAGTGGGAGAATTATATTTGCTTCCTTAGCTTCTATACTTCTTAATACATGGCAATATTTTACTTGCCTTTGCAGATGCTGCTTGGCATTGAGCAGTGTTAACTAGGCGATTTTCCACAAGTACTCCCAAATGCCTTTCAATATCTGACACCGCTAGATTTGCTCCATTAAGATTATAAATTGCATGGCTATTTTTTCCTTCTCAGATGCATAACTTCACATTTATTTGTATTAAATCTCATCTGCCACTTAGATGCCCATTCCTCTAATTTATGCAAATCCCTTTGGAGGGAAAGTACATCATTTTCTGATTTATTTACCTTGCACAACTTTGTGTCATCAGCAAAAATGGAGACACCACACTCCAATCCCACCTCCAAGTCATTAATAAATATGTTAAAAAGGAGGGGACCTAATTTTGAACCCTGAGGAACCCCACCTACCACATTAGTCCAATCAGAGTATGTTCCATTTACCACAACCCTTTGCTTCCTGACTTTTAGCCAGCTCTCAATCCATAAGCAAATATGTATGGGAATTCCTGTATACCTTAGTTTGCTCAATAGTCTCCCATGTGGGACTGTATCAAAAGCCTTTGCAAAATCCAAATAGACTACATCCACTGAGTTGCCTTGATCCAAGTTCCTACTAACCTCCTCATAGAAACTAATTAGGTTTGTTTGCCTGACTTATCCTTCATAAATCCATGTTGGCTCCAATTTATAATCCTGTTTGAATAGACATATTCTTGTATATTATCCCTTATTAACCCTTCTAAAAGCTTTCCCACTACCGAAGTGAGACTCACTGGTCTTTAATTCCCAGGATTTGCTCTTGCTCCCTTCTTAAATATAGGTATCACCTCTGCCTTTCTCCAGTCATCTGGTAGAGAACCTGTGTTGAATGAATCTTGAAAAATTAGGTATAATGTTTTTTCTATTACAGAGCCCAGTTCCCAGGGGCTTTATTAACATTTATTTTTTCTAACATCTTTTGGATTTTCTCCTGCGTTAATCAGTTATTTGGTGAAGGTTGTGTAGCCCTAATATGTTTCAACCACTGGTACCTCCCTTGTGTATACCAAAGAAAATAACCTATTTAGCTCATTTGCCTTTTCCTGGTCACTAATTATCAGACGGTCTGTGTCACATGTTCCTATAGCTTCCTTCCTCGCCTTCTTCTGATTAATATATTGAAAAAATATTTTAGGGTTAGTCTTACTCTCCATTGCAACTAACTTTTCATTTTCGATCTTAGCCAGTCTAATAGCGCTTTTGCAAGTCTTGTTGATTTCCTTGTACTTACGTAAAGCAGTCTCTGTCCCCTCTTGTTTGTATATTTTAAATGCTTGTTTTTTACTCCTCATCTTTATCTTTAACTAGCGAATTGCCCGTCAAAAAATGACGGCAATGAAATTGTAAGGTAGCTAAATTAGTAAATGAATATAGTGTACCTATTTTGAAGCATTGTGATGAAGAGCTGGCAATCTGTGTTGATGTTGCTGCAGCATTAGTGGTGTGGAGCTGCTGTATAAGCATGCTGAATGTGTGCAGTGTAACACTGTGCGTGCGCGAGACCAAACCGTTAGCGTAGTCGTGTACTTCCGCATTGGTGTAAAATGGCGAGTAATGTGTGGTATAGGTCTGTATCGGAATATCCGTAGGTGTTTTGTGGTGTTTTGCGAGTTTAGAGTGCTGTAGCCTCGTTTTCGTTTTGTTCGGCGGCCATTTTTTCTCTCGCTTAGATTTTTTTTTAGTCTCTAAACTGTTTTATTTCGAGTAAAATCGAGGTGTAAGTTGCATTTTTGAGGTCCTGGGTGCTCCCTCTTGGTGTAGGTAAGTTTTTTATGTATGTGCTGTGTGTATGTATTGTGTTTTAAATGTTTGTATGTCGGCGTGTTGCGTCCGATGTTTGCGAGGTCGTAATGTGTGGTAACGTGTTTCGTACGTTGTTTGCGTGCCTCGTAAAATTTAGCGAGTGTCGTAATTTGTGTGTCGTGTTTTTTGAGTAGCGACGTGAATTTTGCGAGTGTTTGAGGCCCTTGCCCAGTGACCTCGCCAGCAACTGAGTCCCTCGCTTCGCGAGGGGCCTCAGTTGCTGGCATGGAGCGCCTTTGGCGCTCCATGCCAGCAACTGAGGCCCTTGCCCAGTGACCTCGCCAGCAACTGAGGCCCTCGCTTCGCGAGGGGCCTCAGTTGCTAACATGGAGCGCCTTCGGCGCTCCATGCCAGCAACTGAGACCCGTGCCCAGTGACCTCGCCAGCAACTGAGGCCCTCGCTTCGCGAGGGGCCTCAGTTGCTGGCATGGAGCGCCTTCGGCGCTCCATGCCAGCAACTGAGGCCCTTGCCCAGTGACCTCGCTACGCGAGGGCCGCGGCTCGCTGCGCGAGCCGCGGCCCTCGCTTCGCGAGGCCCGCGGCTCGCTACGCGAGGGCCGCGGCTCGCTTCGCGAGCCATGGCCCACGCTTCGGGAGGGCCACGGGCTCGCTACGCGAGCCTGCAAGCGTGAGCAACGACTCGTACGCTCACAACTATATATGTGATTCATTGTTAAGCCACATGGGTTGTGATTTACTCCTTCTACTTTTATTTCCACATGGTATATGGTGATAAGTATGTTTATTTAGTAAGGATTTAAATGTTGTCCATTTATGTTCAGTGTTTTTACCTATCGGTTCTCTGTTCCAGTCTATACTTTGTATTGCTGCCCTTAGACCGTTAAAATCTACCCTTTTAAAATTAAGAGTTTTTGTTAGCCCCTTACTGCTATGTTTTTTTTAATTCAATCTCATCAAATGACACTGTGTTGTGATAACTGTTTCCCAATGTTTTTTCACAAACTGTTTGCCCTATTTCAACATTTGATACTATATCAATATTATTTCTGATAACTAAATCCAAGATAGCCTCATTTCAAGTCGGTTCTTGTATAACCTGGGCCAGATAATGATCTCTGAGTGTACTCAAGAACCTGCTCCCCTTAGCTGAACTGCTGGTCTCATTTATCAAGTTTATTTTAGGGTAATTAAAATCTCCCATTATGAGAACTGGATCATGCTTAGCTGCATTTCCAATCTGTAACAATAATTACACCTCTATTTAGTACAACTGTTCACTATTAAAATAAAACAAGTATAAAAATACAGAAAATTCAACACATTATTTATAGTAATCATACTGTGGAATAGATGGATTTCCAATTGAATACAATTTTCATATGTTACAGCTGATCCCAAATAAATATATAGAGCTGTTCCTTTATAATGGATTTTTATCTGTGGGTAAAACAATTCCTTTTTCTTATTTTACTTTCTTTCTGTTTGCTAGCTGGACATTTTGGACTGCCACAAATCATAGAGAAGAATAACAATCTATGCATAAGCTATGAGGCTATTACGCTACCATGTTTACATGGAGTGGAAACTACCATTTTACAATTAATTTTTATCACACTAAGAAAGCTGAGCCTATTGGGTCGAAAGTTCGAGAGCCAATTCAAGAGTCCTAAATATATTTTAATAAGAACAAGATGCTTAACCAGAGTTGCTCTATGCTATTATTGATCAGCTGAATCATTGAAGAGTAACATATACATATATTAAATTGTCTATAATTGCATAGATAGCCCTCACTAGTAGGATGAAATGAATATTCAAATCAAAACAAATAGAAAGAAAGAAAGACATCTTATGAACTAGTGAAGGTTGAACACTCTCTTTTGAGATAATGTCCTAAGTAATAGTCTTGTGAGCAAAAATTGTAAAACATAGCTTTTATTACAGTACATAAAAAATAATAAATAAACAAAAAAACGGCAAATAAAATAAAATAAATGAATAATTCCCTCTTGAAGTATTGATTATAATGTCATAGTACATAAAATAAATTGCTAATGACCCCACTGTTAGAAGTAAGCACTATAGGAAACTCCATATACAAATATAATAACATATGTGTAATATAATTATTAGAATAAAGAGTCCCTATTCTCGTGTGTGATGGAGTTTGGACGAGGACCGATCACTTGCCCTCTATCTGAACAAACAATCTGCTATCTATACTAACCAAAACAATGATTAATATATCATATCCATGTATGCGCACAAAATAGCTCAAAAGTTTATCAAATACATATTCAAATATAATTACACATATATTGCACAGATTTAAATATTCATAGTATCTACAGTATTTATATATATATATATATAAATATATATATATATATATATATATATATATCATAGTGAAATATATGAATTAATCTATATCAATAATACATTTTTTTGTAATTCATGAATATTTTATTAGACAAATATGCATTAATTGATCATATGTTTGTGATAATTCTCAGCATACTTATATATTGAGAGCAGCAAAACACAGTCTCAGTTTTTAGATATAAATGTTAAAGCCTACAATCAAAGATATCTTAAAAGTTACAAAAAATCAGGTCTTTGCTTGGGTGATCGGGGAAGAATACAAGGGTGCTAATTGCACGTTCAAACTCATGCCCCAAAATCAATTCCATCTACTGTATCAAATAGTAATTATGACTGATTTGCAGGATCTTCTTTGTAGTTATCTATGGTATATTTTAATAATCATTGATTGTGCTCAATATAATTGTATATCCATTTATAATTGTTTTGTTCACATACATGTACAACATTTTTTTAAGTTCTGTCTATGTGCTGTGGAGAACTTCACATTATTGTTGAGATTCTTTATAGTATTTAAGAGGTTAAATATTCCCATGTGACCAAGTTTGGATTTTGAATAACTATTATAATTCTGGTTAACTGAAGGCTCCCAATGCGTATTACATCTTAAATTGCCTTGTTGGTGTCAGTGTTATATTACTGAGGCTGGGATGTAGGTGACCACTAAAGGGATTTTTAGTTATTGTAGGTGACTGGTAGGTGGATACACTTTTTTTTGGATAGGCCTTTCACCTGTAGGGTACTACCCATGAGAAGCCTTTATGCACTGAGCTGACTTGAGAGTGCATAGAAGCTAAAGTGACTATATCATGACTAGCGAATTGCTCATCAAAAAATTACGGCAATAAAATTGTAAGTGAGCTAATGCTGTTTGGTGTATGGTAATCAAATAAATAATACATCAATAAAGTAATATACTTTACCTATTTTCAAGTAATATATGCAGGAAGCATTGTGTTGAAGAGCTGGCAATCTGTTTTGATGTTGCTGCAGCATCAGTGCTGTGGAGCTGCTGTGTAAACGTGATGAATGTGTGCAGTGTAATAGTATGCGTGCGCGAGGCAAATCCGCGTAGCTGTGTACTTCTGCATTGTATAAAAAATGTTTTTTTTAAATGGAGGCTAATGTGTGGTATGCGGCTGTGGCAGAATATCCGTAGCTGTTTTGTGGTGTTTTGCGTGTTTCTGGTGCTGTTTTGCATGTTTAGAGTCCTGTAGCCTCGTTTTCGTTTTGTTCGGCGGCCATTTTTTCTCTCGCGTAGGTGATTTTCGGGTGTTTAAACTCCAAAATTTTCACTTAAATCGAGGTGTAACTTTACTTGCAGAGGTCCTGGGTGCACCACCTTGCTGTGGGTAGGCTTTTTATATGTATGTTGTGTGTATTTATTGTGTTTGTAATGTGTTTGGGGTCGCGCGGGTTGCGTCCTTGTTTTCAAATCTCGTATGTGTTTTTCGGCAATTCCGTAGGTGTTTGGTGGTGTTTTGCGTCTTTAGACTGCTGCCATTTTTTCTCTCGCTTAGAGAATTTTTTAGTGTCTAAACTCTTTTATTTTGAGTTAAATTGAGGTGTAACTTCAGTTTTTGAGGTCCTGGGTGCTCCCTCCTGCTGTAGGTAAGCATTTTATGTATGTGTTGTGTGTATTTATTGGGTTTTTCATTTTTTCATGTCCGCGGGTTGCGGCCGATTTTTGCGAGGTCGTAATTGGTTGTAATGTGTCTCGTACTTTTTTTGCGAGGGCCGCAGTTGCTGGCAAGGAGGGCCGCGGGCTCTCTACACGTTACACAGCGTTAGCAACAACTTGCATGCTCACAACTATATATGTGATATACTTCCTTTCAGTTACAGGGCAGGGCAAGCAAGGAATGCAATTATATAAGCAAGCTGCCTTCTGCTAACCATGGGCCTCATTCAATTGCAATTTGGCCAATTGAATAGGGCTCTAAATAAGCACATAACATTTTTTTTTTTAGTTAGTAAGCATCTATCCAAAAGCAAGGTTTTCACTAACAAAAAACTTCCTTAAAAAAATATGTTATGTGCTTATTTAGAGCCCTATTCAAATGGCCAGATCGCAATTGAATGAGGGCTCATGTGTGAGGGTGGGTGACAGAGTCAAATGCTGAAATTGTATCTGAATCCCTCAATGCAAATCCACTTCCCTCATTCACCTCCCTCAGGTATAAACGAATTATGTTAAATAATATTGATTTCTTCTACAAATGCTTTTATGCCCATGGCTTACACATCTGCTAATGTTGTTAATTGGTTAAAATGTTCACAAACATGTGAAGTTTTCCCAATCTACATTGGTCCTTTCAGTATTAACAACTATATAAATTATTGTTTTGCATCAAATAATACATTTCTATGTAAATAGCAAGATAGGGATGCTTATATATGTATTTTTCTTAGCACATCCTCCCACTCTCTCCATTCCTTCTGAAGCATATTTTTTCTCTGAAATATTTTAGTGTCTCAGAATTGCACATTATGTTTTGTTTTTGTAATGAAGAAGAGTTGGCAGGAAGTGGAAGCTGACAAAGGTCCCAGAGTTCAACTGAGGGTAAAGTCTAAGGACAGTACTGGATGAATGGATTCAAACCAAAGAAAACAAGCACAAGGCCACCAGATGCCAGGTTACAGGGTTGTATAACAACTGCATGTTTTAATATTTTACAGCTGCATTAATGTATCTGCAATTGTTTATGTATTTCCTTTATTAGCGGTTTTAAATTCCCAGTGCATCAAATACAACAAGTCTATTAAAGGTCCGCTGCAGTTTGTAAAGATTCTTCACCCGTTTGTGAGGTATATATCAAACATTCAGCATTAGCCGTTATGTAAGCAACGAGCATAGAAGCATTTTAAAGAAATATTTATGAAACGTTGCTTTTGTCATAAGAAATTCAGCTTGGCTTCCTGTTGCTTGGGTGGAAAAGGTTATTCTACTAGGGCCTCCTAGTTAGTTCTTTTGTCATTAAAGCAAAACTGAGTAAGCGTAATATAAACATGATACTTCATTGGTACTTTAAAGGTATGTGAAGGTTTCCCCTTTTTCTAATCTAACACATACTGCTTATATCTGAGACATATATTGCATTCATTAATGCATACAGATTTATTTTATTTGTTTCCACACACCCAGATAAGGCTGAGTTGCTTCCATGTGGTAGGAACAAAAGACTTTACATACCATGATGCTTTGCTGCAGAGACTGAATCCGCAGACATTGCAACAATGTTGTCTGATTTGCCACGACAACTGCCAGAAACTGAAGAAATTTGCAAACTTTAGGATACTTTAGCAAACTTTATTTGGGGATCTTTTTCATTCACAAAAATGTTTTCATACACTACTGAGTCTCTTCTATCAGATGCATTCATAATCCATGAAACTTCTATATACTTTTATGTAAACATTTAGGAACAATGAGTGCATACATATTTATGATAGTTCCGTAGTACATCTGCTCTAATTATGAATTTGCTAGACATTTTACTGTTTTAATTTTTGCCATCCATCCACTTTCACCTCCATTCACTTAACTTATCATCCTAATGATTCCTGAGAGAGATATACAACTCTACAAGCTCTTTTGTCTCCAATGAGTATCTGCATCATGTTACTTCCACAGGTTTAAATATTATATCTTTCAATATCAAAATACTGTAGGGGACCCTAAAGCACCTTCTGCAGGAGGACCCTGGCACAAATCAGTGCCTGTCTTTGTAGCTCTGTATTTCACGTGCTTACAGGATTGATCAAGATTCTAACTGAGTCTGGGCCATGTGTATTTACTTAATTTTTTTATTAATTAAAGGGATTTGGAAATTTCCTGGGTTTCCTGGGTTTTTAATAGATATATAATATACCTGCATATCTATATTTATTATTAAGAAGTGCTTATTAGCTATGTTTTTACTTCCTAAAATAAATAAATGGTCCCTGCATGGGCTGCCAACTGCAGTATATGAAGACACTTGGTAGGGCTAGATGTGCAATGTAGGGTCTTAGGCTTTTAGGGATCATGGACCATGTTGCTGAGACATGGTCACTGATTGGTTAGTATGAGACACTGCACACACAATACTGTGTATTCGTGAACTGCAGACCCATGCAGGTAATATTTGTTTGATTTTAGGCTGTAAAATCAGAGCTCATTAACACTTCTTCAAAAAATAAAGTACATGAACGTAAATACAATACAATATATTAAATATTTAGTAAAACCACAGAAAACTCCCATACCCATTTAATTACCGTTTGGCGAAAACAAACCAATGCATAGTAGTATCTGTGTTGTATTATTTCATTCTACACCATAAGTCTACTATTGTATCTCAGTAAAAGAAAAGATAGCCAATAAAAGCCACAAACTGTGAATGCTATTTAGATTCCGAATTTCCTTGGTGTAGGATGAATAAATAACATGCATGTAAACTCGCCCACTGACCAAGTCTTGCATAAGGTTTGGACTGGTGAATAAGTTACCCTGCACCACAGTTTAACAACAAAAACTCTTGTGTTCTCACTTGGCTGGGCTCAGATAGCTTTGTTTCCGGTAGCTAATCAAAAGTACAATGTCCTAGGAAAAGTAGCTGTCATCATATGTTTGCATTTCAAATCAATTACTGTCTACATGGAGAGGATTTGCTTGGAAGAACAAATGAATGAGGATACCTGCTGCATTTCCTTAGAAACAGCCTACAGACCATTCCCAAACAACTCTCCCAGATGCTATAGTTATTTGTTTAGATTAACCTCTTGCTGTGTATAATGCACTGTTTACTGATTTACAATATTATCCATATTTATGGACTTGTATAGTGTAAGAGTCAAGGCGTTATCTCAAACGTGGGCATGTAAGTTTAAATAGAATGTGTTGAATCTGCCGTCTCATATTTTGTCTAACCCACAATTAAATGTTACAGTGAAAATACACACAAAAGAAATAGAAAATTAAAGCATCAGGTCTGCACATTCTCCTGTAGCAGACAATATCACAGCTAAGATTTTACACATTAGAAGAAGAGAAACACTAAGGAGGCGAAGTGAATGTGCTAAACAGAGCTAAACCCGATACACCAAGACTTGGCACTATACAGCCACATTATTCTAATAGAGATTTACCATAAAAATAGGAAGCAATACTCAAAGTATTACATTAAAGGATGACTGTCATACATTTAAAAAAGCTTCTTTTAAATAACCGCAGCTAGAAATAGGCATCCTGTTTTTAGAATGTAAAAACAATGCATTATCTACCAGTTTAATAATTAATTCTCCATAGGAAATCATCTGATTTAAGAAGTGATTTCTATATTCTCCGCTGTAGGATTGTTGGTAGTCATGTTTAATTCAATTATAGTAGAATGGTGGTACTAGTATCAGTATGTATTAAATTAAGGTCAACATCAATACACTATCAGAGTTCAATGTGATCACATATCTATGAATTGATTGAAGACCATATTGGTACTTATATTAAACTCACAAGAGCCGATACAGGAAGGGACAACTGTCAATGTTATTTTAGTGCCACAATATTTATTTATTACCTTTGACAAGTACTTAAAGTGGCCCAAGTACCCGCATAACCACTTTACAGAAATCAGTACACCATACCCAACTTTATTTACTTGCCCCGTTAAACTAGGTTCCAAAAACCTTCCATTCTGAAAATATAGGAGTTTGAAAGTACAGATCGATGACATCATCCTGCGGATTAATTTGCAAGTGTGCAGCTCGGCTCCCGCAGCACCTCTCCAGCGCTTCTGAGAGTAACATGTTCGGGCGAGGGTATTGTCTCCTTCGTGATGTTGTTGGGTGCACTAGAGCAAAAACGGGCATTTTATTATAATGTTTAGCTTCTCTGGACCATGGTGGGAGGAGAGGCCAGTCCATGTTCCAAGATAGCTGCCTCTATTTAAATGAATACAGCGATTTGAATTGAATTCAGGAACAGCAAACTTTTTATTTACAATCTTTTAAGCACAGAAAATATTGCTGAGACATACTCTAATGGGTTCCCTATGATTTTGGACCAGGTTTTCCCATAATTGGGTCCCTTTCCTAAACAGAAATAAAAACCTAGAATTTACTCTTTAAAGACAATTCATTTATTTCTCATAAATAATTTAGTGTTTTTTATTGAATGTATGTACACACCTTTTTCATTAGCATCTTGAGGATATACATTAAAGCGTTAAATGGGAGTTTTTTTAATGTGTGATGTCATCCGTATTTGCATTTATATGCTCTTTACCTGGGACCTTATCTTTTCCCCTAAGGAATCTTCTTATATATGGTGAAACGCGTGTCGGGTTAGTTACCCACTGCTTAGTGGCCAGTTAAAAATATGTAAATAATACTATACCAACAAGATTGATTCTTGATATTAAATCCAACAGTGATATATCAGTGGCAGAGAGGGACAGCATTCACAGGCTACAGTCAAAAGGCATTCCAGCAGTGGCATTAAGATTGTAGGTCATGTTCTACATTAGACTCATTAGACTCATTGTAGCTAGTTGGTAGCATGTGAGATACATTGAATTAACATGAACTGTGAATCATAGCAATCTTGAACTATAGAGGCATTCAGCAAACAGTGATTGGATTCTTTGATTTTCCTTGAGCAAGACAGCTTTGTTGTTGTTTAGTCTTTCAGTCACGTCCGACTCTCTGTGACTCTATGGACCACAGCTTTCCAGGTGCATCTCTCAGTCACTGCCCCTCTGAGCTCCATCAAGTTCATGTTCATTGCTTCAGTGACCTCATCTATTCATCTCCTCCTCTGTCGTCCCATTCTTCTTGTGCCTTCAATCTTTCCCAACATCAGAGTATTTTCTAGGGAATCCTGCCGTCTCAAAATATGGCCAAAATATTTGAGCTTCAGCCTCATGATCATATCTTCTAGTGAACAGTTTGTCTTGATTTCCTGAAGTATTTATTTATTGGATTTTCTTGCAGTCCAAGGGACTCTAAGCAGTCTTCTCAAACATCACAATTCAAAGGTGTCACTTTTACGGCGCTCAGACTTCTTTATGGTCCAGCTCTCACATCCGTATGTTACTACTGGAAATACTATAGTTCGATCTATGCAGACCTTGTTGATAGTTTAATATCTTTACTTGTTACTAGCTTGTCCAAGCTTGCTATAGCTTTCCTCCCCAAAAGCAAACGTCTTTTAATTTCATGACTACAGTCACCATCTGTAGAGATCTTGGATCCAAGGAAAATAAAATTTGTCACTGTCTCCACTTCTTCCCCATCCATCAAATTGCCGTTTGCCATGATCTTTGTCTTTTTAACTTTGAGCTGCAGGCCAACTTTTGCACTCTCTTCTTTTACCCTCATCAATAATTAATTTAGTTCCTCCTCAGAGCAGCCATTAGAGTGGTATCATCTGAGGTGGCTGATATTCCTCCCAGCAATATTGATTCCGACTTTGGATTCATCCTGTCCAGCCTTACGCATGATGTACTCTGCATATAAGTTGAATAAATAAGGTGACAATATATAACCTTGCCGCACTCCTTTTCCGATCTTGAACCTTTCTGTTGTTCCATGTCCGGTTCTGACCGTGGCTTCTTGGTAGACATACAGATTCTTTAGGAGGAGGAGGAGATGATCTGGTACTCCCATCTCTTTAAGGACATGTCACAGTTTGTTGTGATCCACACAGTCAAGGCTTTATAATAGTCTATGAAGCAGAAGTAAATGTCTTTTTGGAACTCTCTTGCTTTCTCTATTATCCATTGGACATTGGCAATTTGATCTGTTGTGCCTCTTCCTCTGCGGAACCCGGATGACACATCTGGTAGTTCCTGGTCCATATATTGTTGGAGTCTAGCTTGTAGAATCTTAAGCATTACCTTTCTGGCTTGTGAAATGAGTGCACTCTTTGGCACTGCCTTTTTTGATTGGGATGCAGACTGACATGTTCCAGTCTATTGGCCATTGTTGAGTTTTCCAAATGTGTTGGCATAAGGCAAGTAACACTTTCACAGCATCATCCTGTAGAATTTTGAATAGTTCAATCGGGATTCCATCACCTCCTGCAGCCTTATTATTAGCGAAACATCCTAGGGCCCTTGTCACTTCACTCTCCAAGATGTCTGGCTCCAACTCATTGGACAAATTATTGAGGTCAAGATCTCTTGATTTACCCATTTGGTTATCTTCTTAGATCTCTTTACATTGCTTATTGAATAATGTCTCCTTGTCTCTGCCTGCTATCCTCTGGAATTCTGCATTCAGTTGGACAAATCTTTTCTTATCTCCACTACCTTTTGCTTTCCTTCTTTCCTTGGCTACTTTCACAGCCTCATCAGACAGCCAGCTTGACTTCTTACTTTTCTTTCTTTTAGGGATTATGTTGCAAACTTCGGTCCAAAGTTCTTCAGGCATTCTATCTTTCATGTCTCGTTCCTTAAATCTATTCTTTTCTTCCACTGCGTATTCACAAGGGATATTATTTATTGTGTATCTACTTGGTCTGATGGTTTCCCTCTTTTTTTCAGTTTAATTTTTGACTTTGCAATAAAAAGCTCATGGTCTGAGCCGCAGTCAGCTCCAGGTCTTGTTTTTTTGCTGACTGTATAGAGCTCCTCCATCTTTGGCTGCAAAGTATATAGTCAATCTGATTTCTATGTTGTCCATCTGGTGATATCCATTTGTAGAGTCGTTTTGGAGGCTATTGGAAGAGGGTGTTTGCTACGACCAGAGAAATATCTTGACACAATTTTACTAATCTCTGACCTGCTTCATTTTGTACTATAAGGCCAAATTTGCCAGTTATTCCAGATTTCCTTTGGTTCCCTACTTTAGCATTCCAATCTCCTATGATGATAGTAACATCTTTTCTTGGAGTTATATCTATGACATGTTGAATGTCTTTGTGGAACTGGCCAACTTCAGCCTCTTCAGCATCCGTGGTTGGAGCATAGACTTGGATCACAGTGATATTAAATGGCTTGCCTTGAATTCAAATTGAAATCATTCTGTCATGTATTGGGTTGTAACTGAGCACTGCTTTGTCCACTCTTTCATTGACTAGAATGGCTAGAATGGGATTCTTAACCACAGTAGAAGATCTGGTCGTTGTCTGATGGGAAATCTCCTATTCCATTCCATTTAAGTTTCCAAGGATATCAATTTTTAACCTTGTAATTTCATTCTTGAACACATCTAGTTTGCCTTGGTTCATAGTTCTAGCATTCCAGCTTCCTATTCTGAATTGATCTTTGCAGCATGGGACTTTCTGGTGTTACTTGTACTTCCCCTCTGCTCTTCCTCTGTAATGTGGTGGGCACCTTCTGACCTGAGTGGCTCATCTTCCAGTGCTATATCTTTATGTCTCTGGTGGTGCCTTCCATAAAGTTTTCTTAGCAAAGATACTGGAGAGGGTTGCATGTTCCTTCTCCAGTGAACTGCAATTTGTCTGACCTCTCTGCCATGACCTGCCCATTAAATAAAGGCACAGGCTACACTTTCCTGAGGTATTTTTCACAAAAGGTCAGGAAAGACCAATGTATTTCAGGAACAATTAAATTGCATACTCTGAGGCACGGTTTAGCCAAATTCATGAGTATGATATATCATTGTACCTAGTTGGTAGTATGTTAGAGATACATTGAACTGATTTATAATTTGGACTGTGTATAGTAATAAGTTGAATTATAGAGGCATTCACCAAATAGTGATTGGATCCGCTCTTTTTCTCTGAGCAATACGCCTGTAGAAAAGAATAAGTTGAGTCAAGATGTACCTCTTATCAAATGTAGACACATATTATACTTTGCTGAGATATTTTTTCACAAAAGGTCATGAAAAACCAATGCAATTCAGCCATTAATAAATGTTACACTCTGAGGAACAGTTGAGCCAAATTTTTGAGTATCAGATATAATGTAAATAAAGAATTGCTCCATGCACCGTAGGCTCAATGAACAAAATAAAAGCATACCCAAATTGTATTTATCTATTTAAGAGGTAGACAAAGTTCTCTATATCACAAAGCATGTGTCCATTTTTTTAGACTTTGTCAACAACTAATTTCATGTACTACTTTGCACATGAAGTGTCACATTGTTTATTTAACATAGCATGTTAAACATATATTGCAATGATTTATTTCAACAATTAGCAACTTCCCATGGAATAACTGTAGAAACACATTCAATTATGTGGAACTTAGAGATCCAGATCCCAAGTTGATGATAGCTAGAGATCATAAAAGAATAGTGTTGGTCTTTACTAATACACATTGCAAATATAATTATACAAATTGGGCCCACAAGTTCAGGTATTGTTTTCGAAATGTGATTTTATATGTAATCTAATTTTACTCTTTTAATAGAAGTCAATAAAAGTAACATTTTTATATTTTAGGAATACAGGTTCTTTTTATTGTAGACACATATCTACTGTCTGTGATTATTAGTATTAGTATTACTTTACTTTAGTTAGTCTGCATTTACTCTATGAATTGGAATTTCATTTCTGCAATTAGTTACACGAAATCAGCAGACATTACAGTGAAAATACACAGACAAGAAATAGAAATTGAAGGCATCAGGTTTTCACATTCTCCTGTATCAGACAGCATCACAGCTAAGATTTTACACATTAGAAGAGAAACACCATGGTGGGGAAGTGAATGTACTAAACAGAGCTAAACCCGATACACCAAGACTTGGCACTTTACAGCCACATGGATTTAATAGAGGATTTGAGGATACCATAAAAATAGAAAACAATACTGCAAGTATTACATTAAAGGATGACTGTGGTAAATGTAAAATAGTCATCATGGGCCTCATTCAATTGTGCAATTTGGAGTTACTAGAGCCCGTAATGGAGCCAATAAGCTCATTTGCTATTCAACTTGGAAGATGGAGTGTCCTAAAGAATGATTTTATAGAACTAGAGAATAAGCTTAAAGCAAGGACCTCGAGGTAGTATTTTCTGAGATGCTACTTGGGCCACGTGCTAGCCCAGGAAGACAGATGGAGCTTAGGGAGGTTAATGCATGGCTAAAAATGTGGTGCACTAAGGAGGGGTTTGGGTTCTTAGAGCACAGGGCTGACTTCTCAGTTTGGTACAATCTATATAGCAGGGATGGATTGCACCTTAATGATGAGGGAGCTTTTGTGCTAGGGGATAGGATGGTAGAAAGGCTGGAGGAGTTTTTAAACTAGTAGGTGGGAGAGGGACTAGATGAATGTAATGGGGTAGAAAGTGTATAGGTTATAAGGGATGAATTAACTACTCATGGGGGAGGATATGGAGAGGGTTAGTACAGTCAATAGGGAGGTATTATTAAGTAACTCAAGAGGCAGGCACTTCAAAACTACAAACTCATATTATAGGATGGATACTTACTAATGCCAGAAGCTTGCCAGGAAAAATGGGAGAGTTAGAATTATTAGCAATTAATGAAAAATGGGATTCAATAGGCATTACCGAAAATTGGTGGGATGAATCTCCTGACTGGACTGTTAATCTGGATGGTTATAACCTATTTAGGAAAGATGGGGCAATGGTAAAAGTCGAGGAGGGATTTGTCTGTATGTTAAGTCTGAATTTGAGCCTATAGTCAGAGAAGATATTTATGCTGGAACTAGTGGTAATATTGAATGTTTGTGGGTAGAGTTAATTAGCGGAGCAGCAAATTCAAAAAGAATATTAGTTGGAGTATGCGATAAACCCCCAAATATAACTGAAAGTGAGGAAATACAATTATTGTTACAGATTGGAAATGCAGCTAAGTATGGGCAAGTTCTAATTATGGGAGATTTTTATTACCCTGAAATAAACTGGATAAATGAGACCAGCACTTCAGCTAAGGGGAGCAGGTTCTTGGGTACACTCATGGATCATTATCTGGCCCAGGTTATACAAGAACCTACTAGAAATGAAGCTATCTTGGATATAGTTATCACAAATAATATCGATATGGTATCAAATGTTGAAATAGGGAAACCTTTGAGAAACAGTCATCACAACACAGTCTCATTTCAGATTGAAGTAAAAAAACAAAACTAAGGGGCCAACAAAAACTCGTAATTTTAAAAGGGTAGATTTTAACGGTCTAAGGGCAGCAATACAATGTATAAACTGGGACAAAAATCTGACGGGTAAAAATACTGAACATAAATGGACAACATTTAAAGCCTTACTAAATATACATACACATAGGCATATACCATGTGGGAATAAAAGTAAAAGGAGTAAATCACATCCAATGTGGCTTAACAATTATTATTATTATTACTTTTATTTGTAACGCGCCAACATATTCCGTAGCGCTATACAGAGGAAATGAACAAGGAAAAATATACATTTTAACAAACTGCAAAAAGTGGAGAGCCCTGTTTTGAGCTTAGAATCTTTGTAGAAAGTGCTTTTTCCCAAAGCACTCTACAAGATTGAAAGCTCTCTACTTACAATCTAAAGGAGATGGAAGAGGCAGATAACAAATAGCAAGGGTCAGGAAGAAAGTGAAGTTTCATTAGGTAGGAGGGTATGCAAAGTTAGAATGTTTTTCATATAGAAGGAAAAGGAAAGCAACTGAGAAAGTAATTTGGTAAGTGATTCTAGTATGTAATATCTTATCTGGCCCTAGTGGTCATATAGTATAATCTGCCAGTGGGAAGTAAGGGGCTGGTGTTAGGAGGTATGTCCCAAGAAGCCAGCAGAAGAAAGAGAGAGAGGGAGAGGAAGTGGGATTTGGACTTGCAGAAGTGTTTCTGCTTATGAACTTTAGAAGGGGGAGGAGATGGTGAATGGAGGAATAAGAGTAGCTCATGGGAGCATAAAAGAGGAGAGGAGAGCATGTAAGGTGAGATGGTTAGGTTGGAGACATGATGTGGAAATGTTGAGAAGAGAAGCTTGAGGAAAAAACAGGATGTAATGAGGAAGGAAAAGGCCTGAGGAAACATTGTGTAAAAGATTAATTAGGTATAGTTAGCAGATGTTGCTAATTGATCAGCTGTAGGAAATGTGAGTGACTCTTTGGGGGTGGGGGAGCAGGCAAGGTAAGGGGGGTTTCAGACAAATGCAAAGGTATAGATTTGCTTAGTAAAAGTTTCTATCTCATCAGATATTATATCACAGAAACAGTCATACAAATATTGATAATATTACATATAGTACAAGAGAGAGACTGAGGCCCACAGATAGTGGAGAGACTTTAGCACAGCTTCAGACAGTGTGTTTGATTGTAGTTCCAGAGAGAGATTGGGAGAGAAGAGACTGAGGCCCACAGATAGTGAAGACACTTTAGCACAGCTTCAGACAGTGTGTTTGATTGTAGTTCCAGAGAGAGATTGGGAGAGAAGAAACTGAGGCCCACACATAGTGGAGAGACTGCAACAATGATTTAAAGATCAAGATACGAAGTAAAAAACAGGCATTTAAATTATACAAACAAGACGGGACAGAGACTGCTTTACGTGAGTACAAGGCAATCAACAAGACTTGCAAAAGGGCTATTAGATAGACTGGCTAAAATAGAAAATGAAAATGAGTTGCAAAAGAGAGTAAGACTAACCCTAAAATATTTTTAAAATATATTAATGAGAAGAAGGCCAGGAAGAAAGCCATAGGAACATTACATTGGGAAAAAGGCTGCCTGACAATTAATGACCAGGCAAAGGCAGATGAGCCAAATAAGTTTTTCAATATACACAAGGGAGGTACCAGTGGTTGGGATACTGCAACAAAATGGGGCTACACTACCTTCGTCGAATAATTGGTTAACGCAGGAAGAAATCCAAAAGAGGTTGGAAAAAATAAATGTTAATAAAGCCCCGGGTCCTGATGGAATACATTCATGGGTACTGAAGGAACTGGGTTCTGTAATACCCAAAGCATTATATTTCATTGTTTTAAGATTCACTCAACACTGGGTCGCTACCAGATGACTGGCGAAATTAGAGATGATGCATATATTAAAGAAGAGAACAATAATAAACCAGGCAATTATAGACCTGTAAGCCTTACTTATGTAGTGAGAAAGCTTTTAGAAGGGTTAATAAGGCATAATATACAAGAATATGTATATTTGAACAGGATTATAAGTAGGAATCAACATGGATTTATGAGGGATAGGTCATGTCAAACAAATCTAATTAGTTTCTATGAGGAGGTCAGTAGAAACCTGGACCAACTCAGTGGATGTAGTCTTTTTGGATCTTGCAAAGGCTTTTGATACAGTTCCACATGGAAGACTATTGCGCAAACTAAGGGATACAGGAATTGGAGTAAATATCTGCTCATGGATCGAGAGCTGGCTATAAGGCAGGAAGCAAAGGGTTGTGGTAAATGGAACATACTCCGATTGATTAATGTGGTAAGTGGGGTTCCCCAGGGTTCAGTATTAGGGCTTCTTCTTTTTAACAAATTTACAGGGAGTGCAGAATTATTAGGCAAGTTGTATTTTTGAGGATTAATTTTATTATTGAACAACAACCATGTTCTCAATGAACCCAAAAAACTCCTCAATATCAAAGCTGAATATTTTTGGAAGTAGTTTTTAGTTTGTTTTTAGTTTTAGCTATTTTAGGGGGATATCTGTGTGTGCAGGTGACTATTACTGTGCATAATTATTAGGCAACTTAACAAAAAACAAATATATACCCATTTCAATTATTTATTTTTACCAGTGAAACCAATATAACATCTCAACATTCACAAATATACATTTCTGACATTCAAAAACAAAACAAAAACAAATCAGTGACCAATATAGCCACCTTTCTTTGCAAGGACACTCAAAAGCCTGCCATCCATGGATTCTGTCAGTGTTTTGATCTGTTCACCATCAACATTGCATGCAGCAGCAACCACAGCCTCCCAGACACTGTTCAGAGAGGTGTACTGTTTTCCCTCCTTGTAAATCTCACATTTGATGATGGACCAGGTTCTCAATGGGGTTCAGATCAGGTGAACAAGGAGGCCATGTCATTAGATTTTCTTCTTTTATACCCTTTCTTGCCTGCCACGCTGTGGAGTACTTGGACGCGTGTGATGGAGCATTGTCCTGCATCAAAATCATGTTTTTCTTGAAGGATGCAGACTTCTTCCTGTACCACTGCTTGAAGAAGGTGTCTTCCAGGAACTGGCAGTAGGACTGGGAGTTGAGCTTGACTCCATCCTCAACCCGAAAAGGCCCCACAAGCTCATCTTTGATGATACCAGCCCAAACCAGTACTCCACCTCCACCTTGCTGGCGTCTGAGTCGGACTAGAGCTTTATCTAGCCCATCAAGACTCACTCTCATTTCATCATTCCATAAAACCTTAGAAAAATCAGTCTTGAGATATTTCTTGGCCCAGTCTTGACGTTTCAGCTTGTGTGTCTTGTTCAGTGGTGGTCGTCTTTCAGCCTTTCTTTCCTTGGCCATGTCTCTGAGTATTGCACACCTTGTGCTTTTGGGCACTCCAGTGATGTTGCAGCTCTGAAATATGGCCAAACTGGTGGCAAGTGGCATCGTGGCAGCTGCACGCTTGACTTTTCTCAGTTCATGGGCAGTTATTTTGCGCCTTGGTTTTTCTACACGCTTCTTGCGACCCTGTTGACTATTTTGAATGAAACGCTTGATTGTTCGATGATCACGCTTCAGAAGCTTTGCAATTTTAAGAGTGCTGCATCCCTCTGCAAGATATCTCACTATTTTTTACTTTTCTGAGCCTGTCAAGTCCTTCTTTTGACCCATTTTGCCAAAGGAAAGGAGGTTGCCTAATAATTATGCACACCTGATATAGGGTGTTGATGTCATTAGACCACACCCCTTCTCATTACAGAGATGCACATCACCTAATATGCTTAATTGGTCGTAGGCTTTCGAGCCTATACAGCTTGGAGTAAGGCAACATGCATAAAGAGGATGATGTGGTCAAAATACTCATTTGCCTAATAATTCTGCACTCCCTGTATTAATGACTTAGAAGTAGGATTGGAAAGTAGTGTATCCATTTTTGCTGATGACACTAAGTTGTGCAAGGTAATTGACCCCTATGAGTGACAGGGTTATTCAAGAGCTTATGGCGGTCTGTATTGACCCCCATGAGTGACAGGGTTAATTTTGGCTTAAGGGGGCCTGTATTGACACCCATGAGTGACAGGGTTAATTAAGGGCTTATGGGGGTAATTTTAGTTGCCTGGGGTTAATATTTTTAAGCGCGGGTCCTTTCAGGACCTTTACGGTCCTTTAAGGACCCGCGAGGCGAGAAATGTAAAATTTGAAATGCATCGGGGTCACGATTGGTGCCAATTGGGACCCCCGCTGCCAGGTGTTAATGTTGGGACACTTTGGGGGTCCCGATGGTGACCCCCAGCATAGAGGGGGGATCATTTTAGGTGCCGCGGCCGGGATCGGCTAATAGTGTGCGGCATGCCCTTTAAGGAGCCACGGTGGGGAATTTAAACATTTTAAATGCAGCGGGAGCCTGATCTATGCTTAAGGGGTTAAAGTGCTCCACTTGCTTAAGGGGTTAAAGTTCCTATGGAACCCTGCAGCAAATGGTGAATGCGGGTCAATTCGGGGGTCCCAATGGGGACCCCCAGCATAGAGGGGGGTTCATTTTAGGTGCCAGGGGGGTAGTTGGAGTACCCCAACGGCAGGGCTTATGTGTGGGACTACCGTGGAGGTCCCATTCAGGACCCCCGCAGCAATTGATGAGGTGTGGGAGCCTGCAAGATCATGATCTCGCAGGCTGTCACTCGTCATGTAGATTTTCTCTGTGTTGATACAGACGGCCCTGCTGCGTAGCTCACACATTGCTCGCAGCAGAGCTAATTTAATAGCGTCGTAACTTTTATAAATTTGCAGCACGTAGTGTTTAAGTAGAAGCCTCTTATCTACGAGGCTGGAATTTGATAAGGTTTATAATCTCTGTTTAACACCTGTTGAGTAGATTTGCTGTTTGACATATAATAGGACCTATATCCCCTGTGTCCAACTCTCCAGTAATAAAGTTATAGCTTTGAAGGGACTAGTGAACTCAATAGGGGGGGTTAGTGTATTAACACAATCCTATATTACCAACTTTTCCCCCCAAAAGTGTTAATTATAGTTATTTTTTAATATCAACATAGGGAATGATTATAGGTTATTTGTTTAGCTATTTTTAAGTCTCTGTGTTGAAATATACAGCTACACATTTGTTATAGTCAATTTCAAGAGCTTTTTACATAAATACACAATACAGCTATATAGGAAACACTCAATACTCCAAAATGTTAAGGAACTAGGAGCCTTCAACTTCTCAGATGCACTTCTAAAGAAAAGTTATATATATTTAAAGCAGGTTCCTTGGAACCTAAATTCTATAAAGGTCCTTTATTTTTATGTAGCTCCACTTGTTTTAATTTTAATAAATCAGACAGAAAATAAACCAAATAATCTAGAATCAAAAGATTCCAGGAAAGAGGATGATGATCCACCCAAAAAACAGGATAAAAAGAAACACATAGTGGGAGAAATAGAAGAAAAAGGGAAAACAAAAAAAAAAGGGTGGGGATTAAGAGGGGGACCTTTCATGATCCTTATCAGTCCTCTGGAGTCAAACCTCAGGTTTTCCTCATCTGTTTTCAAAGCCTTATATTTTGGACCATTCTCCAGGTTTTACCAGAAATTCTAACAGCTTGTAGTGAGTATAAAGGTCAACTCCCCAGTAATATTATCAAGTATTTCACATGTCCAATGTTTACACCACGAGTAATGACCATGGCATCCAGGTATTTAAAAAAGAGATATCTATGTCTTTGAATTCATTAGGCATGTTGTATATACATGGTTCAGTTACATTATTATGACCACCAACTAATATCCTGAATAACCACTGTGTGCAGCACGGAAAGCAGCTAAATGGCGTGATGGTGAGTCAATAAGATGCTGGAAGGTTGGCAAGAGTATCTGGAGCCATGCAGACTGCAGTGCATTTGACTGCAGCTGTAGAGTACGTGGTGGAAGAGCCATATGGTGAGCATGGGTATGAAGGTAGTCCCACCAGTGGGGTTCATGTCCAGGGAATTTGGAGGCAAGGGAAGTGCTTGGAAGTGTTCGCCTTGCTCCTCCAACCACTCCTGGCCAATTCTGTCCATATGACATGTCACATTGTCCTCCTGGAAAATCCCATCTGCTCCAGGGAATAGCAAGGATGGATAGATAACGCAATTGATTTAGAGTGACTTGCGGAGGTATGAGTGTGTCAATGCCAAGAAAACATTCCCCAAACCATAATGCTGCACCACCAGCTTGTGCTCTTCCAACAGTAGTTGCAGAGTGATTGTTCTCTGAGGTTTCGAGCCTGACATGCCAAACACCATCCAGTCGATGGAGCAGAAAATGTGCCTCATCTGAGAAGGCAACCCTTTGCCAATCAGAAGAGGTCCAATTTCGGTACTGTTGTGCAAATTGAAGCTTTTTCTGACAATGAACTTGCATCAGCATGGGTGCAGCAAACAGGCATTTGCTTTGGAACCCCATACACAACATGGTTCTCTGTACTGTTGTTTTAAACAGATGTCTGGTTGTCCCCTGGCTCTTTTGGATGGTGAGTTGCTCAACTGTAGCGTGTCGGTTGGCCCAAACAAGCCTTTGCAGCCAGCGTTCACCTCTGACATCGATTGCACATGGTGCTTCGCAGTTTTGACGCCATTTATTCTCAATGGTGCCGTTTGTCCAGTCCCTGTACACTTGAACCACAACAGCATGTGAACAGTTCACAAACTGCTCTGTTTCAGAAATACTGTCACCCTTGGCCCGAAAGCCAATGAACATCCCATATTCAAAATGGTTAAATGACATGTTTTATCCATGACAGCGATGGTAGATTTGTGTGCAGAATGCCTACATGTCGCCTTATATACCAACCAAGTTAGCACATGACACCTGCATTTCATTGTCTATATGCTGCTGACGTGACAAGTAGGCGGTGGTCTTAATAATGTGACTCGATCCTGTATATGGGATTTTATTGAATAGTTGGGTTGCATTTGGGAGAGTAGTTTTTCACCTCGCAGCTATGTAGAATTGTGTGCCTAAGTATATTTGAGTTATGAGTTTGCTCATAAATTTTGAATATCCCTCAATCGTTGCTAAGTAGAGTGCATGAGCATATGTATGGTAGATGGTAGATGGAAATTTTGCTTACATACATGTTGGATGTGAGTGCACACTCTTTATGGAACAAAGGATATATTTTAGAAATTGGTCTTCACCTCTCTCATAATAAGAGGCATATTTTGTTTGAGTACATGGCTACTTATGTCATCTAGAATAAATAACTAGTTAATTAGTAGAAAGTCCTGACTACATTTTTAGGTTTTAAAAGTAAGTTTTCGGCACCTTTTATATTGATAAATATTTTTGTAATTTTTAAAACATGCTCTTTCAGAAAATTGTGAAGTCAGTATTCCTTAAAATAAGGGCCATGGGGTATAAAGAAGCTTATAACATATTAACATATCAGAGGAAATCTATTGAAAAATACAAGAGATTAGTAACCATTCAGCTTAGTGATTATATCTGGACAAAGACTGAGTAAGAATAATTTCACGCTCTTAGAATGAATTAGGTTAAACTGCATGATCTTTTTTTCAGAAAACAATGGAAAATCTGAAAACTAGCAAATTGTTATAATGACTATGGTGTGTCTTATTAAATTAACCTGTTCAAGGCAATAGCTCACTATTTTGTAATTATAGCCTTGATTGTGCGTTTCGGGATAGAGAGGAGATTAATAGCTAATAAATCAATTCTAATAAGATTAAATCTTTATTTGGGAGGTAGGTCATCAATAATTTTCTATAGTTGGTTTACAGTGCTGAAAATACAAGAAGATAAAAATAGATCTACCTAAATATAGTAATAAAGCATAGTAAGCTAGCAAGTTAACCATTTTGTTCAAAGGTCAATTAGCTCAATTACTTCACTGGAAAGTCTTTTTTACTTGTGCACTAAGTACGTTTTTTGCCTCTTGGGCTATTTATATTTCATCATACACCTTAGTGATTTTCATTTAGGTATAACATAAGACAGATATTTATCTATTGGAAATTCATGATGTCTGACACATATTCCGGCTGAAGCTAGATCTGGTATTTATGTGACATTATTTTACATAGATGTATATATTTTGCTGTACTCTTACTATCTTTATCAATGTAATCTTATTTTGTTGCTATTTATGCTGTATTTTACCTATTGTATGTGTATGTTGTTGCTTTGATCTGAGAGTCTCTGTCACAACCTGCTTCTTCAATGGGGCTTGACAAGAACCTAGTTAGAGCCTACCCCAGCAGGACCATGTAGTTCTTACTACCTCTGGCACAGAAGATGGCTTCAGGATAGGGACCACTCCCAGGAATATGTGCAGAGAATACAGGCACACAATAAATAGTTCCACATTCTGTTTATGTGGAAAAATCAGGACTCACTCTTTAATCAGAACTAGCAACATAAATACAGTTTCTTAGCCACAGGCTGACCAATCACACTAAGCCCCATCCTTAGATACATAGAAGAGTCCAATTAGCAATATGATGCCCATGCTTAGTGGGAAACCCTGCACATCTGATGACATCAGGCCCTTCAGCTAATTATGGTGATTGCATTAAGTAGAACCATTTGCTGTAAACACTTAGACCATCTGCTTATCTGACCATTTGCTTATCTGTGTTTGTTTAGGAATTATCTATGAGACTACTGTCTTGGTGCTTTGGCCGATGCAATAGCCTGCAGAATATCTAATATGTTATTTTCAACAATCCTTATAACATAAAACATAAGTCCCACTAGATTGCACAGGACAGGAACTGGTCATCTCAGGCCTAGGCAAATTATTCTAGCAAACGCTCTAGACTCTGGGCATTATAACAAGAAGCATAGGTGCCCTGGCATTCTAAACTATACAGAACATAAACCAAGAAGCATACAGTATAACAGTGTAATCATATTTTAACCATATTACATAGAAAGAAATAGAAAGAAATACATAACCATTGTATAAAACAGTCTAGTTGGGTCCTGGGCATGACAGTCTCCATACATTCAGACCTATTAAATTCACTGAATGTGTAAAACCATAGCCTGTAATGTAGCCCTTAAGATTTGCGGCTATTAAATTGGCCCCGTAAAACAACACGCTAACGACTTGCGGGGTAAGGGCGAAAAAAACCTAGGAGATGTTGAAAATTGAACTTTACAGCCGCAAATCCTTTGATCTGTCAAGCCCGTAACTGTTGCATTCCAATCACGCTATTAAATTGCAACCAATTCACTGGCGTTCAAGCCTGTAACCTGCAAATGGAGCCAAAAGCCAACGGCACTAGAGAGGATCCGCTAGGGGGTTAAAGCCCTTTCCGAAGCACTGTAAATGCAAATATACACACACACTACTGTACTTATAAGTAAAGGGAAAGTGATCTTATGTATTAAAATTAATAGCATAACATTCTCAAGCTCGCAAATCTGCAATATAAAATACTTTTTTCAATGTTTAATATCTGTGTCATATCGATTCCGGAAATCAATGTGTTAATACATATAATGAAACTTGCATGGACTAGAATATCAGATTTACTGATTTAGTAATATTGCATTATTTCTGGAATGCGGGTCTGATCAAAACTCGTAATTGAAACCCGTAAGGCTTTGAAATCTAATCTCCATTTTTCAGTGACGTAATGTTGACAATCTCATTTGCCATTGGCTTTGTCTAAACCCGTAACTACTGGTTTGACTACTTGATCATGTTCATGGACGCACATCCAATGGTTTACAGGCTTGCGTCTCTGGCCAGTAACTCGCGGCATGGTGGAATTTAATAGCTCTGTAATGCAGCTGAATTTCAAGCCCGCAGCCTTTGCGTGCTTGCCGATGCCGCTACGGGCTTCAAATTTAATGGGGCTGGTTGTCTTCAGAATCCAAGCAATCAGACTTTTCACACCTTTTGCAGTGATTCTCAACAGTCATTCCTTCCATGCCAGCTCCTGAGACCATATCTACCAGTCCTTTAGGGACGTACTACTATTTCTTGACAAAATATAGATGGATTATTAATATTCTGCAGTTAAAATGAAATATATTCAGGTCTGTGCAAAACTAGATGAATATGTAGTGTGTCACATGTAGTACCACCATGTTAAAAATGTTCTGCTGCTTAAAACTTGCCCCCATGATCACTGGAATGTAAGCAGCCAGACACCAGGTTTGGAAAGTTTGAAAGCCACTGGTCTATTGAGCAATTCTCTACCTTCTCGTGTAATCTAACTTGCTTCCTCTCTCTTTATTATTTCTGTTGACAAAAAACGTTATATAAATATGGTGTACAATTCAAATTTATTTGTGATCCTCATGGTCTTTATTATTATTACTAGCGACTTGCCCGTCAAAAAATGACGGTCAAAAAAATAAAGTGTTGAAATGCTGTTTGTCACACAATGTGAGTGTACTGTGTGCCTCAAGTAACTAAATTCATCAAAAAGCAGAAATCTACATTACATAAAATAAGAAAAACTAAAATCACCAAAAATAAAAAATGTACATTACAAAAAAAAACCTAAGTAAAAAAAAATAAAAAAAGGAACATTACAGAAAATAAAAAAATACATTACAACCCCCCCCCCCCCCCCCCACACTACAAAATGTTTTAAAAAATTACACACCTGAAAAGGAAATACATATACTACATACAATACAATACATACATATAATACATACAATACAATACATACATATAATACATACAATACAATACAATTAAATAAAATACAATACAATTAAATACAATACAATACAATTACATACAATACACCCCTATCTAATATACTTCCCACTATGTAATATACATCCCACTATATAATGTAATATACATCCCACTATCTAATATACAATAATATCTAATAATACATCCCTGTATCTATCTAATATACAGTACATGCTATCTCTATATAGCAACCCTAATTCTAAGCTACAATAAAATAATTAAGACCACTTACCTTTGAGATGTTTCTTCAGATCAGCAACCTACGGTAAAAATATTTTTAAAAATTAATACAACACGTTTACATGAAATAACTAAACATTCTAAATATTCAAAATATTATACTCACCTTTCCAGCATGTCACGTCCCAGCATGTCACGTCCTCCATGTTCCGTCCTTCATCTTTGCATCTTCTGCGGCGCTGCTCCTGTTAAAAAAAAACATTACATTAGTAAACATACATAAACATAAAACAAAGTGAAATAAACACAATGTACATTATACTTACCTTTCCGCGATGTCTCCGGCCTCCTGGTGTTCTGCTCCGGAAGCGACACACATCCGCCCTGGCGGATGTCTCCGACGCTAATGAGCTTCCTACGGAGTGTTCCAGAATAAAAGTGGCAAAGGGCGGCTTCTGAGTGGCTGAAAAGGCTGTCTATCAAATTCAGCCAATGAGAAGACCCCAATTGTGAACCAATGAAAAAAGTATACACTCCAAAATACAACGCTGATTGGATAAAACACCTGTCCATCTGTATTTGAACCAATCCTAAGGCTTTATTGCCATCAGCCAATCACAATGGAATATACCTCCACGTACTGATTGGTGAAGACATCTGCGCATTCCGATTGGCTGTAATATTGATTGATATCAACAGTAGCCAATGAGAATGCGCAAATCCTTCACCAATCAGTACATGGGGGTGTATTCCATTGTGATTGGCTATTGTCAGTGCAACCAATCACCCTGTGGGGGTGTATTCCATTGTGATTGGCTGAAGGCATCTGCGCCTTGTGATTGGTTTAAATAAAGATTGACAGGTGCATTATCCAATCAGAGTGCGATTTTAGGGTGTATCCTTTTCTGATTGGTTCACACATTGGCGCCTCCTGATTGGGTGAGTTTGATAGACAGCGTTTTCAACCAATCAGAAGGCGCCATTGCTTATTTTCTTCCGGAAAAGTCTACGGGAGCCTCCTTAACGTCGGGGATGTCCGTGAGTGCGGATGTAAGTATATATATATTTTTTTTATACAGGGCGCGGCAGAATAGGATCCGGAGGAGACCGGAGACATTGCGGGGAGGTAAGTAGAATGTAAATTATGTTTATTTTATTTTTATGTATGTGTATTAATGTTATGTTTTTTTTAACAGGTGCCGCTCCGAAGAAGGGTAAAAGAAGAATCAGGACGGGACATGCCGGAAAGGTGAGTAGAATATTTGGAATATATAGAATGTTTGTTTATGTAGTGTAAACGTGTTGCACTAATTTTTTTTTTTTTTCCGTAGGTGGCTGATCTCAATGGACATCTGCAAAGGTAAGTGGTCTTAATTATTTTATTTTAGCTTAGAATTAGATTAGTTTATATATATAGATAGCATTTATTGTATGTTAGCTAGGAATATGTGTTTTATATAGATAGCATAGAATGTATTGTATATTAGATTATGGTATTTATTTAGATAGATTGGGAATGTATATTATATAGATAGGAAGATAGGATGTATAAGATTATGGTATTTATTTAGATAGATTGTGTGATGTATATTAGATAGGGGTGTATTGTATTGTATGTATTTGTATTGTATTTGTATTGTATTGTATGTATTTGTATTATATGTATTTCCTTTTCAGGTGTGTAATGTTTTTTGTTTTTTTTCTGTAATGTTCCTTTTTTTTATTTTTTGTGACTTAGGTTTTTTATTTTCTGTAATGTAGTTTATTTTTTTGTGAGTTAGGTTTTTTATTTCATGTAATGTAGATTTTTTTTGTGACTTTAGGCTTTTTTATTTTCTGTAATTAGAGTGGTGGGTGTTAATCGGGGGTAGGTATTGTAGGTGTTAATAGGTTAGTGTAGAGGGTGTTTAGTTGATATTTATATGTTTTATTGGGGGGGTGTAGTGCAGTGTAGTGTTTATAAATAGTGTCATGATGGTCCTTGAGGACCATCATGGCACTTATGTGGTTAATGTAGTGTTGTAACAGGCCCATAATGGTGTTAATATACCCTTATGGGACTGATGGGGTTAAATAGAGGCTTATGAGGGTCTGTATGGACCCCCATGAGTGAGGGGGTTAATGAAGTGCTTATGGGGGTCTGTATTGACCCCCATGAGTGACAGGGTTAATGAAGGGCATATGGGGGTCTGTATTGACCCCCATGTGTGACAGGGTTAATGAAGGGCTTATGGGGGTCTATATTGACCCCCATGAGTGACAGGGTTAATGAGGGGTTTATGGGGGTCTGTATTGACCCCCATGAGTGACAGGGTTAATGAAGGGCTTATGGGGGTCTATATTGACCCCCATGAGTGACAGGGTTAATGAGGGGTTTATGGGGGTCTGTATTGACCCCATGATTGACATGGTGACAGTGTATATTTTTTTATATTTTACAACGGGTCCTTTAAGGACCTTTACGGTCCTTTAAGGACCTGTAACGCAGGAATTTCAAATTTTGATTGCAGCGGGGGTCCCCGATCACGTGCAATCGGGACCCCCACTGCAATGGTTAATGTGGGGTTAATGCAGGGCTCCGAGCTTATCTCGGATCCCCTGGGGTTAATGCGGGTTTCCGAGCTTATCTTGGATCCCTTCTTGGGTAATTTGTACGTGGCTGGGCTGTGAGCCTCGTTTTCGTTTTTTTGGCGGCCATTTTTTCTCTCGCTTAGGGGATTTTCGTGTGTCTGAACTCGGGAATTTGGACTTAAATGGAGGTGTAACTTCACTTTCAGAGGTCCTGGGTGCCCCCCCCTTGCTATGGGTAAGCTTTTTATGTAGTTTGTGTGAGTATTTGATGTGTATTCACTGTTTTTAGTTGCATGTGGGTCGGCCGTTATAGTCATATTTTTAGTGCGTGTGGGTGTTTGTTACGTTAAGGTTGATTCCGAGGTGTTTTTTTTTTTCTAAGTCGTGCGTGTGATGTGTTTAACGGCTCGCCTCGCTATGCGAGGCTCACCAGCAATGAGCGCCTGCGGCGCTCATCGCTAAGTTGTACGCACTACACAAACAGCGTGACGACGAATCGTAGTTGGACAATTATAATATGTGATCGTTATCTATATCGTGCCAACATATTCCGTAGCTCTGTACAAGGGTTGAGTACATGGCAAAAACAAAATTAATACCTTATAAATAATGGAGGGCCCTGTTTTTGAGCTTATAATCAAATGTACATAGAGCTTGTTTCCAAGGCACTGACACAAGGTTGAAAACTCGCAAACTTAGAATCTACGGGTATAGATGTGATACAAGAGGGTGACAAATGCAAGATGGCAGTGTGAAAGCAATTTGTTTAGTCAAGTGGAGGTGTCTGTGTGTTGTACGGTAGATTGTGGGTCTCTAAAATTAACCCACTTCCATGAAGGTCTATATGGACCCTATGGCAACTAATATTAACCTCCCACCAAAGGGTCCATATGCACCACTGTATTAGGTGTTAAGTGCCATTGGGGTCCATAGGGAGCAGCAAGGAAAACAGGCCAAAAATGGTAGCAAGCCACATGAAATGGACAGAGACTGACATCCAACCCCTTGGGCCACCCCAGGTTCCCCATGCCTGCTTTCTTAAAATCTGAAATATTTCTGTGTGGGCTTTTTTTATTAAAAGTTAATTAAGAATGGAGTATTTGGTTTGACTTGAGTTAAAACTCATCTCTGTTTTTTTAAATAAAATGATGATGATAATCTAGGTTTTTCCGATCTTTGTCCTCAGATGCTGGATTCAGGCCACAGGATATCTTGTTTCAATACAGGTAGATCAGTCAGTGGTTTAATTATTTTGACATGAAAAGTGACTTGGATCAGCCCCTGTGGATAATATTGGACATTTCTGCTCTAAATCATGGAGAAAGAACAAGTTGGTGAAGCATCTCAAAATTACAAATCATCATTTGCAGAAGAAATTATATGGATTTGATATATTATGTAGCTTTCAATGTTCATTTACAAGGACACTGTAGTCCAATACTTTAAGTTTCTGATTTAAAAAACTAGACATGATAGAGAGCAAAAGTTTTTACAGTGTTAAAAGAATAAAACCTATTAGATGTAATTATATGTAGAATATAATTATAAAACAAATTAAAATAGTTGGCTCTTTTCAATTTCTGCAGTGTGGAAGTAGACATTATTATATCCAAAGGAATAACCTGACATTTTTGATTGAAAAGTGCACAGCCTATGGCCATATACGCATACTTGTGGCCTGCAAAGTGCGGGGTGCTCTAAACAGCTATTAGCATGAAATGTTTTAAAATTAACTGGAGTATATAAAACAGTAAAATATGCATTCATTTGAAAAATTCAAAACGATTTGTTTTCACTTGATTTTCCGTGGTCCTTTGATGATGTAGAGCAGTATTGGTGAAGTCTGTGTACCTTTAATACCAATCACAAGTGCTGTAGTTACATCTATGTAGTTCTGTAGGGCATATACTGGAATGTACTGTACTTGGACCTGAGGAGTCAGAACAGCAGACAAATTTGTGTTGTTAAAAGTTTGGGCACTTTTTGTTTTGCCAGCCCATAAACTGAGGTAATTTCTTTCCCTTTTAAGATCTACTTCAATTAACAAGTGAAAAATGTTTTACGTTTGAGTCATCACACAGCGGCAGTAGGAAACACAGGGTGTTAACTGTATCACTTACTCCCACTCCTGCTCTGTGCACAGTACTGAAAAGTGCTCCTCTATGAGTCAGAGGAAAATTCTGTGCCAGGGACAGGAAGTGAACTGACTGGTCACCTTGGCACCAAGTGTCCCTGAGAGTCAGATTTCCATTCCTTTCTCCTGACTGGCACTTGGCGTGCGCTTATCAATCTTATTTTTATGCTTCACAGGTCTCCTAAATGAGCATTCAAATACAAGAATGCAGTTAGAAATTGGTGGCATGTTTAACATTAGTTATATGTGTTTATACATAGTTAAAAACCATGGCATTATTTATTTTGCCAGCCTATAAACTGAGGTAATTTCTTTCCCCTCTCTCGTAGTGAGACATTTCCTTTTTAAGATCTACTTCAATTAATACATTTTAAAAAATTCTGCATTTGGGTCATCACACTACGGCAGTAAGAAATGCATCCCTTTTGTCCACTCTTGCTTTGTGCAAAGCCTTGAAAACTGCTCAGATGTAAGTCAGAGAAATACTCTCTGCCAGGGACAAGAAGTGATCTGACTGGTCACTTTGGCACAGAGTGTCCCTGAGTGTCAGATTTCCATTCCTTTCTGCTGAGTGGCACTTGAAGTGCACTTATCAATCTTATTTTTATGCTACACATTTCTGCTAAATGAGCAGTCAAATTTAAGAATGCCCTTAGAAATTAGTGGCATGTTTAGCATTATTTATACCTGTGCAACTCATACATACCACATTCAAAGTATATTCCAATAAACGCTTCACGTGCTGTCATAACTAAGGTTATGATCACTCTTTAGAATCAGTCTCTTTAGGGAGACTGAAGTTACACATGTGCTACCATGCATTTAAAAGAGCAAAACGTGAGCTGCAAGGGTACTGAAAAGTGAAAGAAAAAAAATATACCATTTTTGCAGGTTTCATATTAGTTTTTTTAATCCTTTTTATGGACCTCCCTCACTGCTGCCTGCAGGTTCTGAAAAAAATGAAAAATGCCAATCAAATGGTGATGCACTCTGTTTACTGGAATCAAACAATTTACCATTTTCCTTTGATTTCTGGACCAACAGAAATACCAAACCCAAAAAGAGGGAAAAAGTTGTATTACCGCAGTGAAGAGAGTATATGAGTATTTACAAAGATATTGCAATTTGCGTAGATTGTCGTTATAAATGCAATATTGCATCAGGTACATTAACCGCCAAAGTAGACAGTTTGAGCATATTTTAAAGCTAATACTGCAACACTTATGAATGATTTTAGAAACAAATGTTTTTAGAACTTCTCCATTTTGGCTACACTGTGATGGTGCAGGGCAATATCCAGGAGTTCAGAGAGCCTTTAACAAAAGTTATCAACTATAATATTTGTCAATCTTCGAGTTGCCGTCTTGCGAAGCGAGGGACACAGTTGCAGGGTGGAGCCACGCAGGACTTAGCTGCAACGAGCGCCGAAGGCACTCATTGCAGGGATTGAGATTAGCTTGTGAGGTGCTTTAGGGAAAGCACAGTGTATATCATATTGAAAGCTCAATAACAGGGTCTTCCATTATTTTCATTGTGGGGTATTGTTTATACTTGTACCCAACCCCTGTATTGCGCTGCGGAATATGTTGGCGCGTTATAAATAAAGGATAATAATAATAATAATAATTAGCGCCGCAGGTGCTCATCGCGAGGCCCGCAGGACTTAGCTGCAATGAGCGCCGAAGGTGATCATTGCAAAGCAACAAAGTAGATGGGGGGAAAGGCTCGCAATGAGAGTCAAAGGCGCTCATTGAGAGTCACACGATGAGCGCTTGAGGCGCTCATTGCTGGGCTTATGAGGAGCGCCAAAGGTGCTCAGAGGGGGCAGAGCATCGCATTGTGTGGCAAACAGCATTCCCAGCCTTAACATTTTCTTGCCGTAATTTTTGACGGGCAAGTCACTAGTTTTAAATAGTGTGGAAAATGTTTTTGGTACCACGGTAGGTCCCCATTTGGCACTGCACCAGTGGAACAATGGAACTTTATGGGGAAAAAATGACTCCCTCTATTGGATCAACCTCATGCTAAAAATAATTCCTAACTGTGGGCCATATTCTCTTAGCTGCTTTCAAATGCCTCAAACCCTTAATTTTGGCTGCAGGCTTTTAAAAAAAAAATGTTTAGATGTATTCTATTGACTCAAGCCTGCAAATTCCGATCAGAAGGCCGAACTCGTAAACCCTTACCGTGGCAGCAAGCTTTTTGGACACTTGAATAAATGCCGCTCACATTTTGAAAGCCAATCGCACATTTTAAGTGGGAGACACATCCGTTGGAGCCAATAGAAAATGGCCTAAGGGATAATGATTGACAGGGAGATGTAATAAAGCTGCGAGCTTTACGCCCATGCATTGACTGTTTGGTAGATTTTGAAAAATTAGAACGCACATAGAGTAATAACACACATAGATGGTAGCACGACTTTAGCGCTACTCAAAAAAGCGCAACGACAAATGTGCGACAACAGAACCGCAAACACACTAAACCGCGCACGACTCCAGCTCGTACATAACAAATGCGCGCACGCCACCAACATCTGCATGCAGGTCCACTCTCATGCACCTCTCACTATCCCAGTCCCACTCCGCGGAAGAAGCCACAGCAGCAAACACTCCAGAGCTCCTAAGGAGGCAGCATGGGGTGAAGAGGCATCAACCAGGCATTTAACCAGGAGAGGGTGTTTCATCTGTGTTTGATCATAGCAATAGATGATCGAACTGCTGCCCAGCACCCTCTGCCTGTCCTCCAGGTTAAATTACTGCTGAGATCCAAAGGTCAGAGTATTGATTGCAGAACAGCACATACAGTACTATAGTTACTGGTGACTTTGCCATAGGTGCCCTTGCTCAGGGTCTCCAGCAGCTGTTTTTGTTGATCCCTCTTTACTCCATGCTGCCTCCTTAGTAGCTCTGGAGTGGTTGCTTAGTTTCTTAGTACCAGGTGATTAGCAGTAGCAAAACTTTAGCACTACTCAGTGTGTTATCTTGTGTTCCCCACCTGTTTGATTTCATATGTGTTACCCCTGTGTTTACTCTGTGTGCCCCCCCGTTTCATATCATATGTGTTCCCCGCATGTGTCCCCTGTGTGCCCCCAGTCTGATTAGCAGTGAGTTGTCCTGTGTTTCCCACCTGTGTGATATTATATGTGTCCCCCCTATGTTATATCCTATGTGTTCCCCCTCTGTGCCCCATCCCCTGTGTGATATCCTATGTGTTCCTTCCCCTCTTTGACCCCCCCCACCCCCTTCCCCCTACCATAAACATAAACTAAGCAACCACTCCAGAGCAACTAAGGAGGTAGCATGGGGTGAAGAGGCATCATCACAAACACAAGCTCAACCTCAGGTAGGAGGGTTAGGATTAGTCTAGGCGGTGTAAGGGTTAGGGTTAGACTAGGGGGTATACTGGTTAGGGTTAGGCTAGGGGATGTAATGGTTACGGTTAGGATAGGGAGTGTAAGGGTTAGGCTAGGGGGTGTAAGGGTTAGGCGAGGGGGTGTAATGGTTAGTGTTAGGATAGGGGGTGTAATGAGAAGTGCTTATTGACAGTCTTGTTATCACTTAACCCAATCTGCAGAATGACAATGTGCAGGAAAGCACTGCTCGTCTGGCTACAGTCTATGGAATATTACACTTCCTTATCCTGCACTTCCCGGTTCCTCCTGTAAGCCGATAGCGCTGGCACCCTTACTTCGGCGCCCATTTCTTGTCAACTACACAATTGCGCTCTGTGGTCGGCACCTTGTTGACGGCTCGCATTTGGCCATCTCGCAAAAGTCGGGGTACCCACTTAGATACATATATATATAGGTCACTAAATCCAAACCCTCACCCTATACCCTAACTCATAATAAATACACATAAAACATATTTTTTTTTACATCAGAAATATATACATATACACTTATTTTCATTATCGTTATATTGCTTTTGGGACTGTGATGGAAGGTGGAGAGAGGAGTGGAGAAGTGGGGAGGAGAAGAGGATGAGAGGAGAGAAAGAGAGAGAGGAGGCCCTGGGGAGTGGAAGTGAGGGGAGTGGAGGTGAGAGGGGTGGAGGTGAGGTAGAGGCGGGGAGTGAGTCGCCCATAGTCAAAGGCACTCCAAGCACAGGATCAGACGGGGAGGGGCCTGATCCCAGGGAGGCTGGTAGTGCAGAGGAGGGACAGGCCTCAGTGTCAGAGGAGGGAGGACAGGATCACTGTCCATGGCAGGAGGGCAATAGATTGGGAGCAGGCACAGGGCCCCAACCTACAGGCACAAGGTGATGATGGTCCCCGTTAGTACCATCAGTGACCACCCCACTATACTTGCGGGGGGAGGGAAGCTTGGCCAGTGCCCAGGCCTGGAAGAAGGTAGCGGCCAGTGACAGCAGTGGGCTTGGCAGAAAGGGATGGTAGGTCTGTCAAGCATCTCTTCAATGATTGCTGGACCAAGGTGAGAAAGATGATGGCCGAGGAAGACAGAGCAGCAAGAGCACCAAGAGGTCTCCAAGTGATTGTCAAGGACGGGTGGGAGAGGGTGCTCAAGGAGGTGCTGAGTCAGGTGCCTATCGTTGGAGCTCCAGGCCTACTGGCCCAACACAATCCAGCCTCCTTGTCAGGTGAACATCCGATATACCAACATTCCACCACACATAGAATACACTAAACACATGTAAATGATGACCCCCAATGACAGTGACATGTCAGCTGGATTTAACAATGGATAGGTGGATCATTCATGCGTCATTAAATCCATGAGACTGACAAATCACTTTCTTTAATGGGCACAACATGAATAATCATCCAACAGAGAGTCCATGTATGGGTGTGCCCACTGCAGATACAGACTCTGTAGGGATGGATGTGCAGTGCAGTGTACTAGCCCATCAAGAAACACCTCTCAGCAGCATGTTAAAAACTATTGTGGAGATATTGTCACTGATCAGTCAGTATGGCACACTGCCCAACAAGTTCTAAAGAGTATACGTATGCATATAAAGACCACAGCAGGAATAAAGATATCGTTATGAGCCAATAACAACTAAGCTCACAATCCAAATAATTGATCACATCTAGCAGATGATAGCTCTATATAGTAGAAATTAAGTGAAACATCCAGGTTCAAGACAACAAAATGTCAGATCATTAGGAAAAAACAGCCATCAATGTATCATCATTCAACATAGTTAACACACATTCTTCTCTCTTCTCTGAGATTTGTATTCGTCAGTATCTGGTTACTGTGGTGTAGTGACCACATGTGACCCTAGTAGATGCTATGCTTCATTATTATACAGTATTAACACATTTTCCCAAACAGCTTCTTGCCCTTCTGGCATCTGCCCCCACCACATCCATGATATCAATGCACAGTTGTATACATTTCTGAGTGTGCTCTGTGTATATTATAGAGATTTGTTATACCACTATCACTGTTTCCATGTGTTTTCAATGGTTAAGGTTTTGGGACATCAACATATATAACATTCATGTAATGATAATATATTTATAGGTAGATGATCTTCCTGTACACCCATCCCTTCATGCATTTGAGTACTGTAATCATATGTTTGCATGTCGCTAATCTTCAGTTAATTGGGATGTGATGTTATTATGACCAAGTGTTTACACTTTCAATGTTAAAAGTGATATTTATATAATAATTTGTAATATCATTTCACATACTGGTGAACCTAACACCTAAAATCTGCATGAAGTGTGCCATCCTTCTGAAATAATTATCCCTATTTACTGTCCATAACATTGTTATGTGAACATTCCAGCCCATTAAAGTGACACAGGTGTGGTTTCCAAGTGATCACATATATTAATCATCACTATTTTATGTGTTATTCTCACCCTTTTGGATATCATTCTTGAAGGACATTTTTGGTGATGTTTGTTAATGCTCATGAAAAGTATCAATTGTAGTACTGTTTCATATCACCATTCCCCTGAAGGGTTGTTAACCAAATGATGGGTAATATTACTAATTAATTAATACAAGAACACTTGATATAATTTCACCAAATTATTCTTGGTATACATCCAGCAATGGCGTGTGACTTTACAGGATGGGTGTACCCAAGAGTAGCCTCGATGGAGGTGTTGCTCCATGTGCTCTTCCACAGCCTTCATGTGTGTTTGTGGGCCTTCCTGAAGAGCTTTAATAGATTAGAGCAACCTCCCTTGTCCTGATTTGTACCTGAATCCCCATATCCCTGTGCCTCTACCAGCGTTTTCTTTGGGACAATGCAGTGCCTGGTCTGTGCTATGTAGAGATATACCCATGTAGACAGCAATAATGTCACCCTTCCTTTCTTTAAGACCCAATGCTGACCATGCTACCATTTCTCCCATTTTCTTTGAGCTAAGGTTCTGTTGTAGATGCCATACCTTCCCATGGATGTGGGTAGATGATCTTGGTCAGTAGTGTGGTGTGGTGATGAGTATCATTTGAGGTGTGTCTATCCCTTTTATAGTCATTACATTAGAGCAAATGTTGTGGTCCCTGTATGTTTGCAGATTGGTATTGACCTCTTGCATAGTGTGGTGTATCTTCCCCTGGTACTTGATATATGTCATGTGGCGGTGTAATATTGCCAATAATTTTGTTAAAATTAAGATATGATGACTGATATATGTAAATTACTATATATATTTTTCAAGACCACATTTAAGCCTCTGTGTGTGTTACATATCATTTGTAAGACATTTTAATATTTTTTTCTTGTAATTTAGTCATATACTGTATCTTCTATGCTTTGCCATGCTTTTAAGGTACAGTATTGTGTGTTTAATAGCTTTTACAGCTTTAATAAGTGTTTGAAAAAGTCCTTGCGAGTCCTATTTAGTTAGACTTTATTTGCAATCTAGAATATCAATTTTATGTAACTTTAATTATTTAGAGCTCATAATATTTTGAGCTGTGCTAAAACCAATGGAGCTCTAAGGACGGTTTTGCAGCTTTGGCTGGCTCGTAGTGATTGTGGCGGGGAATTTGTAATCGGAATGCAAGTAGCTAATAGGATCTGTAACAATTTTCAGAGTGGTTTTAAGTGTGTATGAATTTACTAATTGGGCAATAGATTAGGGCCCTGTGTCATGTTCAATAAATTTTAAAGCAGATCCTGATTTTGTTCCAAAAGCGGTTTATGAACTAAGTAAAATAATAGTTTTTTTGAAGCACACGTTCAAAGAAAAGCTTTTTTTAAATGATTTGTTCTTTTAAAGGCAAGTGTGTGTCTTCAGCTGACCTTTTAACACAAAAATGGATAATGGATAAAAATGGATTTAAAAAAAAATACAAACGTATACATTTTGCAGCTTTCACTGTTTGCCAGTTAAGAAAAATATTCACTTCTTTGTTTTTATATATTACCATCCCTCATTGTTCATAGGTCAATAAACATCCTTTTAAGGACTATTTTCCATGTAGAAGAAGTCTCTATGTTGTGAAAGATTTTGCCCACTTTAAGATATTACTAAAACAAGCATCACATATAATAGTTGTCAAACTGCGAGACGTTGTCACGCTTTCCGAGGTGTGTACGAGTTAGACGAAGCGAGGCGATCCGTTAACGCGTAGGACTCTTTGGTGCTCATCACTGTGAGCCTCGCAAAGCGAGGCGAGCCGGTAAAATATGACACACGCGACTTAGAAAAAAAAAAGATACGAGGCGCAAAAAATTACGAGATTAGCGGCCGAATGGCGAAAAGCAAAAAAACTGAAAAACACACTACATACACCCCAAAAATTTACAAAAACATCACAGACAGCACGGGGCAACAGCCAGGACGTCTGTGAGTGAGGTGAAATGCAAATTTAACTTGATTTAGATGATTTTCGCCACAATAAAATCGCCTAAGCAAGGAAAAAAATGGTCGGCGAAAAAAATGAAAACGAGGCTACTCGACCACGGACCGCGCAAAACACTGCAAAACGCGTAGCACTTTACACATCACACTACGACCTACAAAATACACTATTACTAAAGCCGGAAAATGCTCATGAGACGCGTACCACATTAATAACATTACGACTATACAATGCCGCTTAACACAATAAACCAACGGCTTTACCTCGCGCACGCAGCCTATTTACAATGCACAGTTCAAACATTCATTACACTTTATAAGCAGGGCACTAACACTCAATATGTATATTCTATGCAGATGCAAAATACAAACATATTGTTAGCTCTTCAGCCTATTGCTCGCTGCATATATCAATTATAAATAATTAAAGTATATTGATTTAAGAAATCATTCATTACTACTTAACTACATATACATAGAAATATATATCTCGCTCAGAGAACCAAACGTACACAAGGCTTGCAATGAGTGCGGAAGGTGCTAATTGCGAAGCATGCGATGAGCGCCGAGGCACTCCCCGCAAGCCTCACAATGAGCGTCGAAGGTCCTTACAGTACAAAATGGTTTCAATTATGTGTCAAACAGCATTCCTATGGCTTGCAATTTTATTGCCCCATCATTTTTTACAGGTAAGTCGCTAGTTTTAAATAATCAGCCTATATTCCCTATTGTATTTACTATTATTTGATGTTGAGGCTTTGTGCTGGGATAGTGCGGATAGTTCTCACAAGGGAAGTTATACAAATCACAAGTTTAAGGAAAGGTGATATCCATTATAAGGTATACCTTGTTATGTAGTTCAGCAGCAGATTAGTTTTACATGAATATTATAGTAGTTATTAATGTTTTTGGACATTCTTCACAGGGTAGTTTCAACAGAGCTGCTGAGCCCAGAATGTTTTCCTACATGGATAGGTTTTCACAGCTTTGGCAGAATGCTTGAAACCTTAACTATGTTTGTATCTGAAGGTGTTTCACTGTAATGTGAGTTTGTAATACTTTATAATTGTAATGGCCTGGAATTTTTCATGAGTAATAATTTAGTCACAGTACCGTAGACTCTCAGTTATCCGGCACTCAGGGGGATTAGATGCTGGATAAATGTAGTTTCTGGCTTCTTGAGAGTTACTATTAGAAGAGACCTAGATTAGCTGCATATAGGATGCTCTGCTAAGTATATTTGTCAGTGACGGCTGTTCGCAGCACTGTTCAAGCGCGTAACTCTAAAAACCTACCACAAATAAGAAATCATCTACAAAAAATTATACCACACTCACACACAGCACAGATGGAGACACAGGGGGAGCCTGGGAGTGAGGTTGCAAGGTTTGCAATGAGCGCGAAAGACACTCAGCTTGGGGCATGTGATGAGCGCCGAAGGTGATCAGTGTAAAGCAGGAAACTTGAAGTGCACAAGGGGAGAGTCTCGCAATGAGTGCTGAAGGTGGTCAAAAGGTCAAAAAACCTCACATTGTGTGGCAAACAGCATTGCCAGCCTTACAATTTTAATCCCGTCATTTTTGATGGGCAAGTTCCTAGTTTTATAGAAAAAACTGATTGTAGTACAATGGACCCTCGGTACTCGAATACCTTTGGCATTCAATTCCTCCTTGGTACTTGTTGTGCTTTCTAAGACAATTTATATCACTCTTTATGAGAGTTGTTGTTTTCACCATTTGTCATGCCTTTCTGGAACCTATTGACAACGAATACCAGGGGTCCGCTGTAGTTATATATATTGTTTAACCTTGTGTTTTTGAATTTCTTGTATGCTGTCACGATTTGCTACTTCAATTGGAGTTGGTAAGAACCTGGTTCAAACCTATCCAGCGGAATCGTGCGGTCCTTGTACGCCTCTGATAGCAGAAGATGGAACAAACACAGGAACCACGCCCAGGTGATTGCTTCCACAGACCGGGATATTAAGAATACCACATAATCCCTTAGAATTAGCATTAATTTACATTAGGAATAATTTACAGACTGCCACAACTCTCATACCTTTATTAATTGTCACATTTTATAAAAAAAATTGGCACACAGGCTGGCCAATCACAGTAAGACCCATCCCTAAATAATAGGCTGTCCCCTGCTTACTGGGACACCCTGTGCCTATAATCTCATCCAGGTGATTATATTTAGGGGGCTGAGTGAGTTATCACCAGATAACAACACTGTAATATAATAGGCTGCCCCTGCTTACTGGGAAACCCTGTACATCTGATAAGCTCAGGTCTTTAATCTCATCCGGGTGATTATATTTATGGGGGGGGGGGGGGGGGGCTGGGTGAATCACCACCAGACAACCACACTGTAATACAATCAAAACACATACAATGTATATGTCATTTTAACCATAAGTAATACAAACATACACAATTATACCAATAAAACAGCGTAACTCTGGCCAGTCAGGCCCTGGGCATGACATGTGCAATACAACAATTTTCTTTTTTACTTTTTAAAAAATGTAATAAATATTTTCTTTATGTTACATTTTTTTTATGCCATAATGAGACTGGGTAAAATTCCTGCATTTTCAGGTTCTCTGTGGTTAGATGACTATTACCTTATTTTTGTGTAAGACTTATCAGGTTCATAGTGTATTCCTTTATTATCAACCTTTACTAGAGGAATAATGATAAAACTGGCATACTGCATATTTACAATCTAAAAACATGTTTCTATTAATACCTGTTATTTAATACAGTGATCAGAGTTGATTCCTTTCCATATTTTTAAAAATGTTTTAATGATTGTAGTTCTTTTTCTTGTTTCTATATTGTTTAAAGCTTCTTGCCTTCTCTCCCCTACAGTATATAGTATTTTTTCATATTTTTTTTTCATACAGTTCTTTAATGAAGAACTATTCCTGTTGAAATGGTATTTTCAATCAGTTTGAACATTTGCAACGTGTGGCACAGAAACTTTCCACTGTGTTTAACTCTGCACAGTTTGCTAACTTAGGTAGTAGAAATACGCTCACTATGTCTGAGAATCTTGATTATTTTTTCTTAAAATAGCATAACCCTAAGCTGCTTTTAAAATACATTACATAAAGAAAATTATTTTAAGAGTGTTTAATTTTATTTTTGTATTTAGGAGACCATTACATAAATGGAAACTAAAAATGTGAAACACTATTTGTTACGTAATGTCTGACAAGAACGAATGTGGAAAAAAGGCAGTTACAACATTGTATAAAACGTATCCACCAAAAACATTGACAAATGGAAAGTAAAACATAAGAAGTCTCTGTGGCATTTTGTTATTTTTTTAAGGTTAAGACATTTTTAAATAAATTATCATATTGCATCCTTATATGGTCTGATCACAAGACTTTACAGAGCATTTCATTGACTACTTCTACTCATTTCCCTATTACACTATTTTTAAGTCAAACCATCTCCCATTTGGACACTGAGGTGAGCACCATTCTTTAATCTATAAATCTATAAAATGTACTTCTTTCAATTTTGATAGAACTAGAAGATAAGTTATCTACAAAACAGAAATATTCTACCTTTTTGGGCACCTTATTAATACAATTTTTATCTTTCTTCTTATAGACCCAAAACATGTTGCTCACAACTAAAAATGTTTCACAAAACCCATTTGAAATTAAAAAATAAACATGTTAATAGTATCTAATTACAGAGTATATTAATACATCAAATGTATTGTAATAATAACAATAATAATCATTATTATTATCATCATCACATATTTGTAATGCATCAACACATTTTGTAGCTCTATAGAGGGCTGCATTACATTATAAAATACAATTTAAACACATGCCAAGAGACTGGAGAATTGTTTCTTTGATTTTGCAATCTAACTAGAATGCATTGTTCTCCAAAGCACCTTACAAGATTGAAAGACACTTACAATTTAAGGGAGAGGCAGAGATGAGGAATATGTGAAAGGGCAAAAGTAAGAGCTAAACATTGTTTCAGAATTGTGGGATTTCTCCTTCTTTTTGATGCTACTAGATTGTCATGAGTTCCCGTGCTAAACCTTAACCTCTCCCTGGCTACAGTAATATCCCCAATCCCTGAGTAGTGTCTAGGTATTTACCCCGTAATTACTGGTCTACAAAGCCTTATCCTTTGCTCTAGTATTGATATAGGTTCTCCTGCCCTGGTTTCTGTTACATTTCATTCTTGTTAGTTTATTGCCGTTGGGATTCTAAACTATGCGCAGGTCTCGTTACAGTAGACTCTCCACATCCGCTGGGGTTCCCTTCCTGGGGTCCCCACGAATAAAATAAAAAAACAAATAACGGAAACATGGGGAAACTATCAGTTTACCCATGTTTTGTCCTTTGGGAAAGGATCAAGGTGTTGGGTGGCCCTCACCCAGCGGGGAAACTATGCATTCGGTCGTCTTCTAGGGCCCAAGCGACCTTTTGAGGCAAGGGGGTTGAGTCTTGCTCCACCCTCTGCACCTCAGCACAGGGCTCCCTGGCCTGATCTCGCATGGTCTTGTGTGATTATACAAGGGAAACAAAAAAAAAAAATGTTGATTCTTCTCGGATAATAATTTCCAACTGATAGTGCTTAAGAAAGGTGTTGAAGGTGGACCCAGCTGTGTATTAAACGCATTCTCAGCAGAAACGTGTTCTGAAATGTCTCAATAGGTAGAAAATACCCTTGTCGAACTCATTTTCAAACCTGTTGGTGCTGGCTCGCACATGCTTTTATTGGTCTTAGAGACAGTGTGCACTACAGAGTGAGGGAAATTTACTGATTGAAGGAATAAAAGATGACATGACTTGATTTAAGTGGAATAAGGACTTTCCTTTACCTTTATAAACAAGTGAGGATCACTTCTTAATCTTTGCAGCATAAAACCTGAATCTCTGAAACGTTTGTCTGTTGTAATGGCAGTTAGAAAACAACTGGAAGACACTGCAGGCAATATATTGACTTCCTAGGAAGTCATCTTCGTGACAGCTTTCATAAAGATACATATGTTTTTTGTTTTAATTTACAGACTAGACTTGTGTTACAAGAGATCCAGAATCACAATGTAAAGGACATGAGCACTCACCTCAGTACATTTGTATGCAACATTTTATGGGCAGAACAGAATAAATCTAAATCTTACTGAACCTAGGATAGACAAATTTCCAGAAAACTAATATTCCCATTAGTGATTAACACTATCAATACGAACTCAAAACATCTATGGGGTTATTTACAAAAAGAAAATGTTAATTTCATTGGACAGGGACAAATGTTAAAAGCAATTAGAAATAATAAAAAAAATTAAAACCAATATATACAGATGCCTTTGGCATTATATATCATGTCCACTTTTTTACCAAATATACCTTTAAAAATATTTCTTGTAAGAGATAATATTGTATCTAATAAAACAAATTGAATAGGTATAAGTGTGGATCTATGACAAAAAAGAGATAAACTTAGTTACCCTACAAACAAGATTTCCTTGATATGATTAACCAAAGTTCAGCCCCAAGACTAAATGGGTTTATATGGGTATGTGTTGTGTTATTCCTTAATTTAATACCAATAGTTTTTGTTGGTTTATCATATACCAACTAGATACATTTAACCAGTGCTGAGACACAATTGAGAGCCTTAGTTGTTTATTACTATCCTATTTTCTAAGCTTCTGACATATTTATGTTTAGTGTCATAATTTAATTCCAATGTTCATTGGCTTTTAAATTGCAGAGTTTAGCTGTTTTTGTACACATTGAATTTCATTATTACTGTTGCAATCCCATTTTCTTTGTCACTCTTTTTTTTCATATATTAGTAAATTTTAGCAAGTAACAATGTAACTTTTTTTTATTGCAAATGTAGCCCATACAATGGTTTTTGCTCATGTTTTACACTTGCCACTTTTTACCATTTTTCATTTACCTATTCAAGTTTATATATTAGACACAATGGTATATTTTACAAGAAATATTTTTAAATGTATATTTGTTAAAAAAGCGGACATGATATATAATTCCAAAGACGTCTGCATATATTGGTTTTAAAATATTTTTTTATTTTTAAGTGCTTTTAACATTCGTCGCTGTCCAGTGAAATTAATATACAACTTCTATTTGTAAATAACCCCAAAGATGTTTTGTGTACCTAGGATAAGAACAATTGGAAGAGGATCTTAAAGTCATTATTCTTTAAATCTGAGGATGTGAAATAAATAGAGTAAGGAATAATATGATTATCTATTTCATAATGCATGATACACTCAAGTATAGGATTCAGCTATCAATAATATTGAATGTATACTTGATTCAACTCAAATTACTGTACAGTAAACCTGAAAATTTTAAAGGCAACCTGTGCCTTTAAAATCTTTCTCTCTCTTTGAAAACCAGAGCCTCAATTCAATTGAGCTATTGCTCTTTACGGGAGCCCGTAATGTAGCCCGTAAACTAATTTGCTATTCAATTGGCGTCTTTTTGCGAGCCGCAAATGATCTACGAGTTACAGGCTGAAAACCCCTGCGGTTGTTACAACCGTAACTTACAGCCTCGTTCAATTGGCAGGTCGCAGCTCACTACAGACTCATACAGACCCCCATAAGCCCTTAATTAATCCTGTGACTCATGGGGGGGGCCACACCGACCCCCATAAGCCCCTAATTAACCCTGTCACTCATATAGGCCAATACAAACCCCCATAAGCCCCTAATTAACCGTGTCACTCATATAGACCAATACAGACCTCGATAAGCCCCTAACTAACCCTGTTACTCATGGGGGTCAATACAGTACCCCATTAGCCCTCAATTAACCCTGTCACTCAGGAGGGTCAATACTCCCCCGTACAGCGCTATGGAATATGTTGGCATAATACAAATAAAGATTAATAATAATAGTAAAAATAATACAGACCCACATAATTCCCTAATTAACCCTGTCACTCATGGGGGTCAATACAACCCCCCATAAGCCCCTAATTGACCCTGTCACTCATGGGGGTCAATACAGACTCCCATAAGCCACAAATTAACCCTGTCACTCATGGGAGGCAATACAGATCCCCATAAGCCCTTAATTTACCCTGTCACTCATGGGGGTTAATACAGGCCCCCAGTTTGCGAGTTTTCAATCTTGTGTCAGGCCTTGGAAACAAGCTCTATGTACATTTGATTTTATGCTCAAAAACAGGGCCCTCCATTCTTTACAAGGTGTTTAATTTGTTTTCTGCTATGTACTCAACCCCTGTACAGCGCTACGGAATATGTTGGCGCGATATAAATAAAGATAATAATATAAATAAAGATAATAAGCCCCTAATTAACCCTGTCACTCACGAGGGGCAATACAGACCCCAATAATCCCCGTAATTAACCCTGCCACTCATGGGTCAATACAGAGCCCCATAGGCCACTAATTAACCCTGTCACTCATGGGGGTCAATACAGACCCCCATAAGCCCTTAATTGACTCTGTCACTCATGGGGATCAATACAGACCCCCATAAGCCCCTAATAACCCTGTCACTCATGGGGGTCAATACAGATTCCCATAAGCCACTAATTAACCCTGTCATTCATGGGGGTCAATACCGACTCCCATAAGCAACTAATTAACCCTGTCACTCATGGGTTAATACAGACCCCCATAAGCCACTAAATAACTCTGCCAATCTTGGGAGTCAATACAGACCCCCATAAGCCGCTAATTAGCCCTGTCACTTATGGGAAGCAATACAGACTCCCATAAGCCCCTAATTAACCCTGTCACTCATGGGAGGCAATACAGACCCCCCATAAGCCCCTAATTAACCCTGTCACTCATGGGGGGCAACACACACCCCAATAAGCCCCTAATTAACCCTGTCACTCATGGGGGTCAATACAGACCCCCATAAGCCCTTAATTGACCCTGTCACTCATGGGGGTCAATACAGACCCCCATAAGCCCCTAATAACCCTGTCACTCCTGGCGGTCAATACAGATTCCCATAAGCCACTAATTAACCCTGTCACTCATGGGGGTCAATACAGGCCCCCATAAGCCCTTAATTGACCCTGTCACTAATGGGGGTGAATACAGAGTCCCATAAGCCCCTAATAACCTTGTCACTCATGGGGGTAAATACAGACCCCCATAAGCCCCTAATAACCCTGTCACTCATGGGGGTCAATACAGACTCCCATAAGCCACTAATTAACCCTGTCACTCATGGGGTCAATACAGACCCCCAGAAGCCTCTATTTAACACCATCAGTCCAATAGGTGTCTATTTAGACCCATATAGGAAACTAATCAACCCCTATAATAACACTATAAGTGCCATGAAGGTCATCCAGGACCGTCATGACACAAAGTCTAAGCTCTACACTATTAACCCTAACTATACCCCCATTAACCCAACACTTGGCCTATCTAGCCCTAACTGTACCTATTTAACCCTAATTGAACCCAATAACCCTAACTATGTCTATTTAACCCTAACTGATCCTATTAAACCCTAACTGTACATATTTAATCCCTAACGGGGTCTATTAAACCCTAACTGGACCCAATAACCCTAACAGTATCTATTGAACCCTAACATTACCTATTTAAAACTTACTGGGCCTATTTAACCCTATCTGGACCCAATAACCCTATCTAGGCTTATTTAACCCTAACTGTACCCAGTAACCCTAACAGTACCTATTGAACCCTAAAACTGCCTATTTAACCATATCTGGACCCAAAACTCTATCTAGGCCTATTTAACCCTTACTGGACACAAAACTCCTAACAGTACTTTTTGGACCCTAACACTACCCATTTAACCCTAACTGGGCCTATTTAACCTTAACTGGGCATATTAAACCCTAACAGTACCTATCTAACCCTAACTGGGCCTATTTAACCCTATCAGTACCTATTACCCTCATATAGGCCAATACAAACCCCCATAAGCCCCTAATTAACTGTGTCACTCATATAGACCAATACAGACCTCGATAAGCCCCTAACTAACCCTGTTACTCATGGGGGTCAATACAGTACCCCATTAGCCCTCAATTAACCCTGTCACTCAGGAGGGTCAATACTCCCCTGTACAGCGCTATGGAATATGTTGGCATAATACAAATAAAGATTAATAATAATAATAATACAGACCCACATAATTCCCTAATTAACCCTGTCACTCATGGGGGTCAATACAACCCCCCATAAGCCCCTAATTGACCCTGTCACTCATGGGGGTCAATACAGACTCCCATAAGCCACTAATTAACCCTGTCACTCATGGGAGGCAATACAGATCCCCATAAGCCCTTAATTTACCCTGTCACTCATGGGGGTTAATACAGGCCCCCATAAGCCCCTAATTAACCCTGTCACTCACGAGGGGCAATACAGACCCCAATAAGCCCCGTAATTAACCCTGCCACTCATGGGTCAATACAGACCCCCATAGGCCACTAATTAACCCTGTCACTCATGGGGGTCAATACAGACCCCCATAAGCCCTTAATTGACCCTGTCACTCATGGGGATCAATACAGACCCCCATAAGCCCCTAATAACCCTGTCACTCATGGGGGTCAATACAGATTCCCATAAGCCCCTAATTAACCCTGTCATTCATGGGGGTCAATACCAACTCCCATAAGCAACTAATTAACCCTGTCACTCATGGGTTAATACAGACCCCCATAAGCCACTAAATAACTCTGCCAATCTTGGGAGTCAATACAGACCCCCATAAGCCCCTAATTAGCCCTGTCACTTATGGGAAGCAATACAGACTCCCATAAGCTCCTAATTAACCCTGTCACTCATGGGAGGCAATACAGACCCCCATAAGCCCCCAATTAACCCTGTCTCTCATGGGGGTCAATACAGGCCCCCATAAGCCCCTAATTAACTCTGTCACTCATGGGGGGCAACACACACCCCAATAAGCCCCTAATTAACCCTGTCACTCATGGTGGTCAATACAGACCCCCATAAGCCCTTAATTGACCCTGTCACTCATGGGGGTCAATACAGACCCCCATAAGCCCCTAATAACCCTGTCACTCCTGGCGGTCAATACAGATTCCCATAAGCCACTAATTAACCCTGTCACTCATGGGGGTCAATACAGGCCCCCATAAGCCCTTAATTGACCCTGTCACTAATGGGGGTGAATACAGAGTCCCATAAGCCCCTAATAACCTTGTCACTCATGGGGGTAAATACGGACCCCCATAAGCCCCTAATAACCCTGTCACTCATGGGGGTCAATACAGACTCCCATAAGCCACTAATTAACCCGGTCACTCATGGGGTCAATACAGACCCCCAGAAGCCTCTATTTAACACCATCAGTCCAATAGGTGTCTATTTAGACCCATATAGGAAACTAATCAACCCCTATAATAACACTATAAGTGCCATGAAGGTCATCCAGGACCGTCATGACACAAAGTCTAAGCTCTACACTATTAACCCTAACTATACCCCCATTAACCCAACACTTGGCCTATCTAGCCCTAACTGTACCTATGTAACCCTAATTGAACCCAATAACCCTAACTATGTCTATTTAACACTAACTGATCCTATTAAACCCTAACTGTACATATTTAATCCCTAACGGGGTCTATTAAACCCTAACTGGACCCAATAACCCTAACAGTATCTATTGAACCCTAACATTACCTATTTAAAACTTACTGGGCCTATTTAACCCTATCTGGACCCAATAACCCTATCTAGGCCTATTTAAACCTAACTGGACTCAATAACCCTAACAGTGCTATTGATCCATAACACTACCTATTTAACCCTAGCTGGACCCAATACCCCTATCTAGGCTTATTTAACCCTAACTGTACCCAGTAACCCTAACAGTACCTATTGAACCCTAAAACTGCCTATTTAACCATATCTGGACCCAAAACTCTATCTAGGCCTATTTAACCCTTACTGGACCCAAAACTCCTAACAGTACTTTTTGGACCCTAACACTACCCATTTAACCCTAACTGGGCCTATTTAACCTTAACTGGGCATATTAAACCCTAACAGTACCTATCTAATCCTAACTGGGCCTATTTAACCCTATCAGTACCTATTACCCTATTACCCTATCTGGACCCAATAACACTATCTAGGCCTATTTAACCCTAGCCTATTTAACCCCATCTAAGCCTATTTAAGGCCATCTCTTGTAAGCCACAAAATCTAAACTATCCCCCCTCTACCCTAACCTATTAACACCTACACTACCTACCTAACCCCCTATTAAACCCTCCACCCCACTAACTACAAAAAATTACAAAACCTTAAAGTCACAGAAAATATAAAAAGCTACATTACAAAAAAAAAACATTACATTATTTTACAGAAAATAAAAAAAGCTATGTTGCCTTTTTAATAAAAAACAACAGCCCACTACAGAAAATAAAAAAATAATTACGCACCTAAAAGCAAATACATACACATATAAACATCACATTGCAATACATACAAAATATAATACAGCAATATACACAATAAATACAGTTCAAATACCCCTTTCTACATACTATTTAACCCTATGTAATACATTAACCCCTATCTAAAATACATTAAACCCTATCTACAATACAATAACCCCTATCTAAAATACATTAAACCCTATCTACATACATTAAAACCCTAAATCTAACCTAAAATAGAATAAATAAGACCACTTACCTTGCCTAGATGTCCTTTCAGTGATGATGGCTTTCATGGTGCAGGTTGCACCCCTAGGAAAAAAAGAAACATCAAATTAGTACAAAATTAAACACTACATAGAAGAAATACACATTCTAAATATTAAACTTACCTTTCCAGCATGTCTCCATCCTTCTTTTCTTCTCCGGCTGGGCCCCTGGAAAAAATAAACATTATATTAGAACACAAATAAAAACATAACATAAAAAAACAATAACAATCTAAATATAAAACTTACCTGTCCGCGATGTCCCCATCCTTCTCATCTTTTGCCCCAGCTGGGCCCTTGAAAAAATCTGCAGCTCTAAAAAAAAAAGAAATTTTTTTTCGAAACTCCTCCCTAGAGGAGCTCTCCGACGCTAATGAGCCTTCTAGTGATTCTTCCGGGGAAAAAAAAGGAATGGCGCCTTCGGATTGGCTGAAGTGGCTGTCAATCAAATTTCAGCCAATCATAAGGTGCCAAGGTGTAACAAAATCAGAATGGGATACACCCCTATATCCCATTCTGATTGGCTGATGGACCAGTCAATCTTTTTGAAACCAAGCAGAAGGAACTTCAGCCAATCACAATGGGATACATCCCACGGGGTGATTGGCTGAAAGCATTTGCGCCTTCTGATTGGCTGCAGTCTGATTGATAGTGACAACAGCAATTGAATGAGGCACCAGGTTTTGGTGCATGCCTCCTTGTAGATTTTACAACCACAAATGCGGAAGACTGCAAATATAAATACATAAAAATAACTAACCAATGTAATACTATTATAATACAATTATATGGTACAAAGCGGAATACTCTATCACACTGGATTTTGTTTTGTTTTTTGTATATAGTATGTCATAACAATATTACAGTACACTGTTTTTATGTTTATTTTTTCCTATGGTGTATCACTTGGCACTGTATAAAAAATATCAAGCTGTGTGTTTTGCTCAATGCAAGTAAAAGTGTTGTATGAATGAGATAGATGGTAGTAATAGTAAAACCAATTAAAGCATTTGTTTGAAATTTTAATAATGGGAGATTTTAACTATGGGAGATTAATAATTTTAACTACCCTGAAATTAATGAATTGATGAATTAGACCAGCAGTTAAACTAAGAGGAGCAGGTACACTCAGAGATCATTATCTGGCCCAGGTTATACAAGAGCCTACTAGAAATGAGGCTATCTTGGATTTAGTTATCACAAATAATACTGAATGGACAACGTTCAAATCCTTACTATATATACATACTTATCACCATATACCATGTGGGAATAAAAGTAAAAGGAATAAATCACTTCCAATGTGGCTTAACAATGATTTAAAGATCAAGATACGGAGTAAAAACAGGCATTTAAATTATACAAAAAAGAGGGGGCAGAGACTGCTTTATGTGAGGACAAGGAAATCAACAAGCTAAAAGGACTATTAGACTGGCTAAATTGAAAATGAAAATGTAAGTTGCAAAGGAGAGTAAGACTAACCCTGAAATATTTTTTTAATATATTGATGGGAAGAAAGCCAGGAAGCTATAGGAACATTACAATGTGACACAGGCCGTCTGATAATTAGTGGCCAGGAAACAGCAGATGAGCTAAATAGGTTATTTTCTTCGGTATACACAAGGAAGGTACAAGTGCAGCATATTGGGGCTACACTACCTTCACTAAATAATTGGTTAACGCAGGAAGAAATCCAAAAGAGGTTGAAAAAAATAAATGTTACTAAAGAGCCAGGACCTGATGGAATATATCCAAGGTTTCTGAGGGAACTGGGTTCGATAATAGCCAAACCATTATATCCTATTTTTCAAGAGACACTCAACAAAGGGTCGAAGGGGAAGGAAAATAGCCATGCAATTTATAATCTTGATGTAGCAAATCCAGGGGTATCAGATATTGAAAGGGATTTGGGAGTGCTTGTGGACAGCCACCTAGGTAACAGTGCTCACTGCCAAGCAGGAGCTGCAAAGGCAAATAAAATATTAGCATGTATTAAGAAGGGTATAGAAGCAAAGAAGCAAATATAATTCTGCCACTTTACAAATTCCTAGTACGCGCTCATTTGGAATATGGAGTACAATTTTGGGCACCACTTCATAAAAAGGATATTTTAGAATAGGAAAAGGTACAGAGAAGGGCAACAAAACTAATAGGGGGAATGGAGGGGCTACGTTTTGAAAAAAAACGAACCAAATCAAACTTATTTTCTCTAGAAAAAAGGCGTCTAAGAGAGGATATGATTACATTATTTAAATACATCCAGGGTCAGTATAAAGCTTTGTCAAGTGAGCTTTTTGTGCCACAAGGTTTTCAACTGACAAGAGGACACCCTTTTGAGGTTAGAAGTAAAAAGATTCCACCTTAAAGAAAGAAAGGGGTTCTTCACAGTAAGGGTTGTTAATCTGTGGCATTCTCTACCAAAGGAGCTGGTGACAGCAGATTCGATACATAACTTTAAAAAGGGACTGGATATATTTTAAATAAAAGTGGCATTCAGGGTTATCCTGGTTATTTGGAAAGGGAGCATTGATCCAGGAAGGAATCTGATTGCCAGTATCTGGGGTCAGGAAGGAATTTTTTTTTCCCGTTTGAGAAAATTAGCAATGTTTCAATGTTTTTTTTTCTGTTTGCCTTCCTCTGGGTCAATTAACAACATCAAATTTGCATATTGCAGATCAGAGGAGATCCTAAAAGGTTGAACTTGATGGACTATAACTCTTTTTTCAAACTCAAATACTATGTAACTATGTAACTTGCTTCCCATGCTAACAAAGATCCAGTTGTTATTGCAGCTTTTCCAAACATGCCTTGTGCCTTGGTGAGCCATGGCTCCCTTGATAAAGATGATGATTGCTGCCTTAGAAAATAAACCATAGACCCATAGCTGTGTTTCTGCCTAGACCCAGAAGGCCCAGGCCTATGGCAGCACATATTTATGGGATAGTAGACTGCCTGAACATGCAATACAGTCCGTTAAAATATGTTTATATTTGCACAAAATGTCTATATGCTGTGATATTTATTTCTGTAAGTGTACTTGACACCTTCTGACACTCCACACATAAACAAAAAACACACATAAACTTGTGATCTGAGATATAGAAATGGAAAAGGAGGAACTGCAAGTTGGGTGTGGGTGGGCACATTTTAGAGCAGCACACAACATAAATGCACCCAAGTATAGACCACTATTGTCTCAGAAGCCAAGCATAATGTATTTTGGATACTTGTGAAGATCCGAGTGGTAGGCGCTATTACTGCCCAGAGCCCACCTGCTATAGATTACAGTTTAACTACCAGCAAGGACCGTTTGGGTTCCTGAAATCTCGGCACCAGCAGACAATTCAGATGACTGCTGAATCCCTGAAGAGGCAGGCACCGACAGACCCCTTTTCTTAGGATCTAAGAATCACACACCCTGTACCCTTGATTAGTACAAGCAGACTCCGACACCACCTTTAGTTAGTGTGTCCAAAATCAGACTGGCACCAATTTTTTTTCAAGACACGTCTTCAGATAACACAAAACACCAAAGACTTACCCCCAGTTCAATCCCATCCTCCTGAGCAAGTAGCTTGCTATACCCCCCACTCACATGATTTCCAGATGTATAGAGGGGTTTACATTTCTTGTTATAATTACACATTTTCTATCCAGGGTTATCTGTTTAGGTCACTAATGTGTATTTTGCTCTAGCTTCCCACTACATGACTAAAGCCAGAGGATTCATGTGTGGCCAATCACAGGTCCATATAAATTCCAGCAGAAAATTAACCCCCTTGTCACATAAGTGACTGCAGAAGTTTTTATATAATTCTAGCATCCTAGGACCTACTTCTAGCAGATACAATATTACAGTGTATATAACATGATGTAGTAGACCAACAATGAATTACTGTGGCCCACACTACACACAAAAACAAGTCAAGTCAGTCCAGACAACAAGTTTCAGGTCCGTTGTAATAGCCCCTGACATTAGCACCCAGTGTGCAAATAGCAGAGTTACTTGTGGGGTACAGGGGGTCCCATCATGGCCACCAAATCGTTCATGACACTTGTCTTCAGCATCCAGTTTCAGAAATGTGTACAAGCAGATCATGGTTTCACTATCTGTGAAGACTAGATAGAATGAACCTTTATTTAACAAAAGCTATGGAAAACACGGCACATTAAAAAGTATGATAATAATACTTTGATAAGTGTGGGTTCAATAATAATAATACTCTGATAAGTGTGGGTTCAATAATCAAATATGCTTGATAAATATTTCTATAGGAACAAAGAAACCAAGTCCCAACAATAATGATTACTTACAATGTTATCAATATCAAGCCGTGCTATATGATCAATTGATATAGCCGGATAACCACATCAACTGTATAATACACAGACCTAAAAGACCTTAAATCCAAATATGAACCAGTACTTGTAACAATATATAGGAGGAAAAAATCCTATGTCTCAATACAGAGACTGCCCAACTAAAGAGCTATGGTATGCCCCACAAACTGTCTGGAAACCCTGAATCTGATAGGGACTACAATACACAATCTGAGGAAACTAAGTCCCAATGTGGACCTCTTATCTAAGGGCTATGGTGTGCCCTACAAACTTGCTAAAGTTCCCTATTAATAATAACTTGTTCAGGAACAGTCAGAGTGGTGTGATAATAAAAGCAAGGTCAATAGTTAAAACCAAACAACATTCAAACAGCTAAAGTGTGGAAACATTCTAAGCCCAATAATCCAAAATAGGAGGAATATATACTGTAGAGCTACCCTCACTAATGAATAATGAAAAGTATGCTCAGGGGTTCCAACCCCCATAGATAAGTATTGTAGGAGGGACAAATGGTCTAGCTCAATAAATATTATAAACTGACGGATCAAAACAAGACAGTTTCGCCAATAACTGGCTTTACCATAGGCTAAATGATAATGAAAAAAGCAGAGTGTCTGCAGGGTTTAAAAATCCTGTTACTAAGATACTCCCCCATCGTTTCATGGGCTGAAGTGTAGAGGATCATGTGAACGTGTCTCCAAACTTAGTGTTGCGTCTGCGTTCAACTTAAATGACTATTTGAAGAAAGAGCAAGAAAATGTGTCTTGGTCAGGTTAGGAACTAAAGCATTACCATGGTGCACTGAGCCCTAATAATTGTGACAGTAATGATCTGTGGGATATTGTTATGCGTGTAGAAATTAGACAAAATTAAAATTGTCAATTAGAGTGAAAAACATAAAAATATTGCCAGTAGATTGATAATATACATGCCAATCTTAATGGAATGTCATGGGTGTAAAGGATGCAGCAATGAAGCCATGACAGCTAAACATGAATATATATGTATATAATTTGCCAAGTCCAGAATAACTTGATCTTGGGTAATCTGCAAAATTGAAAGGTTCACTGCCAAATTCTACAACTGCCAGATTGAAGTATTACATTAATTACTATATATAATCAACAAAATGTTCTACAGAATCAATGTGTTTGTATATTGGTTATTTGAGTAATTAGTTATCAATAATTTAGGATGAATGGGTTAATTTTTCACAGGTTAAAGCTTGTATATAACTGGCATATCCGTGGAAAATATTAACCCAGCTTAGCATTTCAATAATGAGTCTGGAGAAAATAATTGTTTTCTATTTTTATAGCACTTGAAGTTTATAGTTATATTTTGCTTTCCAGGTGTATAGCTAGGATTGTATGGCTACTATTATTGTGCCAATTAAGTCCAAGACTGAATACTGACATAATTATTACAGTAGGCTCTCAGTTAACAGGAACTCAAGCAACCAGAACATTTTTTTAAGAAAAAAATAAATTTACAGGTCTCAACAAATGCCAGGAGCCGGGTTATGCCACAAAATGCTTACAGGCACCTGGATTTCATCCACTGTACATCACTGCAATTAAATTTTACCTGAAGGCAGATAGGCAGATAGTGATAGAACCATTGGAGTGTTGGCGTTGCATTCCCCGGGTTCAACACGCACCCTCCAGCCAAACGTACAGTTAGGAGTGAAAGCTGCTGCTGCTAGAACAGCCCTCACTGACTATAAACTTAGCAGAGCATCCTATATGCAGCTAATCTAGGCCACTTTTATTAGTATCTCTTAAGCAACCAGAAACTACATTTATCCGGCATCTATCAATATATTTCAAAATATTTTTATATTACTAAAACAGGCTCCATTATAAAAGAAAACACGTGAGAAGAAAAGTTTTAATGCTGGGTTCTACAAAAACCTAGATAGAAAAATTGATGATGTTTTAAATTACAGTGTGTTAAGAAAAAAGTGTCAAAATGTAGAAATAGCCATGGCCAGATTATCCATTAGGAAACTAGGCAGCTGCCAAGGGGCACTTCCCTGTGAGGGTGCCACTTTTTTGCTTAAAAAACCCCCTAAAAAATACATGTTTTTGGCTTACAGACTGGCCTAGAACTAGAGTGTAGGGTGCACACTGTTCCCTCCCTCCTTCATCCCACATGTTTCCTGTACACAAAAAAAGTACATTTATATAATGTTTTTTCACTAACATGTTTTTTGTAAGGAAATATTGGTAGAAACTAGCAGCTCAATAGTATTTATTCTTGGAGATAGGTAATTCACTTGATTATAGGTATTCTGTCTGAATGACTATTTATATGATTATAGGTATTCCTGGCTTGATATTTATTTATGTATTTATATTACAATAGTAGGAGACCCTCACTGAACATTTATATATTGTTATACTAATAATAGATGCCCCTTGCTAAATATGTGTACGTGTGTTTTATTTTAGTTGATCCTGGTTAAATATTTATGTATATTTATTGTATAATTTAGTGGTGACCCTAGCTGAATATGCATAAATTTGCATGCTTAAAGGTTAAATATATATGTGTTTTATTACAATTATATAAACCTATTTATATATTTCTGAATTTTATGAACCTGACTGAATATATATTTAGAAAATAATATTTCCCAAGGGCCCAGCAGAGGCATTACATTTTATTTTATCTAATTAAAAACTAGCTGTATTACTTTTTCTTTCCTGATTACTTATGCTCTTTTCAAACAATTTCTATTTGCATTGTGCAGTGGCCCTTTAACTCTCATAATTTGTATGAGTGATACAAGTGATCATGATATGTGTTTGTGTAACATGCTTGCTGTCCTCCCGTAGAATAATATAAGTAATATGGTCCACCATCAAATGCATTTAATAAACAAGTAATAGCTTGGTGTATGTATGAGTAGTTGTGTTATTAAAATGGCTGCTACAAGGAAATGTCTTTGATTTGCTCACATAGTAAGAGAGCGATATGCACTCACAGAAAAGGGAAAAATGGGTGCGTGCATACCTTATGCCCGCACTCACAGGGGCTCTTCCACTTCACTGGCTAGGGACTCCAAAAAGGAACCTGCACTGTATGCAACTGTATTCTTTAATTCCTATCAATATTTCTCCCTTCAATGTGTTGAACTATTTACTTCAATGTGTTGAACTATTTACTTCAATGTTTGATCATCATTTTCATCATGACCTCTTTTTTAAGGTTATCTTCCATTATATATAGGTGCATTGTTAATGTTTAAGCAAGGAAAAATGATAGCCTGGTCTACAGGGCGACAAACCCATGAAGTTATACTTTAACAATGCTGTCAGTTAATGGTTATGTTTTATCATGAAGAATGTATTCTCTTTTATGCATGATACATTATGCTATAATCATTCTGTGGTGGTTACCACACCTTTAATTCATTGGTTATATTCATTGCTGACAGCATTTGATTTTTGTCTTATGCAATGAGGTGCCATCACTCATCAATTATATTTATATTATTACAGCTTTCCAATAAGAGGAATGAGTACCAGTTTATTTGATTCAGGAGTAAAGCACATTGTAACTGTAACATTAATATTGCTGACCTTTAAGTTACTGACTTCTGACCAAGTTGCACTGAGGTTATTTGCTCTTTAATATATTTCTTGTTTTGCATTATGATTATATTAGTTTCTCTCCCCTTTTATATATATTTGTATTATCAATACTTAAGGTAGAATGGTTTGTTTTTTACTTTAGACTGGATTGTGAGGGGGACATTGTCCTGGGTAGTTTTTGATTTAAATTATGTCATCAGGATGCACATGAACATTGTGTCACAACAAATTAATAGTTTTTGAAACGGTCAATATATTATGAGCAATCTGCTACACTTCAACTATGTTAGCTATTACTTTACAGTTATAACATATTAGGTGCAATATTCACATCTTTAAAATACTTGAGTAAATTGCTGTATTGTTTTGGATTACATGATTTTGGAGCATATTATTATAATAATTTGTTTTATATTATTTTAGAAGTTACATTATTGTAATAAGTAATATGTATTCTTGGTGGGTGTTAGTATTGATACTGCAACATTCAAGATTTACTTCAAATATAATTTGATTCATACCACCTTATTTTTGTGATATTACATCATGTGGTAAATGATTACTATTTCCAAATCATTATATAGTGACGTATATTAATAAATCTTAACTATTCTGTATGATAGGCATAGCAATCACACTTACCTGTTTCAATTTCACCTTACTGTTATACAACTTATTGGGTATGGTCTAATCCGCTTTCATTCATTGTTGATATCGGGCGGCCATGACAATATTTGAAGTTGACCAATCAGCGCAATTGGCAACATCTAGGACACCATAAAGTCCCACAGCAAGTGTGGTTCCCCCTGATTACATCAGATTATCTGATGAAATGTGTGTCGGGGTGCTTTTTTATTTAGTCAGTTAGTGTCCAAGCAGGCTCCTGTCCTCAACTAGCTCCGGCACAACTCAAGACTGCCCGTAGTCAGGCTTTAGTTAGCGGCGCATGGCACAACTGTGGTCATTTGGATACTTTATATGATTTGACTAGCCCTATATTATTGGGGTGAGCTTAGAAGCATTCAGTACCCTTCTTTAATCATTCCCTATAATATATTAGCAGCTGAGTATCATTGCTATTTGTAGCTTATTATTTTATGTAAATCTCCAGGGGGACAATGGTTTGGATGTCTTGGGCTTGTCACTATCTATATTATAGTGTCCTTATTTATTTATGTTTTAAAATGATCAATAAAGATTACGTTTTATTCCCCTGTATCATTTGTGACCAGTGATTTGGTGTTATGCACCTGGGAATGAGTTAACATTGATTTATTATCTGTTGTCAGAAGATGAAATCTATGTTGTGATATGACTTATATACAAGCCCAAAATAAAAGCCTAAAACCGAAACAGTAAACTTTTTGCATTGCAGATTGTGATGTTGCCAGTGATCAATAAGATTGTATAACATTGTTTGGATCAAAATCAGTTAATTTTAAAAAGGTCTTATCACCTACATTCTTATCATGCACAATTTGTTCAACCCACTTAGGCCATCAGCCTATAACAGACGACCAACTTCAGCTACTGCAGCCTGTTTACTATTTATTATGAATCTTTTACCAACCCTTCTCAGTCATACCGTCTAGATCAGTGGTTCACAAACTACTCTTCAGAAACATCCAGACAAGTGTGAGCAAATATGAGGCAATTATTATTCAATAGGTTTGTGTTAAACCTAAATACTGATCTGTCTGGGGGCCTTGTCGGGAATCACTGATCTAAACTGTAAAGTCTTTGGAATAACGACCTTATCCCTGTTGTACCAAATTGTCTGTTCCTTTTTGCACTCTATTGTATCTCTGAATAACTCATAGCTACAGTGCCTTGCAAAAGTATTCATCCCCCTTGGCATTTTTTGTGTTTTGTTGCCTCACAACCTGGAATTAACATGGATTGTTTGAGGATTTGCATATTTTAATTTACAGGACATGCCCACAACTTTGAAGTTTTTTTTTATTTTTTTTTATTGTGAAGCGAACAACAAATAGGACAAAATAACAGAAGAAGTAAATGTGCATAACTATTCACCCCCCTAAAGTCAATACTTTGTAGAACCGCCTTTTGCAGCAATCACAGCTCCTAGTCGCTTTGGATAAGTCTCTATGAGCTTGCCACATCTTACCACTGGGATTTTTGCCCATTCCTCCTTGCAAAACGTTTCCAGCTCCTTCAAGTTGGATGGTTTGCGCTTGTGAACAGCAATCTTTAAGTCTGACCACAGATTTTCTATTGGATTGAGGTCTGGGCTTTGACTAGGCCATTCCAACTCAAATTAACATGTTTCCCCTTAAATCACTCAAGCGTTGCCTTAGCAGTGTGTTTGGGGTTATTGTCCTGCTGGAAGGTGAACCTCTGTCCTAGCCTCAAATCACGCACAGAGTGGTAGAGGTTTTGCTCAAGAATATCCCTGTATTTAGCACCATCCATCAACTCTGACCAGTTTCCCATTCTCAGCTGCTGAAAAACACCCCCACAGCATTATGCTGCCACCACCATGTTTCACTGTGGGGATGGTGTTCTTTGGGTGATGTGATGTGTTGGGTTTGCGCCAGACATAGCGTTTTCTTTGCTGGCCAAAAAGTTAAATTTTTAGTCTCATTAGACCAGAGCACCTTTCTCCATACATTTTAGGAAACATGCCTTTTCGCAAACTCAAAATGTGCCATTTTGTTTGTTGCTGAAAGTAATGCTTTTCTTCTGGCCACTCTGCCATAAAGCCTAACTCTATGGAGCGTACAGCTTATTGTCGTCCTATGTACAGATAATCCAGTCTCTGCTGTGGAACTCTGCAGCTCCTACAGGGTTACTTTAGGTCTCTGTGCTGCCTCTCTGATTAATGCCCTCATTGCCCGGTCCGTGAGTTATGGTGGGCGGCCGTCTCTTGGCAGGTTTGCTTTGCCATGTTCTTTCCATTTGGTTATGATAGATTTGATGGTGCTCCTGAGGATCATCAAATATTTGGATATTTTTTTATAACCAAACCCTCACTTGTACTTCTCAACAACATTGTCCCTTACTTGTTTGGGGAGTTCCTTGGTCTTCATGGCAGTGTTTGGTTAGTGGTGCCTCTTGCTTAGGTGTTGCGGCCTCTGGGGCCTTTCAAAAAAGGTGTGCATATGTAATGACAGATCATGTGACACTTAGATTGCACACAGGTGGACATCATTTCACTAATTATGTGACTTCTGAAGGTAATTGGTTGCACCAGAGCTTTTTATGGGCTTTACAACAAAGGGGGTGAATACATACGCACATGCCAATTTTCTGTTTTCGATTTCTAACAAAGAGTTTTATGTATATATTTTTTCTCATTTCAATTCCCCTCTGATCCACCACATTGAATCCAGATTAACAAAACATTGAACTTAAGGCTGTACTGTAACAAAATAGGTAAAAAGTGAAGGGGGTGAATACTTTGGCAAGGCACTGTAGTTTTACATTTGTTATTTTTGTTTATTGTACCCCAGTAAAAAGTGCCGCATAAAATGTTGGTGCTTTATACATAAGTAATAATAATAATAATTTTAACCATTTTACATTTCAAGTTGTAATTGAGCATCCAGAAGAAGCTGTGAGAAATGAGGGCGAATGTGGGCATAAGGTAGGAAACTAGAAGACATTTCAGAAAAAGTAAGAGTGATTTGTATGTGAGTGTGTGTGTAAATGCATTCCCTATAACTGTTGTGCTGGAAGAGTTAACAAATATTTTCTTAGCTACTTATACCTGTGTGGACTCATAGTTATGAAACTGTGTAGGTGTCATCCATTCCCTTCCCTGAAGCACTAAGCAAACAGGTAACACAATATCCTACTTTTAACCCACGTTTTTTACCTGAGGCTAAGTGAACTAAAAATATATTTGTCAGAAAAACGTTTCCTTAAGTGATTATGTGCCAACTGTGCAGTGTTACAAAATGTAATTTACAATAAATTAATAAACATTGAAAAAGGAAGCAGAAGCATAGGAAAGTTACATTACCTTGACAAGTCACATCAAAATTAATTGCCTAACTACAACTATCTTTGGCCAATAATAAGAAGCCAGATGCTAGTTCTAATTAGTGCCATGCTGTATACAGCTCATTACATATACAGCCAATGGAGGGATTGGTTGTAGCAGTCAAAAACCCTGGGGTCATCAATGGTCCCATAGAAAGACAGTCTTATCAGCATGGCTCCCAGAAATTGGTTGCATAAATGCTCACAGACCCTTTACTTGACACTTATGCTGACCCTTTAAGTGGTACAGGGTGGGAACCTTGAAAATTTGCATGTACTGAATAATTAACATCCTTTAGAATGTGGGCATAGGAAGCAAACAATACTAATTATGCTAAAAAAAACAGTTGTGATGGTGTCCATTAAATTTGGAATTATTTAGCAGCAGATTCATAGACATTCATTTGAAACTATTGTTTTCTGTGCTTTAATGTTCATTTTCTAATCTTCCAATCATTTATTTGTTCATGCAAAAAATAAAATCACATTATTCATACCTAGCTCTTGAAAAGTGGTACATAAATTGTAGGAGATCTGTATCCCTTTAAGGACTATATATATATGAGTGTGGGAGGTTTCATCCTTCACAGATGTGCTGAGTTCTTCATTTTGCTGTCAAATTCAGTGATCGATTAACTTGGGTTTTGAAGGCTTCTGTTTTCAAGCAAAGGTCAATGCCATCAGCACGTAGACTAAGACAAACAGGTTTTTCAGGCGTGCTATGTGTAAGCCAGGGCAAAAGCAGTATATTCTTAGAAATGTTGACACTCGCTTTCTAGATAAGACTTTTGCAATGTGTGATGTCCTAAAGTGCAGCCACCTGTGCCCAATATTGTGCTAACCAGATGGAAATAAACAGATAAGCTGTATATCAGTTCTGGTTATCAAAAGTGAATTATATATATCTTATATTTACAAATTAACTTTAACTAACTCTATTTTAGAAACATACAGCCTTATTAAATTGTGATTCAGTAAATTTAAAAGGGCTCTGTTTAAGCACACAGCATATTCTTTTTACAGAAGTTTTTAGTTAGTGAAGACCTTGCTTTTGGATAAAAGTTCACTAACTAAAAACTTCTGTAAATAAAATATGCTGTGTGCTTAAATAGAGCCCATTTAAATTGACTGAGTCGCAATTTAATAAGGCTTTATATGTACGGAATTCCGTACATGCCGCAGTGCGCTTGCTTGGCGTCAGCCGTGCATGCGGACAGCATGGCGCCGGGGGGGGGGGGGGGGGGGGTGATAACGTGGGAAAGAGACCCAGGGGAAGGAGGAAGGGCAAAGAGAAACAGGGGAGGGAGAGGGGGTGGGAGAGACACAGGGGAGGGAGAGGGGGGAAGAGACACAGGGGAGGGAGAGGGGGGAAGAGACACAGGGGAGGGAGGAGGGGGGAAGAGACACAGGGGAGAGAGGAGGGGGGAGAGACACATGGGAGGGGGCAGAGACACAGAGGGGAGAAACACAGGAGAGGGAGGAAAGAGACACAGGGTAGGGAGGAGGGGGAAAGAGACACAGGGGAGGGAGGAGGGGGAAGAAACACAGGGGAGGGAGGAGGGGGGGAGAGACACATGGGAGAGGGCAGAGAAACACAGGAGAGGGGGGAAACAGACACAGGGTAGGGAGGAGGGGGAAAGACACACAGGGGAGGGAGGAGGGGGAAGAGACACATGGAAGAGGGCAGATAAACACAGGAGAGGGGGAAAAGAGACATGGGGAAGACATACAGGGGAGGGGGAAGAGATACAGGAGATGGAGGGAGAGACACAGGGGAGGGAGAGGGGGAAAGAAACATGGGGGGGAAGGGGGAGGGAATAGACACAGGGGAGGGAGAAAGGGTGAAAGAGATACAGGGGAAGGGGGTGGGGGGAAAATGAAAATATTATTCCGTCAATTATGACGGGCAAACGACTAGTATTTATACATTTGGTTTTCAAGGCTCATGTTTTATGTTCTTATATACATTCAGTTGTATTAAAATCTGTAAATTATCCAGTAAATAATTAGAAATTATTCTCTTGTATTGGTTGGTAACACAAAGCATATACAGTAGATCTGCTTTTCATGTTCTTTTTTTTATAGTAAACAATTTTCTGTATCTTAAGTCTCAAGACCATACATTGCTTTCATAAACCACAGTTTGCTTTTAGTTCCTGTCCTTTTTTATGTCATATATTTTGAAAGTATATGACTGATGCATTGTATTATTTTATTAGTATATGAATATTAGAGGGCCCAAACTGCTAATGTTGACCAAGGCAGTAAATTGGCACTAATATGTTCATGTGTATACTTCTCCATAGTAAAGTGCCACTGTGCCCTCAACAATCCCTAGGGAACAGAGAAAATCCGCAACAGCTCTCCAACACTGAACCTTTTTGTACATATGGCCCATTGCTTATTTCATATTGATTATGTAGCTTTTAGATAGGATATAATGTTCACACTTCTCATTACAAGAATGCAACTATTATACTAAGGCTATCATGAAAAAGTAAAATACATTGTTGTACTATGGAAATTGTTAGGCTATTTTATAATAATGCATTTTATATATTTTTGTATTTGATTTATTCCAATGTGACTGTGACAAATGGGCTATTCAGGACTTCATCCAGTAAAGGCTTGTCAGCTGTTACTGTTAAGGTGATAAGCGCATGGGTGGCATGTAACTGTCCCACACGACAATGGCTCTGTAATCACATGACGTGTTCCACATCCTTTTAGGCGAATGATCTAATTTCCTACCCCTGACTATGGTGACTGCAATTTACACAATGATATAATTAGCTTTATTTAAAACTCTGCTCGACCTGTTAAATCTTGTTACAGGAAATATAAATGAGTTGTTGTATATTTGTTTTAATACCTTACACTCTTTATAGAATAAAAAAGGTGTGTTTCATAATTTATCAACCTTTTTACATCTTGACTATGTGTGACTCATTAGGAAATCGGCTACTCTATCACAAATTAGTGTGTTTCATTGAAATATGAGCAAATTGTCTTGTCAAGCCCTCGGGACTCAAGGAATGGATTACAACTTGTGTATTCTTGTCTCATACACTCATTGTTAATCAACTATTCTTAGATATTTAGTCATAAGAACACTTACCTATATAGCTTTTTTAAGCTCTTGCATAGCTAAAGAAAAATGCAGGGAGAATAATTGCAATAATATTAACTTGGTTAGTGTCTTCACAGTCCACTGAAGCCCCTTATGTATTATGCTGTTTGGAGAACAAGTCTTGATAATGGGAAAATGTTTTTAGAAAGTAAAAAATATATAATAAATATTCTTTGTTGCATCTAAAAAGAGTATTTCAACACGTTCACAGTTTTTTTAAATGAATTTGTCAGAGCAGACAAAAAATATTCATATGTTTTCACAGCCAATGACACTATAGCCTTTGCAGTTATAATTGTCTACCAGTGAGATCTACCAATTGCATTATGTATTTCCTGTTAGATTCAAGGAAGACTAGACAGGTTTTACCTTTTTATGCAAAATACAACTTTTGCAAAATACAACTTTTGTAACTTAACTATTATATGCAATTATTATTTTATTTGGACAGGCATTGTTTTACTTACTCTCCCTCTGTTGTGTCTCTTTCCCCCCTTTCCTCCCATGTGTCTCTTCTCCCCTCCCTTCCCCTGTGTCTCCTTTCCCCTCTCCCTCTGTCTCCTTCCCCATCTCCCTCCCCTCTGTCTCCTTCCTCCCATCTCCCTCCCCTGTGTCTCCTTTCCCCCTCCATCGCCTGTGTCTCTTCCCCCTTTCCTCCAATGTGTCTCCCCCCTCTTTCCCTCACTGCCCCGTGCCTCTTCCCCTTCCATCTACTGTGTTTCTTTCCCTCTGTTACTCACCACCCTCCCTCCCCTGTGTCTCCTTTCTCCACCCCTTCTCCCTCCCCTGTGTCTCCTTTCTCCATCTCCCTCCCCTGTGTCTCCTTTCTCCCTCCATCTCCCTCCCCTGTGTCTCCTTTCTCCCTCCCTCTCTCCCCTGTGTCTCCTTTCTCCCTGTTTCTCCCCTGTGTCTCTTTCTCTTGCTCCCTCCCGCTCCCGCTCAAGCTCCTAGTCCCGCTCCATGCGTGCAATGAGGCACCTGAGGCGCAATGCACCCCCCGGCGCAATGCGCATGCGTGTCTCGTAGCGCAATGCGCAACTTGCGAGTCTATAGTTGTAGTAATTGAGAATTGTTGCAACTTGCAATTACCACAACAATTATGTGATACAGCCATCACATATATAGTTGCCAGCGGGCGGGCTTGCCAAAATCCATTGGTAACGCAACGGGAAAACTGCGTCCCTCGCCAAGGCCCCGTACGACTTAGGCGGGGAGCCCGTACGACTTAGGCAGGGAGCGCAGAAGGCGCTTACTGCGCTGGTGGAGATGAATGCCGTAGGTGCTCATCCCTACGACCCCGTAGCACTTAGGCAGGAAGCGCCGAAGGCGCTCACTGCGCTGGTGGAGATGAGCGCCATAGATGCTCATCCCTACAACCCCGCACGACTTTACCATCATACCTACCACTCAAATACACAATTCACACTGTGAGACCCGTAACACAATGAAAAAATTGCATGAAAAAAAATACGTCCCGTAACACTTACAAAAGAAAACCACAGCTTGCATAAAAAAAATACGAACCGCAAAAAATACGAACTTACCGTTCGAAACACGCACAGCAAAAAACACGAAAACCACACTAAATACAAACAAAAAGAAAACATCACACACAGCAAGGGGGGACACCCAGGGCGTCTGGAAGTGATGTTACATGAGTTTAGCCAGTCGAAAATCCCCTAAGCAAGAGAAAAAATGGCCACCGAAAAAACGAAAATGAGGCTACACGACCCCTAAACACGCAAAACTCCGCCACACACATACGACTTTTACACAGGACCGTAGGAGCTATAAAATACACTATTACGAAGGACGCAAAATGATCCAAACCCGCCTAACACAAACACAGTCGCCGCCATTTTACAACACTAACTTGCACATACTAACATTCACTTTGCAAAATGTGGAACTACACAGCTACACAAATGCCACAACACACGATCGCAATAAACGCCAAAGGCGTTCACTGTACGCCTCACAAGGAACCCCAAAAGTGCTCACAGGAGCAAAACTACACCAGGGGACAGACTTGCAATGAGCGCCAAAAGGCCATCAGCATGGACCTTGCAATCAGCGCCAAATGGGGTCTAAGAACCAAAAAAAACAACAACCCAGAGCCTCGCAATGAGCGCCAAAGGCACTCATTGCCAACCACCGCGAGGCTCGCAATCAGCGCCGAAGGTACTCACACAACCAAATCACTTACTTTGTGTGCCAAACAGCATTCCTTGACTTACAATTCTATTGTCTTCCTTTTTTGACGGGCAATTCGCTAGTAGTAAAGACATTTAAGCGGCTGAATGCGACATTTAAACCAAACATTTGAACTTTAGTATTTCAGCACTTCAGAGACAAGCTTGCTTCTATTCAGCCAGACTAGGTACCAAGGGGGTAGGAGAGGATCTGCTTGAGGGCTCTCCTGGCAAGAACCTTTAACTGTCTCCTTCCTTACAGTGGCTACTGCAGGGAAATCTAGACTTGTCTAAGAGAAATTATGGGACAGCGGCCTGGGTAGATCCTCTCTGACCCCATAACTCTAAATGGAGGATAGAAAGAAACAGCCCTGCTGGATCCCACAGCATTAAAGTTCAAGTGTCAGCTATAAAACTATATTGTTTTTTCTTCAAATACTGATTGTGAATCAGTTGCTAAATAACCAAGTGAACACTTACTGAATGACCATAACGATGACACTTTAAGTGACTCAGTCTGGATGTTACATACCCATCTTAGAGGTAATATTCAGGAACTGAGAAGTGGATCATATGAATCACTGTACACATACTTACAGTCCCTACATACTAATATGAAAACACATATTCATTCAACACAGAAAATTATAAATATGTAACCCAAATTGTGGCAGTTTGTTTTATATTCCGATACTGACATTATAAAATCATCTGATAAATGGAAGTCAGGTTTAATATCTTCACATAATAAGCATTAATGGCTTTGGCATATTACAGTGTTCTTGGCAAATCATTACATAGCAACATTTTGCACATCAGTTTATTATCATTAAGTGTACAATTATTCATTTGTTATAACTATGATTATAGTGCAAATTTAAAAAAAAGGACTTTGGCTGCCATTTTTTAACCAGACATGTCATATCTGAGTTTATTATCCTTAAATGGGGATAATCGTTATTTTCTAAACTAAATATTTTTGAGATATATATGTTGTGTTTCTGATTAGTATACTATGTGACTCGTAGGAAAAGCTTAGACAAACATGGCTAATACAATTTATAGCTAGCTTGTTAATAGTCTTTAAAGGGAAGACTAATGCCAAACATGAAAGAGGTTTTAAATAATTGGTTAAAAGCTGTCATATGGTATAATGACACACAGCAAATAAAGAGGAGCCTGCTTTGGTTTTAACTCAAGTAAGACACACAAAAATGTAGATGCTATTACATTGCACTGTAGAAGGGTTTATATATATATATATATATATATATATATATATATATATATATATATATATATATATATATATTACTTTAGAGTTTTTTTTATTACAATTATGAACATTCGGATGCCGACAGTAGTTCTGGCAGGACATTTAAACCCATTAATGGAAAATTCATTAAATTCCGGCTACATATTAAAACGTAGCCCGTAACGTTAAACTTACAGCTACTAAATTAACACCGTAAACGTCCCCGCAGACGACTTGTGGGGTAAGCCACAGGACGTCCGAAAAATGCCTACGGGACATGAACGTGGAACTTCGCAGCCCGCAAATCCTTTGATCTGTCAAGCCCGTAACTGCTACAATTCCAATCATGCTATTAAATTGCAACAAAGTCACCCGCAAGCTAGCTCGTAACACGCAAATGGAGCCCAAAGCCCAACGTGTGCTGGAGAGGACTCACAAGGGGAATAAAGACCACTACGTAGCCCAGTAATTGCAAATAAAAACACACTACTGTACTTTTATTAAAAGGGAAAGTGATGTTAGGTCTTATAACTAATAGCACAACGTTCTCAAGCTCGCAAATCGGCCCGAAAAATACTTTATTTCATGTTTAATTTCCGTGTTATATTGATCCCGGCAATCAATGTGTTAATAATATACTGTAACTCACATGTAATAGAATATAATTCATGGCTTTATTAATATTGCATTATTCTGGACTGTGGGTCCGATCGCAACTTGTAATTAAAGCCCATATGACTTTGAAATCTAACCTCCCCTTTTTCAGTGATGTAATGCTAACAATCTCTTTTTCCATTGGCTACATCTAAACCCGTAACTACGGTCTACACTAATTGATCATCTGCAAGGCCGAAAATACAAGGATCTACGAACGCAGCCAATTCTAATTTAATAGCAAAGTAACTCGGACAAATTTCAAGCACGCAGTCATTACGGGCTTCATGTTGGGGTTACTGGCTTAGGGCCTCATTCAATTGCGATTTGGCCAATTTAATAGGGCTCTAAATAAGCACATAACATATTTTTTTTAAAGAAGTTTTTAGTTAGTAAACATCTATCCAAAAGCAAGGTTTTCACTAACTAAAAACTTCTTTAAAAAAATATGCTATGTGCTTATATAGAGCCCTATTCAATTGGACAAATCACAATTGAATGAGGCCCTAAGAATTTAATAGGGCTGTTAGTTTTTATGTTAAGCATGAGACTTAATTAAGACAAACTTTTAGTTATAGAAATATTATATAATAATATATAATATTATATATTTAAATGTTTTTTTAACAAATATGTATTTTTTAATAGTTATTTTTTTAGCAATTCATACGTTTTAGTAATTCTTTTATTATTATTATTTTAGATTTTTTATTTTTAATATCAATGTAATTTATTAATATTTGGGACATCGATGGACTGTTTACTAAGGAATGTTTATAAGTATTTTTATAATGCTTCATTTGTGAAAATAATTGAGGAATCGATTTATAAATGGTAATAGTGCTATGGTCCAAAGTGATGATGGTGGGAGCAACTCTCATTTTGAACGAAATTATTTATTTGTTAGCCGTCTTGAATCAAAATGGTGTTTGGAACTACAAGCGAGCGTGAGATTTTTCAAGATGGTCAAGAAAGGATACTCATATTGCACGATATTGTCTCTGTGCATGCATATAAGTTTTTCTTCATATTATGATATTTAGGGGGATGTTGGAGAGGAAGTTTGTTACTTATTCCCATATGTTTTTACTTTTTTGGTAGGCTTGGCCCAATTTTTAATAAGGATGTTGATTATGTTTTAATTTGACCTATTATAGTAAATAAACATATTATGTTATACTATAGTTCATAGTACTTGCAGTGATGCAAACCTAATTAAAGACACTGTGAAGATTTAATTAGGTAATTAATTTCGAATGGATAATGGATTTATTGTAAATTGATATTTTATATGTACATATATAGATGTTTAATATAATTATAAATACAAGGAATAATATTAATAATAATAATAATTTCAGTTATCTGGAACTCAAGTATCCAGAACGCTCAAGCAACCAGCACCTACCTTCATTCTCGCTATCCGGAAACTCTCATCTAACGGGCACTTGAAGCAACAGGAAGTGACCCTGCAGCACAGGGAGTTCAAGCAATCTGCAGCTTGGAGGAGCTCAAGTGTATCCTGACCCTGTGGGAGCCCATGGGAAGCCTCTGACTGGAAGTTCCTATCTATCTATGTAATGTATGTAATGTCTAATAAAATGCTTTGTTAAAATGAACTTTGTCTCTGTGTGTTTTTTTGTAGCTTTTATTTAATGTATTTAATTAGCAGTAGCAATTAAATACATTGTGTATGGTTTTGTGTGGGGTATAGTTTTAATTAGGCCTATTTTTAGAGTGACTCTCAAGAAATCAGAAGCGACAGTTATCTGGCATATGGCGAGAGTCTACTGTATGTATATATATATATATATATATATATATATATATATATATATATAAATAGACATGGTTTTTATTTTAAATACATATTGATAATATTAAAAAATAAAAACATTTCTAAATACTTTAATTTCCATATAGAATCATTATACTTGTTTATTATATTATGAGATATATGCCACAACATCTGTATAACTATTTGGTTTTTTTTACTCAAATGCTTATTAGTAGTTCAGGGGGTAGTCTCAGTAATTGACTAGACTGGATAATTGGATATGGTCCTGATGGATAAAAGATGATAAAACTATTAGTTTGACTTTATGAATAAGAGATTATATAGGTCAGTGAGATGGGATAAATGTTACATCTTAAGAAAGTCAATAGACAAAACACCTTGGTGGTTTGAGCATCTGACAGCTCTGTCCCGGTCTGATAGCCAACTAACTTAAGAAGGAGCATCACAGAAGAACTTGAAAGGTGACCCACTTCTAAGTGAGAGACCAGAATAGAAGACTCCATATTGCCTTCTGAAGGAATCTTGAGCAGAACAAGAACAGTCTCAACGGAGTGGGTTGATTTAAGGACCAAAGGCTGACATCTGTCCTGTAGAGGTGTAATATACCATCAACATGCAGACCTGTATCAGTTTAGTGCAGACCCTTGCACTAGACAATGTGAGTTTGATAACACATGAAATTGTAAATTGTTTCTTATTTTCCTGAAGATATAAACAATGTACTCTGAGGCATTGTTTTGTCTCCTCTTTATCCTTTTAATTTGAGTTAACCTGCTTTGGAGGAAAAATAATTAAGATTATTTTTTTTTTTATTAATTGGATCTAAAATCTCAAGTGGTTTGTAAAATTATATAATTGTTTTAGAATTATTTTTAATGAGTTATTATCACTATTGTGTTACAACAAAACTAGATATGTCTAATACAATAACAAGTTTCTTAAGATAATAATATATATATGAAATTATAAGTATCATACTTTACTGTTACAAGTATAATGACAATAACGTTAGGGTAGTATAAGGTGAATTAAAACTGACTACACTCCTATTTACTGCTGCATATTTACTATATGATTATTATTTTGCACATTAATGGTTAAGTTATATTAAGTATTAAATATTGGTATTGTGAAATATTCTATTTAGTTACTGGATATTATGAGAACGCTAATATAGATGTATATTGTTTTATTCTTGTATAACTGAAAATGGACAAATGTTTTATAAAGCAAAAAATAAATAAATAAATACAACTTCAAAGCCGTTACATTTATATCTTTTATACAGGAGGTCCCCAGGTCATAGATAACCTGACTTTCAGGCAACCCGTACTTAAGAACTGTTTGTGTGAATTAAAACAAAGAGCACAGTAGTTTCTGTAACTTATTATTATAGTACAGGGTTATTATTATTATTATTATTACAATATTACACTGTATTATTATTACCAAATATGAGCCATTACACTATTGTTCTTCTTATTATTATAATTCATCAGGGATCTGAGTTACATACAAATCCGAGTAATGTATCTTGTCCTTAAAGGCATATACTGTATAAGTTTAATTGATTTTTACATTTCTGCAATTCTTTGGAAAAAAGGTGGTGTCTACTCCTATTTTCAACTGAAGAAATTACAAGACATTTTGCTAGCTTCAAGGTACGTTTTTAAATGTTTACTTCGGAATTTTTTCATTCAATTTTTTTTCATACACTACTGATTCTCCTTTATTAGATGCATTCATAATCCAGGAAACTTAGATATGCCTTTAATCTGGGTACAGCCTGTACACAATTATTTCAGATTCTGTTTTCTTTGTTTAGCTATTTCTGTCTGCTACATTTCTGTATTTGTAACAAATGACTTTGCATTAGTCCTATTGAAACCAATGGCAATATTAGATGCCAAATCCCCATTGACAGTTTCCTCCTACTTCAAGAGGCTGATCAGCAGAAACCAAAGTGGTAGAGGCAACTGTAACATAATTGCATAGTAAAGATAAAATAATTGAAAACTGTGTTATTACTTTCACTTTCTAAAAATATTTCCCTATTTTGAAGTATTCTTCTTCAAAATAGTGTATTTCATGCGTAGAACTACTATTATTGTTTAATTGCAATTAAATCCATTTTTGTAAAATATTATGATACCTTACCTTCCAAATAAAACAAAAATGTAATGTTTACTCTGTAGCATGATGTCATTTACTTTTGTAAAAATGTTTTTCCTTCAAAACAATTGATTTTACAGTGATTTATTGAACCATTAGCTTTTAAAAATGAATGAATTTGCGAGAAGACAGCTACAAAGGCCTATTTAAGATGTCACACCTGTTTAAACTCAGCTGGCCTTTGGGAAATTCATATAATTGTCTCTTTGTCAGCCCACTCGCTGGAGAGTTCATGCACTTCACGTAATTGAAGTGAACATTTCTGATGCACAGGACTGGATCTGCTAAGCAATACATGGAACTTCCTGAAGAACGGCTATTTCCCAACTGCACAACAGGGAACTTTGGCAAAGCCAATGCCTTTGTACAATCATCTCTGGCAGTGCTTTTCAACTCTGTAAAAGGAAGGTCTGGCACTGTATATACTGCTGCATGATTCTGTAAAATTCACAATTACTGTTCCGGCAAATAGGCATACATGGATCTAAATTGTCTAAATGCCAATGTGCAAATGTAACATGGTAATTAAATGAAAAATTAAATGAAAAAGTAGTTCGCCAGTATAAAGTCTGACTTAAATTCAACTTCACTTTCCATGTTTTCCAGATTTTAAATTCTTATATATGTGTCAATCATTAAAAAATACCTTTCCTGTTTTCTGCCTGCCACTAGGTGGCGCAGGGCTGGCTCACTGAGACTTTCTTTCATTTGGTCATAGGGTTAGGGTTGGTGTTTAGGGTTAGGGGTTGGGGATAAATCTAACATTTACACTAAGAATAAATTGAAGAAACGACCTTTGCGCCACCTAGTGGCCCCTGGCTGCCACTGCTGATGGGCAGATAATAGGAAAGATATGTTCAACTATGTTTGAAAGAGTAGTCAGTGGCAGAGCTAGTGAATGTTGAATGATGCCTAGAATAATAATTTTTTTTGAGTTCACTATCAATTTATAGACAAGTATACGCTTTATGCAGAACAGAAATTATTGAGAAAATTGCAATTCAAGGATGAGCAACTGTATGTATCAAAACATGTGCAAACAATCTATTTTCAGATAGCTCACAATATAAAATCAGTGAGAGGTTTATAAAAATCCTTTTAAATGATTGGATGACAATCAACTTTAACACATTCTATATTATATATGATCTACATTAGATCAATGTAGAGATTAATAAGAAGTGTATAAAATCTTATCAAACTTGGGTAAGAGTTGTCTATTTAATTGACTATTTTTGGTATTTATATTCAGTGATATGGCGTGTTACTCATAAAATAGCAAAATCAGGTATAAAGACTACATGGCAGCCAGAATATAGAAATATGCAGAAGTAATTAAAACTACTTAGGTTAAAATGCAGCTAAATAGATTTCTTATATAGGTATTAGATTATACCACAAATAATGTTATAACACAATTGATTAAACGTAATTTATCAAAGCAATCCATCTGTTTTTTATAGAATGGACCTAAAGAGAAAACAATGATTGATTTGGACTCATATCTGGACTATGATCCCCAATACCGTCTGTGAAGATCACTTGGGACCGTCTGTTCTCTGGCCAGGAGACTCTCTAATTGCACAGCCATTTGTCTAATGACTGCTGAGCTGCTGACAATTACACGTGTGCCCAGTAGTGACATCTTGTGGCCATTGCAGGGTACTGATTTTCCTTGGTGGGGGTTGCAAATTTGTTCCCTCCACCGGGAAGTACCTCCCCTAGGCCCACCCTGGGGAGAACAAGCCAAGCCCCCTTATCCATCCGCCCCTTATTGGCTCTAATTACCCAAGTCAGCCCATACCCCCCAGCTGCCGTTCTCTTACTGGATGATCCTGATCAAGGAGGGAATTTTGAATAGGTCCTCCCAGCCACATGGAAAGTGTGATATATAGACTACTGTAAGAAATAAAGAGTTGTTGTTACTTGAAACGTATAGAGGATGGTGTATTTCATTTAACGGGAAGGCTTTCATTATTTTCATGTACATGTTCCTGATCCATTAACCGGATACCGAGCAGCCCATTCCTTCAACGTAGATCACCTATTGAGAGGAGAATTCCTGTGGCTAAAGGCCCCCTTTTCACAATCTTCACACCTTATTTCAAGTTGTACCCACCTTATCAATTTTAACAGAAAGATTGTATCTGGACTATTTCAATTCTATTATAAAATATAATGCTAAAAAGCTATTTTTTACCCAAAATTTGAAGTTATAGGGTGGACACCCTACTGAATAGGACTTCTCCTTAAGTTGGTTAGAAGTAATTCCCTTTGGTCTTCTTTTTATAAAGAATTTGTAGCAAAGATAAATATAGTGGATAATAACATAGAAAAGACAAAAGGGCAGAAGTTTATGACAAAGAGTGACAGACATAAAGCCCTGAGCCTCCTTTTGTCGTAATAAATAAACTCTTTCCTTATCACCGGACTGATTTCCAATTGCAATAGCCTCTGCCATATTTGTATATACATGCACAATTAAGATATGTCAATAAAATGTTGTATAGAGGTTATTTATGTACGCTAGACAGCAAACACAACTATGAAATATAATGGAATATACTTGACTTTTAGTTATACTTTGAGCCAAATAAATGTTTGAATAAAGCATTATCCCACTATCTGCACCTGTTTTGATGTGGTTAAAATAATGGCAAATTGAAGCAAAGCACAAATCTGAGTACAAATATTAAATATTATCATGGGTCCATGTATTAGCTCCATTAGACTGGCTAATGTGTTCTTTCAAGGTCTCAGCTGCCTGAAAGCATTTGGCCTTGGATCAGGTCCCGCTTGAAGGCTCAGAAATATTGATAAACTACAAAAATTACTTAACCCCTCATAACTAATAAAGTAGTTGATATATATATATATATATATATATATATATATATGATCTTTTTATCTACGAATGTCACGGCAGCCGGTCCTTGCAACTTTTTGCCGGTTATTTAATTTGACCTTGTAGTTAGTCATGGTGCTTTGCACCTGCAGTATCTTTGAAGACCCACACTGGAATTTAAAAAATAAACTAGTGGGATTTGCCACCCATATTTTTCAGACGTTGGCATAATTTACAGCTGACTTTCCCGCAGCTGCCCACTTAATGCACAACTTTGCTGGCACAGCCCTGGGAAATTAACTGAATTTACTGCTAAAGGCTAGAAAACAACAGGTGAAACTCCAGCCTAAAAATCAAGGGAAAACAACAATTTTCACTGTATGTTTTCTCACAAAAGATCAGATTTTTTTTTAATAACAGTTTATACTGATTTTTACTACTTAACAGTCATGAAAGCTGGACCATTAAAATAGTTCCTTGAGACATTGATGAAAGCAGCTTGGGCCTGCTGAGAGCACATGATTGACAGAGCTCAACAATACATTGAGATGTAACTAAAGCGGCCCTACATGGTTCTAGCCGGCAAGGACCAAAAAACACCAAGACAACATTACAGGAACTGGGTGTATCCTGACAGAACCGAACACAGCAGATCTAATTAACTGAGAGGATATAGCTGAAGCGGAGGGTTCTTATCAGAACAACTGGCCAAATGCCCAGGCATTCAACAGCCAACCCGGAGACAATCAGCGGCGCAGAAATGGGGGGAAAAAAAAAATCCTTACCGTCAAAAAAAATTGATGAGCATTTTAAAACTCTAGAAGCACTGGAAACACCGGCACAAGACCCCGCCTCAGAGCAATCGGACATCTCAGATTTAGACTCTCAGGAGGTAACCTCACAGCCGGAGGTATCCTTCAATAGTGACTCAATGGCAAGAATTTAAGCTCTCCTGGCCTCCCATATCAACAGAGCAGTCACGGCATTGCAAAAAGACATACAAGAGATCGGACATAGGACCCATCAACTTGAGGAAACCATTGACCAGGACGCAGGAGAAGGACAGGGCCAACATTGCTGGCAATTCCTTCCGTATCTCGGATATAGAAGATAAGATGGAGGACTTGAAGAATAGATCCAGACGATTTAATTTGAGGATTAGAGGCGTCCCCACGGCTATAGTCGATCTACCACGCTAGCATCATTGTCCGGCTTCTGCGCCAACAATCCAGAGACCTGATCCTCGCAGCTACCCGCAACAAGATCTCGATCACTGGTCCTGACGGGGCTAAGCTCCATTTTTTTGCGGATCTTTCTTCAACTACGCTACAAAGACGGAGGCTGATGAAGCCGGCCCTGGAAGTGCTACTACGCCATGGCATCAGATATCGCTGGGGATTTCCCTTTGCCCTGATCTTTTCTGTGGGAGGTATCCAATATACAACACGCTCCCTAGATGACTGCCAAGAGCTTCTTAAGCGTCTAGAACTGAATGGGGGGGACCCAGCCCCTATGGCATCTGCTTCAGCTACTTTGCCTCTTCCAAAGAGACAATGGTCTGAAGTGACCAGACAAAAGAGGCCTGCTGATCACGTCTCAAAAACTGCCAACAGACGCCCCAGCCAAAACATGGACACACTAACACACTAGCACAATTGTCTTTATCCTCAGGATTGTTCAAAACGAGGGTTCGACTAAAGAGGCACCAAGCTATCAGAAAGTCCTTTTTCCTTTTTGTTTTTTTTTTGCTTCCTAGGGGAGACTCTCAGGAAGGTTGCTCAGAACTGAACTAACTGTTCTATACTACCTTTCCCCCCTACTTCTTGCCTTTTGGGCTGGCTCCCAGAGGAACTCAGGACTTTTGCTACGAGTTGTACCCAGTTGACAAAAGACTTTTGAACTGTTATTAACCCATGTTTTGCTTTTCCTTCCTACCTAGCAGGTTGTAGTAGACTGTTAAAGATACACCTACTGTTGCTAATTGAGGGAATAATACTTAGCCTGGCGAGACCCACTCTTGCTGGTCTAGGTTTAGCTGTTTCTACTGTTTATAATTAATGTAAAGAGTTTTATTATTAATGTTTGCACAAATTATTTATAGATCTGGCTACTCTTTTACGGTAACACTCCTTTTATCTTATTTACAATTGTCCTTGCCGGCAGGAACTGAAGCGGAACCCGCTAGTACTTTAACGGATTGAAAAGAATAGGATAGGGCTAGAGGTCCTAAGAATGCTTGATTTTTCAGCAACCACTCTATTTGCTCTTCTCTCAACTTTCTGTATTTGTGCTCACCTACCATTTACTTACCAACCTTTGCTCACCCACCCTCTACTGGGTTTGGAACTAAGCAATTCATTCTTTGATTACTGTATCCCTGCCAAAGCATACATTTTTAGAGCATATCTTAGCTGGGATCAGCTGCTTACGCTGCTTACCCGTCCTCCTAATGCCAATCACCACCCAAATAATTTAAACTACCCACATCCTCTGCCTCCTCGCCCCCTCTGCCCCTTTAGCATTCCCGGGGTCCCAGGACATAAGCGAAATGACCCTTATCTGGTGGAGGCTTTAGTGGTTGCCTGTTTGCAGGTCAACGGGCACAATCTATTCTCATTCACAATTACATTATCCAAGCCAAAATTAAGCCAACTATTTTTTATGATAGGGCACCAGGGGGTGGCATCAAAACTTACGCACTCTTGCTTTTATATTCTAACTAGAATCAAGCCTGCTAGAACTCGCTCACCCAGGGCTCGACCACTTCCACACCTCCAGAAGGAGAAGCCGCTCCTCACTCCCTCCTCGACAGCTCGCCGGAAAGGTAAGGCTAATTCAGCATATCTGACAGACACCTTATTAATCTACCCATGCCCATAACAGTACTCACTCACAACGTGAAGGGCTTTAACTCTCCTTTCAAGCGGAGGAAGGCCTTTTTATACTACAAGACTTACAAACCATCTGTAATATTCCTAAAGGAGACCCACTTCGCCAGGCATAAGACCCCTACATATCTTAACAAAGATTACCCTCAATTCTTCCATTCCACCCACACTTCAAAAAAAGAGGGAGTAGCAATATTGCTACATAGGAACCTCCAATTCCAGTTAACATCCAAACTGGTAGACCGTGAAGGGTACTTTATCATTATAAAAGGTACAATCTTGGGAAACACGATTTCTCTGGCTTCCTTTTATGCCCCCACAACGGCACCACATAAGGCCCTAATAAGATTTTTAAGGGCACTAGAAGGGGGGGACTGGGGGAACTTAGTGGTAGGAGGGGATTTCAATTTAGTCTTAGACCCAAAGGCGGACAAATCTAGGGTTCCAGTAAGTGACCGATTCTCCAACAAAATTAGACAAATTAAGAAATTCCTGCACTCTGTTAGCCTGGTAGATGCCTGGAGGGGACTTCACCCGAGAGGGAAAGAGTTTACTTTTTATTCACCCACACATGGCTCCTACTCGCGCATTGACACTATTTACATAAGCAGCTCACTTCTTGACAGCTCACACAGAGCGACCATAGTGCCTTGCACTTGGTCCGACCATTCAGCAGTTTTATTGGAAGTGGACTTGGGAAGTCAATTCAGCATGCCTTACACCTGGAGGCTGAATGAATACCAAATCTCACTGCCTTCAACCCAGGAGCAGATAGAGAGAGAGTTGCTAGACTTCTTTGGGTCCAATGTGGGCAGGGAGACGGGAGCGGGATGGGTTTGGATGGCCCATAAAGAGGAGTGTGCATTAAATTGGCTTCTCAATTCAAAAAACAAAATCTACAAAGGGAGAGAGATCTTGCGAGCAAATTGGCACGACTAGAGCATCGAAATCAGCTCTCCCCCTCCCCCTCCAGGAGAACAGAGATAGACAAGACGAGGCTGGAGCTAGATAGCGTATTGTCCATAAAAACGGACAAGGCACTAAGAAGGACGCAGCATTTATTTTACAATAAAGCAAACAAACCATATAAATTGTTAGCCAGAAGCCTGAGAGCAAAGTACGCCCAATCCAGGATCTCCCAAATCAGGAATAAAGAGGGCGACCTCATATATAGCCAAAACGAAATACAAAAAGTTTTTAGGGAATATTACCAAAATATATACTCCACCAAACAGGTGGCCACGGAAAATAACATTGCCTCTTACTTAAACTCACTAGACCTTCCTCAGATTTTGCCCGCTGACTTACAATCTCTAAATAAGGAAGTTACTATCAAGGAAGTTCTAGAAGTGATTAAGGAACTAAAACTAGGAAAATCCCCGGGCCCGGATGGGTTCACCAATATATACTATAAGAAGTTCTCAACACTTCTGGCTCCCCATCTATGTAATCTCTTTAACTCGATACTGAGAGGGGAGATTACCCCCCCAGAACTAAACCATGCTGACTTAACAATATTCCCTAAAGAGGGTAGAGATCAGAGAGATGCCAAAAACTATAGACCTATCTCACTGCTTAATGGGGATGTCAAGTTGCTTGCCAAGATCTTCTCTCAAAGGATCTCAATATTCCTTCCCTCCTTAATTCACAAAGACCAGTCAGGGTTTATCCCGCACAGACAAACTGGCGACAACATCAGGAGAACTCTAAATGTCATCCACTTGGCTAGGTCTAGGGGGTCCCCGGTCTGCCTGCTTGCATTGGACATAGAGAAAGCGTTTGACACCTTAGAGTGGCCCTTTCTATTTGCCACGTTAGCAAAGTTTGGGTTTGAAGGCAACTTCTTAAACTTGTTACACACTTACTACACGCTACCCAAGGCCACTTTAAAATTACCAGGCTCCCAGACGGCTAGCATTAATATAGAGAGAGGCACGAGACAGGGGTGCCCTTTGTCCCCGCTGCCCTTTGCTTTGGCCATAGAGCCCTTGGCCCAGGCGATAAGAGCAAACTCCTCTATAGAGGGGGTGCGGGTGGGACATCAGCACCTAAAATGTTCTTTGTTTGCTGATGACCTACTGTGCACTCTCTCGAATCCTGGCTCCTCCATAGACGCCCTACTGGGCACAATCAATGAATATAGCACTCTCTCTGGACTGAGATTGAATCATAGCAAGACAGAAGCCTTAAGCGTGGGCATTCCTGGGGACATCTTGGACCAACTGAAAAAGGTACACAACTTTCTTTGGCCTGCCTCTTACATTAACTATTTAGGGATAAAGTTGACTAATTCACTAGCGGATATTTATCAAACCAATTACCCACCCCTATTTAAGACTCTTCGAAGGGACAAAAAGGCAGATTTTGTGGACGGGCCGAATAGCCACGGGCAAGATGAACATCTTGCCGAGGCTGCTTTACCTGGCCAGGACTCTGCCGATCCAAATTAATAATAGGGAATTGGCACAGTTTCAAGCCCAGGTCTTTAGATTTGTTTGGAGGAATAGACCTCCTAGGATCGCCAGACATACTATGTATAAACATAAGTCTAGAGGAGGATTATCCTGCCCTAATTTCAATACCTACTTTAAGGCAGCTCAAATTGCCTCTATACTGTTAATACATTCTACCACCCTACAACCCAATTGGGTTTTTATTGAAGAGCTACAGATGGCCCCATTAAAATGGGAAATCATTTTATGGGCTCCGAGTTCGCACACGTTTGACTCACAAATCCATAACCCTATAAACAAATTTACGCTGAAAATATGGAAATGGGCTAGGAAGGAACATAAACTGATTCACCCCGTAGCACCTCTTACTTCAATTTTTACATCAACCTCTCTAGCGACCACCCTCACAGCTGACTCCAAAGCATTTTGGACCTCACACAACTTAGACAAACTTGAGGCATGGTTTGAGGGCGACAGAATTATTTCTTGGGCAGAAATTAACAGGAAAATAGGGATACCTCACCAAGAAATGTTTAACTACATCAAAATTAGACACTGGGTTGAGGAGATACATAGGATTCATGGCCCGCCCAAAGAATCGTGGATGTCAATAATATGTAAAAACACAAACTTAACTAGAGGAACCTTAGGTTCACTGTACACTATTTTTAATGCCCCAAAGGCTTCGTGGAAGCCTGCTTACACACTGAAATGGGAGATAGATATGCAACAAAACTGGGAGGGGGACAAATGGGCGGAATCCTTTCTGAGCCTATCTAAGGGCTCATATAACTATAGCTTGCTAGAGACCTCATTGAAAATCTTACACTGGGCATACATGACTCCCGCCAGGCTCAATAAGCTATCTCAAACAACTTCAGATAGGTGCTTTAGAGGATGCCAGGGAAGGGGAGACTTTATTCATACGTGGTGGAAATGCCCTAAAGTGGCTAATATTTGGATTGAAGCTACCAAATTAGCTTCACAAATTCTCAAATCTCCCCTAGAACCATCAATCTCGACTTGTCTGTTGGGAATTCATTACCAGGGGCTGGGTAATAAGGGGAACAAATTGGTCCAAATGATTTTTTTAGCCGCCCAAAATATAATTGCTAGAAGATGGAAAAGCAGCCATATCCAATTTCAGGAAGTCATAAACAAAATAAATTATCTTTGCATTAACGAAAGAATGACTCACACTTTGTTGGACACTCACCACATATACCTAGAAATTTGGGGACCTTGGATTCAGTCTCCAGATAGCACATTGTAAGGTCTGGACAGGAAAGAACATAAAATTTTGGCTAACAGCGGTGGCTTGTCCGGGGAGCGGAGTGTGGAGCAGACTGGAACGGGTTGAGCTGGGAAGCGGAGAGGCAACTCATCTAGACGACAAAAGGTACTGAGGGTGGCCCGGGAGATCATAGGAATGGATGTAGTGAGGAACACTTAGGAGTGGAACTTTAATTGTGTATTTACTTAAAACCATCACCAAAAAAGGAAAAAAATGTGAGATATCTGGCTGAATGATTGTTTATTGATATGAATACTATATTTTAATAACAATAGACACAATTATCTCAATAATTTCAGTTAACAGATGTTTGCAATGTAATTGTTTGTAATGTAACATAAAAGCTGTTGAATAAAAATCTTTGAAACAAAAATAGTTCCTTGACAGGGAGATTGACCATGAGCCTAAGATGGAGATTTTGATACAATTTATAACTTTCATGAGTCCAGACAGATTGGGACTTGTAGTCCCTTTTCACTGAAGTGCTCAAAAGTTTTGGTTAAATGTATAAAGCGGCTCTTACTCACCAAGCAAGAGCAAGGTATACTGTCTCCAACCCAGGGGCTCATCTCCAACTACTGTAGTTCAAGAAGATCTGCCATCAACAAGGCCTCAAAAATGGATCAAAATGGATAAATCCTGCATACAGTAACGTATAAAATGACTGTAGCCTTGATTCAAATGAGCTATTGTTGTTTATGGGAGCCGGTAATGTAGACCGTAAACTAATTTGCTATTGAATTGGCGTCTTTTTGCAAGCCACAAACGATCTACGAGTTACAGGCTAAAAATCTCTGCAGTTGTCTAAATCGTAACTTACAACCCATCTAAGCCTTTGATCTTTCAATCTTGCAAGAGTTACAATCCTAAAATCATAAATCGCTATTTAATTGCTACAATTTCTCAAGTCGGCAAATATCTTCACACCTGTAAATGTCAAATGTAGAAGAAAATCCTACGGGTACCAGATAGGACTCCTGTTCATAGCACTGTAAATGCAAATAAAAAATCAATACTGCACTTTAAAAGACATGGAAAGCGATGAAAGTCAGTAGAATTAATTGCACAACAGTCTCAAGCTTGCAAATCTGCAATTAATTTTTTTTTTTTACTTTTAATTTCCATGTTTTAGCAATCTTGGGAATCAAGGAGTTAATACATATCAGGCCACCCGCATGGACTAGAAAAATTCCTTCCTTCATTTTTATTTCTTTTTACATTGCAGGATGCGAGTCTGCTTGCATATTGGACCCCTAAACACTAATTGATTCACATGTAACTTCCATGTTTTATTGACGTAAATGGTTTAGGGTTTAGGATTTCGGCCCGGAAGTTGCGGGTTTGTTCAATTAATTGTAGCAAATCTTAAGCCTGCAGACATACAGACTGTATAACGCAATCTGCGGGCTTGAAATTGAATAAGGCCCTGTGAGTCTAAAATGTTTATGTAAGCTTTGGTCTGGCTTCTTTGGGGAAAAACTGATATGGAAAGCACAGCTCTGGTCAGGTCTAAAGTTTAAAACTGATGATTATTCTAGTGATTAAAAGTAGATACTAGATGTTTTATTTATCAAGATAATATGGCTTCTAAAATGTAAATTTTAGGCACGTTTTAATATACTTTTAAAACAATTAATCCCATGAATTATTCTAGTGTTGATATCTTTCACAGTCCCAGCAACAAAGTATTTCTGAAATAATTATTAGCTTTTTATTATGGTTTATTTATAAAGCACATTATATTCCTACTATGCTGCCTCTTTAGGTATTTTTAATATTTTAGTTAACTGCATTTCTCTGTCCCACAATTTGGTGTTACCAGGTCACAGATGTGAAAAATGGCAGCACACATGGGAGTAAACAGGAAGTCAGTGAACAGTTCTGGAAGCTGGCATATTGTTAGTCTGTTGAAGAGTAAATATTAGATGCAAATATCACTGAGGAGGATAGAATAATTATTAAATAAGCATAGTTATATAAAATATAAAATTGCCAGAAAAGCCCCTTTAACTTAAAGTGCATTTGTTTGCTTTGTATCCAAGGCAGAGGGAACCTAGGATACTGACACATTTTAAGTTGTTTCTCATGAAACGATGTGCAAGAACTAGGGAGCAGCTTTTGAAGTACAATTGTATATAATAGCTAATTAATGAAAGACTATATTTTCTTACTTTCTAAATAACATTTTGCCCACTATCTTATTGTAAATATGTCAGCTGGCCATTAAAATAACTAAAAGCTCGTTTTACTTGTATACTTTTTGTGTAACAATTCTTAACTAAGATTATTTTAACATAAACTCACAAAACTATTGGTACATTTTGTACTTCCTTTATTTTGAACTCAAGCAACTAAACTGTTATTATAATTATTTAAGGATATTTTCATTTTCCTTTCTTAACCAAACAAATAACATGTCAAGCACACTAATTGCTACTTATTTTGGCTTCCTTTTGATTAACGCATAACCGAAAATTCATAGTAATTTCCCATTGCTGTAATTACACCTGCTAGTAAGGAAACAGACAAGCAGCTGCTGTCACTGAATTCAACCACAGATTTCTAAAAATAAATATCTTGCCAACTCAAATAAAACAGAAAATATTTTTAGCAATAAGATGAATGACCACGTTCAGCACATCTGTATGCATAAAAAAACAAGCTTCTCCAACACTTCAGTGCACTGATAACATGGTGGTGTAATGGTCAAGTACAGATATATCACAGCATGAAATGATTATGTGGAAAACACTTGAGAGACAGCATCCTATGGGGGCCTTATCCCACAGGACATATTGTTCTCAGATGTACATCTCCAACTCTTTAGGCAAAAGAAAGTTTGTTTAATGCAAATATAACAAGATTCATTCATTTTCTCCTCCTCCTTGTAAATATGATATACAAATTACACTTCACTCAGTACCAATTTCCCCAGGGTAACAGATTATTAGCTTCTGATAACTCCTCTTCTCTTTCCTATGGATACTCCCACAAGGGTGTAGGGCTTGGTTCCCAGTGGCTCAAGCTGCTAACAAGCAAACAGTGGGCCTGATTTAATTGCAAGCCCGCAACTCGATAGTTGTTGGCCATATGTCTGCGGGTGTGTTGTGGGCTCCCATTCATCTCCGATTATGATGCTATTCAATTGCTCAAGCCAGCAAATTACTGTCCTAAAGCCGAAACCGTAAACCATGCACTGGTTTGTAGCAGTTCAGGGAGGCAACATGATCAATTAAGCAAGACCATAACCACCCATTCCGAATCAACCAATAGAAAATGAGACCATCATTATTACGGCAGTAAAACATGGAGGTTACATGTCAATCAATTAGGTTCAGGGGTCCGATATGCGATCAGGCTCACAAATCTGCAAAATAATAAAGAATTATGAAAATGAATGCCAATACTCCCCCACACCTTCTATGACTAATAGATAAAAAAAACAAAGTCTTTATGATCAAGCTATCAGGAAGTGATGCATTGGAGAAAAAATGGAATCCTCTAAACAGAGTCTTTTGGTATTGTAATTTCATCTAAAATGTTTTATGATCAAGGATTAAACTGCTGCTATCTTTCTTTAACTACAGATAACAGGAACAACTTCTCTAAGAGAATAGAGATTGAAAGTAAAGATGTGCACAAATGTGTTGGTGTCAGTTTATTGGAAACTGACATGATAAGTAGTTTATATGATTTAAATAAAGTGTATAATGCTTGGTATATGAACAATGTATCATACTATATATTGTAAAGGCACAAACATTTTGAAATTATATACTAAATTACACACTAAATAATATAGCTTTATAAGCAAGAGCAAATTATTTAATTAAACAAATAGAATTAAAAATATATTACACCAATTTTATAAAGTGTTTAATTTCATTATAAATTATAACAGCACTGTGTGTTATAACTGTGTGCTTACAGTGGCGCCATGTAACTCCAGCTGAAGTCACGGTAAAACATGTAGAGAAGCTGTCATCACAATCCTGAGATCCAGTAACATCATTAGGACAAGCCCTTCACTGTAATGATTTAATTGTTTAAGGACTCATATTGCCAGTAATTTATGAATATGGCCAAGGGAGCATCACATTGTTGCATTGGGATTATGTGTTATTGTGTGGTTATATGTTGCCTGTACATGGTTATTATGTATCCTAGTTATAATATTTTATAAGAGGGATTTTTTTTTATATAGAACATATGTAGAATTGGTAAAAATGCTCTGCATAGAAGTTGGCTGCAGATCATTGCACACTAACACATACAGACCTTGGATCAAGCCAGATGTACAGTATGTAGTTCAAGTAGTCCTAAGCAAACACTTGAGTTTAACATAAAGTTTTTTTCACTAGCCAGCTATAGATATCTGGTGAATTTGATCTCAAGAGCTTTGATAGCCCAATGTTGCAAGCCAGATGGGCTGACATCACACATACACAAATGTACACAAGGGTGTGATATTAGAAGGTATAAATATGTTGTTTTGATTATTCAATAAAGGTTGAGAGATAGTTTTCACATATTCACAGTGTGAGACTATTTCTGTGTGTTGTATCCTGGTGTTGTCATGGGCCACTAGTAACCTGTATGCAGTATTCTCTGCCTGTACCTCTTCAGAAGCCATCTTTTGTGCCACAGAGAACAGGAACTACATGATTCTGCTGGGGTAGGTTTGAACTAGGTTCATATCAAGCCCCGTTGAGGAAGCAGATTGTGACATTCACTTCTTAGGTCTTTTGTTAAAATGCTGCAGAAACAGGGGCCCCAGTGCGGCCTATTTTTTTCTTAATTTTAATGTATTTATTTTTTATTCTGTAGTGAAGTGGGCCGCCCCACTGCGGCCCCCTAATCATCACTAGCCCACGACCTTAATGTGGCTCATTGGTGGTTCAGCAGTTAGTGCTCTCCCTTCCCTGCCCCGAGAAATGCTAGCAGGGGAGGGATAGCAGTACTGCTGAACTACCAATGATTTTCACCTGGATCCCCCCTCCATGCGTGATTATATATCATACATGTGTGTATGCATAAATTTGCTGTCCCCTCAAAATAACTCAACACACAGCCATTAATGTCTAAACCGTTGGCAACAAAAGTGAGTACACCCCTAAGTGGAAATGGTAATATTAGGCCCAAAATGTTAATATTTTGTGTGGCCACCATTATTTTCCAGCACTGCCTTAACCCTCATAGGCATGGAGTTCACCAGAGCTTCACAGGTTGCCACCGGATTCCTCTTTCACTCCTCCATGATGATATCACTGAGCCGGTGGATGTTTAAGACCTTGCATTCCTCCACTTTCCGTTTGAGGTTGCCCCACAGATGCTCAATAGGATTTAGGTCTGTAGACATGATTGGCCAGTCCATCACCTTTACCTTCAGCTTCTTCAGCAAGGCAGTGGTCGTCTCGGAGGTATGTTTGTAGTTATCCTGTTGGAATACTGCTCTGCTGCCCAGTCTCTGAAGGGAGGGGCTCATGCTCTGCTTCAGTATGTCACAGTACATGTTGGCATTCATGGTTCCTTCAATGAACTGTAGCTCCCCAGTGCAGGCAGCATTCATGCAGGCCAAGACCATGACACTCCCACCACCAAAAGTATACATCTATACAGAGGAAAGGTAGTTGAAATAATCCCTAAATGACAGATAAGCGGATAAGACACAAAGAACACAAAAACACTGATATGAGATGAAACCCTCAGTTTGAAAGTAAACAGTGATGCAGAGAGAGTGGAGGCAGTATCTGACATCATCAGGTAAATGCATATAGGGGGAATCAACACAACATATTATAGAAAACGTATATACACATATAGACATATAGACAATATAGACAAAATAAAAAAACAACGATTGTCCTGCAGAGCATAAATATTGGCAGAAGTGAGTTTCACATACATTTTATTAAGCACCAGCAGGGTACTTATCAATGGTGATCCATGGTGGACTAGTAGAGTGCAATAAGTTGGCCCCCACCACTAGCCTATCAGGGATAACACCAGGGCCCCTCCAGATGAATACTCTGGAGGGGCCTTTTTAAATTGTATGTTGAAGGCACATTTTCAATACATATGCCCAGGAAGACAATCATTAGATTTCTGAATAATTTTAAAGGAGCACAGAAAAGGAGGAACAGGTGCAATTTATAATAATTGTTTAATAATAAGGAAGCTTAGCTATCTTCCATATCTGCTGCTTAGCAGAGACAGATGGTCTGTACTGGACAGACTGCTACAAGGTTGGCACATGTGGTTCACTCACATCTCATACGTAGCTGACTGTCAAGGAATAAACTATACCAATAAAAGTTAAGTTTTATATTATATATAGAGCAGGCACTAATATTACTTTTTTTTATAAGAGGTTCCCAGATGACATATATCTCAATAGACTTTAGGTGTGTTTTTTATCTAAATTTCAGTGTCCACTCACATCTCATACATAGCTGGCAGCCAAGGAATAAACTGTGCATGTTTAAATGTATGACAGACATTTTGGGACTGTAGTATCACTTAAATGTTGTCAGATGGGATGCTTAAATGTAATAACCCCGCTTTGCTTTTTGCAAACGGTGACTTACAGCCTCATTAAATTGGGGCTACGTTGTAAAACATAGCCCATAACTCCAGATTTATGTGTTACGGCTACTAAATTAGCCCTGTAACGTTGCACGCAGCGGACTTGCGTGTTAACACACAGGACGGACGAGAATAGGCTACGTGCTGAGCAACTTTGAACTTCGCCCATGTAAATCCTTTGATCTGTCATGCCCGTAACCGCTACTTGTTTAATTCAGCTATTAAATTGCAACATGGTTACTCGCGAACAAGCACTTAACATGCAAATGGAGCCCAAAGGCCTACGTGTGCTCGAGAGCACCCGCAAGTAGGGTAAAGTCCTATAGTAGCACTTCTTAAGCAAATAAAAACACTCTACTGTACATTTATTAACAGGGAAAGCGATGTTATGTCTTAGAATTAATAGCACAACATTCTCAAGCCCACATATCAGCCCCCAAAAATCCTTTATTTCATGCTTATATTTTGTGTTATATTGATACCTGCAATCAGTGTGTTAAGACATATACTGTAACCCGCATGTAATAGAATATCATATTTACTGCTTTATTAATATTGCATTATATTTGGACTGAGGGTCTGATCGCAAACTTCAAAATCTACCCTCCCCTTTTTCAGTGACGTAACGCTAACGATCTCTTTTTCCATTGGCTTCATCTGAAACTACGTGATTGCTTAGTTGTTTGCGTTCGAGCACGCAACTCTGACTACCGAGAACTGGTTTACAAAATAGCCTCTCTCGCTCATAGCTCGCAGCCCTTTCTAATTTAATAGCAACGTAGGCCAAATTTGAGGCACGCAGCCCTTACGTGCTACACCTAACAAGGCTGGAATTTAATATGGCTGTTAGCTCATATCTAATGTTTCACTTCAGTAATAAAATAATACTTTTCTCCCACTTACAACTGTGTAAAAATGCATCAAAGATTTTTAATACTTTTTAAAAGTAATACTTTTTATTTCCCTCTAATTTTTTTTTTTTTTTTAAATAGAAAACTACCAGGCTGAACACAAAAATATCCCCTTTATAACAGGCAGGGAATTTTCCTATTGCATTTGTTTACACTGTTTGCAAGTTACCTGGGGATAAAACTGGCTGCAGTTTCCACCCCCGCTCTCCTCCTCCTTAACTCAACATAACGTTCTGTTCTGCTGCAAGAATACAAGTTGCACATGTTCCTTGTATTAAAGGGCCACTGTTGTTCATAACTTTCAGTCACACATTTAAAAAAAGGATGTTTTACATTACAAATGTTTCTTACTATGGAAAATAAATTATATTAATTGATGACAGGCAGATAAAAAACAAAACAATGGGACCTATTCTATTGGCCAATTTGTAAATGTATACACACTTAAAACTACTACTACTACTACTACCAAATTTGCCACATATTTTATTAGTTACTCGCAATCCGATTACGAGTTACCTGCCCACAATCACAACGGGCCCGGCAAAGCTGCAAAATCTAGCTTTGAACTCCATTTGTTTTAGCACAGTGCAAATATTACAAGTGCTAAATAATTCAAGTTACACAATATCAATATTCCATTAGACCCGTAGCTCTAGCTCACAAATTAAGGCTGACCCGCAACTGAAAAATGTATCAAGTTTCTGTCAAAAATATTACAAATACTAAATAAGACTCGCAAGGACTTTTTCAAAAACTTATTATAGCTGTAGCAACAATTAAACACACAATACTGTACTTTAAAAGCATTGGAAGGTATGGAAAAACATTATAATTAATTTCAGAACAGTCTCAAACCCACAAGCATGCAATTAGAATATATATTTTTAAATGTTACTTCTGAGTAATATCAATCCTGGGACTCAAAGGGTTAATATTATATCATGAAACCCACTTGAACTTGAACAGATGCTGTAATGCATTTTATTGGTAGATTGATTGATAGCGAGCCCAATCGGCACATATTACTCGTTGGCACTGATTAATTTGTGTCCTCCGATTGCAGATTAAGGGCCTCATTCTACTAATAGCCATAAAATGGCTGCAAAGCTGCGATTCCTTGCGAGGGTGCTGCGGCCCCTCGTAGCCCTGCGTCTACGTTGCTATTCAAATGAAAGGGCCGCAGCACACCCCTTCCTTCGGCCGATCGCAAGCCATGCAATCGACCGTTAGCTTTGGCAGGCTTGGACCTGATCGAGGGCATTAGCCCGCAGATCAGAGTGCAAGCCTGCCAAACTAAAAAATCAAATATAAATTCAATGCAGCACTGTACAGCTCTGTAATTGATAGAGGACACATTGGGGGACATGAGGATGACATGTAGTACATTGGCTAGCAGGCACATCGCCACTAGCCAATACTGTCATTTGTGGCCGCAGTCCGCCGGGCTTGGAGATCGAGTTGCTGTTTTGGAGGTCATCCAAGCCCGGGAGACTTGTGGCCACAAATGACAGTATTGGCTAGGGGCGATGTGCCAGCTAGCCAATGTACTACATGTGCTGCATTGAATATCTATTAACCCCTAAAGATATCCAAGCCTGTCCGAGTAGGGGTTTGGATTCAAATCTCCCGCCGTGGCTCCTTAAAGGGACCACGGCACACTAATGATTACCCCAAGCCGCAGGGGTACTTACAGTACCTCCGTGGCCACGAACATTAACCTCTCCATGCTGCAGGATCCCCAGCTGGACCCCCGGAGGGTCCCCACATTAACCCTTGCAGCTGGGGTCCCACTGTATAGACCCCCATAAGTGATGGGTGGGATGGAGTCTGTATAGTTAGGGTTAAATAGGGTATAGTTAGGGTTAAGAGGTTAATTGAGTATAGTTATGGTTAATAGTGTAGTGTAGTGTTTAGACTTTGTCATGAGGGTCCTGGATGACCCTCATGGCACTTGTAGGGTTAACCTAGGAGTTAATAGTGTCCTATAGGGGTCTATATAGACCCCTGCAGCAAGGGTTAATATGTGCACATTGCAGGGGTCCCAATGCATTATAGAGTTAATGTGTACACGCTGCAGGGGACCTGTTCGGACCCCTGCATTATAGGGTTAAAGTGTGCACCTATGTAGGGGTCTCTATCGGACCCCTGCATTATAGGGGTGATGTGGGGACACTGTGGAGACACTGCAGGGGTCATGATTGGGTCACCTGCAGCCAGCGGGGGGCTTAATTGATGCAGCCGCAAAGGGCTTCACAGGCCTTGTGGCTGCTCAAGGGTACAAGTAAGCTGCAACCCTTTTGGGCCGTTTTGCGGTCTTGGCGGCGGGCTGGCTGGAGGATTTGAATAGGGATAGGTGGTTTCATGCGGCCGAATCTCTTGTGGCCGTGTGCGGTCAAAGGCTTTCCCTGAGGTGGTGGTGGCCGCAAGAGATAACAGGGCACCAGCCTCAAGCCTTGCGGCCACGCAGCTCCTACGGCCATTAATAGAATGAGGCCCTACGTGTAACTTCCACGCTTTATTGGTATCATAATGACGGTCTCATTTACTATTGGCTGTGTCGAAGAAGTAAATTACAGGCATGCGTAAATACTGTCAGATCATATGATCACGCCCCCTGAAATCCTACTTAAAAAAAGCAGAATTCATGAGTTTATGCTTATGTAGGTAAATTGCAGGCTTGAGTCAATATAATACATCTAAACATTTAGAGAATACACCCACAGCCAAAATTACGAGATCAAGTCATTTGCGGGCTTTAGTAGAATAGGGCCCAATGTGTTTTATTTGTCTTTATGTTACCAGTAAGTTAAGAGTAAGTGTTAACAAGGACTCATGGTGAACTTTTTAATTGCATGTTTAGCTTATTTACATCAACAGGAGTAAAAGCACAGTGTGCTGCAGTTCATACATCCACAAGACACACTGCCTATCTGTTTCCAGTTACAAGTCAGGACAGTTTAAGAGAAAACAAATCCACACAGCCTACATTTACTTGATTTGCATTGCTGTCACAAATAGTCAGTGAAGATGTTAAAAACTTGCTGCAGTGGGGTAGTTATGGGTTTGCACATTTCTATTTATTTCTGTTTTTTGTGAATAAAGAATGCTAGGCAGTGCCAGAAAGTATGTGGTATATTGATATATATATATAGGCTCTTTTCTTGTAGGGTTTAATCTATCCATCATTCTGTGAGGTAAAAACATGGGACGTGTAAGACTATATCCAAATACCTCTATGTCAGGTCTTTGTCTTGTTTGAGGAATCAATGAAGAGTACAAGTGTGCTGAGTGCATGACCAAGAACCACCATCTGATCATCCATCTAATACACAGCCTGCCTTACTAATTATGACTAAATTATCACAAAATTGTTTCCTTGCCTGGAGTATCAGAGAAGGATACAAGGGTATTAACTGCATGATAAAAATCACCCCTTGAAATCCAATCCATCTTCTGTATCGAAGAGCCTGATAATTATGATTAGCATTTTTTATCCATAAATAATTATTTTGTTCATATATACATTGTACCTATACAGAAAGTTTCTGTGCTCTGAAGAACTTCAGGTTACCATAGAGATATTTTATATGGTATAAAGGGGTAAAGCTTTCCCTTGTGACTAAGTTTGGTTCTTGTATAACCTTTATAGTTCTTGGTAAATGAAGGCTCCAAAAGATTTATACATCTTAATATGGCTTGGTGGAAAAAGCATTTTATTATTGACTTTGGCATGTAGGTGACTGTTAAATGACTGTTTTTTTTTAGTAATCATAGGTGACTGCTAGCTTGAATAATCTAATTTGTTGTTAACTATTTCACCAACACACTCATGTTATTTGGACACCTGGAGGGTCTCCATCACAATGGCTCTGGTTCGAATCTACAAATGGGTATCTGAAAATATTTAAAAACACTTGAAACAAAAAGTGATGTGCTTACAGCATGTTTATGATAATAAGTTGTGCAATATTGTGTATGGTAGAAGGATACTTGCACTCTTTTGTCCACTATATATACGTTTAATGAATCCCTAAGTCGTTACCAGATTCATTTCTAGTCCCTAAAGGATGAAGCTGTGTTCTCAATAGCAGGTTAGTTAACTTATGCATATTCAAAGTATTCTGTGCTTAAAGGATCACTGTGGTTAAATATTCAGAATTTACTCTTTTCTGAAGAATGTTTGAAAACAGGCAATAAGTTTCTGGAAGCTAAAAATAAATAATACAGCCTCTATTTATTACTTTTTTCTACCATTTTGGTTTTAGCAAATCAAATTTCTGAGATAGAAGGACACTTTGTTGAATTCACAGGAAGGGCCTATCTGCATAATGGGAATTTGTTAGTTATAACTAAAAGGAAGCTTATTCATTTAGGACGACACACCCTCCTGAGATGTGTTATAATGGTCAGTGATTGCTGTGAAGGTAGTCATGAAGACATACTTTGTGATCAAAGAGTAAAATACTCCTTTACATTGACTAAGCTTCATGGGTACTTTTCTGGAGGCAATGGTTGTTTCCTATGGGGAATAGGACTATCATAAAGGTTGTGAAATATGCTGCAGATGTCATTTAATTTTCGTCTACAAACTAAAGGGAAGTAATTTCACTATATTTAAATAGCCCCACAAAATGAACTGGTTTCTCTCTTACTTTCAAAGTGGCATGACTTGTTTTTTAAACTATAATTCTGCTTTCTAGGATTTCTGAAATTCAATGTTATAATGCACTAGGTAAGGAACGTCTCTCATACAAACTATAGAGCTCTATTTCACTTTCTGAGAGAGGTACATTTTAATCACTATTGAAATGTGTGTTTTCACATTACCTGGAAACGTGGAAGAACTGAAAGCATGTGTTTGTGGAGTCTGTGTCTTAAATAGGACCCAATGATTTGTAATGACAGCCCTGGAGAAATGCATTCACCACTAACCCATTTGTAAAGAGGTTTAGTGAGTTCCTATATAAAGGCTCATGGACATATTTTGGTTTTATGCTGCCCTATGCAATTCAGATTTGTGCAACTCCCCGTTTCCCCTTTCTATATCTAAAATCATGAATTTATATGTGTATATACATTTATGGTATGTAAGAAAGTGTCAAGTACACTTACAGAAATAAATATAATTTTATATATATATATATATATATATATATATATATATATATATATATATATATATATTCTGAGCATAAACAGACATATTTCGATGTAGTGCGCTGCATATTCAGGAAGTCCTAGGCCTGGGACTTATGGGCCTATGCAGAAACACACCCCTCTGTAGGACCTTTTTCGTTTTTCTTTGTAAGAATATAGTATTGTGACTGGTAATTACTGGTAAGTGTAAACCATTAAATGATTACAGATATTCTTTTGTGTTTGAAGCTGTAAAGAGCACCAGGAACACTGTATAACTTATATACAATGGGCCACATTACTAAATGTTGTCATGTTGGTACATTTTTTTTAGTACATCTAGCCCAATGTGTTTTGCACATGATATCTTTACAGTGTTAAAGTACATGTATGTACCTTTTCAACAGTAAATAGTCCAAAGATTATGAGTATTTGCTGATCAAGTTTGCTTGTTCAAATTACACAGAAATGTCCCAATATTTAAAGACCTTGATAAAAGCAAGATAAAGTATTAGTAGTTCATGGTTTTCCAAATAAAGCTGGGACATTGGACATCACAAACAACATTTCATGAGTTCCTGATGTTAAGCTATGCAGTGATATTTGTATTACATGAACTTCCTTATACTTGTTTATTTTTTTAGCACATAAGTTACAAAATATAAATTAGCAAAAGTTCAAAAAACTTTTTCATGACTGTCCTTTTTTAACATTTTAACAGTTTGAATATATATATATATATATTATTATTATATTTTATTTGTAGAGGGCCAGATTATATAGCACTACCAATACAAAAAAAACATGTGGATGACAGTTTAATACATATGAAAACTGTAAAAATATCAAAAAGACATTTGTAGATTTCATTTTTTTCATGAGGAGATGTGGGCCTTGCTTTCTTGTGCACTTACAGTCCAGATTCATTGTATGAGTTACATACCAACACCATATCCAAACTGTTCTTAAGGGACCACTGTAGCCAAATATTTTAAAAAATATGCTTTAGAAAATAGGCAACATATATATGGAATCTAAAAATAAATAATACAACCTCTAATGTATTTGCTAATTCTTATCTGTTACTCTTCCCCAGTTCTCTGCCCTTTAACTCCCTTCAGATTGTAAGTAGCGAGTTTCCAGTCTTGTAGGGTGCTTTTTGATAAAGCACTTTCTGCTAAGATTCTAAGCTCAAAACAGGGCCCTTCAACTTTGAATTTGTAAAACTTGTATTTCCCTTGTTCTCATCCCCTGTACAGCGCTACAGAATATGTTGGCACAATACGAATAAAAGATAATAATAATAATAATCTACTATTTTGATTTCAGCAGAACAACTTCATATGGGCTAAATGGGCTTCAGCTCAGGACGGCACTATTTTATGGCGGCAAAATTTCACGCTCAAAGAAACTAAATTCACCCAGCCGCTCTATCCAGTCACCCAGCTGCTCTACCCAGTTCCCAGGCAGATTTCTGTGGTATTTCACAAACTTTCGATCTACTGCACTCCATCGCTATGTGCTGTGGGCTCCGGCACATGCGCTGTATATCTCCAGTCCCGTGATTGGGGCACCTGGAGCAATGTGGAGGCTGTCGGGGCTTTTGAGCAGAGGTAACCAGGCTGGGGCAGGTTAGGAGGATTTACAGGATTAATTACACAGTCTAGTGCAAGGGGTGACCCTTTATAACGTGTAGGGATAGCCCTTCTTATATGAAGTGTGCCAGTTTGTGGGTTACAATTAGATATTGTCAGGCAGGGCTCATGTGAGGTAATGTCTGTCATATGTATAACCATGCCCTGAATGTGCCCAGTTATGTGAGTATAGCCCCACTAGTGCACTGTGAGGTGGGTACAGGGCCTGTTTATGTCCCGATGCGGATGCTGAAGGGGTTAATCAGCCTCCAGTGCATGAACTTGGACATGTGTTATGTATGTAGAGAGGCTGAAGGTGCAAAGGTCATTATGATATAGGAATGGTGTGGGAATAAACTAACCCAGGATAAATAACCCAGGATAAAGGTGCAAGTGTCATCATAACATAGAAATGGTATGGGAATAAACTAATGGTTTAGATGCCATCAGTACAATGTCAGTTAATTCACTTATTATAATGATGATTATTATTATTATTATTATAATTAACCTTTCGATTTCCATAGTGTGGCAAATCAATAGAGCCCAGGGCGTCAAAACTCTTAAATCCGCCTCTGGGTAGGAGTAGACTTTGTTGAAGGCACAAGAAAGGCCTACCGGCATGATGTGAATTTGGAGAGTACAACCAGAGGACTAAAAGAAAGTTCACTGAGAAAGTAATAGACAGAAGCAATCATGAAAACAAAATGGAAACTTGCAGTAGACAACAATTTCATATACAAGTTACAAAATATTAATCTTGTGTTTATCTTTTTTCTTGGTTTCTAAAAAACATTATGCACATTATCAAGTTCAGTTACATAAAATGCTACATAAAAGAATGACCACAGCTGCTCTTTAAAATATAAATGTTATAATGGTGAATAAATGCAGTGAAGGGAACCATGTAAATATAGTTTAAGATCAAAGACTGAAACACTTTATCACATTCACTAAGTTTCATAAGTACTTCAGTGCTTCAATCATTATATTGTATGGGAATTGATATCACAAAGGCCGATGACTGTGTTTTACCAGTCTTTTAGTTTCATTCTACACACTGCAGGGATGTAATTCCACTGTATTGAAATAATTAAACAAAGCAGTGGATTCTCAGTTTCTCTATTGCTTTCAAATCTGTGGAACTTGGTTGTTAAAAATATAATTGATCTCTCTAGAATTTGTGAAATTCAGTGTTATAATGCACATAAATTATAGTGTCTTGCTTTACGAAGATAAATTTGCTGGTGAAATGCAGGGGGAAAAAAAGGCATACAGAAGGCTTTTGGAATTGAGGCCTCCAAGAAAATATATAATATTCCAAAGACCGAGAGTAAAAGGAAACCTGCAAGAACATTTTAGGATCATATATGCCCCGAGTGTAGACTGGATTGCTGTATCTTCTTCTCACTGTTTATATACTACATACATCAGACATATATTTAGTTTTTTTCTTGTTTGTAAGTGATTTATGAAGAGTGGAGTAGCTGTGAGGGTCCAATATTCCAGACGAATAATGAGAGTATTGCAGTATAAAGTGATATCTTTTTTATCGGAGTGACAAGCTTTCGAGATTTACACCTCTCTTTATCCAGGACCTAATATCACTTTATACTGCAATATAGGTATTACTTTATACTGCAATACTCTGATTATTTGGAACTGGAAAGAGTCTCAGGAGTACTGTATCATTTATGTGCAATGGACCATATTACTAAATGGTGAAGTATTGATGAAATCTTGAAGATCTTGAAGTCTTTGTACTTACGTTCATTAGGATCCTGCATGCATTCCCCAAGCGTTTTCCAACACTTTACTTTATTTAGTACATAGTTGCATAGTAATTGAGGTGAAAAAAATACTTTAGTCAATCAAGTTCAACCTATTTAGCTCTCTCTGATCTACAATATGCAGATTAGTTTTTAATTGATCCAGAGGAAGGCAAACAGAAAAACATCTGTCTCAACGTGTCTTGCACATATTATCTTTACAGGGTTAAAGTGCATGCATGTACCTCTTAAGCACTAAACAATTAAAAGAATATGAGTATTAGCTGATCTGGCTTACTTGTTCAAATTACACAGAAATGTCCCAATATTTAAGGACCTTGATATAAGGAAGATAACGTATTAGTAGTTCATGGTTTTCCAAATAAAGCTAGAACATTGAACATTGGACATCACAAACAAGATCTCATGAGTTCTTGATGTCAAGTTACACAGTGATATTTCTATTACACAACCTTCATTATTATTGAACTAGCGACTTGCCTGTCAATAAATGACGGTCAATAAAAATTAAATGTTGTGAAATTTGTTTGCAACACAAAATGAGTGACCTACATTTGTCCCTATTTTTTTTCTTCTAAAAATAAAAACACATTATTTATTTTAACTTTTTATTTTTTTAACTTTCAACTTATATTTCACAAACATTAAACTTTGTAACATGCAACTTGTATATGAAACATTCGTTCAACATTTTGTTAACAATACTAACACTTTTCAATACATATTTATCACTGAGTAACTGCAGACTATATTAACTTAGAGTAAGTCAATTGTTTTAACAATAACATGCTTTTTAGCATTTGTAACATATTTGTTAGACTCTTGTTAAACTAAATTAGCATTGAATCCAGAGGAAGGCAAACAATAAAAACCCCTATTGAAACTTGTCCAATTGTATCAAAGTGGGAAAAAAATTAATTCCTTCCTGACCCCATTAACTGGCGATCGGATTTCTCCCTGAATCAATACTTTGTCTTTAAATAATACATTTCCAATTATTATTAAATACTTCAACTTTATACTAACAATACATATTTAACTATACCACATATATATTTACCAAACTTTTTTAAACATTCCAAAAACACATCTTTAACATCTGAAATTGTAACTTCAAACAATAACATTTAACTCTTGTAAATTATGAAAAATCATCAGTGAATTGTTTTGTGGGGCCAATCATGTAAATATAAAACTTTCAACCCATTCCAATCTGTTTCAGGATATATATATATATATTTTTTTTTTTTCATTTAGTCCATTCTCCAAATATCAGATATATTTTCATAAGTGAAATAGTGGTCCCCTATTTAAAGAGTCCCAGAGTACTTTTATTTAGTACTGGAAGTCAAACCACTGTTCTCTCTGTTTTTTTGTCCATTCTTTAGAAGTTTTTGTTGAAATATTGTTTTTGTGCAATCATATAGAGTCCCATAAAATGTTGGTATTAAAATGAAACCATTGTCCTCTATCTTTCCAACACCTCATAGTAGACAATGTTTTTGGTGTAAACACATCCATCGTCCAATAAATGACCTTGAGTTTCATTTTCTTCAATATGCACTTTAATTTCTTTTGGATTAGTGCACCTTGAAAAAGCCACATAGAGTTGTCCATGTGCAAAAACTGGTTCCTTTAAAAAAATCCCAACTGACTTTAAAGTTTGTCCTTGAGATTTATTGATGGTCATAGCAAATGCCATGATAACTGGAAATTGTCTCCGTTGAAGGACAAAGGGCAAACCACTCTCACTTGGAGCTAAATCAATTCTTGGTATAAAAACTTGTTCACCTTTATGGGTACCAGTTATAATTTCTGCATGTATAAAATGATCTTTTAAATCATGCACAATTAATCGGGTCCCATTACAAAGTCCTTTTTTTGGATTCATATTTCGCAATAACATAACAATTGCGCCTTTTTTCAATTGTAAAATATGTGGGGGCATTCCAGATGGTGTTAACGAATTAATACATTCGATACTAAAATTCGATTCACTGTCTTTATCATCTGACAGAATAGAATCTGCACTGTAATAATTCTTTTGTGCTGCATTGATGTATTTTTAAATTTCGTTATTTACATTCAAGGCATCAATATTTTTTTATGTTAATATTACTTTGTTTGCAATGTCTGTGTAATCCTCATTATTAAGAGTGTTTAGAAATATGGCTGATATGAGTGATTCATTGCAAACCATTTCTGATGGAATTTCAATGGTATCATTTGGTAAATGCTGTATTTCTGGATGTTTTCCATCTCCGATTTTAATGAGCCAGTCATTGAATTCATTTTGGCCTTCAGATCTCATATTTAATTCTAATTTGAGATGTGTAAATATTTGCCACAGTTTACTGGTCTTGATACATGTTTCAATGATCTCTGTTCTATTTCCGTGTGGCACAACAGGCAATGTTTGCCTAAAATCGCCTCCTAACAGCATCACCTTTCCACCAAATGGCAACTTATTATCCATTACTTCTTTTAAGAATCTGTCAATACATTGCAGTGCATGACATGACATCATTGTTGCCTCATCTATGATAATTAGTTTAGTTAGTTTGAATTTTTTTGCTTGTATGGAATTGAGTCGAATATCTGACACTGATGTTTCCAAAATGGTAACTGGCAGCTTAAATCCACTATGCACAGTTCTCCCACCATCTAACAAAAGTGCAGCAATTCCAGTTGTTGCAAATGGCATAGCTATCTGACCCTGTGATCGAATATAACTCATCAAACAATTGTACAGATAAGTTTTTCCTGATCCACCTGGTCCGTCTAGATAGAAATACCGGTCTTTGACCATTTCATCATCTGTAGCATTTGTGATGGCATGAAATGCTTCTAACTGTAAAGTATTTAAAGTTGCCAGTTTTTCTTGGGTTTTTTGTTTTTGAAGCTCAGTGTCATAATCATCAAAATTGATGTCATCTATAAGTCCTGGATCAGGTAAATTAAAACTTGCACAATTTAATCCATGAGCCAACAATATTTCTTGGATTTCCATCAATGTTTTTAACAGAGCTATTGGTTCTCTGTAACGTTTCAAGAAATCTTCTGACATGTTTAATTTAAATGTTTCCCACAAAGTGAAAGCATCAGGTACATTGCAAAATATACAAATGAATGCAAATTGTTGTCTCATTTGCTTAGGCATTTGACATAGTGCTGCTTCTTCCAGACACCTCTCCCATTCTGTATCATCAGCTATGAAATTTTGATGTCTTGCAGCTAATAGGAATGTATCATAAACTATGTCATTCACTGTACGTAAATGCTCAAAACTCTGTGCACCGGGAACATGTAGCAGAAGTAATCTTAAACTGAAACGTTCAATATCCCTTGGACTGACGGTATAAATGCGTGGTATGATTTTATGAGTATCTCTTCTTCGTTGTCGCCATAGAACATTTACAAATACATAGTGATATGGTATCTCTATGTATAAAAATTGTCTGGCCTCCGTATCCTGACAGTTTAATTTAAACCACGCAGTAAGCGTAGTATCTCTGTCTTCACTTTGATATAATGCAGATCTTTCATTTCCTTGAGTAAAGCAAACCATCTGACTTTGAGGCAAATGTACAGCTAAACGATAGATAGCATGTGACCGATCATGCATCTCAAATTTCAAAAGGCGCCACATTGCTTTAGGAGCACTCACATACCGAGCATCTAAATAATTTGATAGTTCATCAGGTAAAATTGGATTTTCGTTTTCATTTCCAACACCTTGTACAACAACAGTAGCTGCATCGTATCCTTTGTATATATATTTATACACATACTTAATTGATTTAATTGAAGTGCAAGCTTCCACATTGATGTGTGCATTGTACTTGAGCAAATGTGGATTGTATGGAACGACAAATCTATTATCAACCTTTTGGCCACGGATAATAGCTGTTTGTCCTTGTGTTCTTTTATACAAAGGATATCCATCACAATTTGCATAAGTTTCCAGTTGAAATTGTTTTGGAAATTCTTTAGTACATTTTTTATTTTCCATACATGGTGAATTTGGATTCATTTCTCCACATGGGCCATGAATCATTCTATGTGTAACAATCTCCCAAAGTTTTTTATATTTTTCTTGGTCTGGCAATTGTGCACAAATTACTGAATCCACTCTCTCTGCAGTGTTCAACTTGTCTTTTTCCTGCAGTATTAAAAGTATGTGAGCATGTGGCAATCCCCTTTTTTGAAATTCAATGGTGTAAACATAAGCCACACATTGTCCAAATAAGTGTGCTTTAGTGATATCATGAATTAATGAATTGAATTTGATTTTAAATACTCTTGCCACTAAATCTGGTCAGTCAGAAGTACTTTGTCCCAGATTCAAATTTTCCTTGATCTCTGGCCATTGTGGATTACACGTGAATGTAATAAATAAATCTGGTTTTCCAAATTTTGTAACAATAGCCATGGCATATTGCGAGGAGATCCTTGGAAAGAGGATGGCAAAATAATTGCTCTTCCAGCTGGAATATCTCTGTTGGAAGCTAAATCTGCCACATAATCCATTAATCCACAATACTGTTCTACTCATAATTTATTTTGTTGATATTTAATAAAATTTAGATTATTGGCTTCAACTTGTAAATATGAATCAATAATCCATTGTTGAGTGAGTTTTCCTCCATGTAAAATTGGATTAAAACAATCACGGATAGCAGTTTGTGCCACTTTATATTCCAGCATGGAAATATTAGATCTAATACGAAGTTTAGTATTGGGATAACTTTCCAATTGTAATTTTGGTTCCCATCCTGGTTCCCCATTTGGAAAGAAAATGGGATATGTCATTGGATCTAAATTACAGCTTAATATATTAATGTTGATAAATGGTTGTTCTTCATTGCGTGGATATATTCTAATATCCCGCTGAAAAGGTGGTTCACCATCTTCATTTTTAAACACCATGGCAACCTCGTTTACAGTAGGTAAATTATATCTTCTTTGATCAGTGTTGCGATCTCTTTTTAACACCATATTGACTCTTGGTGTAGGCAATTGATGTCTTTGAGCATGTTCCTGTTGTTCTTTTTCAAGCTGTGCTAATTGTTTGTATGCTTGACTATATGGGGTTTTTTCCATAATTTTTTCAAGCTGTTCAAAGACTATGTGCAAACACTGTCTATTTTCTGGAAGTGTCATTCTTTGTTCCACAGCTTCCATCGTATCTAAGACATATAACTGTGCAAATTTCCTTTGCTGTCCTTCTTGTGGGTGTAAATGTGAAGTTCGGTGGTATATTTGACCTTGAAACAGTAAGGACCATGTCCTGGTACATTTTCTGCTCATGTTGCACCCATTGAAGCGAATGAAATTGCACTGTTATAAGACCTTATGTTTTGTTTGAAATTATTATAATTTGGAAATGTTGGATCACTCATAATGCATTCTAAATAATATGGAAATAGGTGTCTTACTGGAAGTTTCACCTTTCCTTTCTGACAGCAACTAATGAAATTTCCGTCAGTAGGTCTTTCCTTTATAAAATGATAGGCCCCACAAAACTGACAAACCACATTAAGTAACCCACAATAATGAGTATCTACCTCTACTGCAGTAGTAAACACATTATCATGCATTTCTTCAACATAAATATCAGACCCACTTTCTATATGTACATTTTTTTCTTGTGTTTCTACATTTAAGTCATTCTGCAAAATAGAGTCATTGGACAATGGTTCACAGAGATGTTTTTGTTTACTTTTACGTTTCTTTGAAGCCCCAACACACTCACTTGCGGCTTTCTTACTCATCTTTCTTTTATTTAAAAGTCTCTGTCGATCTTCTTCTCGCAAGCGTTGTGAAGTTTCCGGTTTCTGAGCATATCTCCACCTTTGCTTCCTTTCCATTGCCAATCAGCTTTTGCGTTCAATTTTGTCTTCTCCATTGTCCGCCATTTGAATCTATAATTTTAAATAGAGATGTAATTATTGTTTGTTCTTTGTTTTATATACATTTTTTTTCCGATTTGTACTTTTAGAATAAAGTAGATGAATAAACTAATAAAACATTTTCAATTGTTGCACTTTAGTCTGAAAGAAATGAAACCATTTTTCAAAGTATTTTATTCACATATATGAAATCGGAAATAGCTGCACATATCCATCTTTATATTACTAATCTTTCAATGACATTCCTTCTTGATTGAATTCACAGCATACCATCCTTTTATTTTTTTGCAAGTGTTAAAAGCTGCTTCTTTTCTTTAAATATTATTACTTAGTATTGTCTTTTCAACTTTTTTAAAGTTTTAACTAAATATCATAAATTAATGACTCAATAAGTACTATCCATTTTCAATCAATGTAAATTTTCACCAAAAATATAATACATAGGGCCTCAATCAATTGCGATTTTGCCAATTGAATAGGGCTATATATAAGAACAAAATAGAGTCATTGGACAATGGTTCACAGAGATGTTTTTGTTTACTTTTACGTTTCTTTGAAGCCCCAACACACTCACTTGCGGCTTTCTTACTCATCTTTCTTTTATTTAAAAGTCTCTGTCGATCTTCTTCTCGCAAGCGTTGTGAAGTTTCCGGTTTCTGAGCATATCTCCACCTTTGCTTCCTTTCCATTGCAAATCTTCTTTTGCGTTTAATTTTGTCTTCTCCATTGTCCGCCATTTGAATCTATAATTTTAAATAGAGATGTAATTATTGTTTGTTCTTTGTTTTATATACATTTTTTTTTCCGATTTGTACTTTTAGATTAAAGTAGATGAATAAACTAATAAAACATTTTCAATTGTTGCACTTTAGTCTGAAAGAAATGAAACCATTTTTCAAAGTATTTTATTCACATATATGAAATCGGAAATAGCTGCACATATCCATCTTTATATTACTAATCTTTCAATGACATTCCTTCTTGATTGAATTCACAGCATACCATCCTTTTATTTTTTTGCAAGTGTTAAAAGCTGCTTCTTTTCTTTAAATATTATTACTTAGTATTGTCTTTTCAACTTTTTTAAAGTTTTAACTAAATATCATAAATTAATGACTCAATAAGTACTATCCATTTTCAATCAATGTAAATTTTCACCAAAAATATAATACATAGGGCCTCAATCAATTGCGATTTTGTCAATTGAATAGGGCTCTATATAAGAACAGAGCATATTTTTTTTACATACATTTTTAGTTAGTGAAGACCTTGCTTTTGGATAGAAGTTCACTAACTAAAAAATTGTGTATAAAAATATGCTATGTTCTTATATAGAGCCTTATTCAATTGGCCAAATCGCAATTGAATGAGGCCCATAGCCTTTTTCTATGTGTCACTACAAAATTACATTTTATACCTGTGAAGGTGATATTGATGTTATTCAAAGGCTGCAAACGTCACACTGTCTGTTTATTCCCTTGCAGATCCGAATAAACTGTAAAATGAAATAGATATTATTTTTAAACTTTTGCTTCATCAATATCATTAAATGAACATCAACAGACATATATTTGTCTACATTAAAAACATCATCTTTTGTAATATTTTGCCATAGTAATATAATTAAAATTCTATACCTGTCCAAATTATCTTTATGATGTTCAATTTGTGCAAACGTCACTATCTCTGGTCATTCACGTAGAATTCACTGCAATTATACAAAATAGTAAAATGAATGTAGAATATGTTACTTCATCTGTATTAATCAATGAGGCTTAACATACCTATTTTTGCATAGATTAAAAACATGAAATAAATATATCAATAAATAAACATGAACACACATATGAAAGCATAGATTATAAACATACACTCAATATTACTTGTTAGTCTTTAAATAAGAATCAATTAATCTGTATTAATCTTAAATTAATGTCTGACTAAATATAACATTAACACATAACCATGTTCCCTTTTTTTTTTTTTAGAGTGGTATACAAAATATATAAGAACTGAATTATTTAAATAATGTACATACATTAATAAATAATTAATCAACGTGTTCCATTTTTTATGCACATTCTTAAACGTTAACCTTTTTTAATATTAATGATTAGTAATGAATGTTATTTACAATTCTTACCCACAGGTAATCACGACATATCCAAAAATAGTTCTTAAATTAATGTACATTAATAATTAATGAATCAATGTATTCATAATTAATTAATGTACATTATGAATGTTATTAACAATAGTTTCACACAGGTAATCACGACATATAACAAAGGAATTGTTAAATTAATGTACATTAATAAGTAATTAATAAATATGTTTTTTTTATTGACATTTTTAATTTTGATATTCATAATTAATTAATTAATTAATGTACATTATGAATGTTATACACAATTGTTTCACACAGGTAAGCACAATATTATTTTTATATTAATTACATTTCTTATCTATTATTTATTAAGTAAGTACCAATTTATTAATTAATAATTATAAATAATAAGAACAATATTAATTTTCTATTAATTACATTTCTTATCTATTATTTATTAAGTAAATACCAATTTATTAATTAATAATTATAAAAAATAAGCACAATATTAATTTTCTATTAATTGAATTTCTTATCTATTATTTATTAATTAAGTACCAATTTATTATTTAATAATTATAAATAATATATTTACCTTTTTAATGTAATAATGCTGAAGCAGTATACTGAAGAGCTAACAATCTCTTGCGCTTTGCCGGCATCAAAAAACATCCAGTCAGACTGTCAGCAACTGAGGAGAAAGTGTCAGTCATGTGTGAAATGTGCCCTATATATAGGGTTTGTGCGCAAGACAAATTCATAGTTTTAGGCGGGAAATCCGCAGTTGCGCGAACCAAATGCGTTGTTTTCGGCGGGAAATTCTATGTGGCGCGAGCCAAAGGCGGGAAATCTGTGTTAATGCGTAAATCGGTAATATCGTTTCGTAAAATGTACTCGCTACTGTCTTTTTACTCATTGCGCGGTTAATCCGCATCCTTTATCTCGTTGTTTTCCAAACACATACGTCTGTGGCTGTGTTTTACGCAGTTCGTAGTAGTATAGCCTCGTTTTCATTTTTTTCGGCGGCCATTTTTTTCTCGCTTAGCCGATTTTCGATCTTTGTAACTCGGCTAAATCGATCTAAATTTCATTTCCAACTCACATCCAGACGTCCTGCCTGGTTCCCCATGCTGTAAGTGACCTTTGTTTTATTTTTTACTGTGTATTTAGTGTTTTTTTTACTGTTTTTGTTCCGCCGCTTATCTCGTAATTTTTTTCAGCTCGTATTTTTTTTCTAAGTACTACGGTTTAACGGCTTGTCTCGCTACGCGAGACTCGCCTGCAATGAGCGCCTGCGGCGCTCATTGCTAAAGTCCTACGATGTAACGCGCTCATTTCCAAAGTGGTACGATGTAGCGGCTCGCCTCGCTACGCGAGGCTCGCCTGCAATGAGCGCCTGCGGCGCTTATTGCCAAAGTGGTACAATTTAACGGCTCGCCTCGCTACGCGAGGCTCACCAAGCGATGGCAAAGTCGAACGATCGGCAAAGTGGTACGGTGTAACGGCTCGCCGGGCGATGAGCTGGGACATGCAAATGTGCCCACAAATCCCTCGCTCTTCAATCCGTAGCCATTATCAAACATGGCTTCCATAAGCTTATGAAGCTTATGAATGCTTTATTACACAGCTTTAATGCAAAGCCAAGGTTGGATTAAACACAAACTGAGTATCCAATCCATGTACAGCTGTTTCAAGCTTACTGACTATCATCAGCATGGAGCGGGATCTCAGCTTGTGTTGTGGACTTTATGAGTAGGCAGTTCACCACAACAATCATTTATAATATGGTGGGCAAAAGAGCGATAGAAGCCCTCCACCATACAGTAGTACAGTAAATATATACAGTAAATAAATAATACATCTGTGTTCACATTTGAATGTCTAAAACAAGTTAAAAAACCTGCTTCCAGCTCAGAGTTCCGAGAAAAACAGTTATTACATCGCATTCTGGGAAGCTGAGCTTTGACATTACAAATTTGCCCACAAATGCCTCGCTCTTCAATCTGTAGTAGTTATCAAACATGGCTACCTATAAGTTTATGCATGTTGTATTACACAGCGGGATCAAGGCTTGTGTTGTGGTATATATATATATATATATATATATATATACAGTAGATTCTCCCATGGGGATTGGTAGATACTGGATAAATGCAGTTTCTGATTGCTTGAGTTACTATTAAAAGAGTCCTAGATTAGCTGCACATAGGATGCTCTGCTAAGTATATTTGTCAGTGAGGGCTGTTCTAGCAGCAGCAGCTTTCATTCTTCACTTACGCACAGGCACGTTCCGCTGGAGGGTGCGGTGCTGACCCCGGGGAATGTAACGCCAACACTGCACTAGCTCAGTCACTCATGCCTGTCTGTCTTCCAAGTAAAACTGAACTGCAGAGACATACAGTAGATGCATTTTAGGTGCCTGTAAACATTTTGTGGCACCACAACCTGGCTCCTGGCATTTGTTGAGCCCTGTAAATTAAATTTTTTATTTAAAGTACAGTATTTCATTTTTTTCTGGTTGCTTGAGTTCTGGGTAACTGAGAGACTACTGTATATATATATATATATATATATATATATATATATATATATATATATATATATACATTTATATTACCAATTGTAATTATTTTAATTAACTGGAATTGTGGGAGGAGCCCTATCCCACGCCCCCTTTTTAAACACCTCCTCACTCACAGTCACTCACAATCACTTACCTGCACGCCGTTTTCATGTGGAGACGCTGGTCTCATGTCCATGCCGGTTGTTCCTCCGTTGCCGTGGCTCTGCTTCTGGTATGCCTCCCCTGCACTCTTTCTGCTCTTTCGATGCAGCTCCAACTCCTAGCCATCTTGACCTAAGCATAAGTGACTTAGTACGTATACATATAAGACCACCCATCCTGACCCAATAAATTGACAGACACCAATATGGGATAAAGCAGGCCACAGCTTTATTTGAATAACAATAAACAAGATAATAACAGATGAATGCTCACAAAACCTAGGGAGGAAGCCCAGCCCTTTGAAGTCTCCAGGGACCCTGTGCCCAGGAGACCTCATTACCACACCTGGTGTATACCAACACTAACATCTGCTCCCCCCTTACTAACAGCAATCACCTCCACCACCAGCCAGCCGCGAGTGCCTAGCACTGCCATCAAACAAAGGCAAGGCCTGTTGAATACTTTCCCTAAGAGCAACATTAAACACCCTAATGTCCACCTCATTAAGGTGCACCTCATCCTGCCTATAATATTGATGTGCATCAGGAATCACCATATCCGAATGCTGAATAGCAACTCCCCCTAGATGTCTGATAAAAGAAGAAATAACCTTATTAACCTTGACTCTAGCCTTTTTAAGTTTAACTGGATCGAGGGCCACCCTCAAATGCAAGCGAGGATGATACCAGCCAAATAATGACAAGCCATGGAAACAGAATGACTAATCGTCTCAAATCACTCTTAATGACCCTAAGCAGATGCTTCATGGGAACCAAACCCAAATCGTTCCCCCCTAGATGGATGAGCACACCCCTCGGAGACCCTGCTACCGTGACATAACCAACTAAACTTTGCAGCAACTGATGCCACCTCATACCCCTGATACCAAACCATCTTATATCCACAATAGATGGATTGAAACCCAAATCAATTCCATGGTCCTGCAATGCTGCAGCTCTCCTGGCCCCAGTAAATAAATAAGTGGCCCAAGGCGAGGCGGGGAATCTGAAACAAATCAAACCAACAAATGAGGGTGAAAATAAGACCGAAATCTGTTAGACTCCCATCTCCCAATCCTCTTTATGGTATCACTATCCAGACCCAGTCTCGCAGCTTCCGTAACAGCCCCAATTCTAAATGAATGAGTCCCAAACTGCGCCGGGTTTAAATTAAGAGTTGAGATGCCTGACTTAAATATAGCACTAAACTAATAACGGGATAAGCTAGAACCATCCCTGTGCACTAGTAACAAACCTTCCCCTCTTGGACGGCAACCCAAATAATCTACCACACAGGCCAACGGTCAGCACATGCTACCTGGAATTGAATACATGATGACCGCTCTACCCCTCCCCAATTGATCGGTCTTAGATTTTCTAATAATTATTGATACTTAATCCTCCTGCAAAGTCACATCTACCAACAATTAACCTCCCAATGCCGATTTTGCAGCTGCTACTAACTCCCCAAGACTGAAAACTCTGAAGAAAGCTAGCACAAAAGCCATTTTAAAAAATACCACTTCATAATCATCAGTGCAAACTGACTGTAGAGCACCCACTAACCTTTCCAACAAAGCTTAAAACACTGGCCTTTTCATATCATCTGTTTTCTTGCCAATGCCCTTATGCAAACCCTTTACTACCTGCCTGACTATAAAGCATTTTGTGATGTCTTCCTGCCCCTTCAGTTTAAAATAAAGGGCAAATGCTGTAAGCATTTTTGCAAGGGCAGTAATGGATATACCCTGCGAATATCTGTATAATAAGAAGGACAACAATGCGTGCGTGGTATTACATTGTGGCTCCTGATATCAAGCTTCCTTAAAGAAAAGCGCCCATTACTTCCCAATTTTTTTTGTAGTACTCCCATGCTCGGGAGAAAAAGGCATTTTCTGGCTGGTGCTGCTTCTCGGAATCTCCGCCACTGAAACCGAGAAAGAGCATCAGCTATAATATAATGTTCGCCAGGGATATGAACCGCCCTGCAATATATGCTGAGCTCTAGACATTTTAAGACTAACTTACGGAGCAATCTAACCAATGTGAGAGATGATGCAGAGGTAGAGTTGATAGTCTGAACAACCCCAAGGTTATCACAGTGGAAAACCACGTGCTGGTTTCACAGGCTGTTGCCCCACATTTATAATGAAACAACAATAGGAAAAAGCTTGAGTATTGCAAGATTCTTTCGGCTGCTACCATCCTAGGAGGATGGCCATGCCTCTTTGCACCAACAACCCTTAAAATAAGCTCTGAACCACCCCCAAGCCCGCCGCTTCCTATAACAACTCCAACTCTGCATTTTTTACTGGTTCCTGCATAATAAATGGCCATTAAAATGGGAGAGAAATAACAGCCACACCCGAAGGTCTTCCTTGTGTTCGACAGTCACGCTAAGATGATGATGATAGGCTTCTTGGACCCCTGCAGCTGACATCAATAATCGTCTGGAGAATATCCTGACTCTCGCAGATCTAAAACCTTTTACATTAACAACATGCAGATCATGTCTTGCAAGTCGATCTGAACACAGAGAAAGCTCAAATTGGTTGTAGGGCCCTCCGTTTTTTCCGCCTCCAATGGGACCCCAAACTCTGCAGTCTGAAAACTCTCTGAGAAGCATAGTGCAGTTGCTGGAACCGAGCGAACGAACAAAGAAGAAATCATCCAGGTAATGCACCAAAGACCAGACCTGGTGACCATGACCCAGTGTAGAAATGAGCTAAACTTCTCAAAGTAGGAGCAGGAAATTGAGCAACCCATAAGCAGGCATGAATCAACAAACTACTGTTTGTTCACCTGACATTCCAATAGAAATTGTGAGGATAGGTGTACCGGCAGTAAGCGAAAAGCAGACTCGATATCGTCCTTCGCCATCAACGCACCTTTTCCAGCCTCTCTCACCAGTTTTACTGCTTGGAAAAATGAAGAGTACGTCACTGCCGACAGAATCCTATTGATACCATTGTTTACCAACGCACCTTTTGGGTATGACAGATGATGGATCAACCGGTCAGGCTGATCCATCATCCTGCCCTTTTCAACCTCCCCTAGCAGTTTTTCCAGTACTAGCAATGGATTTTCTCTTGCAGATTTCAAATTTGGGGGGCAGCGTGAACCTACAGTATAGGCACTGAGGAGGGAGTAACAAAACAATCTGAAAATCCTAACAACAGTAACTTAGCGTCAACTGGCCACAGCCTAGCGTATTCCTTTAGTCATCCTCTTTTGCAGGGGTTCCTTCATACTTTGCCTTTTTGAAGCATTGAAAAAGAGGGTGATGCAGGCAACATTCATGTTTGTATTTGCACGTTGCACCCCATTTGCATGAGCTCTCATTGAAAGCAAAACAGCAACCTTTTTTATCTGTCACCACTATATTTGTTTTGACTTTCCCCCGAAACCCACGTTGGCAAGTGCATCACGATTTTAAGCCAACTGCCCATATCTCTATCATCCCACTGCATATCCGGCCTCAATGATAGTTTTTGCCACGACGCTAGTCCCCCATAGGTTCGGTGAATTCCATCTATCTCATCGAGATAACAAAAAAGAGCTGAGCAGCACTCCTGGTGTCTCTCTCCCACAATACTGACTAAAATGACACACACCTGCAAATGTCTTAGGTATTTTTCTATAACACGTTTTGCGTTCATCCTCCTATTTTTTGGAGTCATCTTTCTTTTCATCATGCTTGAATTCTATAACATTTTCCAATGGAAGGAGGGAGAATATTTCAATAAACTCCCTATGCCAAATGTTTTCTTTCCCCTCAGAGGGAACATGCCGATGGGACCGATAGAGCACTACAAGGACTTTTTCAGAGCCAAGTCTGCTACCATAATAACTGAGGGTGATGGGGAATTAGTATGAGAGCTCCCTGCAGCCTTTACATCTACGCTCACATCTTGCTGTATTTCACTTGTCTCTTGAACTGCAGTGGATGCAGAGTTGACATTAATTACCGTCCCCACTTGCTGGACTGGCAGAGGACCCACCCATGCTTTCTCCACCGCAACTTGTTTACTGCAATTCTCCCAACTAGATATAAAACCTTTCAAGCCTTCTACAAAAGACATAATGGACTACGATGTAGAGACAGTAGGTATCTAACCTTGGGGGCCTGCCGTTGTTGTCACTGCTGGGGCCATCTGTCCTTGTGGCAATGGTTCAGCCTGCACGTGGCCATCATTCGGCTGCTTAGTCGTTGATTGTCTGCAAGTAGAGAGACAAGCCTGCCTGCTCTGCTCCTCCCGTCTAACCATGACATTCTTTCCTGATCTACCCAACCTACGAGGGGAAGTAATACTGGTCCTGTTCTCAGGTGAAGCTGATCATGACCTATCCTGTAACATGGGAGTCTGCTGCGTATGCAGTACGCCCCTCCCACCTAGGTGATCTGGATCTGGAACTCTGACGTCCCCTGGAGTCAAGTACGTAGGCAGTGTACTTCTCCTGTACTGTGAATGGTCAACCCGCTCTCTCCTTACCATGGGCCGACTCTCCCATCTGATCCTTAGCAATTGACTGCACCTCCTCTGCCTAGAAGGCTGTACTCCATGGGCTACTGCCTTTTGCATCCACTCTAGAACAGGAGGCAGTGAACAGTGCCTCCTGTTCCGGCTGTTATCACGCCTGCTACTAGCGGATGAAGACTGTGAGTTCCACGTCCGGTGGTACAGCTCAGTTGCTGTGACATCTGCCCCGGTGCCTTGAATCTATGGTGCTAATTGCCTGGCATCACCAACTAAAGGGAAATGGCGGCCAATCCCCTGATTATGCCTAATCCCCCCCCCCCCCGCAAAAAAAAGGGGTGGGGGGAGTCAGGGCCTGGACCTACCCTACAAGCACTGGCGAACAAAGCATGGGCCCGCAACACGTATATGCGCCCATCTCTTACCATGTATATATGTACGCTTATTTATCCTTCTTATTTATTAGTATCCCTTTCATACTAGTACCTCTCTTTTTTTTCTCTACCCTCTACAAAGACCACCCATACCTGGAAGAACAGATACCTCTGAACTAGCTGATAAATAATTTTGGGAGTGTATTTATAGACTTATTTAAGCCTATATACTTATATCTATTAATATAAAGATACCAGTTCTTAAACCCCAGCTAAGCCCAACCATGGCCCATGACTCCTGAGCCAACCTCCCAAAATATATCATTCCCTCCCTAGCTCTATCCCCTGCTCCTCATTCCCACCAATTTGTGTACCTTAAATCCCTTTTCCTTACATGGTAACTGCCCTCTCCTCGTGCTTTGCCTTGAAGGCTGTTTCTTCCCCTTGCACCCGTATGGCCCTTCCTCTATGCGCTGGGTTACAGGTCTACCTGGCTTCTGCCCTGCCAGTAGCAGCCACTCACCAACATCTGCAGATCCTTCTGCATACTCCTGCAGCGGCCCGATCTTCTTGCGTGTGTCCTTCTGCCCTGAAAGCGCTACCGCGCATCCTCTGCAGGTTTCCTTCCTGCAGCTCTGACCAGGACTACCAGCAGGCCTCACGGTGGGTCCATTGATTGGGGGACTCCTCATGGGAACACATGCTTTCCTCTACCTAATCCTCCTTGTGGGTATTCCTAGGGCAACAGCCATCCTCCACTTCATCCAGCAGGCTATCCGATTCCTGCATTGAACTCCTGGGGGTGCCATTAATGTTCTCCCTAGATCCAGCAATGCCAGTCTCCATCCTTACATCAGCAGAGATGCCTGGTCCCACCTCTGGTGCCCGAATCCTGCTCTGGTCAGTCATTATTTCTGGTGGATCTTTGGAGGCTGTAGAAGTTGAGGGTGTAGCAATATCTTGTGATGCAGAAGCAGCTAACCACAGGCTATTGTGACTCGCTCTTCGTACAGGTACTGCAGCCTTCTTTGCTGATTTATTCCTCTCTGCTGGACTGGGACTACTTATTCTTCTCCTTGAAGACAAGATAGGTCTGAGTCTGTCTGGGGATCTGGACTGTCTGGCTGGGCGTCCAACTTCATTCTCCCCATATGTTCATTGCCATGTTACACTGATTGCATTAGATTCTGCAGTCAAGTGCTGCCATGCAGGTTTTTCTCTCTTAGTCAGTGGAGACCTGTTGGGAGATGACATTGTGGTAAAACACAGCATGGGCTCCAAAGCTAACAAAAGGGTGGGAAGGGTTAGTTTTACTCCCTATGAACTCCACCCATGATTAAGATCCACTCATGACTCCCCAGGACTTGCCTGATCAAAAGCTCCTTCCACCATGCTGTCTCATGGGGCTGCCTGTCCCTGCTCTTGTCTCACCCTTCATTCTCCACCGTTTCCTCCTTTTCCCTATCCAGCATGTTTGCCCCATCCGGCTTCCTGCCTGCACCCCTGTCTCTCCCTCTCATTTTTTCTGCTCCTTCTGGTTCTCCTGTCGACCTCCTTTTCCCTTCCCTTCTGCCCCACTTAAGCCTTCACTTTTCCCTGCCAGTTTCTTCTGCTTTTCCTGCTGTCTTTTGGCCTTCTCTGGCAGGCTTATGGCTGCAGGGACTCCAGCCTCGCTCTGAAGGGTCCTGTTTCCTAGCAACGCTCATATCTCAGCTCTCTCATGATTTCCAAGGCTTCAGCGCCAAATTCAAATTTTAAATACCCACTTCTGCAGTTTTTAAATCTTACTTCTTAATACTATCTCCAATTTCACTTTTCATAAATTATATCACATTCCCTTATTACTATCTTTTCTTTTATTATACAAAGTTACAACCTTACTCCCTTCACACCACGTTACCATTCCATTGTCACTATCAGTATTAACCACTATCTTAACCTCTTAATTCCTACTCAGAATTAAAGGAACAGCACCCCAACTACGGATCTCCCTGTATCACCCATTTACAAGGTTCTACACTTTTTCTGCCTCTGTCCTTAAGCCAGATCATCATCACACTTGTCCACCTTCAGCCACATTAACTATCATTACTTAATTCACTGTTAAAGTTTCACTAATCAATACTCCTATCTAACTCACTTCTCAAAGAGACAGTCCACTATTATACCCTATGACAATGAAAATTGTCATCAAAGGAAAAATACAAATATCACAGGCCCCAATCCAAATATACATTTCACACATTCAACTAAAAAACATAAATAAAACGATAAACATAATAGGAAGTAAAGACATTATCTTCAGACTGGCTCCTAAAGAGACTCAAGGCCCCCTATGATGGAAAAAATTGAAAAGTCTCTCAATAATGGAGTCCATAGCTCAAAGTTCACCGTTCAGATATTAAAGTCTGCTGAATGAAAGCTTTATAATCAGTGATTATAAAGCACATAACAAAAATAACCATCAAGTTCTGATGAAAAAAACAATAAATCTATAAAAAATAAGTCTGGAGAAAAAATAAAAATAATTCCAATAAATAAATCCAGATAAAATAAATGAGCACCTGTTTGACCATGTCCATATAACAAGGAAAGAGTTCAATGGGTTGGATGAAAATATCCATATATGCTCAGTGCCGGATCTACCATTTTGGAGCCCCTGGGCAGTGAAGTGGAGGAGCCCCTGCAAGTGCATGAGCAAGGTATAAACGCACCCAAACATATAAATAGCCATTCAGACAGAATACCTATAATCAAGTAAATAAACTACCTCCAAGTTCAAATATTATTGAGGAGCTACTTTATACCAATATTTCCTTAAAAATGTTTTTAGTGAAAAAACATTATATAAATGTATTAATGCTGCATCTATGTAACTGTTGTACTTTCGCCCCACTCTCTACATTCAGCAGAATGATTGCAATAAAAACATGAAATGTTGGAGGGAGGGAACAGTGAGCCATCTACACTCTATTTTCCAGTCTGTGAGCTGCAGTATTTAATTTTTAAGCCAACAAGTATTTTTAGGTTTTTTTAAGCTAAAAGATAGGTGCCCCTCACAGGGAAGCGCCCCTAGGCAGCTGCATAGTTTGCCTAATGGGTAATCTGGCCATGTATATGCTGATAAATTTCACCATGATATAGTCCAGAAAGAGGTGTAATAGATATAAAAGTATATCAGGGCATGCTTGTCTTTTCTCTTTGTTACTCTCTTTGTCTTTTCTTCTTTACAGGAATGCACTCTCTGTCATTTTCTTCTGGGGTAGGCAATTGTGACAAAAAAATAAAAAATCTGTCATGCAAGAAACTTCCATATATCTTTCAACTAGACATCCTCTCATCATACACACCTACCCTAAATTTTCCCTAATTGTAAATTAAATTTTACATATGCATAACTCTATAATGAACAAGGGGTGGTATGAATTAAATCAATTCCAAATGTAAATCATTCATAAACATATAAAATACATGTAAAATTTTTAAGCAACCATTAGTTTCTAATCAGCAAACATTATCATTAGAACAGTTTCAATACTACTAAATTTCATCTCTATAAGTTACTATATTACTTGATTTATCCTGTAACAGGTTGTATATTCAAGAGGAAATTACTAATTATATTACTGTCGATATACATTTACTAATAAAGCTCTAAAATAATTTTCTTAACTCATAATGTAATCCACCTTTTATCATGTTTCCTTCTTAGAGGCCTAGAAATACCTAGAAAAGATTTTCCCAATTCTCTACCTATTTGCACCATGGCCATCATCTGATCTGTGGATGAGCCTGGAGGAAAAGATGTCACAATTTTACAGTATTTATCCAACATAGAAATACAAATCATAGTACATAACACACAAATAAAACAGAATTTCTATGGTAAGGTTATTTAACCACATAGGATATTATACACTGATTTCTAGTGATATGGGTACTCTCCAAAATCCACCTGCACAGTAACCAGTAGATAGGGATTGTGCACATACCACATTTAGCCCGACAGAGAGAAATGTAAGAGAAATGAGGGTAGCTGCACTGAGCATAAAAATTACAATTAATAAATAACCTGGGCAGAAAAAAAAAACAGACCAGCAAAAATCTAAAAAAGAAAAAACAAAACCCTTAGAAAAAAGAAAACTACAAAAAATACATTCTTAGTCAGTTGACATTTCTGACTATCCTGTACACTTATCATAAGCCATACAATATTCCACCTTGTTAATTGTTATCTTAAACCCTTAATAATTATTATCATGTCTTTGGAACAGGTATCTGTGCTTCTAAATATTACTCTAAATATAGTGTACTTCACTCCTTCTATAATTCTACATGAGATCATATCACAAGTTGTTCCGGTAAACAAAAATTAAACTGTTTTTTCTTCACCAAAATATCTCATTTTATGATCTTGGAACCAAGACAGAAGCTTCTTCAAAACACAGAACTTTGGTCAGTATCAGTTAAAAACAACTATAATTAGGAACCAGATCTAAATAAAACCTTTATCAATGATTATCCAAAATGCCTGAAAGCATATAAACACAAACATTAATTAAATCAGATTTCAGATAGTATTCTCCATAAACTTTACCACATTGTCTGTCAAACATAATGGACAATCCTTACACAGAAATGTAATTATACAATCTGGACATTGGTTAGGTGGGCAAGGTAGACAATTACTCTGTGCACGGGTAATCTGATCTTCATAAGTAACTCGTTATAATACATTCTTTCATCTTTACAGGGATAGCTTTCACCATCCGCTCTATACCTTTAGGGATACAAGGAGGTTTGAAAAACCTTCTGGGCAAGGGAGGGGCTTATAACGGCACTTGGGCAAAGATGCTACACAACTCTAGAAACTTGTTATCCTCAGAATTTTCACAACACATTTTTAACAGTTGGATTTAAAAAAGTTACAAAACAAATCCTAATGCCCTCCTCAGACTAATTAACTTTTGCATAAAATACAATTTTCAAATGCAGAAACTAAAATAATCTATAAACTATAAAAAAAAAAACTATACTTATCTCTTTGAAGTTTACAAATATGGACCTACCAAAAATCTAACTTTTCTGCCTGTTTCTATTAATTAATCTTTGTAATTCACTTAAAAAACAGTCTTTCATGATCTCACATTGGACCAATTCACCTACACAATGTCCTTATTAATCACTTGCAAAATGCAGTCTACGGAGCAAACTTCATACAAATCAATAGAATATTTAGATCTAGAGAACTTTCTATAAAATCTGTTCTCTTCTTTAGAAATCACAATTTTTCAGAAAGAATATATATTCAATATGATTCACAGATTACCACTTCCTTTTTACTTTGAGTCAAGTCAAGTCCAAGGGATGTTATAGTCAAGCTACACCATCTCGCTATGAAGGAAGCAATTTTAAAAGCAAGTTTCAAGAAAAGAACTTTTGAATCACCATAGGAAAAGATAAAAATCTTTTCTGGCTTTTCAGCGGCAACACTACCTATTCATTGAGAAAAGAAAATCTAATATATAAATGGAGATCCTCAGCCAGAATTTTGGTCTTAAAGAAATCTCAATGGCATAAGATAAATTCTGTTGTAGAAGGGGAAGATATATTATCTAAATGGAATATACCTTATGAGAAAAATGTAAAGCTAAAAGATAAAACAGGACTGTTGCTTAAAAATTTTGAATGGAAGTTGGTTAAACACTAGAACCTATATTTTGATAGCGATGTACCCTGTTTTTTTCCTTTTTTTTTTTTTATATATTACCTATGTTTCTATAAGGAGATATGTAACTTTATATAAACACTCTAAATTTCATGTTCATAACATAAAAGAGTAAGAGGGGAAGAGAAGAGGAAAAAGGAAAAAGAGAGTTTTTGGTAAATTAGTTACTTTTTCACAGTTTAAAAATTTTGCGATAGCAGGAGTTTATAATAGTATATTAAACACAATATTTGTTTATTTATTTAAAAAGCTGTAGTAGTTTGATCATAAAGTTTGGCTTTTTTTTCACATTGAAATACACTCAGTTATTGATTCAAATTTTTAGCCTTATTAAGCTGTTCACATAAAGTTTTGATTTTGACATAACTGGTTATTTTTGGATAACGTAATTATCTTAACTAGATATAATGGGATTTAGGAGTAACTATAAATGAACTAAAGAGGTATATGTTAACAACGTTTGGACTTGGGAGTGTTATAAGATGGATACATTATGGATGATAAGATATTGAAAAATTGTATACATATATATTAATGGTTCCAATCTGTATGTTATTTCCTCACTAGGGGCCTCATTCTATTATCGTCCGTAAAACGGCCGCAAAGCTGCGATTCCTTGCGGGGCTCCCGTTACCTTGCAATTCAAATAGACGGTGCCGCAAGGATATCCCCTTACGGCCGGCCGCATATCTTGCAACCGGCCGCAAGGTCTGAAAACTTTAAAAGCAAATATAAATTTAAGATGGCACTGTAAAGCTCTGTAAATGCTAGGGATCATAATGGGGGACATGAGGATTAATAGCAACCCCCTCTCAAGCGTGCATATCAGCCCAAATCCGAGATTTCATTAACTGTTTATTTTCCGGCCGCAGCGTGGGCGGGTCTGAGGTGCTCCAAGCCCTCGGGACTTTGTCCACGGATATTTGACATAAATTAAAATAAAAATTTGAGTGTAGGGGAATGTTGTGCTATAAATGCTAACACCTACAATCACTTTATCGTCTCATCAGAGTGCAGGATGGCTTTATTATGGCTTTATTATGTGCTTAATTGTGTGCTTACGGGACCTTTTTGCTGCAAGTAAGCTGCGGCTCGGTTTTAGCCTTGCAGAGAGGGTTCCCGGAGCAATTGAATAGCAACCAGGATTTTCTTGCGGCCGAAACTCTTGCGGCCGTTTGAGATCAAAGGCTTTCCTCCGGCGCGTGCCGGCAAGGGGCCGCAAGGGATAACAAGGCGCCGGCCGCAAGCCTGCCGGAGCTCCCGGCCGGAAGGCAATAGAATAGGCAAATAGCCTGCGGCCGGTCCTTGCGGCCGATAATAGAATGAGGCCCTAGGAGTCTTCCTAGTAAAAAGGCCTGTCATTTCTTTTTTGTCAACATGCCCGCCCTAAGAGGTAGGATAGAAAAGGGAAATGTCCCAATAAGGAGTATGAATGGTAGGATGTTTGTATGTTCAGAAGACAATGTTTTAAAACAAAATGCTAGAGGAGGATTGGATACTATCTATGAGAGATATGATCACTCTGAGGGGAGGTGTATAAGAAAAAAAACACTATAAATTTTGTAGAGAATTAGAGAATTATTATTATTATGAGAGAGTTAGATACCCCCAGATAATTGTATGAATTAACAGTGTTTAAAATCATTTCCTTGAATGCTTAAGGTTAATGCTTAATATCCCTCAAAAAAGTAAAATTGCCATGACAAAGTTTCTTAAAATTTGTCCTGATATAATATGTTTACAAGAAACACACTGGAAAAAGGGATCAGTTCAATTATTTAAAAATAAGAAGTTTACAGTTTCCATAGACTCAACTTATAAAGATAAATCCAGAGGGTTTAAATCATCTTTAATAAAAAAATAGCTTTTACAAGAAGAATATAAAATGATAGTTAATGAAGCAACATTTATTATGTGGGTGGGTAAAATAAATAATCTTCCTATAATTCTTCTTAATATCTATGCAATATTACAGTAGATCTGGCAAGTACTGGCTGTGTGGTACATGTGGCAACAATCTCCCGTATTCTTCATATGTCTGGGCTATGGGATAGAGTGGCAAGACGAAAGCCTTTTCTTATGAAGAAAAACATTCAAGCCAGGCTACATTTTGCAAAAACACATCTGAAGTCTCCCAAAAGCATGTGGGAAAAGGTGTTATGGTCTGATGAAACCAAGGTTGAACTTTTTGGCCATAATCCCAAAAGATATGTTGGGCGCAAAAACAACACTGCACATCACCAAAAGAACACCATGCCCACAGTGAAGCATGGTGGTGGCAGCATCATTGCTTTGGGGCTGTTTTTCTTCAACTGGAACTGGGGCCTTAGTTAAGATAGAGGGAATTATGAACAGGTCCAAATACCAGTCAATATTGGCACAACATCTTCAGGCTTCTGCTAGAAAGCTGAACATGAAGAGGAACTTCATCTTTCAGCATGACAACGACCCAAAGCATACATCCAAATCAACAAAGGAGTGGCTTCACCAGAAGAAGATTAAAGTTTTGGAATGGCCCAGCCAGAGCCCAGACCTGAATCCGATTGAAAATCTGTGGTGTGATCTGAAGAGGGATGTGCACAGGAGATGCCCTCGCAATCTGACAGATTTGGAATTTGGAGTGTTTTTGCAAAGAAGAGTGGGCAAATCTTGCCAAGTCAAAATGTGACACTGCTGATAGACTCATACCCAAAAAGACTGAGTGCTGTAATAAAATTAAAAGGTGCTTCAACAAAGTATTAGTTTAAGGGTGTGCATTTTTATGCAACCATATTATTTTATTTTTATATTTTTTCTTCCCTCTTCCTAAAAGATTTCAGTTTGTTTTTCAATTGAGTTGTACAGTTTATAGGTCACATTAAAGGTGGAAAAAGTTCTGAAATGATTTATCTTTGTCTCATTTTTTTACAGCACAGAAACCTGACATTTTAACAGGGGTGTGTAGACTTTTTATATCCACTGTAACTGACGTAGCAATGGGATCTCAGTTTATTCGTTTATTAATCAAAATCCTTTCACAATATGTGTGTTTCTTTGCAAGTTTCTTTCAGAGTTCTAAGGATTCTCCAAAATTTAGGACAATATTAAGTGAATTATTAGAGAATGTGTTCTGCAATAAACCTTTTAAAACTTATGATTTAAAGAAATTAAACAGCTGTACACTTTAGTATTTAAACTTTAAGTGGATGAATAATTCATTAATAGAGTTTGACACACACTGTAATTTTTAATTACTAACAACAAGTCCTACTTTTTTTCCAGTGGACACAAATATCAAAAGTATTGAGTATTGTGTAGTAGTGATGCAGAATCTACTGGGGGAAGAATATAAGATAAATATTAGAGAGTGGGAAAGGACAGATGGAGAGAGAAAGAAGGAAAAAGGAAAAAGGACAAGGAGTAAAGAGGGTCTGTAACGGAACCCAACACTGTTTTACCCTGCTTTATGGTTATTTAATTCTTGGTTAAAATATGATCACATTGCTATACTGTATGTATGTTGGTTTATGCTCTGCAGAATATTAGCCCAGACTATCACAGACCTTGGCATAATAGATAATCCTATTACAGAGACTCCTCATAAGATAAGGAAGTCTATTGTATAAAGTGTTTTCATTCTCAGACATAAGAACAAAGAAGGATGATCTAATCAATGTCTGATTGTATCAAAGTTGCCAGGTAGCCTCAGGGAGGTGTGACCCACCTATTGTCCCTCTATGTGTATTGTGTGGCCAACTATGGGGGATGTGTATTGCCTCTGGGAAGAGATGTGTATAAATATTTCTGCACAACAAAATAAAGACAGTAGTCTTGAACTCCCTATTGAGTGTCGTCCAATATGGGAGGTTGGGAATGGTGAGACTGTAGTGCCTCTTGGGTATTTTACCGTATACCAGCAGAGATATTGGACTGCGTGTTCCAACTCCGTTACAGGGACATTGATGGGGCGGAGCTACCGGCCGGTGCAACCGGTGCCTTGCACCAATGGCCCTGGCCTCTGTGGGGCCCCTGTGGACCTCCTGCGGGTGCTATGTGGCTCTGCGATCCCCTGTGGCCTCTGCAGGTCCTCTGCTCTCAAGTGGGCCCCACAGCCCTCAAATGGCCCCTGCGTGTCTTCTGTGGCCTCAATGGGCCCCCTGTGGCCCCCTGTGGGCCCTATGGCTGCGGGGGACTTCTAAGGCCCCTGTAGGTCCCTGTAGGTCTTCTAAGGACCTTTCAGGTCTTCTAAGGCCTCAGTGGATACCCTGTGGCTCCCAGGGTCTGCTGTGGACCTCACCTCTACCTTGTGGCCCCTGCAGTCCTCCCTGGGGTCCCCTGTAGCCCCTGCACAGTAGCCCCCAACAGGCCTCAGGGGCATACTGTACTCCCTGAAGGCCCCCGCAAATCCTCTGTAACTCCCTGTTACTAGTTAGCAGTCCCTGTGGCCCCCATGGTCCCTGTGGCCCCCCCAGTCCCTGCAGACCTCCCATACATCCCCTGTAGCCCCTGCAGCCCCTTAGGGACCACTGTGGTGCCCCACAGGCCAGAGGGCCTACCTGCAGGCCCTGTGGCCCCCTGTGTTCTCCTTCAGCCCCCTGTGGCCCCTCGCGGACCTTTGCAGCCTCCCTCAGCCCCCTGAGTTCCCCCTCAGCCTCCTGTGGCCCCTCACAGGATCTCTGTGGCCTCCATCAGCCCCCTGTGGCCCCCTCAGACATTGCGGGCCCTTGTGGCCCCCTGCAGACCTCTGCAGCCCCCCTCTGACTTTTGTGGCCCCCTTGGTCCTTGCGGGCCCCTTCCACAGACCCCTGCGGCCCCATCGGCCCTGTGGCTTGCCGTGGCTTCTTCTTACCCCAGGAAGTGGAGCATTGGGCACGTAAGAAAGTATTTATATAGGTGAATTTAGGGATGATTTCATATATGTACTGTATGAGTTGATATTGAAGTGGGTTCGGAAAGTGCAAAAAAAAATTGTGCCTGCTCCTCATGGGAGGGGGGTGGCGAATTTTCTTTTTGCACTGGGGCCCCCCATGCACTAGCTCCGCCACTGAAACAGGCAAGTTGAATAATAATGGAACAAGATCTGTTAGCACCAATCCCTATTCATCTAATCTTTTGCATTCCATAGCTAATATTATCAAGCTTAAAAAACCTTCCGAAAGGAATTAGACCCTTAATTAGATTTTGTTTAAAAAAAAAGATTTAAAGAAACTTTCCTCGTTTCCCACTTTGGGTGCTCCAATTGAGGTGTTAAATTATATAAATGAAGATTTTGATACACTTTGTTGGACAATAGGAGGTAGATTTCTGTGAGAATTATATAATAGGTTCCAATTGAAGGGTATTACTTGGTTGCAATAAGCAACATTACAAACATTTTTAAAGCAAATTACGTTTCCAGTTAGACGTGATGAACGAAAAGACCCCATTTGAGAAATTTACAATTTCTGATAATAAATCCCGCCTGACTTGTAAATGTCATAATTTGATTAGATCTCTGAAAGATCTGGATAAATCTTTTAGGATCACGATTTGGGAAAGTTGAAAAAGATATGGTAAATTGAAGCGTGGTGCAGCGCCTTTGGTTTGGTAAAAAAATCATCCTCAAATTCTTGTTATGATTAACTATTTTTTAAAACTGTACAAAGATGGTATTTGGTCCCCGCAGACATTAACAGGTTTGACTCCTCTACACAGCATATGTGTTGTAGGGGATTCGAAAATCCAGTACATGGAAATTACAGGGGGCAGGCAACCGGAAATGGACGGTGCGTCAGTGTAAACTGACGACTGGATGGCGGGGGTGATGGCTCTCTAACGCAACACGTCTCCCAGCCTGTCTTTCAAACTCCCTCTATACCCCATAGACCGTCCCATGCTCATCCTCAGCATCAGCCTGCTGTATCCCCGCTCACGCTGCTAAGGTGCTGCTGAGCCCGGCGGAGTTTCATGCCGACACTGAAGTCCTGCACGTAGGAGGTGGAGGTGGAAGCATTGCCTCCGGATGTGATCCCCTGCCTCCAGATACAACCCCCGGCTGGAGTTCCGTAATCAGCAGCGTAGAGGCGGCTGAGGAGGTGCACTGCCCGGAGGAAGTTGCTTAACATCCTGGCAGCTACGGCACCCACATAGCCATGCGACATCCATGAATCACAGCCATTATTGGAAATCGCCCGACTAAGCCCGACGGAGCTCCCTGCTGCTACTATTGCCCTGGAGGTAACTGACTCCGGACGTGGCCCCCTGCCTCTGGAAGCAATCCCCGGTTTGGAGCATCGGATCCAGTATTGTAGCCAGAGAGCCAGAGGCGGCCGATGAGGCGACCTGTTTGGCGGCGGCTTACCTCTACGTGGCACTAACAGAGACCTACAGCCTTACTCCCCAGGTACATAAATTGCTGCTAGTATATTTCTCATGGGAACAGGCATTATTAAAAGGGTACCTCGAGGCTCATGGAGCCAAAATTCCGTGTCTACTCTTTATAACAGGAGACTTAATACCAGAAGTCACAAGTAATTCCAGAGACCTAGCCTTGGCCAAAGAAACTGAGGTAGGGGGGTCAGATTGAATAGAGGTGGTGTGAGTTGGAGAAGGTGGGGGCTCTGCTGGCATATGGTGAAACAAAGACTTGTTGTGTGTGAAGATCCTGCAGAGGAACGGTTTAGAACCTTCATATACATTTCTCCTTCTTTTCTGCCACTGCCTATAATACATTTGCTCATTAAAAACTGAGTGTGGATAAAAACTTCCAATCTCATCCAAATTTCACCCTAAAGTGAGGGGGACATGTCAGTATCCTCTAGGTATTTAAGAAGGGAGGTCTAATTGTGAACCCGCGGGTTAAATTTGTATACAATTATGCCAACTAAAATGAAATCAAGGGATAGAGCCAAAAATGAGCCAACAAAAACTCCCTTAATGTTTTCACCACGATATAAGGGCCCAGGCTCTACCATTCAAGCAGAAGCTAATACATCTATATCAACAGTAACTCCCTCGCCAGACAAAGCATCGCAGACACTACGTTTGGAAAACTCGGGGGTGGAGGAGGAAGAAATTCTCACCTGCTCTAAAATGCAGGAAATGTTACAATCTTTCCAGTCTAATCTAATTCTGGACCTGAGAAAAAAAATTGCGGATAACTCCATACTAATTAAAGAGGTAAATCTGCGGGTGGAATCTGTAGAAGACATCTGTGACAATTTAATTACGGACAATAATAATCTTCTTAAATATACCAAGTCGCTGGAAAACAGAATTGAGGATCTAACAAATAAGATCTCTTCAATTGAAGACCGTAGTAGAATGAATAATCTCCGCTTCAGAGGCATCCCGGAATCAATACTTGACTGTAACCTGAAATCTTATGTAGAGAACTTCCTATTAACCCTGGTTCCAAATGCTATACCTAACGAAAATACTATTGATGTTATTCATAGATTACCACTTGTGAAACACTTAGATAAATCTGTTCCCACGGAGGTCATTGTAAGAGTCCACTATCGCTCTTATAAAGATGAGATATTGAAGAGGTCATTTATTATGCAAAGATTTTCACCGCCGTATGAGAATCTCAAAATCTTCTCAGATCTGTCGGTATACACTCTGTCTAGGAGAAGAGAATTTAGTCCAATCACTCAGGTGTTAAGAGAAAAAGAAGTTAGATACAAATGGTTATCTCCAGTAGGTCTTTCTGTCTATAAAGACTCTCAGTGGCACAGGATAAAAACTGTAGAGGAAGGGGCTAAAATGTTACAAACATGGAATTATGAAATAACAGCCCTAGAACAGGGAGTCGGTATGCCGAACCTATTATCCAGAGAGCGGGTATGGCAAAAGAATTAGGAGGTATGGGGGTGGGGGTGGGGAGGAACCTCAGAGTGTGGATAGTTGGGGACTCGTATCTAACTCCAGGTTCTCTCCCCTCATTGCTCCTCCCATTGCCCATCTAGGGAATGGAGGTGGAGGTGGGTGTAAGACTTAGTAAAGCTATTTTGGGGACGTGGATTAGCAACTCTAGAGAAAAAAGTCTAAAGGATGTAGGAAGGGAGAAAGGAGAAAAAAAAGAGAGAGAGAGAGGGGAAAGAAGGGGGATAGAAAAGGAAAGGGAAAAAGAGACAGAGAAGGGGAAGGAAGGAGGGAGGAAAGAGGGGAGGAAAAGGGAAGAGAGGAGAGGGGAATAGGATAAAAGTAAATGAGAAGAATAACAATAAAGGGAAGAGATGGGGGGAGAATAAAGAAGAATAGGGGGTAAGGAAGAAGAGAGAAAAGGGGAAACGAAGAGAAAGAGACTAAGGGTGCTAGGTTGATAATAGACAAGGGAAATACACAATAAGGACATTAGAGGGTAGATAGATAGTACGAAGGGAAAGAAAGGGTGAAAGGAAGGGGGGGAGGGAAGAGAAACAGAGGAAATAAAAGGGGAAAAGGGGTGAAAAAGTGAAAAAGAGGGGAAAACAATCATATTATAGCAAGGTCGCATTTATAGGAGGGCGTTATCGGGGTTACTAAGTATATCACAAGTTTAAGGAAGTACTAATCTTAAGTATATTATTAATTGAATAAAAGCTTCCTCTTTCTTCGCATTTAGGGACTTATCCCTCTTAAATCACTTTAGCAATGTTTGAGACAATATTTATCTTTTGTTTTTTGTTTATTCATCCATGTCTCTTTCTCACAGGTGGTCATAATTAAGGAAATTTGTTTCAACCCAGTCTCGGCACATAGTAATTTTTGCTTTTTCTTTCTTTCTTTTCTTTTTTTTTTTTCTCTTCTTTCTCTCTCTTTTTCCTGCTCATAGGAATTATAGCATTCATGGCATGGAGCTTCACAGATAGCTCAATTAGTCTCTCTTCCCTTGAGTCGAAAGGCGCATCTGTTGAATCAGTTAGCCAGGCAAGTCAAAGTCTATCCTCAATATTAATATTTTGGTAAATGTCAACTCCCGAAAGTAAAATAGAGGGCCTCTCTATCCCCGCCATGTTCTCTATGTCGTTATGGGGAACCTATCCAGTCATTTTCTACTATCAGGTAGTTGCTTTGTTAAATGTAATGTTATTTGTTTTGTCTGTATTCACCCGTCAAGAGTATTTAGGAGGGTGGGATTACATGAGAATGGTGTTGCTCCAGTTCGGCTTTGGGGAATTCGGGACCAAGGCAATAGGAGCCTTGTATAGATCTTCTACCGCAGAAGTAAGTGGTATCGGCTTTAGAGCAAACCCTTTCAAAATTACCAACGGCACTAGACAGGGTTGCCCCCTCTCCCCTACACTGTTTGCATTAATGATTGAACCATTGGCAGAAGCTATTAGGTCATCGCCATTGATTCAGGGCATTCGAGTGGGAGAGAAGGAATATAAAATCAGTTTATACGCAGACGATGTGATCTTGTCACTTACTACTCCGGAAGACTCCCTTAGTCACTTAACAAGGCTAATAGACAAATATAGTAAAGTGTCTTATTACAAATTAAATTATAAGAAATCAGAAACTCTCTGTTTTAATGTCTCTACCAATCTGTTCTCTAAATTAAAGGCTAATTACCCGTTTGACTGGAACTCAAACTCAATTAAGCACCTAGGTATTGTTATCCTGGGAAATATACAGAAAACAGTAGATAGGAACTACAAAGATCTTTTTTATAAATTTCGAGACATTATAGACAACTGGCGGAAGGACAGATTTTCCTTTTCTGGGAAAATAGCGGTAGTTAAAATGATGCTACTTCCCAGATTAAATTATATACTTATGTGTATTCCTTTTAAGATCCCTAGAGGCTGGCTGAAGAAACTACAACGGACAATCGATGTATTCATCCACCAATCCAGATATATAAGACTTAAAAAAGCGACCATGGGAAGAAACTTCTTAAAAGGAGGAATTTCCTATCCTTTACTACAACCATACCAGGAAGCTAATTGCGTAGTTCACGCATTAAAATGGTTAGAAACATCACATAAATTTCCCTGGATAGAAATAGCAAAAGCTTTAAATCCTAATTTCTGCTTATCAGCCTTGTTTTTCGGGGAAAAGCTATCCAATAAACATCTAGTCTTAGGATCTTGTGTCATGACAAATTAACAGGAAACACAAATGAATCCCCAAGGGTACCCTCATTACCCCGCTGAACTCTTTAATACATTTAAATATGTCAAGTATCACTAAAGACTGGAAGAGTAAAGGATTACAATCTGTAGGAGACACTGTTATTAATGGGAAAATTGCCTCGTTTGAGCAAATCCAGAAACAGTTTAAAATCTCAGGAGAAGGATGGTTAGTATACGAAGCTTACAGAGCTTCTTGTGGGATAACTAATATAGATCTACAAAATAAGAAAGAGTTAAATCCCATGGAAAAAAATCTCCATAAATTAGAGAAAAAACACTTAATATCTAAATGTTTTAACATTATAAGATCAGCTGGAGAACACTCCAAAACTCAAGGCATGAAACAATGGGAATTGATGTTAAATCTAGAAATAACTGAAACAGACTGGGACACATCGTTAAAAGTGACTAATAGGTTTATTAAACAATCAACATACAGAGAAACCTTTTTTAAAATAATTAATAATTGGTATTTCACACCAATAAAGGTAGCACAAATTTCCCACTCTCCAGCTGACAGATTGTGCTGGAGAGAATGTGGTAGTCCTGCCAATTTGTTGCACCTTTTATGGGACTGTCCTAAAATTAAACCCTTTTGGGAAGGATGCTACGAACTTTTGAATAAGACGGCTGGGAAACTCCTCCCTTTTAAGGGAGAATGCAGTATTTTACATATTTTTCCAGATGATGTATCCATTGAGAGGAAAGCAATGGCGGTTACCATTTTATCAGTTGCAAAGAATATACTAATCCAAAATTGGAAGGAGAAAACTCCTCCCCTCGGTGCTGACATCATCTGGAGAATAAAATATATCCGAGAATTAGAAGCAAACTACGCACTCAAAGAGTATACTAGGATAGACCCAGTAAAATGGAAATTATGGGATAAGATACAAGGAACTTCAATCTAAATTTAACTCAATCTTCTAGATGTGAATGGAAGGTGGAAGTGGATGAATGATTATGTTGTTTTAAATGAGCACTGTATAACCGATGAAACAGATTTGTTAAGATTGTACATTTGTCTTTATGTATTTGTTTTATTGGAAAACGAATAAATAAAAAAAAAAAATAAAAAAAAAAAAGAGTATTTAGGAGGGTCTGTAAGAGCAGGTTTTTGTTGTATAGACACCCCTATATTCAACACAGGTGGGGGATGTATGTTGTAAACTCGATAGTCGTGTGGGCCTTATATGGAATATGGGACTCACCAAGTAAGATACATGAATTCTCAAATTTGACCTATGCTTAAAGGATTAAAAATAGTTTCTCATAATGTTAATGGATTGAACTCCCCGACCAAAAGGAAAATAGCCTTCCTAAACTATATGAAAATCAAAGCAGACATATTGTGCCTGCAGGAAACCCACATGAAGAAAGATTCATCTAAGTATCTGGCCGACAAACATTACCCCTTTAATATACATTCGACTTTTATAAGTAAATCTAAGGGAGTCTCTATAATGTTTAATAAAAGACTGCAGGTCTCCGAATTATTCTCAAAAATAGATCATCTAGGGAGATATATAATATGGTCAGGGTATATCAATAATAGTCTGTTTACGATTGCTAATGTCTATCTGCCTAATAAAAATCAGATCAGCTATCTAAAAACATTCCTGAAAGATTTATATAAATTAAAGAGAGGGCTGCTTATTCTATGTGGAGATTTTAATCAGATTAGGGACCCCCATATGGATAAACAGAGGGCCTATAAGATCAAAACTGAAGTCAAAGAATGTAAAAATGCCTTAGACTTCTCCAATATTTTGAATAGCTATGAACTGTTTGACATATGGAGGGTCTTCCATCCTAATAGTAAAGATTATACATTCTTCTCGAACCGGTTCAAATCTTTATCCTGCATAGATTATATATTCTCTGATTCGAACACTCTAAAATTGATAGCGAAATCCGACATCATCTTAACACCCTGGTCAGACCACAGTATGAACTATATCATTCTCGCGGATTCATTGGAATCGAAAGTAACAAAAAGATGGAAAATCAATCCTACACTATTTAAAAACAAAGACAATCTTAACGCAGTAAAAAAGGATACTCTGGAATTTTTTGAGCTTAATAAAGACACAGTGACCTCCAGTAAGACACTATGGTGCTCCTATAAAGCATATATAAGGTGTACCATAATCTCAAGGATGGCAGTCTTAAACAAGCAAAGGGGTAAACCACTAAAAAACCCTATATATCGAACTAGAGAAACTCCATCAGCTTAACAAAAGGAGCCCAAATAAAAATATTGGACTAAAAATAAATACATTAAATAACCAAATAAATCGTATCCTACAATCCCAGGCAGACAACCTCCTTTGGAGACTGCAACAATCCAACTTTCTTTTTGGTAATAAAACTGGCAAAATTCTTGGGAATAGATTAAAGAAACAGCGAAATCACAATAGGATCCTAAAAATATTAGATAATGAGAAAAGAGCTCACATGAACCCAGACAAAATCGGTGAGCTTTTCCAGGGATTTTATGAGAATCTATACAATTTAGATAAAGATAAGAACCTGGTGGTAGCAGACAGGGCTGCTATTGATTCCTTCTTAGATCAAGAATCCATAGATCTAAATAGGGAAATATCGAGCGAAGAAATTACTATAGCAATAAATTCAGGCAAAACAAATAAAGCACCAGGTCTAGACGGGTTCGATCATATGTTCTATAAAATGCTTCAATCTGAGCTCAAACCGTTTATGCTTAGTTTATTCAACGAAATTAAACAATCAGGCCATATTCTGTTAGAAATGACAGAGACAAAAATTATAAATATTTTGAAGGAAGGGAAGAACCCCGAGGAGTGCAGTAGCTACAGGCCAATCTCACTAATAAACAGGGATGTTAAAATGTATTCAAAAATCCTAGCAAATAGATTAAAGAAAATCATTGTCAATCTGATCCATCCGGATCAAACTGGGTTTATCCCTGGTCGCCAGACGTCAGATAATACAAGACGTCTTTTGAATATACTATCCTATGTCAAAGACAAAGATATACCGGTAATGATACTCTCATTAGATGCAGAAAAAGCCTTTCACAGGGTTAACTGGGAATTTCTACTGTGTGTATTGGTGAGATTCGGCCTGGGCGACTTCGCTTCAAAGTCAGTCAAAGCTCTTTATAGAAACTCCTTCTCATGTGTTGTGAATCCGGATTTTGAATCTAAACAATTTAAAATTGGGAATGGCACCCGTCAGGGCTGCCCTTTATCCCCGCTTCTATTTACATTCTTCTTGGAACCTCTAGCTATATATATTTGTCAGTGTAATGAAATCAAAGGGGTTTGTATAGGTAAAGAAGAATTTAAATACATGGCTTTTGCTGATGACATTATAGTTACCATAACAAACCCAGAATACGCGTGCTACAAACTCCAAGAAATAGTTGAGGACTTCGGCGGGCTTTCATTTTTTAAAGTCAATCAGCTAAAGTCAGATACCTTAACCAAAGGTATTCCATTGGAAACAAAGAATAAATTAATGGAAGACTTTAGTTTCAATTGGGATTCCAAATATATAATCCATCTGGGAATAAGATTCTCGTTTCGGGTGGATAAAATTCTCAATGACAACATTAATGAGGTTATGAAGCGAATTAGACCCATATTAATTGATTGGAGCTATTTAAACCTCTCTTGGTCAGCTAGAATAGCCTCAATCAATATGAACATACTTCCCAACATTACATACTGTATGAGATCCATACCAGATGTTTTGGCTAATAATTATCTCAAGTGTGTACAGGATCAGTTAGATAAATTTATGTACGCAGCGAAAAAACCTAGGATTCGGAAAAGTATAACTTACAGCAAATTAACTAATGGTGGCTTAGATGCACCAAGTTTAAAAGAAATCCATCTTAAGATAATTATTGCCCAACTTTTTGGTTGGCACATCACTAAAGATAAGCCAAGATGGCTATCGTTGGAAGAAGCGTTAGTAAAGGACCATCCCATTCAAATTTTGATCTGGTTACCCGCATATGATAAAGCTTTATCTAGCAATCTCCCAAAAAACTTAATCAATATCATCAAAATTTGGTATAACTTTAGAAGAAAGATGCAGTTAACAAATATACCCTCAATCGTAGCTCCGCTGGAATATCTGAGTTTGAGGGCGCAATGTCCCACAATAAAGATGCTATCTGATAAGGGTTTAAGAAGCATCTTTTATTTATATAATAAAGGTAATCTAACTGGTTAAACTACGAAAGTCTCGGGGGGGCGGAGCCAGCTTCCTAACCAGCAGGACGCGTGAGGAGAGAGCTCCGTCGGGAACGCCGGATTTCGGGGTAATTTAGCCCTGTGAACCTCCTGAGTCACCTCTATAAACATCAGGGGGCACCAGGGGAAGCCGCCGGACCCCCAGAGAATCACTCCGGATAAAGAACAGGGGCCCCGGAGGAGTGCTGGAGCACTCAGAGGCCAGTAACTGCCACACAGCAGCAGCGTGTTCTGCGCGCTGGCTCTCACTGCACGGGAGACACAGACCGGCGGAGGCACCAGCAGGAGCCCGCTTACCATCAGGAACAGCAAGGTACTGTGGGGGGGAAATCAGGAGCCCGTAGGAGCACTGGGCCACCATATTTATTAAGCCACAGCAGTACCTGCCAAAGAGATACATCCCTCTATAGAGCCCGAGGGCACACAGGACACTCCACAGATACCCAGGGACCAGCAGGGGTACCCCATAAGCCCAAAGAGCCCCACAAGAGGGATAATCAGGCTGCACAGCAGCCCTTAGGGCAGGAAGAAGGGGCAGAAGAAAAGCCCGCGAAATCGCGGCCGCCATTTTGAGGCACCTCATGGTAGCATGGAGACAGACACAGACTCATCTCTCATCTGACCTATATCCAGGAGTTTAAGCCCCAGGAAGAGCTAGCCCCTCTGGACACTCCAAACTGGGTCTTATCCCTCATGCTGAGGAAGAACATTTCACCAGCAGAATACAGCAACTAATAGTCTATTTTGGAGCTTTAACCCTGACAGCGCCAGATCCTGCATTGAGCTCAACTGGACAAGAAGTCATTGCAAGCTTACTTTTGCAGAGGTTCCTGCCACCCTCAGGGTATCAAGCGGAGACTTTTTAACACCTTGACTTTTGTTCCTCAGATAATCCTGCAGTTAATCTCTTGGGACATTCTAGAAAGTACTACTTGAACACGGCTGCAGAGATCCTATGCTGCCACCCTGTGGCCACTCAGCAAAACTGCTGTGGATGTATACCAAGATAATTAGCCTGAAAGTCCCCCTTCACCTGTATCTGGTGGAGCCTGTAAGGAACGATGTGAAGCACTGAGCCAAGAGATGTGAAGGATTCCTAACAGGAGGCCTTGACTAACAAGCTACAAGGAACGATCTCATATGAGAACACAGCCCTGGACCACACTGGTCTAACGAAATCCACAGCTATACACTCCTGAGGGAATTTAAATCAGAGAAGGTAAAGAGGAAGAGTACTGCAGCCCTTGTAACACGCACGTCTCTGCCTTTAGAAATGAAGAAAAGTAGAAAGAACTCCTCCGCAAAGGGCATCCGGGAGCACTTCCCACCTAAAACAACAAAGCCGACATCTCCACCAGATTCAGCTTCAGACCACTATGAATCATCTGATCAGGAGGAGATTCCCAAGAGGTCAAAACAACACATTGATCTATCGCCCAGATCCATAGCAACGATAGAACAGCTCCTAGCCAAGGCAATTGAACCCTTGAGAAAAGACCTGAAAGAACTGGGGCAGAGGACCCAACTCCTGGAGGAGATGGTGCATCAGATGGGAGAAGCACAGCAACATGACAGGACCACCATAGATCGGAACTCATACAGCATCATGGAGCTGACTGATAAGATTGAAGATCTAGAGAACCGATCCCGCAGCCACAACATCAGGGTCCGGGGGTTCCCTAGGACTACGCAAGATCTGGCAGGGTATTTAAAAGAAACCTTCACTACTATATTACCCGATCAACCAAAGGAAGTCCTCGAAATTGAACGAGCCCACAGAGCGCTAGGAGGGGCGAGAAATCCAGAGGCCCCCAAAGATGTTGTGGTGAGATTCTTGAGACAACAAGCCAGAGACTGTCTCTTAGCAGAAACAAGGAAGATGCAGGCAGTCAAAGGGCCAGATAACTCCACCCTACAAGTGTATGCAGACTTATCCCCCAACACACTAGACAGAAGGAGACAGATGAAACCGGCCCTGGCGATTTTGCAGCATAACAAGCTTCAATACAGGTGGAATTTTCCCTTTGCCCTCACCTTCAACTACCAAGGGACCTCACACACCACCCGCAACTTAGAAGACTGCCTCGCAGTACTACAACAGATCCATCTTTGCCCAGCAGACCTCCCGGCAGAGGAGCGCAACTTCCCTCCACCTCCTCCCATACCGAAGAAACAGTGGACTGTAGTAGGGTCACAGTTACCGAGAGCAGACCCGCTCCCCCCCAAGAACTATAGAGACAAGAATCTGCCCCGTAGGAGCCAAGGGGGGCTTAATACTCAGCACAGAGGTGACACGGGCCCGTCTCCGGAAAGCCTGATACCACCGCGATCGGAGTGAAGGCTACCCACCATCAGGAAGTAGTTTCGAGTTTTTATTTCCTCATCTGCTTATGGGACTTTTTTGACCTGCTTTAGTGGGACTATAATAGGCACTGAAGACTTTAGTTAAGACATATGTTAGTCGAGGCCTCAAGTGAAGGGCCTGTCAGAACCAGTTACCCGACATGGACAAGGAATATCCTAGTTTACATCATTTAGTTGAAATGTTGTTGAGGTTAATTGTTATTATTTTTGGAGAAAGGATAGATCTAGAATTGATAGAGAAGCTAGTAAGCCCCCAAGGGGCAACCAGCAAAATATATCGAAGTCCAGAAAGACAGATAGAAATGCATTCAGAGGGCTATATCTCCACAGATGACAGTAGCCGGGGTTTGGGCAGCCAAGAAAACCTAGCTCAAAGGACTAGCCTACAGGAGATTAGAAGAATGTATGTTGCAGAAGGAACTTGGTCAAATGTAAATCTAATGTTGTCTCTTTCTGTTTCTCCCTGGACTGACAGCGGACGGAGTCTCCGACCCCAGAACCTCCCCTCCAGGCCTCCATCCCTTACCGGTCACCAAAGAGTGGACGTCGGACAAGGAATAAAAGATAGCCGGGCAGACCATGCACACCTACCCACCAAATCACAATGAGTAGCTCAGAGTACATATTTATAACTCACAATGTTAAGGGTTTTAACTCCCCCTTTAAGAGGAGGAAAGCATTTAGGCAATATAAAAAGTTGAGACCCTCGGTTATTTTCATGCAGGAGACTCATTTCACACATGAGGGTAAACCAAAATATTTACATAGAGAGTATCCGACAGTGTACATGGCCACTCAATCTACGAAAAGAGCAGGGGCAGCCATTCTGATACATAAGCATTTCCCATTCATCCCGGAGCATACTAGAATAGACAAAGAGAGGAACTATGTTTTGGTCACCGGCTTAATTTTAGGCCAAAGAATCTCTTTACTTTCCCTATACTCCCCCACAAAATCACCACACCAAACCCTGATTAACATGCTAAGAGAGTTAGGCACACTAGATCTAGGCAAACTGGTGATTGGGGGGGATTTTAATCTGACCCTAGACCCAGCATTAGACAGATCAGGGCACGTCCAAGATTCTAGCTTTTCAAAAAAACGGGGTCAAATTAAACAGCTAATGGCCAAAATGGGCCTAGTGGACGCCTGGAGAGGCCTACACTCTGATAATAGGGAATACACATACTTTTCCACCACACACGGCACCTACTCGAGGATAGACACGTTCCTAACAAGCTCTCTACTCTTTGATGATATCCGGGAATCTGACATTGTCTCCTGCCTCTGGTCTGATCATGCAATGGTAGCTATTAGATTAACGTTAGGCCCTAATCTATCCCCATTTAGGAGCTGGAGGATCGACGAGCACCTTCTGTTAGATCCCATCAGCTTAGCATCCTTAGCGGGAGACATTAAGCAGTACTTCGAACTGAATGATTCTCCTGATACAGGGGTTGGCTGGATTTGGGTAGCTCACAAGGCTTATATAAGGGGCTGCTGCATCAAACTGACAGCCCGGCATAGGAGGGAACTCAGGCAGAAAGAGGAGGATTTAACATCGACCCTAAACAGCCAAGAAACACTCAATCAAAATTGCCCCTCCATAAAGCTCCGTGGCCAAATCAACAAAGTCAGGATAGAGTTAGACGGAGTACTTTCTGCCCATGCAGAGAAAGCTATGAGGAGGACTAGACACATATATTATTGGAAAGCTAACAAGCCAGACAGAATGTTAGCTAAGAGATTGAAAGCTAAGGAGACTCAGTCTAGAGTGACTCAGATTAGGAAGCCAGACGGCATAGTCTCCTGCAGCCCTAGGGATATACAGAGGCAGTTCCAAAACTTCTACCAGCAGATCTACTCATCAGGTAAACTGGCCGAGGGGTTGGACGTTGACTCCTTCCTAAATACCATCGACCTCCCCTCAATAACTGAACAACAATTAGCTAACCTTAATCTAGATATTTCACAAGAAGAAGTGAGAACAGCAATTCAGGGCCTTAAGTCAGGTAAATCCCCAGGGCCGGATGGCTACTCTAACCAATACTATAGGAAGTTTGAAACCCTATTAAACCCCTATCTGACATCCCTATTCAACGCTATCATGAGAGGGGAAAAAATGCCCCCGGAGCTAAACCAAGCGGAACTGGTAGTAATACCAAAAGAAGGTAGGGATAGCCTAGAGGTGAAAAACTACCGGCCCATATCCTTACTGAATGGAGATGTCAAGCTAATGGCCAAAATAATGGCAACCCGAATCTCCAAGTTTCTGCCAGAAATCATCCATAAAGACCAGGCGGGGTTTATACCCTATAGACAAGCAGGGGACAATGTCAGGCGTATCCTTAACATCCAATACTTAGCGCGGAAAAACAACTCTCCAATGTGCCTGCTAGCTCTAGATGTAGAGAAGTCCTTCGACACGGTCGAATGGCCGTTTCTGTTTAAAACTCTGGATAGATTTGGTTTCAGAGGCCGGTTTATCACCCTACTCCGTACGTATTATGAGGCCCCAACAGCCTTCCTGAGGTTACCAGGTGACCACAGAGCCCAAATTAATATTCAGAGAGGAACGAGACAGGGATGCCCACTCTCACCCCTATTGTTCGCCATAGTTATGGAACCCCTAGCGCAACTCATTAGAGCGGATGGGGAAATCCAAGGGCTACAGGTGGGGCTGCAACAGTACAAATGCTCACTCTTCGCGGATGATATCCTATGCACCTTAACAAACCCCGGGGTCTCTATTCCGGCACTGATGTCAACTCTTGACAAGTTCAGTAAGGTTTCAGGACTTAGGCTGAACTTGGAGAAATCGGAAGCTCTGAGCTTAGGAATGGCACAGGGTGACAAAGACCATCTGAAAGCCCTATTTTCCTTTGCGTGGTCCACCAAACATATTAAATACTTAGGGGTCAACATCACACCTAAAATTTCTGAGTTGTACAAAGCTAACTATCTCCCCGTATACAAAAAACTAAGCGAGGATTTGCACAGATGGAGAGCTTACCCTCTCTCATGGACCGGCCGAATAGCAGCGGTTAAAATGAGCATCCTCCCAAAGATTCTGTACCTCTTCCGTACACTCCCTATATCAATCTCTTTAAAGGAATTGGACTGGTTCCAGTCCAACATCTTTAGATATATATGGAACAACAAAAAATCCCGTATCCCCAAAAAAGTAATGTTCAGACATAGCAAGGAAGGGGGACTATCATGCCCAAACCTGCGTAACTACTTTAAAGCAGCTAGACTATCCCAACTACCACAGACACACTCAGTAAGACATCAGCCGAGTTGGGCCTTCTTGGAACAACAGCAAATGCAACAACACAGCTGGAACGCATTAATTTGGGTCCCTGAAGAGAGGATTCCGATAAGAACCCACCCAAACCCCATAATAAATCTAACTTTAACAACATGGAAATGGGCCAGATCTAAAAATAAACTGGACATAGGTACATCCCCCCTTTGGTCGGTCCTTTCCTCACATGATATCTGGGCCTCCATGAGTACTATGTCTAAACACTGGTGGGCTTCCAGAGATCTGGATAAGTTAGGCTCCTGGATTATGGGGAATCGCCTGGTGACCCTGAGACAGTTTGAGGAAAGATATACTCTCCCCCCAGGGGAATACTATAACTATTTAAAAATAAGAAGCTGGGCTAGTGAAGCATTTAAAAAATTTGGACCCCCAAAAACCTCCTGGTTTTCAGTAATCTGCAAAACTCTTCCCTTAAAGAAAGGAATATTAGGCTCTTTATATGACACATTCACTAAAGCAAACAATACAGATAAACCATCATATATCTGTAAGTGGGAAAGGGAGCTGGGAGATGTATGGGATTGGATGAAAATGGCAGAAGTCATTCTCCAACCTACGCAGGGCAACAAGTAACTGCATGCACATAGAGACTTCTATAAAAGTTCTCCAGAGAATATATTGCACCCCAGACAAACTCAACAAATTCGATCCCAGAGTGAGCAGTAACTGCTTTAGGGGTTGTTCACAGATAGGAGACCACGCTCATACCTGGTGGCTATGCCAGAAAGTTCACAGGTTGTGGGAAAAAATAGCACTGATGGCAACATCGCTATTTGATATAAGAATTACAGCAACTATGGAGTCCTGCCTGCTAGGGGTTAAACTCCCTAACTTATCAAAAAAACAGAATAAGCTATTTCAGATAATGGCCGCAGCCACCAAAGTGCACATAGCCAGCCAATGGAAGTCAGACAAGTTAAATGTGCAAGAGGTTATAAAAAAAATAAATTACATAGCAATAAACGAAAGGTTAACATCTGCTATTCTAGATACAGTGACACAGTTCCAAGAAATCTGGAGACCTTGGCTAGAGTCTTCGTTAGGTTCCCCTCTGTCCTGAAGGGTCCACAGATAGCATTATAGCAATAACTATATAGAACTAGACCAAAAAGAGGCCTGGGGTGGAGGAGACTCGAGGACTGGATCTGGAGGCTCCGATCTGACTGGTACGTCAGGAACACAGCACTGGAGGTGAATGTATGCATAATAACTGTATAGACTCAACTTGATCTAGTGATTCCTCCCTTATCTCCATAGTTATATATTTATTTGTTTATTTAAAGTTTCAGTTTTTATGTAAATAAGTTTTGTTGGTTCATGCTTCCCTTGCTTAAATTAAAAGATCTAGATTACTTGACAATAACGTCAAATTTTAAGGGAAAGGAGAAAAAGAAAAAAAAACTGAAAGGAGAGGCTAGAAAGTTGATCACAGGTATATGTGTTTACAGACAATCTTATGTGTTAATGTACCTAATACCTGTCTTTATTCTGTATTCCTTTCAATAAAAATTTTATTAAAAAAAAAAACTACGAAAGTCTCAAATTAAATCTGATGGAGAGAGGATATAAACTCTCAGGGATGAATAGTCCAACTAAAATAGAGGAAATTATTTTAAAAGGAGATTTTTCACATTTAATCTCTAAGTGCAGTAGACCTATTGATGACTCCGTCCCCTTTATTAAAAGCTTAGGGGTTAAAGGGTGGGAAATGGATCTTGGGATCTGCTTAGATGAGACAAGTTGGAAGTACAGTTTAAAAACCACAAAAAAGTCCTCGGTTAATATAATTATATACTGAGCTATATTTCAAAATTATTCATAGATGGCATTTAACTCCAGTTAAATTGAGGAAAATCAACCCAGAGGAGCCAGATCGCTGTTGGAAATTATGTGGCTCACGAGGGACAGATTACCATATCTGGTGGGAATGCAATAAAATGCAGAAGTGGTGGTTAGACATCTTCCAATTAATTTGCAAATTGCTTGACAAACAAATTTCATGGTCTCCTCAAGTAGCCATTCTCCACATGAACTTAGAGAAATTCCCGTCCACTGAGAGATATCTGATTTGCCATATTTTATTAGTAGCTAAATATCTTATTGTCAAATATTGGAAGCTATCTACAATCCCAGCTTTTAGCGAATTGTGCAATCTTATCTCTACAAATAGAGAGCTAATGAATAACAGTAACCCCTTTCCTTTGGAGCGTAAGGTCTGCCATTTTAGCTGGCTGAAATGGGACAGCTACATGGAATCTTTATAACCATATTCACTCTTATATTCTGTATGGCTTTCCTTATTTATGACGTGGTAAATAAGTTCCTCCAGTCTGGCTATGAAATGTATCTAGATCTGTTCCCACACTGATGATGGGTTTAGGTGTGTTTGTATTTTATGTACTAATCCAGATATTAATGTATTTATTGTATTTTGTAAGTCCTTTTGTTTGTCTTTTTGTTTGTCTTAAAAATTTAAAAAATCAAATAAATTATTAAATAAAAAAAATAAAAAAATAAATAAATAAATTAAAAAAAAGAAAGAAAAAAGAAAATCCAGTACCCTTCTCCACATGTGGTGGTGGTGTGAGTGAGTCCAGCCATTCTGGTTGCAGTGTGGGAACCAGATATCCAAATTATCTGGTAGGATTTTTTTCGATTAATTTGTAGTCTGCTATACTCCATTTGGAGTTGGATGTTTTGTTCCCACACTGTGAATATTTGATATGTCATATTTTATTGGTGATAAAATGGATTCTAGTGAAATCTTGGAAAAGTGTCCTTGTACCTTGCTGGCGGGAAGTAGTTAATATAATTTCAAGAAACCGTGAACTGGAAAATATTTGGTTTCCTTATGATGGCTATGGAAAAAGATCCAGGATTAATTGGTCATTATGGGACAATTATATGAAGGATTATGTTTAAGTAATCTCCTCCATTATTTTGGTCTCATAAAGTTAGAGAACATGTGAGAAATATTTTGAATTACCTTTTTTTGTCTTTGAACAGAATGAATGTATTTATTGATTATTGTGACAATAAGCTGTAAACAAATCATGGTATGTATGTTTTTCACACAAGCATTTATCCTTTCTTTTCAAGCCCCTTTTCTACTATTTACAAACTTACACACTCTTTACCCGAGATAATCCTCTCCACAAACATTTGATAACCTGCTAAACTCACCTAAAAAATTCTTCCAACCTTCCAAAAACAAAAGACATCACAGTTAGTTCTTCTCTTTCCTAATAATTTTAAACCACCTTAAGAAAAATAATTTAAAAAATCTCAGCGCTGAGCTGCGCGATGTGCCAATTTTTAATCTCTATGGGTAACTATATCATAATAAAAAGCAATCTTTTCCGAAAACCAGGAGCAGACAAAAATAGCAAACTCAGAACAGATAACATGCATGTTTTGCAGGAAAGAATCACACTTTTAAGCACAAAAAGAGAGCCCACACACTTCCAAAACACTGTTTCTGTTTCCTGTTATGCTGCTGCTGTCAGAGGCAGCTTTGGCATTTAGATATCTATTGCCTTAGAAAAACTGCAAAATTAAGGAAAAGCAAAATTAACTGTTTCAGAGTGTACATCTAGCCAAATACCAAGGATATTTACAAAGGGAATAAATGCTATATAAAAAAACAAAAAAAAAAAAATATATATATATATATATATATACCGTATTTATCGGCGTATAACACGCACTTTTTCTCCCTAAAAATAGGGGGCAAATGATAGGTGCGTGTTATACGCCGATATTCCCTCCCCCCTCCTCATCCTCAACCTCCCTCATCACTCTAAACCCCCTCCGCATTCTAACCCCCCCTCCTCAACCTAAACCCCCCTCCTCCTCAACCTAAACCCCCCTCCTCAACCTAAACCCCCCTAAATACCTCCCCCTCACTTACCTGCTTCTGCTCCGGCCTCCGCTCCGCTCCTTGACCCGGTGACGTCACATGCGCGCCAGCGCGCCACGTCATTAGAATATATCGGGTGCCGGCACCCGAATAGGGATTTCCCTGTATCTCTCATTTCCAAGGTTCTACAATTTGTTCTGTCTCTGTTCTCAAGCCAGATCATCATCACACGTGTTCACCTTCAGCCACATTCACTATCATTACTTAATTCACTGTTAAAATGTCGCTAATCATTACTCAAAGCTCACTCACTTCTTAAAGAGGCAGTACACTATTATAATCCTTTACCATTCATACCACGTTACAATTCCACTGTCTCTAATTCATTAACTGCCATCTTAACCTCTTAATTCTTACTCTACTAAAGGAACAGCACCCTTACTCCAAATCCCCTGGTATCTTGCATTTCCAAGGTTCTCCACTTTTTCTGTCTCTGTCCTCAAGCTTGATCATAACTACACTCGTCCACTTTCAGCCATATTCACTATCATTACTTAATTCACTTTTTGTGTCCCTTCACTTCCACATTCACTCCCTTATTTCTTTAACTACCATAAGGATCTCACCATCCTATTAACTATTACTATTCATTCGCACACCATATATTGAAACTCCATAATGGCAATTTTATCATACTTGCTTGAAGCTCGTCATTTAACCTTCATGCACACTTTAAGACCTTCCTTCGAATCATGTACTCTATAAGTCGTTTTTATTGTCATACCTATTCAATCTCAAATCAAGTCGTGGATATCAGAGCTCATAGATCCAAGTTCCTTCTTCATGACAAATTCTGACCCATTCTTTCATTTCAGATTATTGTATTCATTAATCAGTCCTCCAGTGACATAGGGGATAACAAAACTATTTAAAAAATAGATGTCTCAGTGTCAATTAAATAAAAAGACACCATCTGGCGAATCCCAATCTTTCCAATGTGGAGAGCCTTCCTTCCCAGGCAACTTCATCTCCTGGCCAAGCACCTCATTATCCGCCACTGCCACCACCAAATTGGCCTACGGGTTCCCGAAAACAAGCAAGTTCACAACCTTATCTTTTCAACCAAGTATCTCACTAGTAAAGACTTCTCTCTTGTTGACAATCACTGCACCCATTCAATATTCAAAGACTAGTCGCACTCCCTTGTCATCACCTATCTCACTCACAATCTTTCCAGTCCTGTATCCATTCCCCGCACTCTCTAACATTCTACCTCAAAAATCTCTTCAGACTCCTTTACTAGGCATCTCTAGCCAGCCGTTAACCACCATTACTTTCATTCACTACATCAGAATCATTCTTACCAGACCAGGCTACAATCCTTTCTCTTACTCTGGGCACTACTTTATATTGGGGCAGCCTCAACGGCTCCCAAATGAACAAGACATCAGTTCACATATTCAAAGCCATGGGCCGCTAAATATCTAGTTCTCAATGCTAACCTATTCTCACTTTTATTATGTAAATCAAGTTTCCTTATCACCGTCTTTGATTCATTATATGGAGTTGCACTATTCAATACTCCTACCCAACTCACTTGTTAAAGAGAGACAGTTCACTATTATCACCTACCTCCTTCTCACCACATTAATTCAGTATTAACCGCTATCTTGAACCTTGTAAATTCTAACTCCATAGGAATAGTTCCTCAATCATGCATCTCCTTGTATTACTCATTCCAGGGTCCTGTGCCTTTTCTATCACTGTCCTCAAGTCAGATTATCATCACGCTTGTCCTCCTTTGGTTATATTCACTATCATTACTCATTCACCATTGGTGTCCCCTCACTTCTATATTATCTCCCTCATTTTCTTATTTACCGCAAGGATTTCTCTATCCCATTAACTATTACTATTCTAGTCACACGTTATACATTGACCTAGACACTCCATCATGGCACTGTCTTTTAAAAAACCTTACTTTAAGCTCATTATTCAACCTTCATGCTCATTCAGATGCAAAATTTGAGACCCTCTTTTAAATCACTTACCTCAAGAAGTTGTTTATATTGTCATACCTATTCAATCTCAAATCGTCACAGATACCAGAGCACATAGCTCCAAGTCGCTAAGCCATCATCGGGCTCCGATCATGCTACTTCCTCACGACAATCACTAACCCATTCTTTAACCTCAGACTATTCTACCCATTAATCATGGCCCTTACTCATCTCCTATTATGACATAGGGGATAGCAAAATTATTTCCCAAGAAATGTCTCAGTGATAGCGAACTCAAAAGACCCCATATAGCCAATCTCAATCTTTCCGGTGCAGATAGCCTTCCTTCCCAAGTTTCTTCATCTTCTGGAAAATCACCATCAGCAGCAAGCAATTAATCGCCCCCCTTCGATAGTGCCACACTTTATGTAGAATCATGGTATTCATAATCATGGTATTCAATATCCAGCTTTTGTCAGACAGTCAGAGCTGCATAGGCTCCTCCAGGTGGCCAGACCTGCACAACTTGCCTCTCCTACTACGCCGGATGACCAGTTCACCAGTTACAGAGTAAAATTGTGGGCATAGATTGATAATTTCTTTAAAGCATATTCAAATGATGAATCATTTATGACTCCATGACCAGTATCTTCATGAATTTTTCCCCTCTTCACCTGTCAAAATATTTCTAAAAGATTTTAAATCTTTCACGCATGGCTACCCCTTTACTTCCTTCCAGGTTACCTATTACAAAATCTTCAAAACCCTTTGGCATGATCCTTTGGGTTTACCACCTCACTGCCCATGACTGCTGCCACCAAACTGACCTTCCACAGGTTATTGAGGCCAAACGTTTCACAATCTCATTTCCCCAAACCAGATATCTCACTAGACAAGACCTCACTTTTGTTTATAATCATCAATCTTCACTGACTGGTCGCACTCCCGATGTCATTACCTAGTATCTCACTCACAACCGTTAGTGTCTTGTATCAACTCTCTGCACTCTGTAAGAAATTAAAGGGTAATTTCTAGAGATTCTTACAACTCTCTATAAAACTCTACTTCAAAACATATTTTGCACCCCTTTTCTAAGCATCTCTAGGCTGCCTTTAACCACCACTGCCTTCATTTACTATGTCTTTTTCCTGGCAGATTTGGCTACAATCCTTTCTCCTATTCTGAGCACTCATTCCATATTGGGGCAGCCTCAACGGCTTCAAAAAAACAATACACCAGTGCATGTAATCAAGGCCATAGGCCGCTCGAGCTTTCACTGTTTCAGAAGATAGATTCTCTACCAACCAACGGAAGTCCCATAAGCCTTCCAAAGTGTAGCTTTGTCCACACCAACAGCTACTTAGAGAGAGGGATCCAACCATAAATTACCAGTTTTAATTAACCGGAATTGTGGGAGGAGCCCTATCCCACATCCCCTTTATAGGTGGTGAAAGAGACACAGGGGAGGAAAATAAGGGGGGAAAAAGGGCAGGGACAGGGGGCAAAGAGACAGTGGGAGGGAGAGAGGGGGAAACAGACAAGTTTAAGGGATGGGGGGAAACAGACACAGTCAGAGAGTGTAGAGAGATTCGCAATGGGCAGGCGCGAGGCACGAAAGTAGAGGCTCATCGCAAGGCCCATAAAGTGGACGGAGGGAGAAGCTGAAGGCGCTTATCGCGGGGCTCGTGATGAGCACTGAAGGTGCTCATTGCAAGGCATTAAAGGTTGGCAGGTTGGCCGAGGCCTGCAATGAGTCCAACGGCGCTCATTGCAAGGCCTGCGATGACCACCGAAGACTCTCATCGCAAGGCCGGCAAGATAGAGGGGGGAAAGCCTTGCACTGTGTGGCAAACAGCCATGGCAATGCTCTTTGTCACACAATGTAAGGCTTTTGCTCCTCTGAGGACCTTCGGCACTCATTGCGAGCCTCTCCCCTCGTGTACTTCAAGTTTCCTGCTTTGCAATGATCACCTTTGGCGCTAATCGCGAAGACAAATATATAAGTACAGTGTAAAATATGCAATTTTTTTATTACAGTGATTTAATAAATTAATATGACTTAATAAATTAGTATACTTTACCTATTTATATTTAATATGCAGCAATCAAGTTCCTGAAGAGATAACAATCTCTTTGGATTTTCCTGCATCAGAAAATGTACAGTTGGACTGTTGATCACATGAGGAGAAGAATGATGGTGCCAAGTGTGCAGTGTAAATAGGCTGCATGCGGAATGCCAAACCATTTGTTTAGGCAGGTAAAGCACCATTTTAGAATCCTAATGTTATTATTTTTTAGTCAGTGTTGTAAAATGGCAGCTTTTTTCTATATGTTACTTGACTTGCAAGCATTTTCCGTCCGTTGTAATGGTATATTTTGTATCGCCTGCGTTCCTGGCTAGCTCGTATGTGCCTGACGGTTATTTGCGTGCCTCGGTCCCCGTTAACCACATTTTATTTTTTTTTGCCCGTCATTTTTTTTTTCTTGCTTATCCTGGCGTTCCCCCCGTGCTGTGTGTGTTTTTATTTATTTTATGTTTTTTTCTTGTTTTTCATGTTTTTTGATTTCCGCTGTTCGGCAGTTAAATTAATATTTTTGCAAAGTCGTTTTTTTTTTTTGACCTTCAAATTCTGAGGTCATTCCTGGCTACCTCGTACGTGTCTGATAGTGATTTGAGTGCTTTAATCTCCTTTAGCCTCGTTTTTATTTTTTTTAGCCGCTATTTTTTTTCTCGCTTAGCCGATTTTCGTTTGCCCAAAACTCGACAAATTCGGCTTACATTTGCGTGCAACCTCAATCCCAGGCTTCCTGGCATTCCCCTGTGCTGTGTGTGAGTATTTTTTTACTTTATTTTATTGTTTTCTTGTTTTTCTTGTTTTCCTTTTTCTGCGGTTCGGCCGTTAAAATCGTATTTTTGTGAGGTTGTTTTTTTCCCCCAGAGATTCCGGGGTTCGGAATTCTTTTCCCCAGGTTCCTCAACTCACTTTGCGAGGCTTGCAGGACGATGAGCGTGGTGGAGGATCCATACAGTGACCAGCCACTTGCTTTGGAGCCCCATACGACATGTGCTGTATTTCATTGGCTACATGTTGCAGACTTCAAAATAGACTGTGGTAATAATAATATGACTCATCCCTGTAGTTGTAACTGTGCAGACAGGCCCTTCTGTCGATGAACTTTCATCAATATGGGTGCAGTGATTGTTTACTTCCGAGCTACATGCGCAAAAGGGTTTGCTGTACTGTCATTTTAGGCACACGTCTGGTAGCACCCTGGTTCGTTTGTATGGCAAGTTTCTCAACTGTAGCCTGTCGGTTGACCCTCACACACCTTTGCAGCCGATGTTCTGCTCTGACATCAATGGCATGTAGTGCTCCACAGTTTCAATGCTGTTATTTGCAATGGTGCCGTTTGTCCAGTCACTGTACCCTTTAACTACAGCAGCATGCAAACAGTTCACAAACGGTTCACAAATTGCGAGTTTCAGAAATACTGCCATCCTTAACCTGAAAGCCAATTATCATCCCCTTTTCAAAGTCGGATAAACCACACATTTTACCCATGACAGAGATGGTTGATATGTTTGCAGAAAGTCTACATGCCACTTTATCTTATATACCCACCAAACCAACTCATGAAACGTACTACGTTTAAGTAGGCAGTGGTCTTAATAATGTGACTCAACCCTGTGTGTGTATATATATTTATGAAGGATAAATTGTACTCTGCTGTAATACTTGGATTGAAATAATTCGACATAGAAAGGATACAGCAGTTAGCTGAAGCCACCATAATACATAGTTGAAATAATGGTCAATATGTATATATAAGAGAAAAAGAGAACAACTAGTAATGGGGCTAAAATTATAAATATATAACAAAGGGGCACCTAAGTATATATCTTGAGAAGGTATGCTCAATCAACCAATTAGTCTTACTAATATTAGACTCCAAAAATATGGTTTCAACTATGGATCAGCTCATAGATATGACCAAATGGGTTAGTCTGTGAAGACACTCCAATTTAGGTCAAGGACATATACATACATCATAGATGATATATGCAAAATTGTATAATTGTATAATTGTATAAAGCTTGGGTAGCCTAAAATGTAACTTTTAATAATAAATAATAAAATATAATGTGTATATGTATATATATACATGGATAGGATTCTCAGCTTGTGTAAAATCCAGCCTTGGCTTTGCATTAAAGCTGTGTAATACAGCAGGCATAAGCTTAAAGGAAGCCATGTTTGATAATGGCTTCCTTTAAGAGCGAGGCATTTGTGGGCACATTTACATGCCCCAGCTCAGCTTCCTAGAATGCAATGTAATAACTGTTTTTCTCAGAATTCTGAGCTGGAAGCAGGTTTTTTTAACTTGCTTTAGACATATATACCGTATTGGTCCGAATATAAGCCGCACCCGCATATAAGCCGCACCCGTAAAGTTCAAGGGAAAAAATAGATAAAAGATAGTACTCAAATATAAGCCGAGCCCATAAAATTAGAGAGAAAAAGACTCTTAAAGTAATCAGCCATTGCAAGAAACAGGCTTTCTAATTAGCACTGTAGCTTTTTTTTGCAGGTTACAGGCCTTACAGGATGTTAGAATCACTAAAACCATAAATCGCTATTCAAAACCGCAGTCTCAAATACGAAAATCGGCACCCTTAACTCGCAATCGCGTAAACCTGCAGTCATTTTGCGTTCGTGAATAGAAGCCACACATGTAACAAGCAAAGTTCACAAATCGGCAATGATTTTTTTTACGTTCGCGAATATAAGCCGCACCCATAACTCGCAAGCTCAAAAATCGGAAAAAAAGGTGCGGCTTATATTTGGACCAATGCGGTATATATTCATATACATATATATATATATATATATATATATATATATATATATATATATATATATATATATATATATATATATATATTGTCTATACTGCAGTTTCTTTGTGTAAATATATATATTGTTTTGTATTCAAATGATATTAATCAAATGATAATTGCATATTTGTTTTTTTTCCTCATTTTCAGATGAATACTTATGATGAATAATCCAGCCTGTATAGACATATACTGTACTAGCAGACATACTTTCTGTGGGCACAGTGTAAGAGCAGGAACAGAATGGTACAGGCTTTTTCTAAAATAATTTGATGCTACAAATATTGGGATGTGCTAAAGATGCTTGAAAACAATATTTATGGACCAAAACATCTTTGATATTACACTTTTTTAAAATCTTTAACAACCACAATATCATCTGGAACAGAACAAACCAGAAATAGCCACCTTATAAAAGAAATTGATGCTAAGATGAATGGAATATGTTAAATGCACTTGACAACAATATTTAAATATCAAAACCCCTCTGACATTATACTTTATTAACCATTGAAATGTCCAGAATACAATTTTTTTGTAAAATGTGTCGGAAAGGCAACTTATCCCAGAGCCATAAATCTAAGTTTGTTAGACCTACATGATGTGATTTGCGTATTAAGCCTCAAAACTTCTAGGCAAGTTATAGGCCAGAATGGAATTGTTCAGAAAATGATCTGGAACAGAGACAACTCAAACTTCTAGGGTTACTAATGTTAAGTACCCTTTCCAGGCCAGAATATGTTTTTACGGAGAACAATGAATGCTTAAAAAGGAGATTAATATATCCCTATAAATGACTGGAAGCTCACAGTGAAGTTGGTGATATATCACACAACAGTGTATTTGTTAGGAGAACATGAACTGGTAGGACTCTGGGGTAGGCCAAGAAAGGCCCTACTTGTAGTGACTTACAAATTGAGTAGGCCATGAGGGAGAGCTAGGAAAGCTAGATCTGCTCCTGTGGGTCAGAACTCCATCCCCAAGTCACTGACAGTCACTTTTGGCTGAGATCACACCAACGTGACAGTTGTTGTTCTATTCTACCGCCAGTCTTTGGCCTGCTTGTTTCTCTGCTGCAGCGGCTGTATCCTACACTGCTGATATTACTGATCCTGTCCGTCAGGATCAATTAATCTGCTTAAATTCCAGCATTCACCTTGCTGGTTCCTGTCTTCAGTTATTATTATTATTATTATTATTATTATTATTTTTATTATAGTTTATTTGTAACGCGCCAACATATTCTGTAGCGCTATACATACATAAATTTCCAGGCAAAGACAAATTCAATATTAACACATTGAAATGGATGAGCTGTGATGGAATAGGATCCAGAGTATAGGTAGTAAGGCGAGAGGATGAGAGTAGGCTGGAGACTTTGTCCTCTGTTGCTGGGTCAAAGCAGTTCATATTGGCTATTGGTTCATATTGGCTGTGGGATTGGGGAAGGAAGTGTTGTTGGTTAGTTGAGAATATGGAGTGTCTGAGCCACGATAAGAGGAGAGTTTGTTCCGGATGTTTTCAATTTTAGGCATAAAATTGTTGGCAAAGTCTTCAGCTGTGAGACAGGAAGGGACGGGAGGAGGTGGTGGCCAGAGGAGAGTATTGAAAGTGATGAGGACAGAGTGGATATTAGTGATGTGAAGTGCTGTTTGGCAAGGCTGAGGGCAGAGAATTAGGAGCATAACATATACTTGTATTGGAGGAAATCTGCAGAAGTACGTGATTTCCTCCATAGTCGTTCAGCAGTGCACCTCTGAATGTATTATGTTTGTGTAGTGTGCCATGGTTGTGGGTGAGATCGAGGGTGCCTGTGTGTGGTTTTGGGGGCGGTGTTGTCAAGAGTGGAAGAAAAAGTAGAGTTGTAGTGTGAGATGGCAGTGTCAGGGCAGTTGGGTTGGTGATGGGGCTGAGAAGGGGTTGTAGCACAGTGGAGAGCTATTTTGCGTACAGTGCTAGCAGGTTTCTGTGGGTAATGGTGGCCGGGGTTGAAGTAGGGTAGTGAGTGGAAGGTGTGGTGAGGTTGAAGGTTAGGAGGTGACGATCCATTAGAGGGAGTAGGTGGATGACTATGTTGGAGGTGTTGCTGAGATTGGTGAAAATAAGGTCAAGAGAATGTTCAGCATGGTAAGTTGAGGAATCTGTTAGTTGAGAGAGAAAGCGTAAGTAAAGGTGAGTGTAAGTAGTTTGGCGACTGCTGGGGAGGTGGAAGTATTGATGGCAATGTTGAAATCGCCAAGTACAAGTGAAGATATGTTGTGAGGAAAGGTTTATCAGAATGGCTGTGGTGGGTGAGTAGCTAAGATTTTTTGTCACAATTTTTATTAATTCATTTTTAGCAGGTGATGCTGACTGAGCAGGTGCTGGTCATGTGGGTTTCTCTAAATTAAGTTAGTGCAGGGGCTGGTGGGTGAGCGGCAGAGGGAGCAGGTAAGATTCCAGATGGAGGGGTCTTAAAGGTTGTTATCAGTGTTTGTTTGAGAGCCCAGAGAAAGCAGATAAGATTCAAGATGGAGGGGTCTTAAAACTGAAATGAGAGACAGAGGTGAGGGACTAACCCAGTACATATATATATATATATATATATATATATAAGAAGTATATGTTCCCAGTCTACTCCTGTTCCCAGTTTCTTCTTCTGTATAGACATTCGCTGCATTGCCAGTTTGTTCCTGGGGACTCTGTTATTGCTGCAATAGCCTGCAGCTCCATTGCCAGTCTGCTTCTAAGCCTGCCTGTTCCTTAGCTGACTGCTACAGTACTTGCCTGTGCTTTTGCTTTTTCTTTACATTTTGGACTGATTCAGGATTTGAATTAAAGCTTTTTGATTTAAAGCTACACACCAAACTATGCTTATCCTATTTATCATTCTTAAATCAATCTCACCCCTGAAGGGTTCAATATTCCCAGTTCCCGACAGTATTACATAATTTATAAAAAATAAAAACTTTCAAGTAATTAATGGAGTTATCTGCTGCTGATGTCCAAAAATCTATATCAGGATTAATTTCCTATTAACCATACCAATTGTATGCATTACCAGCATGCATTAAAGGCTGGATCCAATGGAGACAATGGGCCTCATTTCATTCCAAGCTCGTAATTACCTTCAAACTGTCAGCAGGTTAGAAATTTGCAACAGTTACATAACTTTTTAATTGAATAATCCCGCAACTACATGGCCAAAAGTCAAAATCGTAACCCATGAACCCGTAAGTAGCACTTCAGGGCATTGTAATGATCAATTAGGCAAGCCCATAAGTACCGATTTAGAAACCGCCAATAGTAAATAAGACCATCATCATGACATCAGTAAAACATGGCGTTCAAACGACAATCAATTAGCGTTTAGAAGTCCGATATGCAATCGAACTCACATTTGCGAGTTTGAGACCATTGTACAATTAATTACAATGCTTTATGTACTCGTAGGATTTTGGGCTACATTTGCCATTTATGGGTTTGAAAGCAATAGCGGGATTGAGGAATTGTAGCAATTAAATAGCAATTTGCGATTTTAGTGATTGTAACATTTGCAGGCTTGAAGGATCAAAGGCTTAGATGAGTTGGAGTTACGATTTTGACAACCGCAGTTGCTTTTCAGCCTGTAACCCACAAATCAATTCTGTGGTAACTTTTCAGTAACTTTTCGGGCTGCGTTACTGGCTTCAGTAATTGTGATTTTGACAAATTAATAGGGCCCATAGTGTCACAGTATAATTTTTTTTATTGATCAAAATAAGTAAGGCATAGTATGAATTTTTCTGGTATTGTAATGATCAAGTTTAGTTAAAACAAAGTATGACTGTATCCGTAGCTTAGTTTAAATGGAGTTTTAGAGTTTTTATGATGCTTATAAGGGTAAATATTTATACAGAAATAATAATCTTTTGAATTATGTATCCTTATTTTCTTGCAGGGTCTTAATCTACATAAATATTGAATCTATAATATTTAACACAATGTTGTTTAATGTGTTATATCAAAAGCATTTTTATTGTTAGCTACCAGATACAAAGGTATATATCTATCTCCATTTAGAATTTCCTTTCTTTGACTGAAACTCTTGTTTTAAATGTGGCTTTGTTTTAGCTATTATTATAGGGCATACTAGAGAGCTTGCATATGTATTCTATTTTTTGTTTTGTTTGCTAATTATATGAATACAATTTAGTCACTCGTATCTGATGAATTTGGTATCTCTTGCTCTCTGGGATGTTGCTATTCTGGGTCATTTTCCAAATCAATTAAGCAAGCCCGTAATTACCCATTTCGAAAACAGCCAATAGAAAATTAGACCGCCATCATTACGGCAGTAAAACATGGAGGTTACATGTCAATCAATTAGGTTCGGGGTCTGATATGCGAAGGGAGTCGCAAACCCTTAAAATTCAAAATTATAAAAATGCATGCCAATACTGTTCTATTCCATATGGGTGGCCTGATATGTATTAACTCATTGATTCCTGAGATTGATATAACCACGAAATGAAATCTAAAAATACATATTTCTTTATTGCTGATTCGCAAACTTTGCACAATTAAGTTGTCCAATTAATTATAATGTCTTTCATCAGTTTCCCTGTTATTTAGAGTGCATTATTGATTTTTTTTTTGCATTTACAGTGCTGCGAACAGGGGTTAAATCCCCTTGTAGGCCCTTTCTAGCACTCATAGGAATTTCTTCTATATTTGCCGTTTACGGGTGTGAAACCACTTACAGCCTTGAGGAATTGCAGCAATTGAATAGTAATTTGCGATTTTAGAGCTCAGAACGCTTGCGGCCGGGAAAAATCAAAGGGTTCAGGAGTTCCGGGTTTAACCATCGCAAAGTTTTCAAGCCCGTAACCCGTAAACTGTTTGGAGCCCGTAAAAAGGCACCAATTGAATAGAAAATTAACTTACGGCCTCACTTACGGCTCCGGTAACTTACGATTGCTCAATTGGATCGGGCTCTATGGGCCTCTTTCAATTTGGGAGCGTTACTTGCAAGTAAATACTGGATTTGCTACTTATGACCCGGAGGGTCCCCACATTTACCCTTGCAACTGCACCTTCTGATTGGCTGCAATCTTATTGACAGTTACATCTGCCAATCGGAAGGCGCAGATGCTTGAAGCCAATGAGTATGGGATACGTGGGGTGAGTATGGGATACGTGGGGTATGTGATTAGTGGGGTGCTAGGGATTTTATTAGGGTGTGAGGTAGGTAGTGTAAGGCATTAATAGGTTAGGGTAGGAGTTAGGTAGGTAGTGTAGGGGTTAATAGGGTAGTCGGGGTTAATAGGATAGGGTAGAGTGGAGTTAATAGGATAGGGGTTTACTGGGTACAGTTGGGGTTAACTAGATCCAGTTAGGGTTAAATCAGTCCAGTTAGTGTTAATGAGGACCCCTATTCGAATGAGGGGGTTAATAATGGTCACATGAGGGTCTATATTGACCTCCATGAGTGATGGGGTTCATTTTAGGTGCACGTGGGTACTTATAGTACCCCTGCAGCAGGGGTTAATTTATTATTTGTTTTTTCTCTCTTTAATAATTTCAAAAGGCACTCATTGCCATGCACACGATGAGCACGAGGCACGCAACATTTTGAAAAAAAATTGACTTTAACGGCCGCCATGTTTTTCAATCCCGTAACTCGGAAGCTGCCGGCAGACCAGCAAAAGACGCTAAATAATTAAATAAGTAATTAACTTACAACATCACACACGGCACAGTGAGTAGAATTTAGTATTTAAATAAGGTCTGAAATCGGCTAAGCCAGAAAAAAAAGGCGTATTACGTAAAGACGTAATTTCCTCGCGAGGCCCTGAACACATAGAAACTTCATCACGACGGACGTAAGACAAAGAAAACAGACGCCATTTTGTAGTGAGCAATCCCGTAACTCGCAAAGATGAAGATTTATACACAAAAATGGAGGATAACTCGGAAATCGCTCATGCGCAGTGCATTTGTAGGGGGGAAAAAACGGTTTGTCCTTGAGCTTGCACTCTATAAATACTGGACAGAATTTTCTCACTTTCTCCTCAGATGATGAACAGTGTGACTGGACATTTATATGCTGGCATTATTTCTGAAGCAACATTATTAGCACTTTAGAAGTTTCAATTCATCGAATTACAGCGAATAGGTAATAATAATAAAATAAATAAAAAAATGTCTTCAATAAATGTGCTAACAACATTATTCCTGTAGGAAAAGATTTAGAAGACAGATAAATGTTTCTGTTGTAAAAACAAAAACAAAAAATAATAGAAATGTATAACGGAGAGAGTTAAAGCCGAAAAAAATTATTAACAGATATTTGTAACAAAACTAGTAAGGTCTTAATCAAAAACTTAGTAATACATATTTACAGTTGATTTTAACATTTTACACAGACACTGCCTGAAGAGTGTCACAGAAAGATTTGCAACAGAAAGACAAAGTTTCAGCTATGCAGGAATTTACAGACAAATCATTCAAGAGAACAGATACAGTATAACAATTTAAAAAAAAAATAGTAGTAAGTAGTAGTAAGTAAGTAGTAAGTAGCAAGTTTATTAACAAACACATATATGAATTATTTAAATTACATGAATTATTAGGGTGCATTGTGCTTTACTAAAAATAGATTAATAGACAAAAAAACAGTACAGGAATGATGCTGCAGGTATTAATAAGTTAAGAAGTGAGGATGGGTGAATTAACTATTAATTGAAATATAGAAAAATATATATAAAAAGGACATTAATGTAGTGTACTGCTGTTCAGACAGAAAAAATGCAAGCAATTACATTGAAACACAAGTTTAACATTATCACACTTATATTTTTCTAACAGATTGGAAAAAAAAATTGGACACCATTCAAATACCATCATACATTGAAAAACATTTGACTGCTTTCATCAAGGACAACTAAAGGTAAGCTACAGAATATCTCCAAATTTAAAATCACAAAAAAGGATGTTTCAACTTTACAATTTACATTTACAGATTACAATGGCGCATAACACAGAAACCAACGAGGAACGCAAAAGAGAATGTATACAAAGATGGAAAGATCGACAGACGCCAGAGGAACAGAAAAGAGAAGAAGCACAGGAGAGAATTGGAAAGAAAAGAAAAATGGCTGAGAAAGTAACATCCAAGTGACAGAAAGCTTCAAGAAAAAAAACTGCTAAAAATACATGTGAACAATCTGGTAATGATAGTAAAGTTGATTTACAGAGTAATATTGATATATGTTCTCAGGATAGTCTATTATTTAAATTGTTAACAGTAGAGCTTCACAATTGTGTTAGGATGGATGTTGTCTGTCAGTTTTGTGGGGCTTATCCTTTAAAACAGGAAAGACCCAGAAAAGTGGAGTTCATTCGTTGCTGTCAAAAATGAAAGGTAAGACTTCCAGAAAGAATTCCCCACATATTTACAAAGTATTATGAGTGACCCTAATTTTTCTAATTACACTAATTTAAAAAACAAAACATACGCTTTTATAATAGTGCCATTTCCTTTGCATCTATGGGTGCAACATTATGCTAATGTTGCGGGACATGGCCCCTACTGCTTTAAAATCCAAGGACAAATTTACCACCGTACTTCCTATTTACATACAGAAGAAGGGGAGCAAAGAAAATTTGCTCAACTATATGTTCTAGATACAATGGGAGCTGTTGAACAATGTATGAAGCATCCGGAAAATAAAAAATGCTTACGCTTTGTTTTTCAAGAGCCTGATAAAATTATGGCCAAAAACCCATATAGTCAAGCATACAAAAAATTGTCAGAAGTAGAACAAGAACAATGGATTCATTCAGAACAAAATCAGTTGCCAATCCCTAGAGACAATATGGTTCTTAGACGAGATCCCCATTGTGATAAATGCAGTTATAACTTACCCTCATCAATTGAGGTTGCAATGGTGTTTCAAAAGGACAAGGGGGAACCACCATTTCAGAGGGATATTAGAATATATCCCAGAAATAAAGAGCAACCTTTCATTAAGTATCTAATTTGGATCCAATGACATATCCAATTTTTTATCCCAATGGTGAAGCAGGATGGCAACCCAAATTAATACTTGACACTTTTCCATGCTTGCATTTAAAGTTGCACAAACTGCAATTAGAGATGGATTTAAACCAATTTTATGGGGTGGAAAAATGACACAACAATGAATCATTGATTCATATCTGCAGGTAGACGCAAATAATCTAAATTTCATAAAATATCAACAACAAAAAACTACGTGTGGAACAGTATTCTGGCCTTAAGGATTATGTAGCTGAAGTGGTTACAAACAGAGATCTTCCAGCTGGCCAAGCCTTCATTTTGCCATCTTCTTTCCAAGGATCTCCTCGTAATATGAGAGAAAGATACAATGATGCTATGGCTATTGTAACTAAATTTGGAAAACTAGATTTATTTATTACCATTACATGTAATCCACAATGGGCAGAGATTGTTGATAATTTGGAAAATGGACAAACTGCTTCTGATAGACCAGATTTAGTGGTTATAGTTTTCAAAATAAAACTAACAGCACTAATACATGACATAACCATCACAAATTTATTTGGAAAGTGTGTTGCTTATGTTTATACGATAGAATTTTAAAAAAGAGGGCTTCCACATGCACATCTTCTTTTCATCCTTCAAGAAAAAGATAATTTAAATACTGCAGATAGAGTGGATTCAGTGATTATTGCTGAACTACCAGATCCACAAAAGCATGCAAGACTATATGACATTGTAACACATCACATGATTCATGGACCATGTGGAAATATAAATCCACAGTCACCATGTATGGAAAATAAAAAATGCACAAAAGAGTTCCCAAAAGAATTTAGAGACATAAAACGTTTACAAATTGTGATGGCTATCCGATGTATCGTAGAAGAGAAGGTCAAAAGGCAATAATTTGTGGGGAAAATGCAGATAACACATATAGTATGTTGTCCCATATAATCCACATTTGCTGATGAAGTACAATGCACAAATACATGTGGAAGCTTGCACTTCTATAAAATCAATTAAATATTTACAAAAGATATGATGCAGCAATTGTTGTGGTGAAAAGTGGACAGAATGAAGAAGACAATGAGATAGTACATGATGAACTTGCATCTCATGTAGATGCTCGCTATGTCCGTGTGCCAGAAGCAATGTGGCGTCTAATGAAATTTGAAATTCATGATCGATCACATGTAGTATATAAATTAGCAGTACATTTGCCACAAAGACACTTGTTGTTTGTTAATGCTGGCAATTAAGAAAATGCTCTGGAACAAAGTGAACATCGAGAAACAACACTTACTGCTTGGTTTACATTAAATTGTAACGACATTGAGGCAAGGGAATTTTATACATTGAGATTCCATATCAATATGTTTTCGTTAATGGGCTATTGTGGAAACGAAAAAGGAGTGGAAATAAAGTTATTCCAAGAATTTTTACTGTAAGCCCAAGAGACATTGAATGTTTCTGGTTATGTTTACTCCTTTGAAATGTTCCTGGTGCACAGACTTTTGAACACTTGAGAACTGTAATTACATTTTACAATTTTCAATTAGCTGCACAACATAGAAACCTCCTTGCTGATGATGCAGGATGGGAGAGATGTCTAGAAGAAGCAGCACTATGTAAAATGCCACGCCAGGTGAGAGAACAGTTTGCATTCATTTGCCTATTTTGTAATGTACAGAATGCATTAGCTTTGTGGGACACTTGTAAATTAAATATGTGTAAAGACTATTTGATACGTTACAAGCAGTCCATTGCAGAATTAAGAGCATTAATTGAAATTCAAGAGGTCTTTCTTTGTCATAGATTAAGTTGTGCAACTTTTAATCTGCTTGATCCAGGAATGATAGATGAAACAAAACTTTGAAGAGTATGTCAATGATCTGGAAAAACAAAAAGCAGAAGAAAAAAAGCTACTTTAAATACATTTCAATTTGAAGCATTTCAAGCTATACAACAAGCACTAGATGATGAAATGCTCAAGGAGCGCTATTTCTATCTAGATGGACCTGGAGGATCGGGGAAAACGTATCTATATAATTTATTGATGAGTTTAATTAGAGGTCAAGGTGAAATGGTACTTCCCTTTGCAACAATTGGAATTGCTGCACTTTTGTTAGAAGTTGGTAGAACTGTGCATAGTGGTTTTAAACTGCCAGTTCCCACCTTGGAAACATCAGTGTCAGATATTAGAATTACATCATTACAAGCTAAAAATCTAAACAAATCAAAAATTATTATAATAGATGAGGCAACAATGATGTCATGCCATGCTCTCCAATGTATTGATTGTTTGTTGCGTGAATCATGGATAATGATTTGCCATTTGAGGGAAAGGTGATGTTGTTAGGTTGTGATTTCAGACAAACATTACCCGTTGTTGTCCATGGAAATAGAACTGACATTGGAGTAACATGTATAAAGGCAAGTCCACTGTGGACATTTTTTAGACATCTTAAATTATATAAAAATATGAGATCAGAAGGACAAAATGAATTCAATGATTGGCTAATTCAAATTGGTGAAGGCAAAACGGAGGTAAATTACCGCATGATACTGTGGAAATTCCAGCGGACATGATTTGCAAAGATTCAATAATATCAGCTATATTCCAAGATAGAATAATTAACAATGAATATTCAGACCTTGCAAGCAAAGTTATATTAACGTCGAAAAATAAAGATGCATTGATTCTGAATAATTAAATATTAGTATTAATAGATGGAACAAAAAAAAAACGTATTACAGTGCAGATTCACTTCTTGCTGATGACAAACAAAATTAATCAAACTTTACAACTGAATGTATAAATTTATTAACTCCGTCTGGAATGCCACCACATATTTTGCAGCTGAAAAAAAGCAGCAATTGTCATGTTACTGCAAAATATGAACCCAAAAAAAGAACTTTGTAAAAGACTGGGTCTTTTGATTACACTATCACTGAGACAGATCTTGGGAAATTATTTTGCTATTCCCTACATCATAATAGGAGATGAGTAAGGGCCATGATTAATGGCTAGAATAGTCTGAGGTGAATGAATAGGATAGTGATTGTCGTGAGGAAGTGGCATGATCGGAGCCCAATGATGTCTTAGCGACTTGGAGCTTAATGCTCTGGGATCTGCAACTTGATTTGTGATCGAATAGGTATGACTGGAGTAGAAAATGCACAGCATTGCTGGGATACAGCAAATTGTGTGAGCTTTGAAGCAGAAAAAATGCAGGACTGCTGGGATAAAGCAATGAGTCAGCACTAGAGTAGAAAATACACATCAAGGCTGTAGAAGAAAAAAAAGTGATAAGGGAAGGTGATGTTGGGCAACGGGATGCTCCAGAGTGAGGCTGGAGGTTCATGAGTTTGCTAGAGAAGGCCAAAAAACAGCAGGAAGAGCAGAAGAAACAGGCAGGGAAGCATGAAAGGGGAAGAGGGGCAGAAGTGAAGCGAAATGGAGGTAGAAGGGGGAGCCAGGAGGAGCAGAGAAAATGAGAGGGAGAGACAGGGGGCGCGGAAGGAGGAGGAATCCAGGGGGAGGCAAACAGACAGGATAGGGTCAAGGGAGAAACAGGGGAGAAGGACGGGGGAGACAGGAGCAGGGACAGAAGGCAAGGAGGGGGAGCTGCATAGAAAGAGTTCAAGGGGAGTCATACCAGCAGCTGAGCCACAGCAACGGAGGAACAACTGGCATGGGCATGAGACTGGCATCTGCACATATAACCAGCGTCTGCACCTGCAAATGGCATGCACATGGAAAACAGCGTGCAGGTAAGTAATGAGTGAGGAGGGGTTTATAAAGAGGATGTGGGATATGGCTCCTCCCAAAATTCCAGTTATCAGCTGGTAATAAATAAATAAATATATATATATATATACGTATATATACTGAATTTTAGTATCTCAGTGTGTAGCTTCAAGTGCTTCTCCCCACCCCCTAGCAGGTGTCCAGGAGGTGACAGCATCGGCCAAGAAGTTGTCCTAGAATTTCTACAATGTTAGCCTGTGTTTATCTGCAGTGGCCACTGATGTAGAGGTGGCAAATACAGCCTGTTAGGCAGATCAGCTAAAAGGGAGTAGAGAGAAGCTTGTCTAATGAAGTCTAAAACTCAAATTTATTTCAAAGGCTACACTGATTTTATTGTTTATTATTAGTTTATTATTGCAAATCAGTTATTAAACAATTAAAGCCTTATGGTAAGAACACTGCACCTGTTCTTTCAGATATAAAAGTTTCTTAGTCTGATTAGATAACATATGCCTCTTATTTTGTACTTTCTTTAAACAACTTATTATGTCCTTCATATATAAAGCAGTGAAATTTCTTATCACATTAAGATATAATGCACGAAAAAAATGGTTACATTCAAACTAAAGGCAAATGTATTTTTTTTAAATCACAATATATTTTTTGTTTCGTTAAAATAAAAATATATTGAAACTACAAACAAGATGTATCATTAATCGGAGGCCTTATCTTCATTATTTAACAAACCCAGGTTATCAGTCTGTCTACATTAAAAAATGAATAATTAAATTGTCTTTAAAATACAAAGAAAGCCATTGTTCAGTAGGAGCCACTTATTTTCCTGTTAACTTTATGACTGCTGTTATCTATTGTGACTTCAAGAATTGTATAATTTATTTATTCTTGTGAACATTACTACAATTTATTGATATTTTTTACAATGTGTTAATAAATCCTACGTGTAAATTACCCTTGGTTTATACACCAGGCGATAAAATAACAAAGCTTCTTTCTTCCCTCTATGAGGAGTTTGTTTGACTGTCTGACTAAACATAATTAACCTCAGACTGTACTGTAGATTTGGTGCAGGTACAAAGGTAAAGAAAGGAAATAGTGAGTGTGTGAAAATACCATTATATGGATCAATAGTAAATATTTGTTTAAAATTTCAATAGTTTTTCATCTGGTGCAAATCGTTGTTCCTAAGTATTGGCAAAACGTGTAAAGATGTCCCCTGGGATCTTTATTCCTCTTTTCCATAAACCGTGACATGGAAGTAGATTGTGTTGTAAGGTATCTAGGGGTGTAAACAATGTTATTGTATGGATGTAGGCTGTGGGTTTGGGCTATTCAGCACAAGCCTTAATATAATTAAATATGTCAGTTGGCTGGGTAGTCTTGGAAACCTTAGGACCTAATGGATACTGTGTAAGTGTTTGACACCACCTTGGATGTATGGTATGTGGCTTTGAGCTGTTGTCTGTATATGGGAAGAATTCCCTCTGATAAATAGTTAAGATCTTCTGCCACCCACATCACAGTGTACCACAGCTGAATACAGAGGGTGATCTGGAATAACTCAGGACTCCTAACCCGAGTGACATGAGTGCAAGACACCTGGAAGGAGGCTAATCAGAGAAGGTAACAGCAACTACGCACCTTCCAGAGAGACAGCAAGCTCCTCATTGGTATCACTATCCTTTTAAGCAGTTGTAGGTAATAATAAATATGCTTGTTAGTCTCACATGAAAGCACATGCAGTATTGGGGAAAAAATACAAACATCCTTACATTTTTAGCGTATGGCGTGTATATATATCCTGTAAATATATATATAGAATTAGCACTCTTTCCAGTTAGTTTGATACTTGGCTGGGCTATAGGCTGTGAAACAGTAATTTTCAATTGTAAAGCATTAGTTATGAAATAGTTAAGTCTACATGACCCATGACTTAGCAATCTCATTTACAGACAGTACACATGTTTTTATACATAATAAATATGTATTTTAAGTCACTAATAAGTGTTATTTACTGCGCACAAATGTATCATATAAAGTAGATGTACGCACAGATTTTACCAAAGTATGTGTTATATTCTTATTGGAAATCATATATAAATAAACTAATCATTTGTTGCTAGATAGATTATTTCATTGTTTTATGTAAACAAGTATAAAAAGCTGTGTCTGGATATATTTTCTGCCAGTTCAGTTCAGTAAGTGAGCCAGTAGCAGCCATTTTTGGGTGTTTTGCTACTAATCCCCATTTTTTTCTAAAAATCTATAATAATGAGAAAATTACCAGAGGACTCTGTTGTTTTTTTTTATGGTGTCATGCCTAGTTTTCGGAGTAAGAAGTGGTATGTGAGCATGATTTTCCACAACAGCTGTGGCAGTGCTACTTAAGTGGGGAACAAAATCCACTTTTGTGAGGACTTTAAGATATTTTGCCTCCTGTATATCATGTCTCTCATCAATGAATGGACAAGGTAGAGCACAAATTCTCAAGGTTAAGTTCTGAGAATTTTGAGTTACACTCCAGTAGCTAAGGGTTCATTCCTCATATGATAACATTTTTATGATTATACACGCACTTTAGCTACAACTTTTTGTGGATGGAAAACTAGTGCTGCAATGGGGAAATAATTATATTAATTCTTGTGAAAGTGAAGATTTAAAGTAATGTCACACCAATTAAGCTCTTTCTTGTCCTCTATCCAGAAAGGTTCTGGCTGTTCTGAGGAGTAGATTAACTTTCCCTAGTACTTGGGCCCTTAATTGATTGTTTCCATGGATCACCATTCTCAAATTAGCAGCCATCTTTCTCTATTCCCACTCCAGTAGCGCTATTAAATTCCTTCAGCGTGTAAAACCATAGCCTGTAACGTAGCCCGTAAAACTTGCGGCTATTAAATTGGCCACATAAAACAATCCACCATCGACTTGTGGGTTAAGGGCGAAAAACCTACGGGATGTCAAAAATTGCACTCCACTGCCGCAAATCCTTTGTTCTGTCAACTGTGTAACTGTGTAACTGTTATGTTCCAATCACGCTATTAAATTATAATGAATTCACTGACGTTCAAGCCCGTAAACTGCAAATGGAGCCAAAAAGCCAACAGGTACTAGAGAGGGGGTTAAAGTCCTATCTGTAGCACTGTAAATGCCAATATACACACACACTACTGTACTGTTAATTGAAGAGAAAGTGATGTTAGGTATTAAAATGAATAGCACAACATTCTCAAGCTCGCAAATCTGCAATATAAAATACTTTTATTTCTGTTTAATTTCTGTGTTATACTGATCCTGACAATCAATGTGTTAATACATATAATGGAACTCGCATGGACTTGAATATCACATTTACTGATTTATTAATATTGCATTATTTCTGGAATGTGGGTCCGATCGAAACTCATAATTGAAACCCGTTTTGAAATCTAACCTCCATTTTTCAGTGACGTAATGATGACGATCTCTGTTGCCATTGGCTCCGTCTAAACCTGTAACTATGGGTTTGACTAATTGATAATGTTCACTGCCACACATCCAACATGCGACAAATGGTTTATGGGTTTGTGTCTCTGGCCCGTAACTCACGGCCTGTTTTAATTTAATAACTCTGTAATGCAGCCAAATTATAAGCCTGCAGCCTTTGAGTGGTTGCCGATGCCACTACAGGCTTTGAATTTCATGGGGCTGCAAGTAACCTAAAGTCCAAGATCCTTACACCTGCATCTCTTAACAGTTTCCACCAATTAACACAAATACTGCCTGGTTTATGAGAATAGGGATTTGGGAAGGGTGCATATGATGGTTATTCCAGTGACAGAATAAGGATCTTGGAAAATTAGACCGTCATACAATACTTTGTTATATGTGGTTGTCAGTGTACGTAAAGTGACATGGGGCACAAATCTTTTTTTAATGCACTTAAAAGCGAATGCTTTAAACATTACCAGAGTTGATTTTTGCACTTCACTGATACTAATAGATAGTGCAAAGATCATATATCTGCAGATTTAATGTAATGCTTGTGTATGACAAGTGCTAGATCTAGGATAGAGAAAGAATTGCTAGCATTCAGACCAGTCATGACAGTCAATAAGATTGTCATGGACAAAATTATCCCATGTTAATGTATTCTAATTTACAAATAACTTTTTTAAGAGGTGACCTTGGACAAGAGCACCTCATAGTAAAAAACTTTGGCCCATTCAGCACATTACAGATTGGAAAATGAGGACATTGGAGACTCTTCGTAACTAGTTTATTTTTATTATAATTGTATATAATGTGTCTTGTTAGTGTTATATTGATTTCTTTTAGTTTTTGTAATTTTTTTTTATTTTTAGAAGCTTTAGGACAGGTAGACAATTTCAGAGTTTACTATTTTATATTTCACTTAACATTATATTAACACATAACAGTACATTAACAAATATTAATAAAAAATGGGGAGAGATTCCTGTACAAACGGAGATAAGTAACTAGTAGTAGGTTGAGGAGGTGGCAGTGTGTCATACTGAATAAGGCAGGTCATTTGATATCCGTAAGCAGTAGGTTGTGAGCACTGTAGGTCCTCGATAAGGTGGGTTTTTAAAGAACTCTGAAAGTTATATAGTATGTTCCAAAGGGTAGGATCAGCTGGTGGGAGGTGCATATTGGTTTATTTTAGTTTTTGCTTTCTAAAATTATTTTGCTCATTGTCATATTTAGTTATTGAAAATACCATATAGAAGCATTGACAACACACACAATATATAATAATATAAACAATAATATAAACATACAGTGTATTTTTGTTTAGTTGCCTACCCTATTAAATGTATTTTTGTCCCAGTATGTTACAATAGTGGTATAGCTTCACAAAGCCTTTGAAAATAGCAATTCAATAAAGCACTTAGCGTATTCCCTATAGCTATGTTCTCCAACTTGTTTCATGTGGTTTTATTGTCTAGGGAAATTTTGGGAGAGATCTAAAATATGTCTTAACACACACACATATACTCTCTCTCTCTCTCTCTCTATATATATATATATATATATATATATATATATATATATATATAGATGGAAAGAATATATATATATAAATATGTATATATTTATTTTTATATATACTGTACATACATATATATATATATATATATATATATATATATATATATATATATATATATCTCAAACAACACCGATATTTTAGCTTATTTTATTGGTAATTTATCTCAGACAAAAAGGATACATTTCGGGTCAGACTTTTTGTCTGAGATACGCACCAACAAATTAAGATAATAATTGGCACTATATTGCTGCAGTCTTTTTTTATATATGTTGTCTGGCGGGACATGTTGATGCTGTTGATATTATAAATATATAAATATATACAGTGGTACCTCAGGTCTCAACCTTAATCTGTTTCGGATGGCAGGTTGAGTTCCAAACAAGCATTTCCCATAGGAATCACTGTAAATTGAAATAATCCGTTCCGGAACCCCGTTTTTTCACATTTTAGTTTGAACTAATGGTCTTGCTTTTTGATACAAAACCTTAAAACTAAACAGATAATTCCAAATAATAGAGACTTTAACTTCACTTTAACTGTACTGAGAGGACTTGAGGGCCCAACTGGATGGTGGCGATGTAGAGGAGGAAAAGGAGGAGAGAGGTTATTGCTTTGAACTTTGGTTCTTATAGGCACAGGCTACACTTTGTTTTTTGTAAGCACAGGCTGCACATTGGCTCCTACAGCCACAGGCTGCACATTAGCTCTTACTGACACAGGCTGCACATTAGCTCTTACAAACACAGAAAGCACACTAGCTCTTACTGGCACAGGATGCACATTATCTCATACAGGCACAGGCTGCACATAAGCTTTTACAGGCACAGGATGTACATTAGATCTTACAGACATAGGCTGCACATTGGCACTTACATGAACTGGCTGCATATTGGCTCTTACACAGGCTGCACTTTGGCTCTTACACAGGCTGAACATTGGCTCTTACTGACACAGGATGCACATTATCTCTTTCACTCACAGGCTGCATATTGGCACTTAGAAGCAAAGGCTACACTTTTGCTCTTACACAGGCTGCACTTGGCCTCTTAGAGACAGGTTAGATCAGTCCCATGCATCGAGTACCAAGCAAGCGTCGAGTTCCAAGCAAATTTCCCCCCCTGTGAGACTTGTCAAATACTGAAAACAACGCAAACCAGAACCGACGAGAACTAAGGTACCACTATAAATTAAATTATATATTATTATAAATCTCAATTATAAGGTCACGTTTTGCCTAATATATTTACTTTAATTCTTTACTATAATATATAATATAATCTTTCTATATGCTGTATATATATATATCTATATCTATAAATATATTTTTACATATATATCTTATCCAGTTTAATTCTATAGATGTCCTTGGCTTCAGAAATAATTACCAAAATTCCATTACTTCATAGCTGATTTCCTGACACTCCCAATATCCTAAGTACAGATTCCACACCCTGGGCAACATAAAATGTAAATCAACACCAGAAAGATGGGAGTATTCTTTAATGCATTTTGCATGATGTAACACAAACATTTATAAAAAGTGTTGCCCACAGTTGTGCAACATTATTTTATTTCATGCATCTGTAAATATGCCCATGAATGTATGTATTTTGCACCATTTTTAACACCACAAACATGAGGCAAACACTGCTTAGCTACTGAGTCATGGAATGCCAATCATGGTGTTGTTGATGACAACCATTTGTATAGCAATATTTGGGTTTTACAAGACGGCAGCGTTAGAGCTGTTTTTGTATATTTAATCTTCCATTCTTGATCATGGTGTCATAATGTTTATTCAGCTGGGTCTTAAAACTTGGGATATAGAACATGTCCACCCACTCTTGACTCAATTTTTCTCTTTTATTTTCCTTTGGTTAACTTTTAAATGTTCACACTAAAGTCATATTTTAGAAGTGTTCATGTCTGTGACAAATATATGACGGTCATATTCTCCATTACAGGTATATAAAGATTTCTGCCAGTGGTTGCCATCCACATTTCCTCAGCACAACAATATAAACAAACATATTTTGTTCCCCAGCCATTCTAATGAATGGTTTATTAAGTACACCCAAATGGAAGATACTTGAAATCTTTCCATTACAGTGAGTTTTTGCATGACAGAATATGACAGTATTTTTTTACAGCTAGAGAAAATATGAAAAACACGCTGTTACAAGAAATGTATGTCATATTATTTTCCAAATGAATATACCGTTTATTTGTACATTCAATTATATCCTGAAGTTTTATTCGACTAATTGCACTAAGGGATTGGATTTGATCACAATAGCCATGTTTGTACAACCAATGTTCATGTATTTTAGATTTCTATCACATGATTTTTACATAATGTTTTGACTTGGTGTGTGACAGGTGCAGAAATTGAGTTATGTTATATTATGGCGATATGGGAGATTTTGGAGATGTCAAATGCTAGGACATATTCATCATTGGATTTGGCAGGCATATGTATATATGTCCCATAATGGGTAAATATGTCCCATAGAAGGTATACAGGAGTTACAAAAGACCCGACTTACAGAGTTCCATACTTACAAATGGGCTCCCAAGGTTTTTGTATGAGTTTGTTTTTATGTTTGTTTGAATTAAACGAGAGAGCACAATAGTTTCTGTAACTTATTATTATAATACAGGGGTATTATTATTATTATTATTATTATTATTATTACAGTACTAGCGACTTGCCCGTCAAAAATGACTGGGCAATAAAATTTCAAGCCATGGGAATGCTGTTTGACACAGAATGTAAACCGTTTTGGACTGTGAGGACCTTCGGCGCCCATTGCATGCCTTCGGCGCTCATCGCCCAAGTGCTACGTGTCAACGGCTCACCTCGCTTCACGAGGCTCGCAATCGATGAGCAACGCCTAACTCATAAGCACCTCTCAAAGTGTGACGACGTCTTGCAGTTTGACAACTATTATATGTGATTACACAGTATTATTACCACATATGAGCCATTATAATTATTATTATTTAGGGATCCAAGTTACATAAAAATCCGACCTGAAGTCTTTCCCAGGAATGTATCTCGTCGGTAACCGGGATTGCCTGTATAGCACATTATTCTAATGTGGAAAATGAGTGGGTATATTTAACTTATATATCAGTTGAGGAGGAGGTGAGTGGATGGGGAAGGGGGAGAATTTGAAATGTATCCCTTTACCCTGCACATGCTCAGAAACAGGCAGATAAAAGCCATGCTACCTCAATAATGTGACCGTCTCTCTCACACTTCACCTCTACCAAAGTATCACAGATGCGTCTGTGGTCCCAAAGTGGCACCATTTTTGTTTCTAATGAAAGAATAACTTTATGATTTATTTGCACAATTATGTTCTTAGTCAGAATAAAAATATGTAAACCTAATAAAGGTCCCCCACACCAATGAGCACAAGTTTTGTAGTATTATATATTTATTCAGCTACAAGTTAATTGGGTTTGGTGCCCTTCATTAACCAAATGTCTACAAATATAAATTAGTTAATCACTCTTTACAACAATATAGTGAAGCACCTATAGGAATTATTATAGAATTTTTGGTTTGTTAATATAACAGGATTTTATTTATTTATCTCTCTCTTTCACATGGTTTATTTGTTACTTGACTCTTTATCTTGATACAGGTAATTTTATTTCTTTGTATTTTGCTCTATTGCTCTATTTTGTCACTTAATACAACACAATGGACCTGATTCAATTGCCCAATTCGTACATTTATATACACTTAAAATCACTCACTTAATCACTTAATATTGCTACATAATCGGCAAATATTACTTATTGGCACTTATGAATTCTTAAGTCAATAGAATGCATATAAACATTTATAAAAAAGACACCCAAAGCCAAATTTATGAGTTCAAGGCATTTGCAAGTAGCTAATAGAATAGGGCCCAATGTTCTGAACATAATTTGGCATTGATTACATTGCTCCCTTAGGCCCTCATTCAATTGCGATTTGGCCAATTGAATAGTGCTCTAAATAAGCACATAACATATTTTTTTTAAATAAGTTTTACTAAGTAAAAACTTCTTTAAAAAAATATGTTATGTGCAATTGAATGAGGGCCTAGGTGTGAACTGTTCCCTGCTCTACATGTGTTCTTACCTAATGTGCTATTACATGGCCTCTGAAGAAATCTGTTCTAATGCTAAGTGTGCTCTTAGTAGTATTATTTTATGATTCTTAACATCTTTTATAATAGAGGCAGACACTTTAAAACAGTATAAAAAATGTACTGAAAAATATGCAATGTTCAAATAACAAGACCATACATCAGTATAATCAGTGTTGTGCAAATTTATCCCAAATGACCAATAAGAAAAATAAAATAAGAAACCTAACCAACTCCTAACACTATAAAATGCATAGCACTTACATTTGTATGAAATCTGGTCAGTACACCAGAATAAATATCACATCAGTGAAGGATTATTCTATAATTGAATTCCTAAATTGGAATAGAAGTAGTGCATAGCACCTACATATTTTGTTCTGGTCAGTATACCAAGATGACTATAATCTAGGACAGGGGTGGGCAAGTTCGGTCCTGGAGGGCCACACACAAGCTTGGATTTGAAGATATCATGAAATCCAAGCATGTATGTGGCCCTCCAGACCCAACTTACCCACCCCTGATCTAGGAGAATGGAATGCCATTCACTTACACACAGAAAGTATCATTGAAAAGTGTGTATATATATATATATGTGTATGTGTGTGGATATATATATATATATATGTATATATATATATATATATATATATATATATATATATATATATGGTTGTCTCCCTTGCCTAGTAGACCTTCTAAGAGGGCCACAAGAAAGAGGAGAAATGGAGGAGAGGGGAGGGAGAGAGGGTGCGTGTTAAGAAGGCTGCGCAAGTGGTGAGTGCAGGGACAGGCTGTTTAAAGGGAAGGAGAGGGAACCTCTCATAATTACAGGTAACCTACCAGGTTATTTGTGGTCGGCTACTTCTTCTTGGTGAAGCTGTGGTGTGGCTTGAGGCTATGCCCTTGTAGGCTAAGAGGGCCCATAGATAACTAGACTGCTGAGTGAGATTTTTGAAAGCTTCTCTGATTTCTGATTTAGGGTCTGCAATGTAAAGACTATAACTAGTGAGTTTTCCAGTGACCCATGGGCTTAATGATATGATCCAGGGTTTAATTTTTTTATGCAGAGGAAACGGTTTCAATTCTGAATGGATGGCCGGAATAGTGAAAGGGGTTCAGGCCTAGTCTAGCAAGTAGAGATCTAATGAATAGAGTGATAGAAAGGGGCTGAAGGAAATGACGAGAAGAGAGTCAAGTGGATGTTTTTCATGTAATGAATAGTAGAGTGTATGTAGTAGTAGATGATAGAGTATGAATGATTCAGGGTCAAAAACAATATTATTTTGGTGATGTAATGGTACTGGGATTGACAGGTCCTAAGGTCTAAGCCATAGAAAACAAAAGAATGCTAGGGTAGCATCAGCTTTAATTGTTAAGGAAGTTTTTTAACCTGGAATGGTTAGAGGATAGCATGGAGATGAGTTGTTTGAATATAGTGCTAGTAATTGCAAGCCTAGTTGGAGAAGGAGGTTGGGTAGTCTTAGATATACCTTTTAGGAACAGTTTGACAGGGTTAGAGGTGAGAAAGGATTCATTACTAATACGAGATTAAGAAATGAAGAACTGATAGGTCTACGGAATTGGCGTGATGGACAGTGATTGAAATCGTTTCCAGGCTCCTCGTAATTTATTCAAGTGTTTGGAGTCAGTCCATCTAACATGGTTTCTTTAACTAAGCTGAGCAGTGCTTTTATTCCTAGGGAAGAGGAGCTTCCAGATGGATGACTGTAAAGTTCTGCAGGACCGATGGAAACTCCTGTGGATTAAAAGAAGAGTCATGAGGAATTGATGATTGGACATATGGATAAATTAAGAAATTATTTGTGAGTGAGATGAGTGCTAGGTCTCTGAGGAGGGACATAGTACAAGGGTTGAAAGATTTTCTGATGTTGGAAGATGTCATAAGTGATTGGATTTGTAGTGATAAGTCTGACAGGTGAGTCCTTCCAGGTAGAGGCCCAGATTTTAGCAGCAGAGAGAGCTGGTATGACGTGTCTAGGAGTCAAATTGATTTTGATGTCTTTGGGACAGTGAGTAGTGAGAATTTATTGGTATGATAGGACCTTGTAATGGGCACTGGTAGTGTAGATAAGTAAATAATGGGAGGTTTCAGACAGTTGGGTAAGAAAGAAGGATCTACTGTTCCAAGTATCAAGGAAGGTTGACCATAGGGTCAGATCATGGATAGAGGCTTGACTCAGCATGATGGTTGTTTTGTGGTTATTGGGATTAGTGAGATCCTGAAGTAAACTTGAGAGGAAGGGTCTGCCTTGAGGCAGAATTTTAGTTGCATAATTTAGATGACCAATTATGCACTTCAGGTCTTTAATAGTGTTAGCTCAGACTGAACTAAGCCATTAAAATAATCGTTGATTCCTTTGAGTTTGTCGGTAGTATCTAGTATTTTACCTAGGAATTTAAGTTCTGTGTCTGTGCCTTTGATCTTGTTCGAGGCATAAGGGAGATGTAGATCATCAAAAAGATTGTTGGTTTTTAGCAGGCTAATACATTTAGCGTTTGGTGGTTCTATAAAGAGGACATCATCAAGTGGATGACATTGGGAAAATGGAGCTTGTTTAATAATATCCAGCATAATGCTTCAGCAAAGTTGTCAAATATCTTTGGACTGCTGTTGGATCCAAATGTGAGCCTGTTGGAGAAGTAATACTTGCTGTCGCACTGGACACCATGGAGGTGCCAGAGATTCACTAGCCCGGGTTTCTTTTTTGCAGTTTGTAAATTATCACAATTAAAGGAAACATGATGGGCTAATACCGTGACCTCAGTGTGAAATCCCTCAGAAATATTGGATATAAGGATGACCAGAGAGAATAGAAGTGAAGAGGGGAAGATTGAGCGTTTACTGTTATTTTGTAGTCATTGCTTGGGGGCAAAGGGATCTGGAATGAGCCTTTCAACAAATCAAGCAATATGGAGTCTACAATTATTTAAATTACATCCTGATGAATTAAAATGATTACAGATCCCCCAAGTAATTGACTGGACATCCCAGTGGGTCTTGGGGGGAATGGTTGGATTGCAGTAAGCTGAGAAGTGATGGGTGGGTGGTAAGAGAAGATAGAATGGATGGTTGAAAATAGATGGAGAAGAAACTGAAACTGAAACTGACGGGAAAAAACTCATAATCAAGAGATGCCCAGTTGACTGTGTAATTGAATTGGCAAAGGGAGGTAGTATCTTGGGAATGGCCTATGGTAATTATAGTAAGAGAATCCACCGTAACGGTCTGCAGGTCAACTATTAAATGGTTAATAATCACCCAGCTCTTTTCTATGATGTGAGCATGTGAAATCTCGATATATGCTGAATTCAAGTACGGATTCTGTCACTGTCAGCTTTCGGGGAAATCTTGGCTCTTTGGTCTTGATTGTTACAGAGATATCTCCTTGCATCATAACCTTGCTCTCACTAGACTCATGGCAGGAGATGAGAATGGATACTAAATGAATTTCCTTGCCTTCTATGATGTTGCTCCTCAGGTGAGCAGGGAAATAAATTAGGCAAGGCAGGCAGGAGGGGTGCCAGCCCCTGAAATACGTATCCTTTCTGTTGGTTATACCTCATGCATGATGTCTATACTGATTATGAGGTTGCCAAATGGGCAATCCCATTGTTGAATGAACTGATGATCACCACTGTGGGTTGTGACAGCCTAAAGTCTCTATATGGAACAGTGTATATATATATTTAAGATACTGTTTTGTATATATCCAGGAGCCAACCCTCCTTTGTTTTTAGGATCATTTTAGATATACTAGTATTTTGGGGCGATCCTAGGAATATTAAACTGATATGAGGCATGACATATCATGGCATGACATGACATGATATAAGATATGACAATCACATTTTGATTACCGATTTTGTAGCTAGTGGTTAGCATTAGCATTTGTCTAACTATTTATTACAAAATGGCTTTTCCTGTTTTTTATTAATTGCATGAAAAAGTTAATGCTCTAATGACATGGTCATTCACTCAGCTTTTTTTAAGATGTTCCCTTTTCGGACCTTCTGACCCTCATTTGAAGCATATACTCTTACTGTACATTATGCTTAATCATTTGACGCCACCGGTCTGTGGAGCTAGATGCTAGAGATATTGGGTGAGCAGCATAATAGGTGTTTTAATGTCAGATTTCTACTATTATATAATCAGAGTAGTTGGGCACAATTGTGATGGTTTATGAATGAGGACTTTAGAGTCAATTAGCAGGCCCTTCGAGTAAGCTAATAGGTAGGCAGGGTGCCAGGGCATATCAGCTTATCTTTTTCACCCATTAGAGTATAAAGGCCCTTCAAGTATAGAATGATAACACACTGGATGGCTATATGGCTCATTACTGCAAACAGTTCTTCATGAAGTTCTTGGTTAAGTTTTCAAACTTGATTTTAGATTGTTTTGAAAATTTTTCATGTAAAACAATTTCCATTTAAAGATTCTAATGAAGTACCACATTAAAGAAATAGCAAGTGATAAGATATAAAGACAACATATATATGTTTAGTATGAAAGACTGATGGAACTTGTCCTTAAAAATTACCTACTATAATAATATTTCCCACCTGGGATGTCCAAAATCTGTGGTCACTTATAGACTTATTATTATTATTATTATTATTATTATTATTATGATTACTTTTATTTGTAACGCGCCAACATATTACGTAGCCCTATACAGGGGAAAAGAACAAGGAAAAATATAACTTTACACTTGATGAAGATTATGTGATACACTTGTTTCTATTGAAACTAAATTCACTTTATTGGATACATCTAAATGGATACATATGATGCCATTTCTGTTTTCTTTTTTATGTCTCCCCTGTCATGCTCTGTTAATCTGCCCAAGTATCCTTACCTACCTGAAACTTTATATAAGCAATACCTCCTATTAGGACTTGTGGAAGCTGTTTCTCTCTTATAATAGGTGTGTGAGGATTTAGATACTCTCTAGTTTAAGTTATTTACAGGTTTTTTTTTTCAGCTCTTGTTTAAACTTGGTAAATCTTTATATGTATTGAAATCTGACACCTGGTGACCCAAGAGCTGTTCAAATAAATTAATTTAATCATCGTATTTTATTATATTACACAAATAAAAATATCAATAAAAAATAAAAAACACAAACAAATTGAAAGTTTGACATGGAATATGTTTCAGATTTTGTGTCAATAAAAGTTATGTTTTAAATAATGTATACATCCTGGTATAATAAATATATATATATATATATATATATATATATATATATATATATATATATATATATATATACACATATATATACACACACACATATATATATATATATATATATATATATATATATATATATATATATATATATATATTGAGACTATTCCAAGGGCAGAAGAATAATGATCAGGGCATGGGTAATCATCGCTGGAGGGACATTAGGGTAGGGAAGTATAATTCATATTTTGTTTACAGGATTAATTTATTATTTTATTTAATGTTCTTTTATTAATAATTGTTTTTATTTTCATGCAATTTGTTTTTATTTTATTGTAATGTTTTTTTTATTTTCAATAATATCTACTTTTGTATCCTTAGTAATTTAGTTTACTTTACGTAATTATTGAGATCTTTTATTTTGCATAATTATTTTTTTTTAAATGTAATATAGTGTATTTTTTGTTAGTGTAGGTGTTTTAGACATATGGGTCAATGGGGATCCCATGGCACATTAGGAGTTAAATGTAGTTTACCATGGGGTCCCCCATGGTAGTTAGGGGTTAATTATATATACCATGGGGGTCTATATAGACCTTAATTCATTTCTAAAGGGATTTTTCTCTCTCTATAGGTGGATTTCAGTATGCCTAAGTTTTGGTTGTAGTAAAGACCCTACAAATATTTTGTGAATTACTTATAGCTATGTTAAAAGCCATTTTGATTGCTTGAAGGGAAAGCTGAATTGACAGGTCACCATAACTTAAAGCTGATCATTTTTGCCTATTCAGCTCTGAAGAAAATGCTCATTTTGTCATTTCTCAGCCATAGTCCAAAAAAGATTTTGGGGGGTCTCTTACCCTCCAGTAGCTGAGTGCTTATCTTACATATCATAACATTAACAAATACATATGTGGGTCCCCCAGCAATCCAAATTAATGAGAGAGAGAAATAAAGATATTTATTTGTAATAAGTGTTGAAAATACTGACAAGTAAAAGGTATGGGGGATTCCCCACCCTTCCTTAGGAGGGTAATTGCCATATTCAGCAACTTGAGTGTACCACATTAAATAAGCATGGCTGAAGCTGACAGGTCAGCCAGCCAAATTAATTTAACATGGTTAGTACTCAGAAAGTTAAAACAGGATCTTTTAAATGCATGATAAAAATATTTCACAAAGACAATTAGCCATTTAAAAAAGAATATCATGCTAATTGGTTGTAAATAATAGTTTCTTATTAATTTTATCTTGATAGTTCTACTTGCAAGCATTTTTAGTTTGAGGATATGAATGTCATTATTTATTTGTCCCAGTATGAAAAATATTCTTGTAAACATATTACATATATTAGTATATTAAGTTCTGTTGAAAATAATCTTCATTCAATACATATCTGGAATCAACTGTAGGTATTTAACAAAACTGAAATTACATGTTAGGTAGCTTGTATACAGAGGCATAAATTAGTTTGGTATGGAGGGATTATATTTTAGTAGTAGCATTATAATGAAATAGTTCTGGAAAATAGACAGTGTTTTTGTGGTAACTTATTCTAATGGTAAACACAATTCAGTTTCCAGTAATGAGTGAGTACATAGCAAACAAAACTGGGTTTTAATGCCAGCATATTTATTATTTAGTTGGAAGCACTGACAAACCTACGTTTTATGGTGCACATAAAGTATTTCTTTCCTGGAACTCAAAGTGTATTACAAGAATTTAGTAATGCACAAGTGAATAAACATAAAGAATAAACAAAAAAGGTGAAATTTAGCCAAATGTATTTGATGTTCAAACTATGATCTCCTTAACATAAAGGAGTTCAGAATTTGAGAGGTTTGAATGACCAGGGATTGTGACAACAGGACCAGAGCTGGGAGCACTAGTGGTTAGACCATTTGGCCTACCATCTGGATACCCCCTAAATTGTCCAACTAATGCTGCCAGCAGGCACCATAGTCCTCATAGCTCTGGAGAATAGAAACAAAATAAGAAAATAAAAAATTCTCCAACTGTCCTCAGAAAAATAAAATGGTCAGGAGGTCCTCATGTAGCTCCTTTTGGCATGTTCAAGTCCCAAGCAACAAAAACAACATAATAAACTAAATTTGTTTTGAAGTATCAGGCTCCTTTTCACTGTGTATATTTTGGTAAATTTGCATTTATTTATTATGAATGTACTGAAATGAAAATCATAGGAAAAAATATGAAACAGATATTTGTGAGAGTGTTCCTGGCATTGTACCCCAATGCAAGGCTATGTTTTAAAGCAGGTTTGTCCAACATTATCCACAGGGGCTAAGCCAAGTTAAAATTACATGATTACCCCCACTATAGCAAAGGTGAATAGATGGAAATTACTGCTCTAACTGTAAATAATTGCTAGATCCATCCTCGAGCACTAACATTGGATGAGAAAATTAAGTCTAAAGGTTGCTTTCCAAAGGGATCCTTTTTTTCAAAGCTCATTTGATTATCACAAACCCAGAATTCTTGCCTGCAGTGGAAACATTGGGCCTCATTAAATTTGTAGACGTTACAGATCGATTAAATTAGAAAAAGCCGCAATCACATGGCCGAAATCCAAATCCGTAAACCATGCTTTGGCACATAGCATTTCTGGGCTTGAACATGATAAATTATTCAAACCTGTAGTTATGGCTTTAGACGGAGCCAATAGTAAACAAGACCATCATCATTACGTCACTAAAACATGGAGGTTGAATTTCAATCACTTAAGGTTTTGAAGTCTGAGTTGCGATCGGAACCGCATTCCAGAAATAATTCAATATGAAAAAATCAATTAATATAATATTCTAGTTCATGCAAGTTCTATTATATGTATTAACACATTGATTGACGGGATTGATATAGCCCTGAAATTAAACATAAAAAAAAGTTTTTTTTGCAGATTTGCGAGCATGTTGTGCTATTAATTTTAATTTGTTTCATCGCTTTCCCTGTAATTTTAAAAAAAGTAGTGAGTTTATATTTGCTTTTACAGTGCTACATTTGCCATTTACGGGCGTGAAAACAATTGCGGCTTGAGGACTTATAGCAATTTAATAGCGATTTGCAATTGTAACATTTACGGGCTTGAAAGATCAAAATCTTTGCTGGGTCAAAGTTACGATTTTGGCAACCACAGTTGTTTTTCAGCCCCGCAGTTCATTTGTGTGTAGCTTAAAAAGGCCACTTTAATAGCTGTAACTTTTGCGGGCTCCGGGAACTACAATTATTTACTAAGTAGTTCTGTGAGAAAACAGACCTCATTGGCTGTACTTGAGACAAGTAAATAAGCTTTTGATCACTTTTCTTTCCTATTGACTGTATCCTTCTATATTAATCTTGAATTAAAGGACCACTGTATATTGGTAAAAAAGCATAACCTTTGTTTTGTATATAACAACATTAGCAATTCTGTAAACTTTGAACATAAAATGTATGTTTTTTTACAGATTTTAACAGAATATGCTTGGGTCATCAGCACTTTGTTGTTATAGTTGCTTCGAGTCTGGGGCAAGGTTTATCTTGCTGGAAGTTCATATTCATAATGGCAAGACATTAACAGAAGTGAATATAGATGTTATCTAGAGATTTGATCTGTTCCTCCCATGTGTTTAAACAAGTCAATGTTTGTTTCCATTAAAGCAAAATTTATATTAATACTCAAAATCATTGCCTGTATTTATTTTTATTAACATTTCTAAACATTTTGTCTATTATCAAGTATTAATAAGAACATACTATAAATATGACACTTAAATGGTCTTTTAACTTGGTGTCATATGTTGTTGTTGTGTTTTAATCATCAAACAAAATCATTTATATTGTTAAAAAGATTTACAGTTGATGTTAATATTCTTTTATCACACTGGAAATAATATAACTTTACATTTTATTATATGGATCGTATTTATTGTATCTTATACACTCACTGACTACTTCTATAAAAACTTTTTCTTAGTTTATATCAATGTCTTTAAAATGTTATTCTCAAAAGTTAAATATATTTACTGCACCCTTGTATATAGTACTGGGAAATAGATTGAACTTTTATAAATAATAGTTAATAATAACTAAGAAATAATAACTTTTTGAGATTATTATCTTTTTAGCCTTTACTACTGCTGCCTGACACTATGCTTACCACGTAATCTACTTTAACAGAAAAATATAATTTCTGTCAGTAGAAAATTAATTTCTTGGCAAATAACTAATCATTAAGTGTGTATAATATATAATCTTTCTTAAGACAAAAGATTGATTCAAGATCACATTGGATCACGAAACAGTAGATAATGCATCAAGTCCATGTTTTATACTATAATGCTGTCAATAACGAAAAACTGTAGTTTATTAATAATGGCAATATTCAGATAAAAAATTAACCAACACATACACATCAATATTTTTTTCGTATACATCGGATTCTCTCCTTCATTCTATCTCTGAGAATCCACTTCTCTCTAATATATCCCAAGGGCTTCCACCCACTCTTCCTCTTTTTCTCCTCTTCATTTCCCATTATTCCCCAGGCTAATCCCACACATATCTATTTATCTCATCCCAACTCATTATACTTGCTTTCCACCTGTTTTATGAAGCTATAAAACAGAAAAGCAAAATATATATGATACTGCCTGAGTAATTATTAATTCATTAAAACAAGAGCAAGTCAGTCCTGCAGTCCTATATGCACACTATCCAAGAATCTATAAATGCAAAATCCACCCATCAAATTCCTATAGATGAAATTGGATCTCAAAAAGGAATACAACAACGTTGCAATAATTAAACAGAAACATATAAAAAACAAAGAAAAAGAGCAAGTATTTTAGGTTGTATCCCTTTTAGACTGCAAAAAATAGAGTTCTTAATATAGCGATCACTTCTCTTGGTGAATACCACCTCACTACTTCAAATAATATCTTTCTTAGGGTACTAGAAATAATATTCACACTCTAGATAGTATCTTGATGAGTAACACACTCTCTAAGAAATACCAATGAGTAAATAAAAACATAATGTATGTATTCAAATACTTTAAAATTGACAAAAATAAGTTAAAAACAATATCATTGTTGACAGAGCAGTATGCAAAATGATCTAAATTTCCTGTGGCATAAATGTCTTGTGGCATATATCGATAATACTAGAAAATCTGTATTATTACCTCTCCCTGATTCATAGGGGTAATAAGGGCTGTGCAAGTACAGACTCATTGTTAGGGTAACAATACTTTGTGCACACAACAGAGAAAAACAAATAAATAATAAAAAACAATTATATATTATATAAATATTTATATATAATTTTTTATATTAATTTCAGCTCCAAAAAATGCAATATGACTTATTTTCAGGGGATGTCTTATTTTTTATTGTACAGCATTTATTTATGTACAAAAATCTACATTTATTCAAATACAATCATGTCATAAACATGGTCATAACTCTCCAAACCCTGAATTCCAGTCTGTTGCCTGAGGTTATCATGCTCTGCTCGCCATTTGCGGACCATACGGATATCCAACTTCTTCGCTTTGCAGATAATTGTTAATAACTGAATATTGTTCACGATGCTCCACTTCAATACATAAATATTTTAGTATCTGCACCATAATATCAGAAAGCAGCACTACCTTACAGCGGGATTTAGCACCAGATTAAACCAATATGCAGTCCTCCACTAGTATCATGTACAAAACTATTACATATTTAAATCAATGACTGAAATCCAGCCCAATGATTATAATCAGAGAGGTGAGTGTATTAAAATGCTAAATTATTCTCCCATTATGCCATGGTTTACATTAAATGATATTAGTAATGTTATCTACATTAACATTTCTAGAGATTAGCTGGCGACAAGACCAAAGCCACCACTTTGAGCTTATATATTTCTCTGTTGCCATTATCTATTCCCGATTAATTCACACCTCCAGAAAAGCCTTGACCCGTCTAACTGCACCATTTTCCAGTATCATCTTATCTTTAACCATGAGATCTATTGATATTTAATGATCCACTGTTTTCTCATATAACACTTGTAAATCATAGATTCACAGATCAAGGCCCAGTTCAGTGACTGAAGCAAAAAAACAAGCATTTTAAATTGCGAGCTCATGCCAGATCAATTATCAGTATATTGCAGTTTGTTATTGCAATTTCTACAGAGAGATTTGTAGGGAATTTTATAAATAGGAGTCCCTAACTCACATCCCCATATTGTGGAGTGAAGCGTTTCTACTGCTTCCATTGGTTACTTCCTTAGTTAAATTTCCAGCACAGTGGAGTACTGCTGCGTCTAGATGCACTAGTATGAAATGTTACTTTGTCTAAGAAACTAATACGCACGTTTCACATTTGCTTCTACAGAGGCCCAACTGTATCAGACAAAATATATGTATTAAATTGTAAAAAAAATCTATATCAGAAATATTTCTGTGTGGAAATTTTATAAAATAAAAAAGGTCCTACTTTAATTACAATGTATTACTTTACTTTACACCTATTATATTTTTCTTACAATATTCTTTTCTATTTTTATCTCATTTTGATGTAGTGGCTCTCTATCTCTTTGTAAACATGTATACCATTCAAATAAAAGGCTACTATAACTCTCCAGCTTTTTTAAATTTAAATATTAAAAATAAGTATAGACAACATTTACATTGAGTGTAATTTAACATTTGTATCTTTAATGACAATACTTATATAAATATCAGTAATTTATCTGTCATCTTAAATGTGCTACTTCTCCAGTCTGTTTCTATGTCCTATGTTGGAATCAGGGTATGATAAAAAAACTCAAGCTAGGTATTATCATTTAACACTTACAATGGCATCAAGGAAAAAACAAGCCAAGCAGCTATATTAACCCATGAATTTAGAGAATGCATTACAGAATACATTACTTTTAGCAGATCCAGTTCATGTCTAATAGCTGCTGATCCTATTTTGCCTCCTATTCAGTGAGTAATGAGGACAAATATCAATTAATAAAAGTGTGAGTTGCACATGCTAAAAGTAATGCTCATGCAACAATTAGCCCACAAATTCCCCACCATGCTGAATACAAAAGAAATGCTATTAGCAGATCATGCCCACCCAAGACCATGTCAACAACCCAATATGCATGCTCTAAACATAAGTAGAATGTGCATATGACTTATTGTTAATGCTGTTAGTTTGTTACATACTTTACAGACATGTTTTCATTTTGCTAAATTACAATGATTCTTCAAAACATTGTGAGCGAACTGCTAAGAGTCATTGCTACGAGTGAACTTCACCACAAAGCCGAAAAGCAAGGCAAAAATATTCACTTAAAACATTAATTTTTGCACTAACAATAAATTACGAGCTACTCCTTTACACTTTGACACCTAAACCCTATATTAATAAAACTTTACTCACAAATCAGGGCACTGCCGTAACTGCAAAAAGCAGAAAAAGGCTTATGTGTACCAAACAACACTTGCAAGTAGTTTTCAAATGCTTGCTGAGTCACCCAGAAGCATTTCAAGTGACAGTATAGCACAAAAAGCACTAAAAAATGATGAAACAATATTTGACGCTTAACAATCCAATATCAACATATGTGTGATTAAAAAATATATGTTAGTATTGTGATTCAAAATACAGGGTAACACACAACCCAAGGTCCTATTCTATTGCCCAATTCGTAAATGTATTCACACTTAAAATCACCCTGAATATTGTCATATATTCTATTAGCTACTGCTGCAATGATTATGAGTTACCCAGCCAAATCCACTGCAAAAACTGCCTTAGAACTACACTGGTTTTAGCTCAGCTCGGATATTATGAGCACCATCTAATTAAAGTTACACAAAATGTATATTATATTAGACCCAATACTGTACTTTAAAAGAATGGGAAGACATGGAAACACACTATAATTAATTGCACAACAGTCTCAAACCCACAAATATGCAATATTTTATTTATTTTTTTATTCCAATCTTTTTATTGAAGACCAAAGGCAAAACACAGCATGTACCGATAGATCAGATAAACAGATTCTCCATTGCCAAGCATTATATGTTAAACATAAACACAGTGTCAGATTTAAAAACTTTCTGCAGTCTTCACACATTTTTGAATAATTTTCTGTGATTTACTTACTGAGGAGTTCCCTCCTCAAATCTAAACTTAGCCTACTCGATATATAAAATACCGAGGAACTCTGAAATTAGCCAATATAACTTGGTAATTGCAACTAATTAACTTAACATAGCATCTAGTATAAACAGAAACTGTAATTGAAGAGAAGACAAAAAAAAAAAAAAAATACACAGAGAAAAAAGGAAGGAAAGAGAAAGAAAGAAAAAGGAACAAAAGACATCTCCTGGTTAGTTACCTCACTCATGATCACTTCCGGTCTACGCTCCAGCCGGCCTCCGCCCCCCCCCCCCGCCCGGGGCCAGGGACACAAAGGAGAAACTAGTGTGCCTTACCTAATCGATATACTATGTTGGGAGTCCAGCCAAGGGGTCCATATCTTTAAAAACTGGGGGTACTGATCTTCTAAAGTACTGGTTAATCTTTCATTAATCATAATGAAGTTAACCTTGGTGATTATCTCACCTAAGCTAAGCCTTGGGGATTTCCATTTTCTAGCTATATGCTGTTTAACTGCTAAATTAATAAATTGCAATAACTTATTTTGTATTTTAGTCAAGGCTTCAATATGCATTCCTAAAAGGCAATTTTCAATTGAGGGTCGAATTGGGCTACCAAATAATTTGGATCCAAGACTCATAGCTTGTTCCCAAATGTCCCTAGCCACTGGGCATGACCACCAAGTATGCAAAAACTCCCCTTTCTGATGACAGCCCCTATAGCATTTATCGTTGTTTTGTGCTTTCATAGAATGCATTCTAGCGGGGGTGAGGTATGTCCTGTGTAGGACTTTAAGCGACACCTCCAGAATATTATATGTAATAAAGCCCCTAGACAGATTGGTAAAGGCCTCCTTCCACTCCGCCGGCCCCAGTCCCCTTCCCAGGTCCTGTTCCCATTTGTGCATAAAGGGGGGTTTAGGAGTTTTATCAGCCCTATTAAAAAAGGAGTACAGGGCTCCCAGTGTACCCCTTGTCAGAGGCAGGTTCTTACACACCACCGAGAACCAGGTTGATCTTGGGGGTCCTAGACTCTGTACAACGACGTTAACCAGTGCCTAAGACGCAGGTAGCGCCAATTTTCTCTTGGCGGGATATCGTACTTATCCAGCATTTGAGTATGTGTGTACATTATATCATTGGAGAACCAGGTGTTTATCCTATCTAGTTGTCCAAGAGCCCACCACTGACGGGACTCTGCGTGAAAAACGTCTTTAAAATTTGGGAAGGATCTAATGGAGGTTAGAGGGGACAGCGGGGTTGACAGCTGATGCTTCTTGACTGCCCAGTCCCATACCGAGAGAGTTAGTTTGATCATTGGGTTGGAAAATTTAGGAAGAGGCTGGTTAGACCCTGGATGCCATATAATAGTGTCCCACGTCCAGGGCTTGAGATCTTGATTCTCCATAAACACCCAGGTAGGCTGGTGTTTGACTGAGTGGGCTCTAGGTAAGAAAGCTAGCTGGGCGGCTCTTAGATACAGCCTAAGATTGGGGCAGGAGAGACCCCCTTGGGTTCTATGCCTGTACATTAACTGCTTAGCTATCCGCGGTGGTTTGTTTGCCCAAATAAATTTAAAAATATGTTGTTGCAACCTTTCGAGATCTCGGGTTTCTACTGGGATGGCCAGCGTCCTAAATAGGTAAAGAATTTTAGGTAACACATTCATTTTAATAGTAGCGATACGCCCTGTCCATGATATATTATATTTAGACCATTTTTGCAAGTCGTCTAACAGTTTCCGAAACAGTGGGGGGTAGTTTGCTTTATACATCCCTGAGACTCTCTCCGTGATCCTGACCCCCAGGTATTGTATGCCGTCTGACGGCCAGACAAATTTGTACCTAAGTTTCAGAACCTGGATGTCCGTCTGCCGCATCCCCACGCCCATCGCCTCAGTCTTATCCCAGTTAATTTTCAGGCCCGAGTGTAAGCTAAACTCATCGATAGTCAGCATAAGATTGGCAATCGATGCTACTGGATTTGTCAGAGTGCAGAGAAGATCGTCCGCGAATAGCGAACATTTAATGTGTTGAAATCCCACCTCCGGGCCCTGGATGTCCGATCTGGTCCTAATGGCCTGGGCAAGGGGCTCAATCGCCAAAGCAAATAATAGTGGAGAGAGTGGGCATCCCTGCCTAGTCCCTCTCTGAATTTTAAAATCCACTTTCTTTGTTCCTGGTAATCTAATATTGGCTGCTGGGTAATGATAAAGTGTTTTAATTAGGTTAATGAAGCGTCCCCCGAAGCCAAACTTCCCCAGGACTGAATAGAGATAAGGCCACTCGACCGTGTCGAAGGCCTTCTCGATATCCAGCGCGAGAACGCACAAAGGTGTGCTAGCTACTTGCGCAGAGTGCAAGACATTCAGCGTCCTCCTGATATTATCTGCTGTCTGTCGATAGGGGATGAAGCCTGTTTGGTCCTTATGCACCAAATCTGGTAGGAAGTCCGAGACCCTGCCCGCCATTATCTTAGCCAGGAGCTTAATGTCTCCATTCATAAGGGAGATCGGTCGATAATTCTTGGCCTCGAGAGGGTCCCTGCCCTCTTTGGGAAAGAGGACCAGATCCGCCCTGTTAAGCTCTGGGGGCATCGAGTCACCATCAAGAATTGAATTGAATAGTTTACAGAGAAAGGGGGATAATTGGGCCGCAAACTTTTTGTAATATGAGTTAGTGAACCCGTCCGGCCCAGGGGCTTTGCCCGTCTTAAGGTTCTTAATGGCCGTTTGAACTTCCTCCTCTGTGATATTCGAGTTAAGTTTGCTTAAATTTTGGTCTGACACCGATGGGAAGTCGTATTTATCCAAATATGATTGTATGGCTTCTGCACTGCTTTTGGGCTTTGAGGTGTAAATATCCTGGTAGAATTCAGCAAAAGTTTTCTGAATTTCATTTTGGCTCACCGTAATGCCACCAGTAGGTGTTTTGACTCTAGAGATAGTGGTTTTGCCAGATTTTGTTTTAAGCCTCCTTGCTAACATGGAGCCTGGTTTATTGGCTTTAGCATAAAATAGATGTTTAGTGCGCCGGAGGGCCTTTTCTGTTCTATCGCTCAGGAGGTTATCTAATTCAAGTCTACAAGTATCAATTTTTTGGCGCAGCTGGGCCTTAGAATTAAGTTGGTTCTGACATTCCAGTAACCTCAACTCCTCTCTAAGCTCCGATTCTCGCAGCCTACATTGCTTCTTATAGCCCGATGCTAGCTTTATACAAGTACCTCTCATAAATGCCTTATGGGCGACCCAGGTCCAACCAATTCCCACGTCTGTGAGCAAATTCTGGTTGAAGAATAATTGCAAGTCACCGGCCATTTGTTCATGCAGGGAGGGAATTGTGAGAAGTAGCTCGTTCAACTTCCATGCATAAGGGGGTTTAAGCTGGGATCCCAAATACAAGGTAATAAGAACAGCCGAGTGGTCCGACCAAGTGCAGGGGAGAATTTTAGCCTCCTTGGAGGAGTCAAAAAGGGACGAGTCTATTAGTAGGGAATCTATGCGCGAAAAGGACCCATGAGTGTGTGAGTAGTATGTATACTCTCTCGTCCTGGGATAATGTCCCCTCCAAGCGTCCACCAGTCCCAACCCGTCCAGACATTTATTAATTTGTTTTATTTTGTTGGAGAAGCGCCCATTCGTTAAACTATTAGATCTGTCCAGTGTGTGATCAAGAGTTAGGTTGAAGTCACCCCCCACTATCACCCTCCCATTGGCCTGTGTTTCTAGAATCCTCAAGATCCTTAAGAAAATTTTATGAGGGGATGTGGTGGGGGCATATATGGAGACTAGAGTTATGGGCTGGCCATTTACAGAGCCGTTTAGGATAATATAGTGTCCCTCCTTATCTACCTTTTTTGATTCCAAAATGAAGGGGAAGTCTCGGTGGATGAGTATTGAGGTGCCTGCTTTCCTAGTAGGTTGTGTCGCTGAGAAAAATACCGGGTAGTCATTGTGTAAGTAGCTAGGGACATGGTTACGGAGAAGTGGGTCTCTTGCAAGAAGAGCACTGATGGCCTAATCTCTTTATAGTAAAGGAAAGCCTTCCTCCTCTTGAATTGGGAATTGAAGCCTTGTACATTATGCGTCACAAATGTATACTCTACACTAGCCATGACCGTGTTGAAGTGAGGAGTGCTCATCAGCTGCTGACTCCCTGGATCCAGGCCCCGCGGGCGGGGAGATCAGACGGAGCCCACAACCTCAGCTTGTGAGTCCGAGCATGTTGAGGTAGAGCGGAGTGGAGATATTTCCCGCCAGGAGAAGGTGAGACAAAAACGAAGGAAGGAGAGAAGAGTAATAATAACGTTAGACTTTCAGTTTTCACATATGATGCCATAAACAAGAAACAAACGAGTAATCAACTTAATGGGCATAATAAACAGAACCTCCCTAGCCACCTAACTGCAGTGGCGTATTCAGGGGTGGAGGTGGGGCTGACCATACCTCCAAACTGCCCTCAAAGGGAGGGGTACTAGAAACAGTTGGAGTATGAGTCGGGGAAGGGGGGAGAATAAGACCCATAGAGCCTCGCTATGAGGACTGGTGCTGACCTGGCTAATGACCACTTGTAGTGCCGGGGTAAAAAGGCCTACTAATTTAGGTTAAAGTGTACAACTAAGGGCCCTAGTACTTTTCTCGTAAGGTCCCTTCAGTACCTGGCACATTCCTTATTCTAGACCTAGTCTTAGTGCACCGATTAGGGCTATGGAATATAGGCCGTTCAGCTTCCTTAAACCTCAACATTCTAAAACAAACAGAGTAAACAGTTAACTGTCAGCAGCCGTCCAGAGGAAGATACAAGTGCAAAAAACAATATTTTTTTTTTTAACTGTTGTTTCTGAGTAATATTAATCCCAGGACTCATGGAGTTAATACATATCATGAAACCCACATGTACTAAAACAGATGATGCATTTTATAGATTGTTTGATTGTGATCCCGATCGGTAAATATTACTTACTAGCTACTTGCCCGTCGAAAATGACTGTAATAACATTTTAAGCCTGGCAGTGTTGTTTGCCACCCAATGTGAGCACCTTCGGCACTCATCCCGAGCCCCGCTCTGAGCGCCTTTGCCTCCTCTCTCTTTGCCATGTGTCTCATTTCACCACTCCTCTCCCTTCCTTGTGTCTCATTTCCCCCCCTCTCCCTCCCTTGTGTCTCATTTCCCCATCCTCTCCCTCCCTTGTGTCTCATGCCCCCCCACTCTCCCTCCCTTGTGTCTCATTTCCCCCGCTCTCCCTCCCTTGTATTTCATTCCCCCTCCTCTCCTTCCCTTGTGTCTCATTTACCCCCTTCTCTCCCTCCCTTGTGTTTAATTCCCCCCATCTTCCTCCCTTGTGTCTCATTTCCCCCTCCTCTCCTTCCCTTGTGTACCCTTATCCCCTCCTCTCCCTCCCTTGTGTATCATTTTCCCCCTCCTCTTCCTCCCTTGTGTATCATTTCTCCCTCTCCCTCCCTTGTGTCTACTTTCCCCTTCCTCTCCCTCCCTTGTGTCTAATTTCCCCCTCATCTCACTCCCCTGTGTCTCCTTTATCCCTTCCTATCCCTCGTGCTTCATTTCACCCCTCCTCTCCCTCCCTTGTGTTTCCTATCTGCCCTCCTGTCCCTTGTGTCTCATTCCCCCCTCCTCTCCCTCCCTTGTGTTTCATTCCCCCATCCTCTCCCTCGTTTCTCATTTCCCCCCTCCTCTCCCTCATATCTAATTTCCCCACTCCTCTCCCTTGTGTCTCATTTCCCCCATCCTCTCCCTCCCTTCTGTACCTGATGTTGTTGGTGGTTCAGCGGAGCAATTGGATCTCACCCCTGCCAGCGCGTCCTCTCTGCAGCGTAGCGATGTAGCACTGACGTAATGACACTGGTAAGTTCTGGCACTGGGGGCGACAGAGAGGGAGGTGAGAGAGAGGAAGAGGGGAGGTGAGAGAGAGGCAGAGGGGGAGATGAGAGAGAGGCAGAGGGGGAGGTGAGAGAGAGGCAGAGGGGGAGATGAGAGAGAGGCAGAGGGGGAGATGAGAGAGAGGCAGAGGGGGAGATGAGAGAGAGGCAGAGGGGAGATGAGAGAGAGGCAGAGGGTGATGGGATCCCTGCGGGCTTCACGATGAGTGCCTGCCTCGCTCATTTCAGCCCTTGCAGTGGGGAGATGAGAGAGAGGCAGAGGGTGATGGGAGCCTTCGGGGCTCATTGCAGCCTAAGTCCCGTGGGCACTCATCGCGAGGCCTGCAGTTGCGGCATTGCCATAATGTGACCAACGTCCTTGGTCCATAACTATTATATCTGATTGGCGCTAATTAATTCTTAGCTTCCAATTGTAGATTACGTCTAACTTCCATGTTTTTCTGATGACTGCCTCATTTACAATTGTCTGTGTCTAAGAAGGTACAGGCTTGCTTAAATATTGTAAGATCATATGATCACGCCCCTTGAAAGCCTAATTAAACTGGTAGGGTTCACGAGTTTAGGCTTAAAGGCATATCTAAATTACCTGGATTAACACGTCTGCAATCCTTAGGCCATAAGCATTCTGATATATGGAGAACATTTCATAAAATATTTTATTTTTATTAATATCTAAAAACCCCTATCTAAATTAAAATCTAAAAATTATGTTGACACCCCCAGGGGTGTCTACACAGTCACCTGGTCCACCCCAATCAGCATAGAAAATTTGGGGACCCATTGTAACTCTTCACTAACCTGCTGTGTCTTCCTCAGCTTCCCCACACCAATCCACCATTTTACTTAAAGGGCCACTTACTTCAGCACAATTTTGGCCAAATCACAGAAAGTATCTCCTAAAAGCATGTTGAAATACTTTTTGGATTTTTGAACAACATGCATTTATCACTGAGAAATACAATCAAATAAAATCTGTGTTTACGTTTGTAATTGACTGTCCACTTGCATTTGCATTGTTGCAGCCAATCGGGATGCAGGGGTGTGTGTTCCATTCAAGATAACGGTAAGGCTGCTAACATTTCCAGTATGAAGGGAATATATTTCTTATGGTTGAAAATTCTGTTTATGCTTTTTTGCCTCTCTAAAATTTGAGCAATGAAGAACACAGGGTATAGAACTCTGCTCCAGCGCTCAAAAAAAACAAAAACAAAAACAACCCTGAACAAATCTATATGTGCATACATAGAATGCTCCACTCACCTAAACAAATCAGCTATGAGTAACTGGTCAGTGCAGTGTAAACTGATTCCAGGAAAAAGCTGCTTTCAATCACTAGCTGCCCCACAACATGATTGAGATTCACTATCTGTTATTATTCATGCAACAGCCAGTAGGCAGAGTACACTATGGCCCTCATTCAATTGCAATTTGGCCAATTGAATAGGGCTCTAAATAAGCACATAGCATATTTTTAAAGACGTTTTTAATTAGTAAACATCTATCCAAAAACAAGATTTTCACTAAATAAAAACTTCTTTAAAAAACATATGCTATGTGCTTATTTAGAGCCCTAATCCATTGGCCAAATTGCAATTGAATGAGGGCCTATGCATGTAAATATAGACTGTTAGATTTTGTATCTGTTATTTGTGTAATTAAAATAATAGATCATTTTAACATACAATCTTGAGCTCTTTCACACTATGAAGAGTTCTTACAGAGAGGTAAATGATCCTTTAGCTTCTTGCTGCCACACTGCCATAGGAATGAATAAAAAATACAAATGTCACTTTAATTGATAGGAACAGGTAATAAAAGTGCGTGTTACCTGTCCAGACATTGACTGTTTGGTGTCTCTTCAAAGATAACAAGCATGTCTATACCATTACATTATATATAACACATATTGCAACCATTTGTTACATCAGATACACATTACATATTATGTTGATTTATCCTTATTGATTTTTGTTTGTGATTAAGTTTGGAGGGAGGAGTGTGGAGAGGAGAGGAGGTGACATTAGGGGAAAGGAGGAGCAGAGAGGGTGTCATCGGGAGAGCAGTGGAGAAGGGGAGAGCGGGAGAGACAGGGCTAGGAGTAGTGGAAAGTCTGGGAGGGAAAGGTCTGTAAGTGAGATTGAGGGAGGGGGTATGACACAGCTGAAGGAACACATAGTGCGCATAGTGCAGGGCAAATTGGGAGGGGTCTGATGCCAGGGAGGGTCGTGGTGCGGACGGACAGGCCTGAGATGAGAGAGATGAGGGCAGCCATGATCCTTAGCAGCAGTAAGGAATCTTTACTCAAGCACAGGGCCCCTAACTATTCTGCCCTCCTCCATGTGACACATGGCTGAGCCAACATCCTACATTGGGGAAGGGACGTGATTCCTGGCCAGAGGGCCCAGTCTTGGAGTAATGTGGAAGCAGAGGGTACAGCCTTGGGTTAAGCAAAAAGGCATGTGAGGTCTGTTAAAACACTTCTACTATGAGAGCCGGACCAAGGTAAAGAGGAAGATATCGGAGGAGGCCAGAGCAGAAAGAGTTATAGGTGTCCCCCAGTGACCGTCCAGTTCAATGAGTGAGAGAGGATGTTGAGGGACTGGATTGCCCCAGCTACAATATTAGGACTTCCAGGCCTGGTGAACCTGCAGGATTCCAGCACCATGTGAATAGTCACCATCCTAAACACCATCATCTCTTCACATACCCACACATATGCACCACATGCATATAGATAACACACAACCAATGTAAATGCTGCACACAAATTAAATGGATATTTAACCTTCATGGATTTGACTAGGGATAGATTATAACTGTGTGTCTAAATACTTATAGATAACACTTTACAAGGAGTATCAATTTCAAAATATAATTAAAGTGAGTAAATACCCAATAGAGCTGCCCACTGCATCATATGCAGATACAGACTCTGTAGGGCTGGATGTGCAGTATAGTGTACTAGCCTATCAGGAACCACATCTGAGCAACCTGTTACTATTTATTGCTGAGAGATGGTCACAGATTGGTTAGTATAACACAATGCACAGCACGTTCAGCAGAGTATGTGCCTGCATTAGCTGCAGAAGGCAGAACGCAGCAAATATTTAGATATGAGCCATTACTAACCAAGCTCATACTACAAAGCAATGGTCATTTGTAGCAAATAATAACTCTACACAATGGAAAATAATTTAACCATCCAAGTTCAAAACATTGTGATGGCAGATACATAGGAAAACACAGTGATCAAATGATCATAAAATGTTATTATATTGCTCTCATTTCAGCTTCCAGGATGTCAAGCTCATCCACGAAGCCTGAGGCAAGGCCAGCCGCCCCTGTTGAGACTGAAGAGAAGGAACCACATTATGCCCCTGCCAAAGAGGATCCATGGCAAGAGGATGAGCACCAAAGGCCCAGGATATGAGTAGGAGGAGGACATTACTTACATTTGGTCAGTGGGAGCCCCTGGTAGGCCATCCTACACTCTGGTCACCTTTGACCCACCTGGTTCCCTCCTCCATCAGATCAACTCACCACCTGGGTCCTCTTATTGAACGGTCCCATGAGCCATGCCAGTTCCACCACCAATACCACCACGTACTCCTCCCATCACCAACACATCCTGGACACAATGTCCATCAGTCCCATCACCACCACCAGAACAACCTTCTGCAACTCAACACCTCCCCACTCCGTAACCATCACCTTCTCCCACAGTTCAGCTGGAGGCAGGCCTCAAAACCTTCACCCACCATTGGAAGCAGCACTGGAGGAGATGGTGATATACGTTCAGAGGAACGAGGACAGCATTGTGAGTCTCTTGACCAAAAACTCCACCCAACAGACCACAGTGGGCCACAGCATCAGGAAGCTCTACAGGGAAACAAAGCGCCACACTCTCCAGATGGAGAGTTACATGGCCAGGCTGCTCCAGGAGGTACATAACCAGAGCATGCTCATACAGCTGAACATGGACATATAATGCAGTTAGGAAATGATAAAAATGTTACAATGTCTAGAAAATAAATTTTATTGAGTTCACTATCAATTTATAGACAAGTATACGCCTTATGCAGAACAGCATTTATTGAAACAATAGCAAACCAACAATGTTTGTATGTATCAAAACATGTGAAACTTTTAACATGCCAGAACTTTTAACATGCCAGGGTATGGCAATAGGTAGATAACCAAAATATAGCCCTTTCAAAGTAATATGGGCAAAGTTATCCTAGAAAACCAACAGCCCTATTAAATTCCCCCAACGTGAAAACCCTTAGCCCGTAACGGAGCCTGCTAGACTTACGGCTATTAAATTGGTCTCTTACAGCTACCCACAAACGATCTGCGGGTTATAGGCGAAAAAATCCTTTGGGCTGTTGCAATCGAATGCCTTTGAGCTGTCAAGCCCGTAAAGGTTACGTTGGCAAATCGCTATTAAATTGCTACGAATCCACTGGCGTTCAAAGGGAGCCCAAAAGCCTGCGGTACTAGAGAGGACCTGCAAGGGGGTTAAAGTCCTATCCGTAGCACTATAAATGCACATATACACACTACTGAATTTTTAATTTAAAGGGAAAGTGATGTTATGTATTAAACTTAATAGAACAACGTTCTCAAGTTTGCAAATCTGCAATATGAAATACTTTTTCTTATGTTTAATTTCCGTGTTATATCGATCCCGGCAATCAATGTGTTAGTACATATAATGGAACTCGCATGGACTAGAATATTATATTTACTGATTTATTATTATTGCATTATTTCTGGAATACAGGTTCGATCGTAACTTGTAAATCAAATCCATAAGGGATTGAAATCTAACCTCCATTTTTCAGTGACGTAATGATGATAATCTCTTTTACTATTGGTTCCGTCTAAACCGGTAACTACGGGTTTGACTAATTGATCATGTTCACAGCCGCGCATGCAACGTGTGCAAGAATGGTTTACGGGTTTGGATATCGGCTACGTCTGTTGCGGGCTTGGCTAGTTTAATAGCTCTGTAACTCAGCCGAATTTCAAGCCCGCAGGCTTTGCGGGTGTACTGTTGCTGCTATATGCTTGGAATTTAATATGGCCCCAAGTCCCTTTAGTGATTGACACTACTAATCATGAATTCTAACATCTATTGGGTTCATTTTGACAAACATTTGTTACTTTGTTAGTGAAGGACAGCAACAAAAATAAAAAAGATTCTTAAAAACAAGTTAAAACCACTATACAATAACACCTTTGGTACTTATATGCTTAGACCTAAGTATATAAGTACCAAAGGTATTATTGTATTGTGGGTTTTAACTTGTTTTTAACAATATTTTTAATTTTCGTAAATTTTCCCTACAATGATGAAATTACCCTCTGGGTTAGCATTGTGATGAGCGACCCTTAAAGCTCCCACCTGGTCCTGCACTTACTACTCTAATCTAACTAGCTATCATGGTAAATTCCAATTAGTTCAACCTTTACACTAGTGAGAGTTGCAGAAAATAATGTTGGTAAATATATTGAACAGTTCCTTATATCAAGAACCATCTGTATTTGAACAATACACCCAATGCTGTACTGGTGCAAAGAATCAATGCATCGCACTTGGAAATGGTATTATCCCACTTTATACATTATACATTTATACATTGCTGTCATACTGTGTACTGTTACAGTGTTAAAGCATATCATCAATTATAGCTACCAAATCCGCCTGGAACTTGGTTTTCCTTGATGCAGATTAATTGTCTGGCAGCGTTTAAAATTACTGACGTGCGTTTTTCCCGCTTTACAGAACGAACTAATCAAGGGAGTGTTTCAAGACTAGCATCGTCATATTCTGAATAAATTAAACAGTATCTTAATTAAAACAACCCTACTGTGTGTAGAAGTAGCAGGAAACTCACTTGTGCCACCCACACAAAACTTTGCTAGACTAAATCAAAATCACTGTTCATAAGTATGTCAACAAAAAAAAAACTATAAATGTGGATTTATTTATTTAAAGATAAGAAACAGATAAGCACAATCTTGGCTGTAAATTCAGGAACACCAGGAACAATTTGTAATTTCCATTTTAAACACAATATAACTAATACATATTTAGATTGTAAAAGTACAGAATATATGTCATTTGACTTTTTTGCGTACACTTTGTATAATAGGTGCCTTCTAACTAGCAGACTCACAACATAAAAAAGGCAAGATGTGACTATATTCAGTGACTGAGAGTTCATGTGATTCATAAGTGTATATAAAAGTATGAATAGTTTGAATAAGCGAAAACAAAACAGAGGTGCTCAATCTGAAAATGAACAATACTGAAGTAGGCTTGTTCTATAGGCATAGTAAGGTAGATAGTAAGGTATATATAGAAACTGCTGTTAATTTTTTTAAATGTGTGGATAATTTCCTTTGCAAGTGGATATAAATATTATTCCCCCTTTGACAAAGACGTCTAGGACGTCGAAACGCGTCAGGCGTAGGTTAGAACGTGCGTCATTACGTAAGACGCACGCCTGCGTTACATGAGCGCGAATCAGGAAGTGGACTTGAGACAGGGAAAGTAGCGTTCTGAGCATTGCAGAGAGCCTGAAAAAGGCTATTTAGGACAGATATCAATGCATTCTGAGTGGGTCTAAAGATATTCTGCTAGATTGAAGTCTATAGAGAAGGTTTTCTTAAGAGGATTAAAGTTTATAACGTTTGGTAAATGGAGATAGATTGAATATGCACTAAGTTCTATACCCTTAAAGGAGCCATAGACTGGCCACCAGAAAACATTTGTGGCATACTCTCTCATGACTACCTCTTAAACTCTCCAGTATTCAAGTAACAAGATCTAGAGATACATTAGATTTTGTTTTTCTGTTCCAGTTAAGAGCAATGATAGCTACTTTTTGTCTCAGTAATCTATAGTGGTACATAAAGACAAGTAAAGACCCACCCAATTCCTAGTGTAAGGAATCAGGAAGTGGGGTTGTGTATTGACTTCTGTCTCCAGTACTGCAGTTTATCCTGGATGTGCCCAAATATGTGTACTCAGATTAAGAGGCGGATTAGCCCAGACTATATGTGATACAGGCATTAAATGACAAGAATTTTTCTGCCAAAGGAGCAAATCAGTGCTTTTGTTTTTAAACTGAAAATGTTAATAGTTTTTATTCGTCATTGTTCCCTATATTAAATAAAAGTTGTCATATTATTAGAAATTATTCCCTATTGTCTGTATAATGATTGATGGAGTGGTAAACATGGGAAATTAACTCCCTAGATTGTACTATATTGTATAAATATTATTCACAATATGCTGCATACGTACAATCCACCTGTGGGAACTGTAACCAGACTGTTTAAGTAAAAGACCAGGAATCAGATGGTTAGTTATTAATAAATTAATCTTGCTGTTGGAAATGTGAATATTTCAAACTTTCAAATATCATGTAATTTATCTATAAATACCATTTTTTATTTTATGCACTACAACAAACATACCATTTTAAGAACCAATACATCAATAATAAAGCAATCACCTGAGTAAAATCAAATGAATGCCAACATTTTTTTTTTCTAATAGTCAACGTCACTCACTCATTTGTTAGAATACAGACGTTTACCTATAAACAACTCTTATCTCAAAGAAACTTGTCTGGCTAAAGATATCCTGAGAGTATTTATTGGCTGTCAAGATTTATCTTGTTTTTAGTTCCTCAGTTCCTCTTCTGGTTTTTCTAATGTGACTCATAAACGAGGGGGGTCCTCGATGACAGAGCTCAGAGTTGCTGAGTGTACTGGGAAGGAAATTCAAGTGATTGCAGGACTGTCTGGCACTTTACACAAAGATAATTTATTGAAGCCTTTTGTTTTTGGGAAAAGTTATAAGTAGACTGAACAATTCAGAAGCAATTTAATTTATAAGTAACATTGTTTTGAGTATTTTATTTATTTTGTTTTATTTATGAATGCTTAGCTTCATGTATTATGATTATATTATTCCCCATAAAACAAAGATGAAGTCTGAAATGATAATCCTTCAGGTAATGTAATTCTTAATGTCCTCACAGCTGTCTATACCAAAATATACAGTAGGTTATATGTGAAAATAAAGTAAGGAAGTAAAAAATGTTTTGAGCTGATCTGCATGGCTCATTATAATCCTTTAAACACTGCTTCATTACCTAGTTAGCATTCTGGGTAGTGAGTTGTATTTGAGACTTGAAGCATATCACTTTTTTTAGCTCTATCCATTTTAAACACAAATCATTTTGACATGCACATTGGTGATGCTTAACATGGATAAAAGCAAAAAGGTGACATGTTTTGAGTGTAATTTGCATTCAATTACCCAAAATCCTTAGCTGCCAAGAAAGCATTGCTTACTGAAACGTTCTATGGGAAACAGTCCACCTGCCTGCTTCGGTCATGTAGGAAGGCTTACAGTGGCTTTGCTTAAGATATTTACAGTGGATGGCATTTCACCTTTCTGCTATCCATAAGATATATTGTTTGTGCTAATTTGTCTATATATTCCAAAATAACAAATGGAATACTAATAATATAGAGCCCCATTCTATTCTACCAGTATGATTTGTGGTATACCGTAAAATTAGCTGCGGGACCTTTTCTTTCCCTATCTTACACATTTATTCTAATCTTTTCACTCGCAATATTACCGGATTCAGCCCACATCCATAAATCCTGTCTTGTCTGAAAGTGATTTCAGCGCAGAAGTATTTGTTCACTCATAATATTACACCAAACCAGGCATGTCACCTATGTTACTAATTAGACACAACCAATAGAAAATGAGAACGTCATCATTATTATAATGAGTGAGAACAAGTGCCGGTAAATGCAGCAAAAAACTATATATATATATATATGTATATATATGTATATATATATATATATATATATATATATATATATATATATATATACATATATATATATATATATATATATATATATATACAGTGTCTCGCAAAAGTATTCACCCTTCTTGACTTTTTACTATTTTGTTACATTAGTTCAATGTTTTGTTAATCTGAATTTTATGTGATGGATCAGAACACAATAGTCTAAGTTGGTGAAGTGAAATGAGAAAAATATATACATAAAACTATTTTTTTTAAATAGAAAACAGAAAATTGTCATGTGCTTATGTATTCACCCCTTTTGTTATAAAGCCCATAAAAAGCTCTGGTGCAACCAATTACCTTGAGAAGTCACATAATTAGTGAAATGATGTCCACTTATGTGCAATCTAAGTGTCACATGATCTGTCATTACATATATACACCTTTTTTGAAAGGCCCCAGAGGCTGCAACACCTAAGCAAGAGGCAACACTAACCAAACACTGCCATGAAGACCAAGGAACTCTCCAAACAAGTAAAGGACAATGTTGTTGAGAAGTACAAGTCAGGGTTAGGTTATAAAAAAATATCTACATCTTTGATGATCCCCAGGAGCACCATCAAATCTATCATACCCAAATGGAAAGAACATGGCACAACAGCAAACCTGCCAAGAGACGGCCGTCCAACAAAACTCACGGACCGGGCAAGGAGGGCATTAATCAGAAAGGCAGCACAGAGACCTAAGGTAACCCTGGAGGAGCTGCAGAGTTCCACAGCAGAGACTGGGGTACCTGTACATAGGACGACAATAAGCCGTATGCTCCATAGAGTTGGGATTTGTGGCAGAGTGGCCAGAAGATAGCCATTACTTTCAGCAAAAACAAAATGTCACATTTTCAGTTTGCGAAAAGGCATGTGGGATACTCCCAAAATGTATGGAGGAGGCTGCTCTGGTCTGATGAGAATAAAATTGAACTTTTACGTCCATCAAAGAAAACGCTATGTCTGGCACAAACCCAACACATCACATCACCCAAAGGACGCCATCCCCACAGTGAAACATGGTGGTGGCAGCATCATGCTGTGGGAATGTTTTTCAGCAGGCGGGATTGGGAAACTGGTCAGAGTTGAGGGAAAGATGGATGATGCGAAATACAGGGATATTCTTGAGCAAAACCTGTACCACTCTGTGTGTGACTTGAGGCTAGGATGGAGGTTCACCTTCCAGGAGGACAATGACCCTAAACACACTGCTAAAGCAACACTTGAGTGGTTTAAGGGGAAACATGTATATGTGTTGGAAAGGCCTAGTCAAAGCCCAGTCTCAATCCAATAGAAAATCTGTGGTCAGACTTAAAGATTGCTGTTCACAAGCGCAAACCATCCAACTTGAAGGAGCTGGAGTGGTAAGATGTGGCAATCTCACAGAGACTTATCCAAAGCGACTTGGAGCTGTGATTGCCGCAAAAGGTGGCTCTACAAAGTATTGACTTTAGGGAGGTGAATAGTTATGCACATTGACTTTTTCTGTTATTTTGTCCTATTTGTTGTTCGCTTCACAATATAAAGAAGAAAAAACATTTTCAAAGTTGTGGCCATGTTCTGTAACTTAAATTATGTAAATCCTCAAACAATTCATGTTAATTCCAGGTTGTGAGGCAACAACACACGAAAATTGCCAAGGCGGGTGAATACTTTTGCAAGGCTCTGTATATATATATATATATATATATATATATATATATATATATATATATATATATATTTATATAGAGGCAATGCACCAGAGCATGTGTTACTAGTCCACATGGTTTCATTATATATATATATATATATATATATATATTAGCCTCTTGAGTATTGGGTTTTCTGTTACCCTGAATGTTGTATAATGACAGGGACATAATAACAAAAATGTAATATGTTTTAATTACACATATGTGTAAGTTTGTATCATAATTGTCAAATTATGATGAACTTCCATGATTTTCTATTGTTTTTTGGTGCTATACAATACCTTCAACTGCTGCTCCGGCACTCAGCAATGGTTTTAAAACTATTTGCGAGTGGTCTTTAGTACACATCATTTTTCCTTCAGACTTTTGATGTTACTCAATGCCCTATTTTGAGAGTGATTCGTAAAGTCTGATTAGAATAGGGTTTTGGTATAAAAGTCAAACAGAGTAACTTGTAACATTTTGGCAGTTCAAAAATCAATGGAAAAGTTTGCAATTATTTGCCCCTTAGTCTTGCCGCAGAGTAGACCGTAGAAGTTCTCTCACAATGTTTCATGGATGGTGAATAGAATAGTTAGGAAGATTTACTTTGCTCTTAAACATGGTGTAATCTGCAATATAGGGGAATGGAATGGGTTTCATTTTTACAAAGAATTAGAAAAAAAACACAAGACTGTTATAATCCTCTTTTAGCTGATTGATGATAAAAACAGTTCATGTAAAATTCAGATTCAGTAAGCTAATATATGGCCCATATCTGTTAATGGTTTATGACATTTTCAATAATAATAATTAAACAAAGAAATACCAAAAATGGTTTGTAAATATCTAAAAAGTTGTTGTCCAAAAACAATGAAATGACTTGGTAATGGAAAAATGTTTTTCAAAGATTAAAATAAATAAATGCAGGTTTTACTTTTTAACTACTGTACCAACAGGATTCAGTAACCTGTGAGGAATGGGAGAAACTATGAATTCAGATAAGATTTCTATCCAGTTCTGCTGAAAAATTATTGATTTCAATTTGCAAATTGACAAGAGATCTAAATAGAAAAGTAAGACCAAGGGAGTGGGTAAGTCTCCCCTTCAAGCTACAGGCAGACTAGCAGTCCAAGATAGAATCTCCCATAATACAAGCACATCCAGCTTAATTATCTAGACAATTATATCTGGAAAAAGGCAAAGAGTAAATAAAAAGATAATTCAAGTCGATTCCTGTCAAGTTAGCATGGGTCGATCTGGTGCTCCTAATCTTCAATACTATGTACAGTATATGCAGCTCAGTTGTCACATTTATTAAACTGGCATTTGAAAGGTGGAAAGGACATATGAGATTTTGGGAGAAAAACAAGCTATTAAAGTTTCATGATTTAATTGTTTAAGGACTCATATTTCCAGGAATTTATGAATATGGTCAAGGGAGCATGACATTGTTGCATTGGGATTATGTGTCATTGTGTGGTTATATGTTGCCTGTACATGGTTATTATGTATAATAGTTATAATCACATATATAGTTGTGAGCGTACGGGCTGTTGCTCACGCTTGCGGGCTCGCATAGCGAGCCCGCGGCCCTCGCGAAGCGAGGACCGAGCTCCGAGCCGCGGCTCTCGCATAGCGAGGGCTGCAAGCAAGGGCCTCAGTTGCTGGGATGGTGCGCCGAAGGGATGGAGCGAAGAAGTTGCTGGGATGGAGCGAGGGCTGCGGGCAAGTGCCTCAGTTGCTGGGATGGAGGCGCTCCATCCCAGCAACTAAGGCCCTTGCCCGCAGCGTACGGTCCATTGCTCATGCTTGCGGGCTCGCGTAGCGAGCTCGCGGCCCTCGCGAACGAGGACCGAGCGCCGAGCCGCGGCCCTCGCATAGCGAGGGCTGCAAGCAAGGGCCTCAGTTGCTGGGATGGAGCAGCCACCTCCTACCCACAATGCCCCGCGCAGGGCTGTCCAGTCCCCGGTTCAGGTTCTGGAGGGGGAGCCAGACGCCGCCACTGCCACTAGCCGCACCCGCTGCTCGCGCAGCAAGCCGCGGCCCTCGCATAGCGAGGGCTGCGGCCAAGGGCCTCAGTTGCGCTCAATCCCAGCAACTGAGGCCCTTGCCCGCAGCACTCGCTGCCCTTGCCCACAGCCCTCGCATAGCGAGGGCTGTGGCCAAGGGCCTCAGAAGGCGCTCAATCCCAGCAACTGAGGCCCTTGCCCGCAGCACTCGCTGCCCTTGCCTGCAGCCCTCGCGTAGCAAGGGCTGCGTGCAAGGGCTTCAGTTGTTGGGATGGAGCAGCCACCTCCTCCCCACAATGCCCCGCGTAGGGCCGCCCAGTCCCCGGTTCGGGTTCCGGAGGGGGAGCCACACGCTGCCACTAGCCGAACCATCCCGGAGCCCGGCAATGCCGCGGGAATGTGGTGAGAGCGCGGGTAGCGGCGGACGTTCAGGCCGCGCACGGAGCTCCGAGCTCTGATCAGTGCGGCTACCTTGGGGAGGCGGGGCTAGGCCAGCCTGGGGAACAGGAAACACTGGGAATCCGCGGACTGGAGCAGGCCTCAGAGCTGGAGGAGCCGGGCCTGGGTAGCTGACTGTGAGTGACAGGGAGATAATGTGGTCTGAGGAAATGTGCAATCACTGAGAGCTGGCATATAAACTAATTGTCTTACTTATACACTGATCATTAACACCATGTGTATGTATATAATGTGTGTGTATATTGTGTGTGTGTGTGTGTATTGTGTGTGTGTGTATTGTATTGTGTGTGTGTGTATATATATATTGTGTGTATATTGTGTGTATGTGTGTTGTGTGTGTGTGTGTGTATATATTGTGTGTGTGTGTATGTTTAATGTGTGTGTTTGTGTATAAATATATATAATGTGTGTGTATATTGTGTGTGTGTATTGTTTGTGTATATATATAATGTGTGTGTATATTTGTGTGTGTGTATATATAATGTGTGTGTATATTGTCTGTGTGTGTGTATATATAATGTGTGTGTATATTGTCTGTGTATGTGTATATATAATGTGTGTGTATATTGTGTGTGTATCAACTGCGGCCCTCGCGAAGCAACTGCAACCCTCGCAAACTTTACGTCGCAACGCAAACAACATACGAGACACGTTAACACACATTACGTCCGCAACCTACAAGCTTACCTACAGCAAGAGGGAGCATCCAGGACCTCAAAAAATGAAGTTATACCTTCATTTAACTCATAATAAAAGAGTTTAGACACTAAAAAATTCTCTAAGCGAGAGAAAAAATGGCCGCCGAACAAAACGAAAACGAGGCTACAGCACTCTAAACACGCAAAACACCACAAGAAACACGCAAAACACCACAAAACACCTACGGATATTCCGCTACAGACGCATACCACACATTAGCCGCCATTTTAGAACAATGCAGAACTACACAACTACGCTAGCGGTTTCGTCTCGCGCACGCACACTATTACACTGCACACATTCAGCACGCTTACACAGCAGCTCCACACCACTAATGCTGCAGCAACATCAAAACAGATTGTAGCTCTTCAACACAATGCTTCAAAATAGGTAAAGTATATTAATTTATTAATCTATTAGTTATTTTATTATTATACACCAAATAGCATTAGCTCACTTACAATTTCATTGCCATAATTTTTTGACGGGCAATTAGCTAGTATATTATAAGAGGGAAATGTTATATAGAACATATGTGGAATTGGCTCTGCATAGAAGTTAGCTGCAGATCATTGCACACTCACACATACAGACCTTGGGTCAAGACAGATGTATGTACTTCAAGTAGTCCTAAGTAAACACTTGAGTTTAACATAAATGTTTTTCACTAGCCAGCTTTAGATATCTGGTGAATTTGATCTCAAGAGCTTTGATAGCCCAAGGTTGCAAGCTAGATGGGCTGACATCACACATACACAAATGTACACAATGGTGTGGTATTGGAGAGTATAAATATGTTGTTTTGATCATTGAATAAAGGTTGAGAGATAGCGTTCACATATCCACAGTGTGAGACTATTTCTGTGTGTTGTATTGACTTGGGGAGTGGTCTTGCCGTGGGCCACTAGTAACCTGTATCCATAACTCCATAACTTCATAGATGGAAAAACGCTGAAAAGCATTTTGTAGCAACTGACTCAAGCCCTTAAGCCGGCATAATTTATAGGAACTTGAAACACTTAAATAAAGTCTATTTTTTATGTAGTAACAATACAGAGAAAACAGAAGGAGAGAGAACTTTGTATCTGTGATCTTGCTCCTGGGATCTTGAAAAGATGAGATGTCATTGAGTTAGAAAACCTCACAGTTCAGCATATCATGCAATATATTGTTAAAGGCTACTGTACCCTTTTATTTAAAATTTACTATTTTGAAGAGTTACACTTAAAAATAGATTACTTATTAGAACATAAAACAAAATAAAATAGCCTTTATTTTTTAACGTTTTATATGCATCTCATAACTGCACAATGGGAACGTGGCATATAAACGTTAAAATTTAAAGGCTGTGCTATTTTTTGCTTTGGGAAATCATTTTGCTTATTAACAAGTTTAGTTATTTAAAATACCATATAGAAATTAATTGAAATACTTTGAAAAAAGGAGTCCGTTAGTGAATGTTGGGGCATTGTGGAGTCAAAAAGGAGTCTCAAAATTGTACAATATAAGCCGAGATGAGGGCTGAGCTTACATTCTGCAGTTGGTTTTTTTCTACAGGAGAAAAGAGTTTAGATATAATTAGCATTTCAGTGTGGCTGAAATTTCTTTAGATGTTAATTTACAGGGTACATAGCCATTTTTACTACTAAATTTCAGATCAATGCATGGCATGCATATAAAATGCAATGTCTTCTTGAGTGCAATTTGCCTATGAACTCTAAATTACTATTTCCTTATCAGTTCAGAATATGCCTCATGATGCAACGGCCTATAGTTAGGTGTCTTCACTGTCTTAATTAATACTTTGCAAATATTATTGTATATCTACTGGTATATCACTGAGTTACAAACTAATCTACACTATCTTGTCAGTTTCCTTTATCTTCTGATCATTTTAACTTTTATTACTATTAAAATGATGGGGTTTTTATCAGAATTTCCTCTTTGTAACGCAATGATTTTTGATAAAAAGTATTCCTTGATATAACCAATTTTAACTATCATGGTGGCAATATTGAATTCAGTTATACTAATTCTAATAATAATGCTGCAGAACTGTAAATTTACTTTTAAAATCAAAATACATTTTTAATCTCACGTTGCTTGAATAAATTAATTCCTGTTTTATCACCATCCTGTTAGGTTACATGCAATAAACTAATAAAAGACTATTTGAAACACCAGCATCCATATAATAATATTTCTATATGAATCTTCTTGAATTTAAACACAACACAGTTTAAAATTTCAAAAATAACTTTTTTGTAAGTACAATTTATATATTTGACTACTGGCTCAATGCTAACACCTAGTGGTATAAATATACATGTAAAAAACTTTATTTTGTGGGATAATGTCCTGTGTGTAAGACTGAAATGTAAATCCTTGAATATTATATGCCTTTTATAGGAGCAAATACATAAAAATCTAATATTATGGGTACCTCTTAAATAATCTAAATCTGAGATTATCCAGAATAACAGGAAGTAGAGATGATGTAAAATAGACGCATATAATAGTGTTCCATCTTAACACCTGTTAAATACAATTTAATGGTTCTCCAAAACAACAATACTGTAAAGCAGACTAGTTTATGAATCAAAGCACTGGAACTAAAAAATATGTTTCCTATTCAAAGCTGGCCCTTTAGGAAGCCACCATCCGTTGCATTGTATGTGTGTGGAAGGCGGTTAATTAAAATGGCTTTGCCTTATATATTCCACTCCAGCTCCTATTTTCCAAGTGAGTGAGGATGCACCCTTCTAAATCTATCTTCCAAATCTAATGTGTTATAAAGGGGGACCTATATCTTCAGTCCACTTTAGTACTCCCCCAAAAAAATTATACCCTCTCCTATACGCTCCTGTAGAAATAGGGGAGCTCCATATAATACCCTGCCCTACAGCTTTCACTACTGGGGGATAGTAACCAAAGGGAGGGGTAATAATGCCTCACACAATACTCCCACACCTGTCGAGTACGGTGCCATGCATAGGGTTTTAATCTCCTATAAAAATGGAATATTAATTTAAAAGTTCCTTGCTAATAAAATGATACTCTACAAGCAATGAGTTGTAGAATCAGAGTAAAAAAAAAAAAAAAAAATATATATATATATATATATATATATATATATATATATATATATATATAAAATTTACAGCCCTATTAAATTTGTAGCGGCATCAGCACACCCGCAAAGGCTGCGGGCTTAAAATTTGGCTGCTTTACAAAGCTATTAAATTAGACCATGCCGCGAGTTACGGGCTTGAGGCGCAAACCCATAAACCATTTGTCGCACGTTGGATGTGCGGCCGTGAAAATGATCAGTTACTCACTTTAGATGGAGCCAATGGCAACAGAGATCATCATCATTATGTCACTGAAAAATGGAGTTCAGATTTCAAAGCCTTACGGGTTTCAAATACGAGTTACGATCAGACCCGCATTCCAGAAATAATGCAATATTGCTAAATCTGTAAATATGATATTCTAGTCTATGGGAGTTCCATTATATGTATTAACACATTGATTGCCAAGAATGATATAACATGGAAATTAAATTGAAAATAAAGTATTTTATATTGCAGATTTGCGAGCTTGAGAATGTTGTGCTATTTATTTTAATACCTAGCATCACTTTCCCTTTATCTATAAGTACAGTAGTATGTGTATATTTGCATTTATAGTGCTACGGATAGGACTTTAACCCACTAGAGGATCCTCTCTAGTACCCGTTGGCTTTTTGGCTCCATTTGAGAGTTACAAGGTTGAACGCCAGTGAATTTGTTGCAATTTAAACGCGTGATTGGAACATAACTTTGACAGATCAAAGGATTTGCGGGCGCGCAGTTGAAATTTCCACATCCCATAGCCTTTTCTTGCAAGTTGTTGCTTTAAGGGCCAATTTAATAGCCGCAAGGCTTACGTTACGAGCTATGGTCTTCAACGGTGAGGCAATTTAGGCTGAAAGTATACTATTTGTGATCAATGCTATGCCAAATATATAATCATATTCATATTTCTTTCTAAAGTTAGTGATTTATCTGAAGCTGACAGCAAGGTTTTATCAGTGGCGGAGCTAGTGCATGGGGGGCCCCGGTGCGAAAAAGAAAATTTGCAATTTGCCCACCGACCGCCTCCAACATCAAATCACACAGTACATAAATAAAGAAATAATATATATATATATATATATATATATATATATATATATAATATAAAATATATACATATATATATACACACACACACATATACATTTACATATACATCTACACAAACACACACATTTATATATATATATATATTGTGACAAGGATGGCCGTTTACCACAGAAAATTTTATAACAAAAGGTTCCGCAACACATAGATTTATGATGCGGGAGACTTGTTTATTTTTAGGGCTCATAAACAAGGGTCTAGAAGTAGTAAATGAAAATAAAATCTACATAAACGTTCTGACATTCATACAGGAACACCCTGACTACACCCGGGCAGCTTCTCTGCTCCAGAGAAATGTGATTGAATGACTGAATAAAGAAAACAATGAATCCAGTCGTGCTACTTCCAGCTGAAGTTCTTGTGGATCAGATACAACAGTCTCTGATATGTGGGATAGTGCCACCTTGTGGCCAGGATACAAAAAGTCTGTTATAGTGCCACCTTGTGGCCGGGGTAGCAAATAGTGTCTGTTTTATCAGAAGTCTTTTCCCCGTCTTTAAATAAGTAACAGCGGATGAAGTATAGGGCCTGCCCGTCTCTCCCATATGCTTCACCCCAGGGACCCTTTGATATTGCAATGTTAACTTACTGTAAATTAACAGGTTAAGCACTCATCCTCTTCCCTGGGGTATAATAAGTCTGGTGTCTTCATTCCATGGCTCTGACAGCTCCACACTCACCTAGACATTTAGGCAACTCTGCCTGGGAATTCTCAATATTCAATTCCCTTACTTGGTGCCTTTGTAGTTTAACTTCCTGAGTCTGTAGTCGCTCTTTCTGTCAGCTCTGTTCGTCCAGCAAACAGCACACAGCACACACTCCTTTCGGTTGTCCAAAATTCGCAGCCCCAATAAACAAGGTGATCTCCTTCAGGTTAGCTTTCGAAGTTCAAAATGTAGATCCACACAAGACCAGCCAGCAAGCTCCTCTCCGTGGCTTGCACTGGCTGCTTAGCAGCACACAACCTGGGGCAGAGCCTAATCAGCCACCCCGTCCCCATGTCTGCTTTCCAGGTTTTAAAATGAAGCTGCACCTGGACCAATTAGGAGTTCTTCAGGAGTTTAACTCCATCACTTCTGTCAAGAACTCTTTACACTACTTTACTTGGCACCATCCTCTAGGGGGCAAACAGTCACAATATATATATATATATATATATATATATATATATATATATATATATACATCTACACACATACACCTATATAAATATTTCCTTAACTGCACTCCACTTCCTGGGGTGAAGAGGGGCTATGCCAGAGGGCCGATGGGGCCATAGGGGGCTGTGTTGGGCCACATGGGGCCAAATGAGGCCACAGGGTGTTGCAGGGACCATGGGGAGCCACAGGGGCTCGAAGGAGGTCACAGGGGCCAAAAAGTCTGTGGTGGCCCACAAGAAAGTCGCATGGTCCCACAGGAAAGCCTCAGGGGGCCACAGGAAGGCCGTGGGAGGCTGCGTGAGGTAATGGCAGGTCAGGCTTGGGGGATAGCAATGGGCCCCTCCAAGGCACTGCCCCGGTGCCTGGTCCCGGTTGCACTAGCGGTAGCTCCGCCTCTGGGTTTTATATGCAATCATTGAGCACAAAAATTAAAAAATATATGTATTTCATATAGGTGTGAGAAACTTAAGGGACTTGTTTGAATGTGCCCACTCAGGATGCCAAAACTTGAGTTTTTGGCCCACTTGTTTACTATATCTTAGGATACATAAGGCTTAGCATATCTATATGGACTTACCAGATCTGCAATGCAGGTAAGCCCCCTCTCCAAGGGAGAACTGACAAACCACAGTCAAATGTTTTAGCCACAATTGGCTTTCACCACTGATCTCCACAGGCACAGTAAGCAGGAGGCCCACTTCTGTGTTAGCCTCTTAGGATAAAATCACCAGTTCATTCTTAATCAGAATTTGGCAATTGGACCTATAACATTTGCAAAATCTGCTTTTGTTACAGATTAAAACATACATTAAATATCTGATGCAAGATGGGTTTACGTCCCTGTATTACAAAGCTTTTATGCCAAACCTTGCCCTCAGTTACCCTGTATAATCGCATCCTGGAAAGGGTTCAAATGCCTCCAGAGTTTAATAATGCAGATCTGGTCCTTTTCCCCAAAGAGAATAAAGGCCCTTTAGAGGTGAGAAACTATCACCCTATCTCGCTGTTAAATAACAACCTAAAGTTTCTAGCTAAAATAGTGGCTAATAGGGTTTCTCAATATCTAACTCACCTGATACACAATGATCAGGTGGGGTTTATCCCCTTTAGATTTAAACCTCATTCATTTCGCTAGAGACAAGAAGGTTCCTAGGTGCCTGCTAGGGTTAGATATCGAAAAGGCCTTTGATACAGTGGAGTGGCCATACTTGTATGCCCATAGTACATTTGATTAACACTTATTATAACCAGCCTAGGTCAAGTTTAAAAATTCAAGGCCTGACTAAACATATATTAACATCCAAAGGGGAACAAGGCAGGGGTGCCCATTATCCCCATACTCTTCGCTATGCCGATAGAACCACTGGCACAAAAAATTAGAACAACTACTCATATCTAGGGAATCCTAATAGGTCATCAGCAGTTTAAATGCAATTTGTTTGCTGACGACTTGTTGTGCACCCTTACAAACCCAAGAGAATCGGTACCGGCCCTATTAACCCTTTTAGAAACCTTTGGCTTGCTCTCGAGACTGAAACTCAACACTGATAAAACTGAAGCAGTGGCAGTTAATCTTACTATAACTTTTCCTGGCTTGCAGTGCACATAAGATATTTAGGGATTAACCTTACCCAAAATTTCACAGGATTTATATAAGGCAAATTATCTCCCCTTAATTCAAAGATTTAAAATAGACCCTAACTCTTGGTCTAAGTATACGATTTCCTGGACAGGAAGGAATCATATGGTAAAAATGAATTTATTACCTAGACTACTATATCTCTTCCGGACACTTACAGTCCCAATTCCTAAAATAGACCTTATGAATCTACAGAAACTTATCTTTCAATTTATTTGGCTCCATAAACCGCACAGAATAGTTAGCAGATTATGACAAAGCATAGGATCTGGGGAGGCCTTTCAAGGCCTAATTTGGTTCTTTACCTTAAAGCAGCCTTCTGGCTTTCCTACGCATTACTCGATCAATCTCTCATCATCCAGCATGGGTCTTTTTTGAGAACTTTGCTATGAGTCTGTATTGTTGGGACTAAATTGTCTGGCTGAAGGATCATCTAGCTTTTATGCAGAAACCTATTAATCCAATTACCAAATTCTCACTGGCCTGCTGCAAATGGGCTTCCTCACGCCACAAGTTGCTGTTAACATATACACCACTTAATTCCTTTGTTCCTGCACCCTAAATTCCCCGCAAATCTGACTGGAAGCTCCAGAGCTTGGATGAGTTCCAGAAACTTGAGTGGGTTGGGGGGGTGGAGTTCTCTCCTTTGAACAGGTTTGTGACTTATACAACCTCCCCTTGGAGGAACACTTCAATTATTGTAGACTGAGGCACCATATCTCCTCATGGATTCAACATACAAGCGAGCCCTAGCACACCTGGCTATCAAGACTATGTAGCAAAGCGTCTTTTACCAAGGGCATTTTGGGTATGCTTTAAAATTCCTTCTATGAACCTAGAAGTGATGCAAAAGACAAATATATTTTAAAATGGGAGAAACATCTAGCGTGCAGTTGGGAGCTCTACAAATGGAAAAAAGTCATGGTCATGGATAGATGCTTACTAAACTAAACACTTCTGTAAAAAATATGCTGTGTGCTTATATAGAGCCCTATTCAATTGGCCGAATCACAATTGAATGAGGCCCTAAGTTTGGAGAGGGGTCAACAAGGCCTATAGTGAAAACAATACCGTCCCCACTGTGAAGCGTGTGGTGGCTCACTGATGTTTTGGAGGTGTGTGAGCTCTAAAGGCATGAGGGATCTTGTGAAAATTGATGGCAAGATGAATGCAGCATGTTATCAGAAAATACTGGCAGACAATTTGCATTCTTTTGCGCAGAGGGGTGCACATGGGACGTTCTTGGACTTTCCAGCAAGACCATGACCCTAAGAACAAGGCCACGTTGACCCTCCAGTGGTTACAGCAGAAAAAGTTGAAAGTTGTGGAGTGGCCATCACAGTATCCTGACCTTAATTGTCTGGCTGAAGGATCATCTAGCTTTTATGCAGAAACCTATTAATCCAATTACCAAATTCTCACTGGCCTGCTGCAAATGGGCTTCCTCACGCCACAAGTTGCTGTTAACATATACACCACTTAATTCCTTTGTTCCTGCACCCTAAATTCCCCGCAAATCTGACTGGAAGCTCCAGAGCTTGGCTGAGTTCCAAAAACTTGAGTGGGTTGGGGGCGTGGATCCAGGAGGGTGGAGTTCTCTCCTTTGAACAGGTTTGTGACTTATACAACCTCCCCTTGGAGGAACACTTCAATTATTGTAGACTGAGGCACCATATCTCCTCATGGATTCAACATACAAGCGAGCCCTAGCACACCTGGCTATCAAGACTATGTAGCAAAGCGTCTTTTACCAAGGGCATTTTGGGTATGCTTTATAATTCCTTCTATGAACCTAGAAGTGATGCAAAAGACAAATATATTTTAAAATGGGAGAAACATCTAGCGTGCAGTTGGGAGCTCTCCAAATGGAAAAAGTCATGGTCCTCCCTGTCAAAGGGATCTCTAAATGATAGCCTGCTAGAAATGTCTATTAAGATCTTACACAGGGCTTATATCACCCCAGATCGTGTCTCTAAGTGGAAACCGATGGAAAACCCCAACTGTTTCAGAGGTTGTGACACAAGAGGTACTTTTATCCACGTTTGGTGGAATGTTTAGGCCTGGCCTCAAATTTATTCCAAATACAATTAAAACCACATATAGGGACGTGCCTCCTAGGGATTCCGTTGGAGCTTCTATCTCCCTTACAAAATAAGATTTTACAGTATATAATGTTAGCAACCAAAAATCCCATTGCAAGGAGTTGGAAGTTTGATAAATTGGATTTCCTGGCTGTTATCCAGAAGCTAAATAGCATTATGCTTCATGAATGGGGTCCCTGGGAGGCACATCAGAAGGACCAGATTCAGGGCAATCCATAAACTCTTCCAACCCAAAACTGGAGCCGATCAAGGGGCACTGAGAGGGGTGCGGGCCTTGGGAGAGATTCGTCCACTTCAGGTGAAAGAGGTAAGAAATATCTCGTAAAGACAGGTATGATGCCTGGTTAAAAAAGAGGCTGCAAAATTTATAGGGCTGCATATACATTAGTTGGTTGTTATTGTCTGATTCATCTTTTCATTTTTTATTATTTTAATTCAGGGTGGTGGTCATATATATTGAATGATGTTACCTACCTAGTTTGATAGCCAACTTCACCAAAAGGGGAAATATAAAAATAAATAAAATAAATAATAATAATAATAATAATAATAAAGCCCCTCAATCCCTTTTCTGCAAGTGGATTACAGTCTAGGCGCAATGATGGGTTGTATTAACTTATTCTTTATGCTTATGAGGGTACTTGTTGCCCTGAACGTATTCTGGTGGGAGAAGGGTAATTGCAAAGTCCACCCTGATATTTGCTTTAGCATAGTTGAAAATGGAAAAAGTTTAAGGAATAGTCACAACAAGTCTATACGTTAGGCATATGTACTTTATTAATCCAATAATATTTTTTTTATAAGTATATGTTGACCTGCGAGTCAAATGCATCATATTGGAAACATATGTTTGGTATTTTGTTGGTATATCTTTTGAATTTGTGTGACAATAAAAATTATTTTAAATCTTTAAAACATGTTTTTCTAAATGTATAATGGGGCATTTGGCAAATCTCAGAGTAAATTGGGAAATTTGCAAAGTATGTCACAGGAATTTCATCTTCTCTCTTGATTTACTATATACTATTTCCTATAGGGAAAAACAACCATTCTCATGTTAACTCAGCTTTTCTCAACTCATCCCATGTCAGAAAGGGCTTAGTAAACCAGACCAATGTCTGTTAAAACATTAGTTATCAAAATAGAGACAGCTAATCTAAGTGTACATATGTAAAACCTGTTTTATTACAGCTGTTACTAATGCAGTTTCTGCTAATTATTCCCAAACTGATCTTTCTCTGGAAATTACAAATCCACATTGTTTTGAAGCAGAAAACTGGGACATATTCTTTCCTTCCAAAATTGAGCCAAACATGAGTTATATTTTACATTCTGCAATCCCAAAGGGTTGTGAGCCTATGTTTGCTTTTGTCCACTCTTAATTGTGATAAAGAATGTTCAAGTTTCAGTAATGCTTGAACCTGGTGACATAGAAAACTTATATTTGAATTTGGTCCCAATAATGTTACAATGTGCTTATCTGTGCAATTTTAACAATTGTGTGAGTTTACACATAGGTAACTAAGATAAGATATTTCATTTAATAATACCTCCTGTGTAAACTTTATTTCAACGATTAAAGTACTACTTGAAGGTTGTGAACTCTGGACCAATGCAGTGCCTTTAGGCTGTAGTGAAATCATTAAATATTTATTCATAAGACAAAAATCACATTTGAAAATAATCAAATGGATTTCTGAATCTGAACATTTGCAGATCTTGGTCAGATTCAATTCATTTAAACTGTGCGACTTATATACAAAGGTCCAGAACATACTATAAATAAGCAATATTATAGGAATCTGGCCAAATAAATGTGTTCAAGGCTAAATAATGAAGATATTGGCATATTGGCAAACAGAAAATTATAAAGCAACTGAATGCCTCTGAAAGTATATTTTTCAACCTTTAAGAGCAGGTAAACTGCATGAAATTTTTTTTTATTGATTTATTAAAGGACCACTGTGGGCTTACACTTGTGCTCAAAAGTTTGCATACCCTGGCAGAAATTGTGAAATATTGGCATTTATTTGGAAATATGACTGATTATGCAAAAAAAAAGTATTTTATTGAAGGATAGTGATCATATGAAGCCATTTATTACCACATAGTTGTTTGGCTCCTTTTTAAATTACACTGATAACAGAAATCCCCCAAATGGCCCTGATCTAAAGTTTACATACCCTTGAATGTTTGGCCTGTAGGTGACACACACAGGTTAAAATGACAAATAAAGGTTCATTTCCCACACCTTTGGCTTTTTAAATTGCAATTAGTATCTGTGTATAAATAGTCAATGAGTTTGTTAGCTCTCAGGTGGATGCACTGAGCAGGCTAGATATTGAGCAATGGAGAGCAGAAAATAGACCTCGTAAAAAGGTAATGGAACTTTATAAAGATGGAAAAGGAAATAAAAAGATATCCAAAGCCTTGAAAATGCCAGTCAGTACTGTTCAATAACTTATTAAGAAGTGGAAAATGTGGGGATCTCTTGATTCCAAGCCAAGGTCAGGTAGACCAAAAAAGATTCCAGCCACAACTGCCAGAAGAATTGTTCGGAATACAAAGAAAACCCCACAGGCAACCTCAGGAGAATTACAGGCTGCTCTGGAAAAAGACGGTGTGGTTGTTTCAAGGAGCACAAAAGGACAATTTTTTTAGAATGGAAAATGTAATAATAAAACCATGTATTGCCTCATATTTGCAATTATGCTGCTGTGGGATCTACCATTTTTGTTTCAACTTCCTTAAGTGTAATGAAACTTTGATTGCACAGGAAGTCTTTATCTGCACAATGGCAATATGACATGGAAAGCTCCTTTACAAGGATACACCATTACACTGAATCAGCAGACAAGAGAACATGGGTGCATACAGTAAAGATTCACTTGATAGAAGTATTTATTTCAGAAAAAAAAAAAAAAAATGACAGTGGTCAGTAAAAAAAACACTGAAATGATTCTCATGTAGGAGGGTCTCACAATCCTACACCAAACAGAATGAAACAAAACAAAGAGCAAGACCCCATAGTGTCTTCCAGTTCAAACTTCCAGCAGTTTAAATAAGTGTTGTTTGTTTGCCTCATTTAATGTGGGTGATATGCGATGCGTCTTCTTCATGTTTTTTTAGACAACCTTCAAAGTAATTTCTGAAAAAAACTATTTGCTTTAAAAAAAAATGAAATGCATTTTAGTTACACCCTAAAAGTATTAAAAGGGCCAGTGTAAGACATTTTGATGGTAAACCTATTTCTTTAGCTCAACATTAATTAACATTAAACATGCATGTGCAAACAGTAGCAAAGTAAATATTTAGCCATAAGATATAATTTAAATTCACAGATTACCTTATTAATGGCCACTGCTGTATCCCTCCTTACTTCTCTCATTGTCCTAAGCACCACTGAATGGAACGGAAATATTTAAACCAAGGCAACGTTGATTAGGCTGTCTTGGTAAATCTTCAATAATGTTATCACAGTTTAAATCTTCCACTTCCTTTCAGTGTTGATTAGTGCAATGAAAGAGTTGAGGAGCGGTACAGCAGTATCCCTTACTTAGATAAATTGTGTTTAGAAATTATATTTTCTGGCCAAAGTTTTGTTTTACTGCTTTTTGCACATGCATTTTTAATGTTAATAACGGTGAACTAAAACATGGGTTTAACATGAAAAATGCTTACAATGGGTTTTTACATAATAATAAAAAAAAATAGCAAGAGTAATAAAATTTAATGTGTGGACACTGTAATGCTTACAGTGATCAAAGGTTACAATCACATTGTAAATAAAGTCTGAATATTGCCAGTCTAGAAAGACAGTAATCCAAGAGGCTGGTGCAAAAAATAATATAAAAAATGTCAGTGGTTCATAACTCTTTGGAAATGTTCAGTCATGAATATAAGAGGTCACTAACTGAGAAACAGGACTTAACCCAATCAGGAAGTGGGTGGTTAAAGAATAACCTGTATGTCCCTTACAAAGCATGTATGAATCAAGATGTTTTGTCCTCAGATCCCTAACAATGATGAACACAATTTTTAACCGATGTATTGATCCATCATAAATAATTACTTTAAAGGGAAAAAAGTGTGACATAAAAAGAGACCTTACAAACTAAAACCCATAACCTTGTAATAAAAATGGATAAAAAAAATGAAAACTCTATAAAATAATAGATAAACAGTTCAAACCATGTTAAACATGTCTAGGATATTGTCAATTGAAATATTAAATAGTGCCGGAACATTATTATTGTTTAAGGCCCTCAGAAGAGAAGGTCTTCAAGTAAAAAAGTGCAAACAATATTCTTGTGTGGTAGATCACAACAAAGTATTATTGTAAAACATGTCACCTGTTGTGTGGTCATATTTTAAAAAAGGAATGTGAATATGTCACAAAAAATTATTCTATTGATTCCTCTTTTTCCTTCTTAAAAAAAGTAAAACAGATGTTCTAATGCAGGGCATCTCTACCGTAAGTGAAATTGAATCTACCTTTTTGGTAGTGATAGTGATGCAGCACAATCTTCTATACCACCAACAATGCCGACGTGTCACTGTCATATTCAAACATGTTAAGCATCGATATGCCTCTTCCGGTGCGACTTCTGAACTAAGAGCTCAAAAATGTTGTTCTTTCATCCTAATGATATTTGAATATCTATGCTTATTGGATATGATGTGCAGTCTGTCGTTCTTTGGTCTTCCTGTCTGCATCGCAATCTACTGATTGCTATCTGCTAACAGGAAATATTGATTGCTCTATGCAGCTAATTAATATTCATACACCCGTGGAGTATGTCAATGAATATATGTTTAAATTTACTAATTTATGTATGCGTTAGGTTTCAAATAAAAAGTGTATCAATTGAACTAAATAGTGCTAATATTCATAAAATATATAAAATTAAATTACATTTTGAATACTAAAATAATAACCTGCTCTGGTCAACAAAGACATCATATTAGCTAAAAAAGTGAATGTAGTCTTTATTAGGTCTTCCAAAGAGCCTTCATATATAACATGATCACATTGAATGCCTGAAGTCTATGTTATTTTGAATAACAGAAGGAGCACACTCTCCTCCCTACTTGCCCCTCACTTATCTGGCCTTAATTATTTTTTCTATAAAAGACACATTTTGCAAGTAACATATTAGCAATACCTGTTAACCCTTCCACCATGTTCATCCTTATTAAGGTTCCACACTTGACCTACTATCTCCCCCCTTGCTATGGCATGACACAATTACTGGGCACACCCAAGATCTGACTTAACCTCTAACCCTTCATATTAACCTCTCACCTATTGTCGCAAGCTTTCCCTTTTCTTTAGTATGTAAGCTTCTGGACAGGATGATTATAGGCTATTCGGTGCTTTAGATAAAAGAACCATATACCCTAGATTGTTCTCTCATGGACAGAGCCTCCAGTTCTGCTTATATAATTTTCTATTGGCTCTTTTGAAATGGGTGGTTACGGCCTTGCTTAGTTGATAACGTTCCCGTCTGAACTTCTACGCATGAGTACATGGTTTACGGCTTCGGCCTTCAGCCGATAAATTGCGGGCTGGTTCAGTTGAATAGCACTGGAATGAGAGACGAACAGGAGCCTGCAGCATGCCCACAGACATACGGCCTGTATCCCGCAAGATGCTAGGCTTGCAATTGAATTGGGTTCTTTTTTATTTCAGTTTTTTTTATTTATTGACATAAAATAGTTTTTTTTTTGCTTTTGTTTATTTACATATGTAAGCCACCTCCCCTGGCCACACCCACCATCTTAATTAAAGGTGTGTGCCTCACAATCTATTAGTGCACTGCAGTGGTCAGTGCTGCTTTAGTACTGGTCTGTGTGGGAGTCTGTTACTCACAGATCTTCCACCAGCAAAAGCTGCTACATCCAGGCTCTCGGAGTCCTGTCAATCATCCTATGTGACCAATGAGCAGTTCAGCCTTAGTCCGTCCCACAATCAGAGCAAATGCATGGGGAAGCTGTGTGTGTGAAAATAACACTGCAAGTGAATCTGTTCTGTGTGTGTGCATGAGCTATATGTGAGAAAATAACACTGCAAGTGAATCTGTGCTGTGTGTGCCTGTGTGTGTGCATGATCTCTTTGTGTGCCAGTGTGTGTGCATGTGCATGTGCATCTGTGTGAGAAAGCAACACAGCAGGTGAGTCTGTGCTGTGTGTGCCATGTTCTGTGTGTGCATTAAATCTGTATGTACCTGTGTGTGTGTGCATGAGCTCTGTGAGAGAAAGCAGCACAGCAGTTGATTATGTCCTGCGTGGGCCATGTGCTCTATATCATACCCCTGGAGTAATGCACAAAAAGGTAAGAAAATGCATAAATGTAATTCTTTATCAATAAATGTAGAACACCAATAAAGCAGACATTTCTCACATCTTGCAGTGTCAGTACATCTATCTATCTATCTATCTATCTATCTAATCTATGTGTATGCATATGTATGTTTATTTGTATATACTGTATTAGTCTATGTGGAGCAGAAAGGCTTCTCTAAAGTGTTTCATAAAGTGGGCTGCTAGTTGGTGACATACAAGGCAGGAGGGCCAACCTCTGTCTATGATGTCCCTGTCAGTCAAAAGACTTCTCATCAAGTTTAATAGAAACACACCCCTGCGATTTGATTGGTTGAAGTCACTTAGGAGGAGGAACAACACTCTGTCTGAGATATGGGGCTGGGAATTAAACATCAATAAACAATCAGATACAATAAAATATATGTTTGATTTCCTTTGTAAAAATTGCACATATTTCAAACATTCAAAACTATTTCAACATGTTTTTATGAGATCTTTATTGTGATGTGGTCCAAATTGTACTTAATTAACTGGCCCTTTAAAGGGATAATCTTGATAATAATATTTTATTGCAGTATGATAATTGGGCCCTTGCTTCAACCCACCTCAGTGTACAATAAATAATGTGGGTAATAAATAGTGTCTTAGGGATTATTGGCCCCTGATCTTTGCTGTATATGTTCATACGCGATTTCTTTGCTGAGTGACTTTAATGTTCAGCTACAAACCACTGTGACCTTTCCTTTGTATACTAAGACATGGAATATTATTATTCTCACAAAAAAATGTAATGCTTTGAGAAGAGAAATAAAAACATCAAATGTTTTTTAAAATGCAAGGAAACACGCAATACTCAGAATCTAAGAATAATTTCCTCATAACAGCTGGAGTGAATATATTACTTATGAAGAACAATTTTGGCAAAGAACATTTTTGATCCAACTAATGTTCAATGTTTATTTCTAACTCATATCAGGAGGTAATAGATTCTTATTGTATAACTATTATCATAACATCTTTTGACATCTATACAAAAAATAAAACTGTACAAACAATTCTAAGTGTTTGTATGGATTTTCATTAAGCAGTTCCAATGATTTTTTGGAACATCTACTGTTTTTCTGTAAAAGAATGAAGCTAGTGCTAATAGGTATAAACCAAGGGCCCTATTAAATTCTCCCTCGTAGTTCTCTCGGTGCTCGCAAAAGGCAGTTTTCCTGCTGTTTGCGAGAACCGAATCTCTCGCAGCCTGCTTTACGATATGACTGCGAGAAAATGGCCGAGAATAGGCTCCGAGAGAGCTACGTAGCCTTAAATCTATGCACGAGTCTCGCATATCGTAAGAATCCCTACGTGGACAAAAAGTCCACGCAAGGGATCCGAAAGCCTCTACGTGCTGCCTCGGAACAGCCCGAGACAGCAGTGTGAGGCTCCCCCCTGCACCCTATACACATCCCCATGCTGCAGGGGTCTCTATCAGGACCCCTGCAGCACCCCCACATTAACCCATTGCAGCGGGGGTCCCCGATCTACATAGATCAGGCCCCCCGCTGCATTTAAAACTTTTAAATTCCCCGCCGCGGCTCCTTAAAGGGACCGCGGCACACTATTACCCAATCCCGGCCGCGGCACTTAAAATTAACCCCCCTCTATGCTGGGGGTCCCCATCGGGACCCCCGAAGTGTCCCCACATAAACCCATTGCAGGGGGGGGCCCCGATCTGCATAGATCAGGCCCCCCGCTGCATTTAAAACTTTTAAATTCCCCGCCGCGGCTCCTTAAAGGGACCGCGGCACACTATTACCCAATCCCGGCCGCGGCACTTAAAATTAACCCCCCTCTATGCTGGGGGTCCCCATCGGGACCCCCGAAGTGTCCCCACATAAACCCATTGCAGGGGGGGGGCCCGATCTGCATAGATCAGGCCCCCCGCTGCATTTAAAACTTTTAAATTCCCCGCCGCGGCTCCTTAAAGGGACCGCGGCACACTATTACCCAATCCCGGCCGCGGCACTTAAAATTAACCCCCCTCTATGCTGGGGGTCCCCATCGGGACCCCCGAAGTGTCCCCACATAAACCCCCTGCAGCGGGGGGCCCCGATCGGCACCGATCGTGACCCTGCTGCAATTCAATTTTAAATTTCCTGCCTCGCGGGTCCTCAAAGGACCGTAAAGGTCCTGAAAGGACTCGCACTAAAAATATTAACCCCAGGCAACTATAATTACCCCATTAACTCATGGTGGTCAATCCAGACCACCATAAGGCTCTAATTAACCCATTAACTCATGGTGGTCAATACAGACCACCATAAGGCCTAAATTAACCCATTAACTCATGATGGTCAATCCAGACCACCATAAGGCTCTATTTAACCCATTAACTCATGGTGGTCAATCCAGACCACCATAAGGCTCTAATTAACCCATTAACTCATGATGGTCAATCCAGACCACCATAAGGCTCTATTTAACCCATTAACTCATGGTGGTCAATCCAGACCACCATAAGGCTCTAATTAACCCATTAACTCATGGTGGTCTATACAGACCACCATAAGGCCTAAATTAACCCATTAACTCATGATGGTCAATCCAGACCACCATAAGGCTCTATTTAACCCATTAACTCATGGTGGTCAATACAGACCACCATAAGGCCTAAATTAACCCATTAACTCATGATGGTCAATCCAGACCACCATAAGGCTCTATTTAACCCATTAACTCATGGTGGTCAATCCAGACCACCATAAGGCTCTAATTAACCCATTAACTCATGATGGTCAATCCAGACCACCATAAGGCTCTATTTAACCCATTAACTCATGGTGGTCAATCCAGACCACCATAAGGCTCTAATTAACCCATTAACTCATGGTGGTCTATACAGACCACCATAAGGCCTAAATTAACCCATTAACTCATGATGGTCAATCCAGACCACCATAAGGCTCTATTTAACCCATTAACTCATGGTGGTCAATACAGACCACCATAAGGCCTAAATTAACCCATTAACTCATGATGGTCAATCCAGACCACCATAAGGCTCTATTTAACCCATTAACTCATGGTGGTCAATACAGACCACCATAAGGCCTAAATTAACCCATTAACTCATGATGGTCAATCCAGACCACCATAAGGCCTAAATTAACCCATTAACTCATGATGGTCAATCCAGACCACCATAAGGCTCTATTTAACCCCATCAGTCCCATAAGGGTATATTATTACCATTATGGGCCTGTTACAACCCAACATTAACCACATAAGTGCCATGATGGTCCTCAAGGACCATCATGACACTAACTACAAACACTACACTATAACCCCCAATAAACCATTTAATCTAAACTAACCCCCCTCTACACTAATCTATTAACACTTACACTACCTACCTACACTACCTACCCCCTAATAAACCTTCCCACCACTCTAATTACAAAAAATAAAAAACCTACAGCACAGAAAACAAAAAACCTACAGTACAAAAAACAAAAAAACCTACAGTACAGAAAACAAAAAACAATTACAACCCCACCCCCCACTACAGAAAACAAAAAAATACATTACAACCCCACCCCCCACTACAGAAAATAAAAAAATTACACACCTGAAAAGGAAAGACAGATAAACACAATACAATACATACATATAATACATTACATACATTACATACAATACATGACATTACATATAATATATTAAATATAATATATTACATATAATATATTACATATAATACATTACATACATTACATACAATACATGACATTACATACATTACATATAATATATTAAATATAATATATTACATATAATATATTACATATAATATATTACATATAGTCCTAATCAAATACCCCCTATCTATCTAACATACAATCTATTTAATTTAAAATAAATCCTAACTATATCAAATACATCCCCCTATCTATCTAATATACAAAAAATCCTAACTACATACACAGACCATTATTCTAAAGTAAAATAAAATAATTACAGTCCTAACTACATACACAGACCCTAATTCTAAGCTAAAATCAATAAATTAAGACCACTTACCTTTAAGATGTTGCTTCAGATCACTAACCTATGGGTCAAACAAAAAATAAAAATTAGTACAAAACATTAACATCAAATAAATAAACATTCTATACATTCTAAATATTCAACTCACCTTTACAGCATGTCCAGTCACTGTTTAGCTCTTCCGGCGCGGCCCTGTTAAAAAAAAAACACAATACATGAATACATGAATACAATATATAAACAATAAATAAAATACACAAATAAACATCTAAATATACATTGAACTTACCTACCCGCGATGTCCCCGGCCTTCTCTCCTTCAGCCCCGGCTGGGCCGCGGAACCATTCGCGCTCTAAAAAAAAAAAAGAAAAAAAAATAACGGAGGTCTGCACTGGCAGACCTCCCCGACGCTACTGAACCTCCCGGAGTCGTTTCCGGGAGGAAATTGGCATTGGCGGCTTGTGATTGGCTGAAAAAGCTGTCTATCAATTTCAGCCAATCAAAAGTCGTCAATGTGTGAGCCAATCAGGATGGGATACACCCCAATATCCCACCCTGATTGGCTTAAACACTTGTCTATCTTTCTGGGAACCAATCACAACGCTCAGATGCCTTCAGCCAATCACTATGGGATACACCCCCACGGAGTGATTGGTAGAAGACATCTGCGCATCCTGATTGGCTCCTACATTGACGACTTTTGATTGGCTGACAGCTTTTTCAGCCAATCACAAGCCGACAATGCCAATTTCCTCCCGGAAACGACTCCGGGAGGTTCAGTAGCGTCGGGGAGGTCTGCCAGTGCAGACCTCCGTTAGTTTTTTTTTTTTTTTTTTTTAGAGCGCGGATGGTTCCGCGGCCCAGCCGGGGCTGAAGGAGAGAAGGCCGGGGACATCGCGGGGAGGTAAGTTCAATGTATATTTAGATGTTTATTTGTGTATTTTATTTATTGTTTATATATTGTATTCATGTATTCATGTATTGTGTTTTTTTTTTTAACAGGGCCGCGCCGGAAGAGCTAAACAGTGACTGGACATGCTGTAAAGGTGAGTTGAATATTTAGAATGTATAGAATGTTTATTTATTTGATGTTAATGTTTTGTACTAATTTTTATTTTTTGTTTGACCCATAGGTTAGTGATCTGAAGCAACATCTTAAAGGTAAGTGGTCTTAATTTATTGATTTTAGCTTAGAATTAGGGTCTGTGTATGTAGTTAGGATTTTTTGTATATTAGATAGATAGGGGGATGTATTTGATATAGTTAGGATTTATTTTAAATTAAATAGATTGTATGTTAGATAGATAGGGGGAATTTGATTAGGACTATATGTAATATATTATATGTAATATATTATATGTAATATATTATATGTAATACATTTTATGTAATGTATGTAATGTCATGTATTGTATGTAATGTATGTAATGTATTATATGTAATATATTATATGTAATATATTATATTTAATATATTATATTTAATGTATGTAATGTCATGTATTGTATGTAATGTATGTAATGTATTATATGTAATATATTATATTTAATATATTATATTTAATGTATGTAATGTCATGTATTGTATGTAATGTATGTAATGTATTATATGTAATATATTATAAGTAATATATTATATGTAATGTCATGTATTGTATGTAATGTATGTAATGTATTATATGTATGTATTGTATTGTGTTTATCTGTCTTTCCTTTTCAGGTGTGTAATTTTTTTATTTTCTGTAGTGGGGGGTGGGGTTGTAATGTATTTTTTTGTTTTCTGTAGTGGGGGGTGGGATGGTAATTTTTATTTTTTCTGTACTGTAGGTTTTTTTGTTTTTTGTACTGTAGGTTTTTTGTTTTCTGTGCTGTAGGTTTATTGTTTTTTGTAATTAGAGTGTTGGGGAGGTTTATTAGGGGGTAGGTAGTGTAGGTAGGTAGTGTAAGTGTTAATAGATTAGTGTAGAGGGGGGTTAGTTTAGATTAAATGGTTTATTGGGGGTTATAGTGTAGTGTTTGTAGTTAGTGTCATGATGGTCCTTGAGGACCATCATGGCACTTATGTGGTTAATGTTGGGTTGTAACAGGCCCATAATGGTAATAATATACCCTTATGGGACTGATGGGGTTAAATAGAGCCTTATGGTGGTCTGTATTGACCACCATGAGTTAATGGGTTAATTAGAGCCTTATGGTGGTCTGTATTGACCACCATGAGTTAATGGGTTAATTTAGGCCTTATGGTGGTCTGTATTGACCACCATGAGTTAATGGGTTAATTAGAGCCTTATGGTGGTCTGTATTGACCACCATGAGTTAATGGGTTAATTTAGGCCTTATGGTGGTCTGTATTGACCACCATGAGTTAATGGGTTAATTAGAGCCTTATGGTGGTCTGTATTGACCACCATGAGTTAATGGGTTAATTAGAGCCTTATGGTGGTCTGTATTGACCACCATGAGTTAATGGGTTAATTTAGGCCTTATGGTGGTCTGTATTGACCACCATGAGTTAATGGGTTAATTAGAGCCTTATGGTGGTCTGTATTGACCACCATGAGTTAATGGGTTAATTTAGGCCTTATGGTGGTCTGTATTGACCACCATGAGTTAATGGGTTAATTAGAGCCTTATGGTGGTCTGTATAGACCACCATGAGTTAATGGGTTAATTTAGGCCTTATGGTGGTCTGGATTGACCATCATGAGTTAATGGGGTAATTATAGTTGCCTGGGGTTAATATTTTTAGTGCGAGTCCTTTCAGGACCTTTACGGTCCTTTGAGGACCCGCGAGGCGGGAAATTTAAAATTGAATTGCAGCAGGGTCACGATCGGTGCCGATCGGGGCCCCCCGCAGCAGGGGGTTTATATGGGGACACTTCGGGGGTCCCGATGGGGACCCCCAGCATAGAGGGGGGTTAATTTTAAGTGCCGCGGCCGGGATTGGGTAATAGTGTGCCGCGGTCCCTTTAAGGAGCCGCGGCGGGGAATTTAAAAGTTTTAAATGCAGCGGAGGGCCTGATCTATGCAGATCGGGGACCCCCCCTGCAATGGGTTTATGTGGGGACACTTCGGGGGTCCCGATGGGGACCCCCAGCATAGAGGGGGGTTAATTTTAAGTGCCGCGGCCGGGATTGGGTAATAGTGTGCCGCGGTCCCTTTAAGGAGCCGCGGCGGGGAATTTAAAAGTTTTAAATGCAGCGGGGGCCTGATCGGCACCGATCAGGCCCCCGCTGCAAGGGGTTAATGTGTGGGGGCTGCGGGGGTTCCTATGGACCCCTGCAGCAAGGTGTTCATGTGAGGACACTTCGGGGGTCCCGACAGGGACCCCCGCAGTGAGGGGGGGTTCATTTTAGGTGCCTAGGGGGGGGTTTGGAGTACCCCCCACGGCAGGGCTTATGTGGGGGACTGCCGCGGAGGTCCCTTTTAGGACCCCCGCAGCACTTGATGAGGAGTGGGAGCCTGCGATATCATCTCGCAGGCTGTCACTCCTCATGTACATTTACGCAGTGTAGATACGTACGGGCCTGCTGCGTAGCTCATACGTTGCTCGCAGCAGGGCTAATTTAATAGCATTGTAAGTTAGAGAAACTTTGCAGTACGTAGGGCTTAAGTAGAAGCCTCTTATTTACGAGGCTGGAATTTAATGAGGCCCCAAATATTTTGATGACAGGTAAGAATCATTTAATCAACTCCGTCTTGTAGTCTATCGATTCTATCTGATAAAAATACTTGGCTTAATTAAGAAAAGAACATGACCAATTTAAAGCCTAGGCTTGAAGTCCTTGACTGTGTTTGTCCTTATCATATCCATTCAAAAGAATGTTCCACTTATCTACTATGCTATAAGTATTTTCACATATTACTCGTAAATCTTCAACCTTCCAACTTCAAGCCATAACCTGTTGCACTTGCATGACTCTTTTGGGGAGGATGCTTCCCAAACTAACTTTATTTATTCATTAACATATTAAAAGGTTTCTAACATAGTACCCAATCTCTCCTGTCCTTCATTCTGGTCATGAAGTATTTCCTTATAAGTTTTCTGTTTCATATTAAGCTACATTTTAGTTGCCCTTCTATGCAAATATAGTTTTGGAGAAAGAACCAGACACAATGTTCTAGGGGGTATTGACAATAGAACTATAGAGTGACATTAGTTCACCTTTTTCTATTGCTAATTCCTTTCCAATATCACCAAATATCCTTCTGCTTTTTTTCCTACAGTGTATTTGCATTATATTCCTTATTTTAAATCATCCAATATAATTTCTACAAAGTCCTTTTTCTATTTTGTTGCTGTCATTTATTTACCATTATAATATACTGTATATTCTAAGTGCATAATCTTCCATCTATCACATCATTTTAGATCCCACATGCTTGACTGTTAAATCTTAGCGACGATTGCTGTTCATGTTGTTTGTCTTGAAAACCAGTGTGGTGTTTGAGGTATTTAGCACTCACAAGGCATTAAAAAATGCTTTGCAAAGCATTGACTCCCCCTGCTTTTAATGAGCAGCCTGTAAAACGTAAGATTTAGCAAGGGAAAATCACTCACTAAACCTAATTGTGAATCTTGGCTTTAGTGACATAGGCCTCCAATATTCCATGGTTCCCATAAGGAAAGAAATTAGAGAAGTTTGTCTGTAAATCATTACCGAGCCATGACAGCACACATGTAAATCTAGCATCCGAGAAATGCCTATATCCTAAAAAAAACAAAATATGTAAAAAATATCCCACATATAATAAAAAATTACATCTAAAAGCGAGGGAAATATACATGACATATCCTTTTGACGCCCTCCATCAACAATCATTAATGTCCAGGTTCCTCTCTCTTCAGCCCTGGATAAGCTGGCACTTATGCATTGAATGAAAAATCCATCCTCTTCTTTCTTGTTTGAAGCCCTTGTTCATCTTTGGGAATGGAATTGAAATCTGTGCATTCTGATATGCTAGCCCTTGTTCATCTTTGGGAATGGAATTGAAATCTGTGCATTCTGATATGCTAGACTTTTTAGGTGGAGTCCCATTTCCACGGACTAAAGATGAGGGCCAGGGGCTTTAATCAAAAAGAAGAAAACGGAATCAACATGGAGGGCGTCAAAAGGATAAGTGATGCGTATTTTCCCCCCTTTACAATAATATTTTTATTTTATATTTCTTTTATTTATTTAGTGTTAGTGACTAAGAGGGGGGCTTAATGACCCCATGGGGTTTATTGTTAAATATGGACCCCTGTGTAGTGGTAGGAAGGCTACCAAGGGGGTCCTTGAGGACCCCCATGGTGTGAGGGTTAGCTTTAGATGCAATGTAAAGATCCCTATGGTCATAGATTAGTATGTCATGAGGCCTATTTGGGTGCCCAAAAGAAGGGGAAGAGAATAGGTACAAAGGGAGTCCATAGGGGGTTATTTTTCTGTGCCATGGGGGTACATGAAAAACACCATGGTGATAGTTTAGTATACTATGGGGGTCTGTAGGTACCTTCATGGTACAGGGGTTAATATTAGGTACCATGGGGTACCATAGATTATCATAAGGGTCCATAAAAATCCTGCTGCTCATTCCTAAAATAGCTTTGCCTTTGAGAAAGCCATCTCTATAGAGAAACAGTCTGTCAGGCAGCCTATGTAGGAGTCTTGCGTTTATGCGTATAGGTAAGTCTGCTTAGACGAAACGCGTGCATCAGGCACTAGAGGATGCCCTCTTATGAATGCAGATGCTATGCTGCTGGAAATTCAGTGATTTTGCACCCTGTATGGAAATGTTGGATCACTAAGAATCAGTACAGTGAGTTAATATACAAGTATCCTGCAAGTATAGTAACTAACTAAGTCAGGGCAACACTGCTATATACATATTGGAGACTGATATGCGTGGTGTAACTCTTGCATGTCTGGATACCCTTTATACTGGAAGGGAATCAGTTTATCATGAGATAGAGGGTAAATAGTGTGTCCTACAAGTACAGTACCTATTACAGGTAGGGCAATACCGCTATATGTATATGATGGAAACTTTTTTTTTGTGTGATCTTTGGTTCTCTGAACATTAACCATAATTTTGAGGATCACTGAAGTCCCATGTGGTGCACTAATCATTATGATCTGATCTCCAGCAGACAGCTAAGTACATATTTTTTTGTATATAATGGAGTTTTAATCGTGTTTTATTTGTGCAAATTAGGTTAAACCTGCTATAACATTTTAATGATATATAATTAAAAGCTAAGTTTTATTGTAGCATTTCTTAACTAAGGGATATGATATTATCTATATTGGCCACTTTAGGTCTGACCTTTTTTCCTCTATGATATGAGAGTTTGCTACATAGGTGTTGCTGGCTGTTTTGTGATTTGAGTATGATTACCATTTCTAACTCTCAATACCTAGTGTAACCATATGTGCTTTCAGGTTTAAATAACCATATCTGGGTATATGGGATGACCTGAAAGTGAATGTGTGACTCACAATACAACACATTAGCAATATTTTTTTCTTTTTTCTATGTATATTACATATTTGCAACTGGTATACTTTGCAATTATGTCCTATGTTCATCTTTAAGGGAGAAATGGAATGAGTGCATTCCCTGGATGTATAACTATTATTTTAAGGACAATATTATGTGGTAGGGGACTAGAATATCTCTTACATTTCTAATATATATATAGTAGAATATATTAGCCAGCTTTGTGGCATCAACTAGTGAGCCTTCTAGATAGGAGGACCCCTCGAGGGTCATAGGTCTGCTTTTTTTTTTCTATTGTTTTGTATGTGTCTAGAAGATTTTTATATGAACAACTAGAAGTTCTAAGGTATACCAGTTTGAAACATGACCCCCTATAGTGGTTTATTTTGACCTATAGATATCCTCGGTTTTAATTGTGGCGTTATATTGTTTGAATAAAGTTGAAAAAGGATGGTTCTAATTTTATATATTTCCTTCCATTGTATATTTACATGAAATAATTGATGTCAAGCACCCAGGAAATAAACTTGTTTTTTTTTTCCATAAAGCAGGACAAACTGAAATTCCTTTGCATTAAGCTTTAAAGCTTCACTATAATAATCCCCTTGCTTTTCACCCTTTTATTTCTAACAGAATGTAGCAATGGTTTCTAGCTGGCCAAGAATAATATCACAAATAATTCTTCAAAGTTTTCATATTTTAGAGTCCAAGGCACCTCATGATACTGTATTAACAATCATTGCTCGCAGAAAACATTGGACAGAAATATATTATACATACATTTTGCATATTTCAAAATCGATTTATTTTTCATAGTTTTATTATGCTGTATATAATGTTTTGTAATATTGCTTATGTGTTTGCCTACAATAGTACAAATGTTCAACTGTTTAGATGAGCATACTTTTAATGGATTTTTGTACCTACATGTTACTTGTTTCCATTATCTTAGAAAAATAGTTATGTACCACCACCACCACACATAATGATCATTCATTCATTCATTCAAAATCATCCATTTGATGTGATCCCTTCATTTGCACACTCAACTTTATTCATAGGCCCCTATGCTAATCCCTAAAAAAATCAATTACGATTGCCATAGCAGCACAGTAAATCCTACCTAGCTACAGTATGTTACTCACCCATCCCTAAAACATTGCAAGAAAACTAGTACAGGTCACTGCTATGAGTGAACTTCATGACAAAGCTAAAAAGCAAGACAAAAATCTCCATTCATTTTTGCACTGACAATAAATTACAAGTTACTCTTTTACACTCTGACACTCAAACCCTATGCAATAAGACTGTATAGATCACTCGCAAATCAGGGAACTGTTGTAACTGCAAAAAGCAGACAAAATATTTACAAGTACCAAAGACCACTCACAAATGGTTTGCAAACCCCCAGAAACATCTTACGTGACAGTATAGCACAAAAGCACTACAAAATGATTATATTTCAACATTATTTGACACTTAATAATGTGATATCAACATATGTGTAATTAAAAAATATGATATGTTAGTGTTAAGGCAGTTTTATTATACAAGATCAAGGGTAACACACACCACATTGCCTAGGAACAAACACTCTAATGAATGGTTTATAAATATATCATATTTTAACACAAAATAAACACATCTTTATTTATTAAAGCTATAAATACAATTGTCGCATCTTTTTAATATTAAAATATTTTAAAAAATAAAAACAATTACTTTATAGCTCTGTTTCATTGCTGCAGCCTAGTTATGGCAGTTGCTGCTTCCCACTCATTATAAGATTTAAGACGTTTGCATTTCCTATTGGTTCCTAGGGCCCCATTTGTTATTGGTTCCTACCTCACCCGTAAAGGTTGTTTTGGCTACTATCTGCACAGAAATCTGTTGCGTCTAAAGCAGGATTTATGGCTGTGGGCTGAGTACTCTTCTCTGGTGGAGTGAATGATTTACATTGGTGTAGAAGTTAGGGAAAAATAGCTCCCACAGCCAATTAATTACAGTTCCCTAACTTAGAGCACCTAATTTACATAGGGATCATATTTACCAAACCACCTATATAAAAATTACAACAACACCAGGGTCTTGGCAAGATTGGTACAAACAGTTCCATGGAACCATGAGGCCTATTAGGTGTGAGTGGGGGTTCCACAGGAAAATTACCCAAATGTTTTATTTTTGCTGTTGTGTTAGGAGGATGACCTTGGAGGCATTGACTCTATTGATTTTATTTCATCATAGGAAGGAGTCTTTCTGTGTAAGTTTTTACTCTTATGAAAAGTGTTTGCCTGTTCCTTGGGGAACCTACATATGCAGCCACATTAAATTAGAAGCCCATAAGTGCAACGTGAGATCTGCCACGGCTGTGGGCTTGAAATTTGGCCAATTTACAGAGCTATTAAATTTGAGCAGGGCGCGAGTTACAGGCTTGAGACGCAAACCCGTAAACCATTTGTCGACCGTTGGATGCGCAGCCGTGAACGTGATCAATTAGTCAATGGCAACAGAGATCATCATAATTACGTCACTGGAAAATGGAGGTGGGATTTCAAAGTCTTACAGGTTTCAATTACAATTTACCATCGGACCTACATTCCAGTAATAATGCAATATTGATAAAGCCGTAAATATAATATTCTATTACATGCAAGTTCCATTATATGTATTAACACTTTGATTGCCAGGATCGATATAACACGGAAATTAAACATGAAATTAAGTATTTTTTATTGCCGATTTGCGAGCTTGAGAATGTTATTATATGTTCAGTAGTGTGTGTATATTTGCATTTACAGTGCTACGGATTGGACTTTACCCCCCTTGCGTGTCCTCCCTAGTACCCGTTGGCATCTTGGCTCCATTTGCATGTTACGGGCTTGAACACCAGTGAATTTGTTGCAATTTAATAGCTAAATTGGAATTGAGTAGAACAAAGGATTTGCAGCCCCGAAGTTCCACATTCCACGTTCTGTAGGCTTTTTTCGCTCTTCTTTACAGGGCCAATTTAATAGCCGCAAGTCTTGCAGGCTATGTTACGGGCTATGGTTTTACACGTTAGGGGAATTTAATAGGGCTGATGGTCTTATTGTTCTATAAATACTTTGGAGTACAAATGGCTGAATTATTTTGTATTTTATATTATTTATGGCATGCAATTCCATAATCAGTATATGTTACCACACTGTTATAGCATCTCAATGGCACTGATACATATGGAAATACCTATGAAAAATCCAAAGCCAAGAATAACAGAAGATAAGATTATGTTGTGTAATAAAGTCTACTGAATTGTCAGTGCTGTAACATTTTCATCATGTAACAAATGAAATTATTCTCAAATATACCTATCTGATTTCATTGGGTGTGTTAGTTCAATTTTATTATTCAACAACAATAACAATGATTGGCATGAAATTCAAATTAATGCAGACATGTCTGTGAATTCCACGTTCACATCAGCCATCCCAAGTTGAAATAGATGATTAAACATGGGCAATAATTTCATCTAATCCTGTTAGCCTGCTGTTCTGCACGTATAGCAAAACTATTCTATTGCAACATGTACCTTTGTTCTTATAAACATCTTTAACCTTGAAAAGAAGTTTATTGTCATGTGGTTTCCTCTACCCCGGAGACATGGAAAGTGTTCAGTAATAATTAACTGACAGAGTTTAACAAACCGTGTTATGGAAAAGCTATGCTGTATTTCAAATAAATATCACTAAAAACAGAAATATGTTTTTACCATAGAAAAAACTATTCATAATAGTTTTGAGATACAATATAACAATCACTTTGAATTATGTTTTTATGCAATGTTTTTAAGATATCCCCCATATTCATTTGATATTCACTGATTCCTATCTACAGGGTGGATAATGTCTATGGGGTAGATGTACTAAACCTTGGCAGGCACTTGAAAGAGAAGCAGTGACAATTTCCCCAACAGGAAATGTGATAATAAAAGTCTAGAAGGTTTGTTTCCCCAAATAAAAAATATGGCAATGTCTTGATGTATATTTGTATTTGCCTTCCTCTGAACCAATTCACAAAAAATGGATCAGAGGAGATCTAAAAATGATCAGCTTGATAAAATATGTAGTTTTTAACCGTCACTATTAAATAATCATTTAAGTGGTGACGACTATAGATTGTGGCTGTATGTATATTTTGAGCTGCTAAATGTATTAAGACACGCAAGCAATTACAGAGAGTCAATAAATTATCCTTTTTTAATATCATTAGCTAGGTGTCTTCTCTGGGGATGTCTTTGATAAGTCCTACAGATCACATTCAAGGCAATCCTTTCAACGCCCAGTTGCTGAAGAGGCCGAAGCTGACCAGTTCTATTTGGATCTGCAGCACTTACTGGACACAGCATAAAGAAATATGTTATTTTCAGTATAGGAGCAATATAGAAGCTGGCACTCGCGTTACAACTGGATTTCAAAATAAAGCAGGACATAGGCCTCCATCCAATTGCAAGCCTGTAATTACATTCATACAGGCCGCATGTCTGCGGGTTGTTACAATTCTGGCTGTATTCAATTGACTCAAGCCCTTAATTACAGAGCTAAAGCCTAAAACCGCAAACCATGAACCTGTACGTAGCAATGCAGGGCATGATCATGATCATTTAAGCAAGCCCGTAAGTTGCAATTTAGAAAGAGCCAGTAGTAAATTAGACCGTCATCCTGACATCAACATTGAGTTTAAACTACAATCAATTAGTGTTTAGAAGTCCGATATGCGTTCGTATTTGCAATCCAGAAATGTAGAAATCAATAAAAATGAATGAAGAAACTGTGTTAGTCCATGTGGGTGGCCTGATATGTATTAACACCTTGATTCCTGGGATTAATATAACATGAAAATAAAACATAAAAAAAAAAATTCTTATTGCAGATTCGCCAGCTTGAGACTGTTGTGCAATTAATTCTAACGTCTTTCATCGCTTTCCCCATCTTTTAAAGGGTAGTATTGAATTTTTATGTGCATTTACAGTGCTACGAACAGGTGTTTAACCCCCCTCTCTGGTACTCGTAGGATTTTTTTCTCCATTTGCCGTTTACGGGTATGAAAACATTTGCGGGTTTGAGGGATTGTAGCAATTGAATAGCGATTTGCGATTGTTACGGGCTTGAAAGATCAAAGTTTTAGATGGGTTGGAGTTACAATTTTGACAACGGCAGGGATTTTAAGCCTGTAATCGGCAAGTGGTTTGCTGGAAGCCAATTGAATAGTAAATTAGTTTACATTACGGGCTCCATGGGACCCTATGTATGTAGATAGTCAATGAAAATATACACAGTAGGTTAATACTGAGCTCTGGAGCTTAGTATTAACTATCTGTTCTCTGGTTGAATCCATTTGAATCCGTTAAAATTCCAATATCTTAGTTACATCATTTCTCAATAAAGTTCCCTCTCATGCACTGATGAATTTCATGGATTTATTTTTTTGCAGAATGCAGTAATATCTTCAGCATCTTTGATAAGAGCTATTCCACTTATTTGTCGGGTTTACTTGGTTTGTCCTGTGTTTCACTTGGCAGTCATCATATTACTTTGTCTACAGTATGTTGCTCTGTGTGATGCTTTTGAAGTTGAAATAAGCTCCAATGGGCTATATAAGACATTCAGACAAGCATGGAGTGTAACTAATCTAGGCAGTATTTGGCCACTTTTTGTTCACCCCACCCACAACCGGTGAGGTTACACCGTGTATAGCCCTTTCTTGAAGGCTTTATTCACAGAGGACATTTTGTTTTGCATTCTAAACAATTGCTGTTTATATTCTCATGGGAAAAAGAACCCTTGGTGCAACTTTGTTTTCACAGTAAAAGGATGCAAAATCTTACTTACATGCAGCGGATGATCCCTTTAATAACAAAGAAGGTTGAAGTTTTAGAGCTGATCCGTCACACATAACTCACAAAGACTACTCGTAAATTAACACTGAATAGAGCTCCCTTTAACTAGCAATATTAAGCGAATGCCAAAGTACTTAACTCCAGTAACTGATTGTCTTTGTGTTCAATTTCATTCAACTCTTATATTCTTTCAAAATATGGTGTTTTATTCAAATTTTGCAGAATCATACGCAAATAGAATATGCTTGAGTTTTCACATATTAATTTTAATAATATGAAAGTTTTTCTATAATTTACTTCTAATTCAACAATAACATTTTGTAGAGTTGAGGCACATTTCATCCTTCCATTTTTCACTCATATCACTCAGTAAGCTTTAGTGACTATCCACAAGGGTGTACTATATTGATTATTATGCTTGTGTAATGGACACCAAGGAGGTTTCAGAAGAGCCTGAACTATCCACATAACACATTATGATAATGTCACAATGGATTCTCCGCAGAATAGCCTTTTTTGGCAAATGCCCCGTTAACAAAGTCTACTATAAATAAGGATCCACCAACAAAAAGCATTGGAGTCTTAAAAAGAAAGTCTTCAGTTAAAACTCAATCACAAGTATTTCAAATACTGTGGCTACCGTGACAGTTTTATTTGAACACATTAACATTAACAAAACTTTTAATAGTTTAACCATGGCAACACTAACTATAGAATATCTAATAATAACACTCATCAAGTAAAGGAATCACATTTCTTCTGCCAGTCTACTAAGAATGCTTGATGAGCATTACTTACAAAGCTACTCATGATAGTTTGTTACATACTTCCTCCTCACAGCTGAACTGTGTTGTACCTAACTTTTAACTATGCTGATCATTGCTTATCAACTATTCATCCGAATATTAAATCCATGTAATTTATCGGAATACAGTGGATTTCGATGCAATGAATGATGTTGCTATTGGATCTTATATAATGCATTATGACTGGCCCCTAGTATAGTATTTTCATAACCTATTCTCGGGAACCCCACACAGGCCAAGATTGATAGATAGCATATGTGATTACAATTAAGACAGAGTCTCCAGTAAATGTTGAATATTTATTGCCTCACCTGTATTCACATAATGCTATCCAAATCGTGGCCTGTTTGTGATTATCCAAGGAGAGGGTTGGAACCCGCTCTAGTGATTGGATTTTGTCAAGTTAAAAAAAAACTAAAAACATGAAACGCCTTTGGAAGGTGCACTCATTAAAAAAGAAATTAAAATAATATCATTTTTATTGTATACTATTAAAAATATATATATGCAATTTTACAACAGACAGGGCAACAAATAAAAAAGTCCATTCTGAATTACTGACAAAATCCTACAAGGTCCATTTGTCGATCTGGTTTTGTTAAGGAGAGGGCCCCAAGAGCAGCCAGATCTACTTTTTTAAAGAAGATAATAACCGGTCCAGTTTGGGCAACTTTGTTAATTTTCTGAAAGGATCATCTCAGCTATTTATTTAAACAATGCTCATAAAAAATAAATAAAAGTAATGATAAAAAAATATATATATTATTTTATCTATCATATTATCTGTGTAGCCTCATAACACAAATCTTGAAAAGTGATACTCATTACAATTGCAAGCAGTAATATTCTCAACATTTATCATAATTTAATTGAATTGAATATTTCATATGTTTTAATCACCCTTAAGAATAGAAATAAGGATCACATATATAGTTCTCAGCAGCGCGACTTTGCCAAAATCCGTTGGTAATGCAGCGTTAAAAAACTGCGGACTCGCAAAGCGAGCCAGCTGCAACTGCGGCCCGCAACCCTGTACGACTTACGCAGGGAGCGCCAAAGGCGCTCACTGCGCTGGGGGAGATGTGCGCCACAGGCGCTCATCCCTACGACCCCGTACGACTTAGGTAGGGAGAGCCAAAGTCTCTCACTGCTCTAGTGGAGATGAGCATCCATCCCTACGACCCTGCATGACTTGCGCATCATACCTACAACCTGCGGAACTACACATCAACACAAAACTCAAATACACAATTAATAGTGCGAGACCCGTAGCACATTGAAAAAATCGGCTACAAAAAATTACGGCCCCTAACACTTACAAAAGGAAACCGCCACTTAGAAAAAAATAAATATGAGCCGCATAAAATAGAACTTAACGGCCGCACCACGCACAGCGAAAAACACACAAAATACAAACAAAAATAAATTAAAAAATACACACAGCAAGTGGGGACAGCCAGGACGTCAGGGAAAGAGGTTACACGCCAATTTAATATATGTTGGCGCGTTATAAATAAAGGATAATAATAATTTAAATACAATAAAAAGATTTTCGCCACTTGAAAATCTCCTAAACAAGAGAAAAAATGGCAGCGGAGAAAACGAGGCTACACGACCCCTAATCACACAAAACACTGCCACCCGAACAACCTACTAAATACACTGGCCCTCATTCAATTGTGATTTGGCCAATTGAATAGGGCTATAAATAAGCACAGAGCATATTTTTTTAAAGAAGTTTTTAGTTAGTGAAAACCTTCCTTTTGGATAGATGCTTACTAACTAAAAACTTATTTTAAAAAAATATGTTATGTGCTTATTTAGAGCCCTATTCAATTGGCCAAATTACAATTGAATGAGGCCCACTGTTAGGAAGGACGGTAAATGCTCCACAATTGCCGCCATTTTACAACACTAACTGCAAATGAATAACATTATCATTACAAAATGCGGAACTACACAGCTAAACAAATGGCTTCCCCTCGCGCACGCAGCCTATTTACACTACACACTGCACACATTGCTGACGCTTACACCTTAGCTCAACAACAGTGCAAATCTACATTGTATGCTGCAGGAACAGCAAAACAGATTGTTAGCTCTTCAGCATATTGCTTCCTGCATATATTAATTACAAATAGGTAAAGTATAATAATTTATATCTTTACAAATTAATTAATTAACATTACATAATACATAGACAGAAGAAAAAAAATAGAATCAAAATAAACTCTAAAGGCGCTCAGCGCGCGCCTCACAAGGGGAGAGGCTCGCAATGCGCTTTAAAAGGCTATCACTGCAAACCTTGCAATGAGCGCCAACGGAGCTCTCATAACCAAACAAACACCAACCAAGTGGCTCGCAATGAGCGCCGAAGGTACTCACACAACCAAAAGACTTACTTTGTGTACCAAACAGCATTACCTGCCATACAATTCTATTGCCGTCATTTTCTGACAGGCAAGTCGCTAGTTAAACTATAATTCTCTGAGCTATGTATTGATGATAGTAAGATGCTACATGGGGCAATAATGGTAATACAATAATGTGGCTTGGATCCAGTATTCTGATATGAAGAAGCTCTCTGATGTAGTGATCTGAGGTGTGTTAGCGACAGGTAGGGATGCATGTTACTCCTCAGTAACAGGACACCAGAAATAATCAATACTGTACATGTTGCTATTCCCCAGGTTGCAAGAAGTATGAGTGGACATTAAGGTAACTGACCTTAAAAGCGTACAGTGTTTATAAAATACAATATGTGAGGCTTCTCACTGCCCCTAGTTTAACTATCATTTTTACTTAGGGTGTAGAGAAGAAATACTAGAGAGTTACTAAAATGCATCTAATGCATTGTAAATAGCTGCCTTGGAACACATACCTATTGTGACCTTCCACTATAATCATGAACAGGAAGACAACAAAGACCAATGGTTATCCTAGTGGCAATGATAGCAGAAATCAACTGAACAGAACATTTGACTTGCATTTCTTAATAAAATGTCACAAATGAGTTTTAAAGTGTTTGTTGTGTCTATTCAAATAGAACTGATTTTGTCAGATTGTATTGTAGTTATCCTAATTACACCTTTGTATTTCTTTTATAGATTTCCAATTTTACATGAATAGTACAACACAACAAAATCTATTTGCTAGCATTTTTAAGCTTGCTAAAAGAGGAATTTTATTTTGTGTTAAAAGGATCTTTTCCAGGTGCCTTATAAATGCATTGCAAATAATCAAGAACAAACTGAACAGAGCAACACAATACGTCTTTTTTTAATAAAGGGAACAACATCTACAGTCAATGGCACCAGAACTATTTCACTCAACAGTAGTTAATGTTGTCCTGAGAAAGAGGATTATGGAGATCTTAAGGTTTTTAAGAAAAATTAGTTATTATTCAGGTCAGGCAACAATGAGAGTTATTGTCTGCTGCCAAGCCAAATTTGGTGCCCAAAATGAAGCTGTAAATAAGAAAAGATGTGAATAGCAGCTGTCAGATGCATTTTAATTGAGGGCTACACAAAAGAATTTAATTAATACTGAACAATGTGGGATAAATACGTGGAAGAAATAGTGGTGGTGATGTTTTTTTACTCAAGAGTTTCATTAGTTTAGAGGTATAAAGAAGCGTTATAAACACTAACTTCTTAATTGAATTACTTATGTATGAAATGGAGAAGGCAGTTGAAAGAACTTTGGTGCTTTTCCGCCTTCTAGCTGCCAAGAGGAACAATTGAAATGTAGTCAAGTAAATATCCATGGTCGTACTAATGGCAAAATATTCTATACTTGCCATTTAGTATATGATGCTGAAGACCACCCAGAATTTAAGTATTTTTGTATTTTATAGACAAATCTTATTCAAAATGCATTCAATGCTTAAATGGCATATTTTGTTACAGAATACCACAAAATAAGAGTTCTGTTTTTCTATGACATATTTAATCTGTGACTTCATTAACTGTTTAAACAGGCACTTGCACCCAATCAGTAAGTTTGTTTTGCACCCTATCAGTGAGTTTATTTCCTCTTAGAAATATGGAAAATTGTCTTTCATTATGGCAGCTATTTTTCTCTGCAGGAAATCATTTCTGAAATAGTCAGCATCAGTTGATTTTTTACCTGCTAATGTGTGTGTAGCAGAGTTTCCTTTTCTGGGGATCCTTCTGCTTAATCGGTCCCCCTATTCAATGGCAGTTGCCTTTATACCTGGCCGTAAGTCTGCAGGCTTGAAATTTGCAACAGTTACAGAGTGATTCAATTGATCAAGCCCGCAAATACCTGGCCGAAAGTCTAAACTGTAAACCATGCACCTATAAGTAGCATTGCAGAGCATGATCATTATCAATTATGCAATGCTGTAACTACCGATTTAGAGCCAATAGTAAATGAGACCGTCAACATGACATTAGTAAAATATGGAGGTTAAACCACAATCAATTAGCGTTTAGAAGTCGTATATGCGATCAGACTCGCAATCCGGCAATGTACAAAATAAAAAAATGAATGAAAGAAATATTATAGTCCATGTGGGTAGCCTGATATGTATTAACTCCTTGATTACAAAGATTGATATAACACTGAAAGGACACTTTAAAAAAAATGTTTGGTTGCTGATTTGCGAGCTTGAGTCTGTTGTGCAATTAATTCTAAAGTATTTCATCACATTCCCCGTCTTTTACAGTGCGGTATTGATTATTTATTTGCATTTACAGTGCTACGATCAGGTGTTTAACCCCCTTGCGAGTCCCATCTGTTACCCGTATGATTTTCTTCTATATTTGCTGTTTCTGGGTGTGAAAACATTTGCAGGCTTGAGCAATTGTAGCACTTGAATAGCAATTTGTGATTGTAACATTTGTGGGCTTTTTTTGTAAAATTTTTTGTCTGACCTCTTTGCTATGACCTTCCCATCTTGGGTGACCATACATGGAATAGCTCACAGCTACACGGAGATACACAAGCCTGGCTAATACAAGTTATAGCAAGCCCTTTAGGGCTAGTGTGAGCAGTCATATTAGCACATTAGAGTGTCATCTATGCAGACAACACTCCAATCTACCTCTCTGCACCAGATCCATCCCTTTCTCTTCTAGCACGAGTTTCCAACTGTCTCTCAAGTATATCCTCCAGGATGTCCTCCAACCAACTCAAACTCAACATGTCAAGGACTGAGCTCCTAATCTTCCCACCCTCTACTACTGCTTCCTCTCCTCATTTATATCTCACTGTTAACAATGCCATCATCACTCCCACCTCCCAGGCCCATTGTCTTGGGGTTCTATTGGACCCTGCCTCTCGGTCATTCCTCATATATAATTGTAACGGAGCTGGAACACGAATCCAATATCTCCGCTGGTATACGGTAAAATACCCAAGAGGCACTACAGTTTCACCATTCCCGACCTCCCATATTGGATGACACACAATTTGGGAGTCAAATGAATACTGACTTTATTTTGTTATTGCAGAAATATTTATACCCATCTCTTCCCACAGGCAATACACATGCCCATATTTGGCCGCACAATACACATAAAGAGAACAATAGGTGGGTCACACCTCCCTGGCAACTTTGATACAATCAGACATTGATTCAATTACACTTCTTTGTTCTTATCTGAGAATGAAAACACTGTATACAATAGACTTCCTTTATCTTATGCGGAGTCGCTGTAACAGGATTATCTCCCATGCCAAGTAGCTGCAAATGTCTGGGACAATATTCTGCAGAGCATCAACCAACATACATATAGTAGGATCATATTTTAACCATAATAATCATAAAACAGGGTAAAACAGTGATGGGTTCCGCTACACACCTCCCCCGTGTCCATAAGCCGGCATACACGGTCTGATCCCAACGGATCGGCCTGGGGATGTCCGGACAAAAGTATTTGTTGGTCAATTCTCTAGTTTGACAACCCATCAGCATTACTGCAATTCACATTTACTCACATTTCACATATCCCCAGATAGCTGGGATCTGAGCGCACAAAACTACCGAATATCGCTCAGATCCTCTTCACACAGTTCAATTGCCATGTAGCTAAAGTCTTTCCCATAGTCTTTCATTATATGAATGGGCTTCATGGCACAGTTATCTGGGGTATCATGGTTCACACAGGGCAAGTACCAAATGACCCCCCTGTATGTAAAGGGCCAGAATGAGTGACTTACACTCTGGTATGGCCGAACACTGGTTCCAAAGGACAATATGTCCCAGGGCAATAGTCGCAGGGCAGGAGGCTGGCAAACAGTCCTCTCCAAGCCAAAGTGGGGAAGGGCACTTCGTCCCACATCTCCCCTTTGGGGGGAAGTCTAACCAGGCACCTGGATATTTCACTGGGGTGATGGGGCAACACGCTGAGGGGACTTGAGGGGCAGAGGCCAGGGGCACTCTGCCCTGATGCCAGCTCTTCCGCTGGTATAACCTGCAGGACCTCCTGCTCTGTACAAGGGACAAAGGGAGGGCAGAGGCCGACTGCACTCTGCCCCGCTGTCAGCTCTTCTGCGGGGTTACTTGGGACATATTCCGGCTCAGTAGCCAGGGAAACGTGGGGGTCAGTGGGGGTTAACATTTCCTCTGTTAACCCTGGGGCCACATTAGAAGTTAGCTGGGGAGGGGAATTTGTACTTACCCCCTCCTCCGGTTGTCCCAGTGAGAGTAGTTGGGGATCTGGACAGGCTGTGGGCGCAGAGACCACGGTCCCATCTGCGCCGTCTGGGAGATTGGTGTCTCCCCTGGTTAGGGTAAACTGTCGCTGGGGGGGAAGGACGACACCTTCTGCCCCCTGTGTTTCACACTGCCGCTGGGGGGGAAGGACGACACATTTGACCCCCTGGGGTACCCACTGCCGCTGTGGAGGGAGGTCGACACCTTCTGCTCCCTGGGGTACACACTGCCGCTGGGGAGGAAGGACGACACCTTCTGCCCCCTGGGGTTCACACTGCCGCTGGGGAGGAAGGACGACACCTTCTGCCCCCTGGGGTTCATACTGCCGCTGAGGGGGAAGGACGACACCTTCTGCCCCCTGGGGTTCACACTGCCGCTGGGGGGAAAGGACGACACCTTCTGCCCCCTGGGGTTCACACTGCCGCTGGGGAGGAAGGACGGCCCCTTCTACTCCCTGGGGTACACACTGCCGCTGGGGGGGAAGGACGACACCTTCGGCCCCCTGGGGTACACACTGTCGCTGGGGAGGAAGGACGACACCTTCAGCTCCCTGGGGTACACACTGCCGCTGGGGAGGAAGGACGACACCTTCGGCCCCCTGGGGTACACACTGCTGCTGGGGAGGAAGGACGACGCCTTCAGCTCCCTGGGGTACACACTGCCGCTGGGGAGGAAGGACGACACCTTCAGCTCCCTGGGGTACACACTGCCGCTGGGGAGGAAGGACGACACCTTCGGCTCCCTGGGGAACACACTGCCGCTGGGGAGGAAGGACGACACCTTCGGCTCCCTGGGGTACACACTGCCGCTGGGGGGGAAGGACGACACCTTCGGCCCCCTGGGGTACACACTGCTGCTAGGGAGGAAGGACGACACCTACAGCTCCCTGGGGTACACACTGTCGCTGGGGAGGAAGGACGACACCTTCAGCTCCCTGGGGTACACACTGCTGCTGGGGGGGAAGGACGACACCTTCGGACCCCTGGGGTACACACTGCCGCTGGGGGGGGGGGAATTAGTTGGAGTATTCCACGTGGAGCGGTTTCTGTTTCTGGGACAGTCTCTCTGCATGTGACCCTGCTGGTTACACGTGTGGCACCTGATGTACCGTGGAGGGGTTTGGTAGTTCCCACCACCCGGACGCAGTGCTGGGGGGGGTTAATGGTGGGAGGTGGGTTAGCAGCTCCCAAGATGGACCGCTCCTGTGCCCGCTGCTTTTCCATTATGGATTTGTGGACATCTGTCATTAACCATTCCAAGGTTTTCATGGGAAGCGTACCTGGGAAAAAGGCCAGTCTGCTTTGGAGTTCTCTTTGAAACTCAGTCTGTGGGGTAATAAGAGGTACTGTAACCATGAGTTCCTTTCTGTCTGAATCCCTGTAGTCCGCGGCCGCCTCCTCCTCCTCATGATGGAACGCTGTCTGAAAACTAGCTGGTTCCATCCTGCTGTAGCCAGGGGCGCTGTACGGATACTAGCGTTGCCCTTAATTTGTACTTCACGGAATGGTGTCTCCTGTAGCTGTCCTTCTGACTGTGGGAACAATTCCGACACTTGCCACCAAATTTAACGGAGCTGGAACACGCAGTCCAATATCTCCGCTGGTATACGGTAAAATACCCAAGAGGCACTACAGTTTCACCATTCCCGACCTCCCATATTGGACGACACACAATTTGGGAGTCAAATGAATACTGACTTTATTTTGTTATTGCAGAAATATTTATACCCATCTCTTCCCACAGGCAATACACATGCCCATATTTGGCTACACACAATACACATAAAGAGAACAATAGGGGGGTCACACCTCCCTGGCAACTTTGATACAATCAGACATTGATTCAATTACACTTCTTTGTTCTTATCTGAGAATGAAAACACTGTATACAATAGACTTCCTTTATCTTATGCGGAGTCGCTGTAACAGGATTATCTCCCATGCCAAGTAGCTGCAAATGTCTGGGACAATATTCTGCAGAGCATCAACCAACATACATATAGTAGGATCATATTTTAACCATAATAATCATAAAACAGGGTAAAACAGTGATGGGTTCCGCTACAATAATCACAGAATCTTGTCTTTTTTACCTAAAAATATCTCTAAAATACGTCACTATCTTACACAAGACACAACTAAAATACTAATACATTTTCTCATCATATCTCGACTACTGCAACTCGCTTCTTGCTAGCCTCCCCATCACCTGTTTGTCCCCCCTCCAATACATAATGAACGCTCAACTAGTCTCATCTTCCACACTCAAAGCTCAGTTTCTGCAGCACCTCTCTGTCAGTCACTCCACTGGTTTCCCATAGCTGCCAGAATAACATTTACAATGATGACCCAAACTTATAAAGCCCTCAACAATAATGCCCCCCTTATATCTCTGACCTTGTCTCAAAATACTACCCAATCCACCCCTTTCGCTCTGCTAATGGCCTTCGTCTTTCCTCCTCTCTTATCACCTCCTCTCACTCCCACCATTAGGACTTTTCTCGTGCTGACCCTATTCTTTGGAACTTCTTTCCTTGCTCCACTAGACTTTACTCTTGTCTAAAGACCTTCAAAACCTCACTAAAAATGCATCTGTTTAAAGAAGCTTATCACCTTCATCCTTAATATGTACCTCATCCAAAGCCTTTAGATTGTAAATTTGTTTTAATCTTGCAAGGTACTTTAGGGAAAGCACTATGTATGCTAGATTTTAAATTCAAAGAAGGGGCCCTGCAAATTATTTAAAATTGCTTTGCCTTGTACTTAACCCCTGTACAGCGCTGTTGAATATGTTGGCACGTTGCAAATAAAGGATAATAATAATACATTGTAAAAGACTGTGGAAAGTATAACATAAAAAAATGGAAAGGTCAACCTTTTTATATTAAATCAGTGCTACATAATGCAGTTGTTGTTCTGTCCTTCAGTCGTGCCTGACTCTCGATGACCATATGGACACTGCATGCCAGGGACATCGATCTGTGTTTTTGGTAATGCTTATCCATATGGTTTTTATGGCAAAGATACTGGAGTGGGTTGCCAGTTCCTTCGTCAATGTGTCTGACCTCTCTGATATCACCTTTCCATCTTCGGTGACCCTACATGGAATAGAGGTACACAAGCCCCTTCACCACAGCAAGGTAGCGATCCAGAAGGGGAAATAATGCAGTAGACTAGTGCAAATAACTTTAAGTATTATGATTAAAAAGTTGATCTTTTGTGAAAGAAACATAAAAAATTGTTGGTTCAAACAGAAGCATTTGAAACTGTAAAATTCTTTACAAGATCTCTACTTACAGATTGTAAAAGGTTATGTTGGGTCACAGCCATTATAAAGTGAAATTATACCTACAGATAAGTAGCACACTTTCATTGCACAATGTGTAAACTCTATTTTAAGTTTCTTTTCTAAAAATATAGCAGTAATTCTGAAACTTTGTCAGCTCTTTTGCTGTTTGTGCAAACCTCACGGCACACTTCCATTTACTTTCACTGCTCATACAGTAGCATTTGAGCTGAAAAAAATACAAAAGTAAAGTTTGTCTGTATATGATGGCTCATAACTACCAGCATGTTTAAGATATTAAACCTAAATTTCCAGTACTTCACAAGTCTTGGATTGCACTAATGATAATGATCGCATTTCCTTTCAGAAGGCTTTGGCAATGTTCCTTGAGATTGATTCTGCACAGTTATTTAGCACTGTGAGGCCTGACTGCCTTTTCAGCTTGTGTCTTGGCTCAATAATACCAAGCACATGAGCTAATATGTTGGGTTTGCCAGTTTCTGTTTGTAAGAATTAATTCTCAATCCCAGGACACTGTTTGCTGAGTTGAGCACATTCTTAAATGATTAGAGAGGCTGGAGGTAGTGAATGGAGAGAATGTTTAACAGCCATCATTGTTATAAAAGAATTGCTATATAAGCTTTATAAATACATTTATATAACACGTAACAAAAACTGTAAAACTACACGTCTCAATATATTATGTTATGTTAAGTGGATGGTTTCTGCAATAGCTATACAATATATCATCCTCACACTATGTCCAGTTTGATCTCAAAAGAATACTCACCATTCACATTTTATACTTGTTGTACTGATTACCTCAGTAATACCATAGGATCATTATCTGTATAAAGTAATTGTTCATGTTTTAATTATGTCCATTATCACCATGTAATTGGCTTTGTTTTATGTAGACATTATTGTTTGTGTGAGATTTGACATGTATATTCCTATAGTTAAAAGACATACTTTTGCTAGCTTTGAACCTGAGGGGTTGTGGTGGTGATGGTGGTGGGCAGGATGGAGGGGAAATGGAGTGGAAAGGTGGTTTTGTTATATCATTAGATATTTTACAATTTGACACCTACCTTCTTCCTCCTCGCATTCTCAGATAACTGCTACCCCCGCTTCTATAGAAGGATCAGCAAAAGCATTTTTTTATTAAAAATTAGCCTTTGCTATGTTTATTTGTGCTTTTACCAAACTAAATGTTTTCAAACTATTTTATTGTACTTTTGGCATCTATCATATTTTTTGAAAAAATATAGATGTAAAATTCTCTTACTTTACTTCACTTTATTTTTTATACCAATGGCCCAATTTGCATCATGCTAAACTACATTATAATTACTGCATTATGTTATTATTGCTGCACATACCCACATGTTTGTATGCCATGTTCCAATTATATCTTTCTCCTGTTTAAAAAAAAAAAAAATTGGATTAGGAATTATACATTAATAATTTTATTAGAAAACATATAAACAATGTAATACTACCACAATCACACTGAAGCATCTTTATAGTTTCTTAAGATGCATAACCTTATTAAATAGTGAATGTAACTTATCACAACCAGTCCATTGCTTCTCAGTATAGTCAGCTATTTACCTTGTTTAGTGTTGATCTAGCTTGCATCATTTGTTTGTTAAGTTGTGTCTGAATCTCCATGACCCTATAGACCGCAGCATGCCAGACACATCGTTATCCATAAGGTTACCACGGCAAAGATCCTTCTCCAGTGGACTGCAATTTGTCTGATCTCACTGCTGTGACCTGCTCATCTTGGGTGACCCTACATGGTATAGCCTACAGTTCCATTAAAGTACACAAGTCCCTTTACCACAACAAGGTAATGATTGTTGTACTTTCCTGCAGACTACATATATTTTACACATGGATTCTATGCCACTCTACTCGCTCTGGTCTAGTGTCCTTTACTGAATACTTTTTGCAGAGAAATGACATTTGTTTGTTTACATGCTTACAAATGGTGTAAATTAAAGTACTGTATTTAGATTTGAGTCAAACAGCAAAAAAGATTTTCTGAAAATTAATCCATTCTGTAAAATTCTATGTTGTTATTGTTGCCTCTATATGCAAATTAGCAGCTCACACATATGTCTCTGTAGGGACCAAAAAAAGACCAAAAATATTATCTGGCAGTTAAACTCCTCTTCCACCCCTATCAAGTACTCTGAGATGCATATTAGCATAGTTAGCTGCACACTAGCATGCAGGAGTATCAAAATCAGTTCTACATACCTAAGAAATGATTTACTGTAGAGAAAAACTGTTAGTACAATGTTCTTTCAAATGGATTCAAGGTGACAGAGTAAATTTAAGTACAGTTTGAACTTCTAGTCTGGCGACAATGTGGATGTCAATGCCTTTTATCTTATCTACCAGTTGCCTCAGTCTGAATACTGTGCTGTACGTGACTGGGCAACAGAGGTAATTTTTCTTGGCCATTCCAATCCCAAACTTTTTTTGCATGAAAAAACATTAGTGATACCTGTTTGAACTTGCATGAAATGGCTTACAGACCATACAACATACATCATAATGTTATCTTATTGACCAAAGATCAAGTTTTATTATTGCTCATTAAGTGGCAGGGCTACCCCTCCAGGGCAGTTATAAATTCAAAGCAGATTATTTAGCACTGGGACATGCATTTGAAAATCTAAACATGTTTTCATATACCCTCTTTTAGATGCAACAAGCAAAAGTGTGTTCCCTTTAAGTTTTTGCATATTTTTATTGTTTCACGTGGGTAAATAGGAGGTGTCAAAGCAAGCACAACAAATCTCTTTATCTTAGGGTAAAATGAACATGACATGCATACATATGATTGGCCTTTTTACTCAGTGAACCAAGTAAACACACAAATCTGATTTCTCAGAAAAACATATTGAATAAAGGACACTAGTCCAGAGAGGGTAGAGTCTCATAGCGTTCATTTGTAAATATACGTAGCTTGCCGGAAAGTACAAATGATGCAAGCTAGGTCAAAAGTACACTAAACAAGGTGACTAGCCTTCTGAGAAGGAATGGACTGTGTGCGATTAGTTATGTTTACTATTTAATAAGGTTATGTATCTTAGGAAACTATAAAGATGCATCAGTCTGGATGTGGTAGTATTACATTGTTTATATGGTGATTTTTTGTATAGTTTAATAAAATCAATAATGTATAATGCATAACCCAATGTTTGTTTGTTTTTTTAAACAGAGGATAGATATAATTGCAATATGGAATGCAAACATTTGAGTAAGTGCAGCCATAATAATATGATCCAGCAGTTTAACATGAGACAAATAGGTCCATTGGTGTAAAAAAATAAAGTGAAGTAAAGTGAGAAAATGTAATATCTATATGAGGACTTTGAGTGTTTTTTCTAAAATTCTGATAGATACCAATAGTTCAATAAAATTGTTTGAAACATTTAGGATAAATAACCATAGCAAAGGCTAATTTTTAATTAGAAAAATAAATAAATGATGCCTGGTTGTATGCATGACACTTCAGTGAAATGTAAGAGTGTTTCTGCAGAAGCAGGGCTAGCAGTTATCTCTGTGACTGTTTCTGAGCATGTGCGGAGGAAGGTGGTAGGTGTCAGATTCTAAAACTTTTAACAAATCCACCTTTACATTCCTTTTTCCCGCCACCTTGCCCACCACCACATCCACAACCCCTTAGGTTCAAAGCTAGCAAAAGTATGTTGAGAATTTGCTGCATACTTCACGAATGTTAAACTTTTCTTTCTTTAATGTCTTTAAGTTATGATAATGTGCATGTAAAATCTCATAGAAACACATATAAATAATGAAAATGGTACTTTGAAAATGTATTTCACATTCAAAATGCAGGGGAAAGTATTAGCTTCCTGTTACAACAGAGTGGTGGTGCATCTCTTTGACATATGTGAGTGAGTTTTCAACAACAAGTTGAAATTTAGTATATAAGGAGAACAGACCCTGAGATTTAAATGTGTTTGGGAGAAGTTTTTATTCCGGGTGAAAATTAAAGAGTAGGAACAGTGAGGTTTTTGTGCAATGAGGACATTGAGTAGTAGTTTTTTACAGGACCACTTAATTCATCACAATTTGTTATACAGCACTGTAAAGATTTTGTAAAAGCATGTTGAAATACTTTTTGAGTCATTGCCCACATGCTCACTCCCAGACATGAAGCTTCTGCTCCATATAGTAAGTAAAAGAAAAAACACATAAGACTGTGCAGATCATGGAGTGCTGGAAACACCTAAATGAGTCAATTGTGGATTAACTTTTGGGTGCATTCCTGAGTTGAGGGAAAAAACTCATATCAATCACTGTCCTTACCACACAGCTCTGCTGTCTGTTATTAATCATGAAACAGTCAGTAGGCAGGACAGACTGTGTTTGTAAAAAGCCTTACAATTTTAGAATGTTTAAATGTTATTAGTGTCTCCATGGTATATTTAACCATAACTATGGGTATCCCTATGAATCTCCATGGCATCTAACATTAACCCCTATACCATGGGACAACCATGGTATCACTATTTCCATGGGGGTCCCCCATGGCATCTAACATTAGCCCCTATGCTGTAGGGATCCTCAGGAGACCCATATGGCACGACTTCTATCACCACAGGAATCCATGTTTACCCTCCTGGAACCTAACCCCACCATAGGGGTCCATAAGCACCCCCATAATCCCTAACACTACAACAAGATAAATGTACAACAAATAAAAAATACTTCAACTGTAAGGGGAAACAAATATACATTAACAAAGCAACTAAATCAGAGGTGCTCATCAGAGAACGAACTAACCTTAATAGGTTAGTTCTATGGACATGATAATCCACTCTGAGAGCAATCTCTTTTAGCTCACTTTTGCCCTTCAAAGGGAGAAATATCCTGTAGTACATAAGTCTGGTCCCACTCAAAAGAGTGACCCAGCCCCGAAATAACAGGCAAGTCTACCCTGAACAGGAGAAACAGCAAACCCCAGAGGCGTTTCGGCCTTTATGGGCCTCGTCAGTGAGGTGCAGCTGAACACCCTAAGGCACAGCGCGCAAGGGGTCCACGTCTGGAGTCCCCTACAACCATTAGGGAGATTAAACGCTAAGGATAATTTGCATAAACATAACAATTAAGTCAGAGGTGCTCATCAGAGAATGAACTAACCTTAATAGGTTAATTCTATGGACACGATAAGGCACTCTGAGAGAAACCTCTTTTTGCTCACTTGTGCCCTTCACAGGGAGAAATATCATGTAGTACATCGGTCTGGTCCCACTCAAAAGAGTGACGCAGCCCCAAAATGCCAGGCAATTCTAACCGGAACCGGAGGAACAACAAACTCCACACATGTTTCGGCCCTTATGGGCTGTGCAGAGGCACGTGGAGCAATAGCCAACTCACCTCCATCTGGGATATTCTCCGCTAGGCCCATCCTGGAAAGTTCCATGCCATTGCTGTTGCTCATGTTCCAAGATGTATACCCATTATAATTTGTGACCTCCCATTAAGTGTTTTGCTATCAATCAATTCACATCACCACCTGTCATATTCTTATCAGGCCTTCAAGGGAATGTTGATACTTCACAGTATCAAAAATTGGACTTTGCATGTGTATTAACCCTTTATTATTACATATTAGATATTTTAATATATGATATTTCATTATATTATTACTAGTATTATTGTTATGATTGTGGTTATATGTATTAACCTATTGCATAGTAACTAGGGCTCATTAGTTTACTGATATAAGAATGTGACACAAATGTGATGTCTGTGGATGTCCCAAAACCCCAACCATTGAAAACACACTGGCACTGTGAGAAGGGTATAACAAAGCTTTATCTCATACACAGAGCACAATCAGAAATGGACAAGACTGTACATTAATATCATGGATGTGGTGTGGGCGGATCCCTGGAAGGCAAGAGGCTTTTGGGGGGAAAAGGGGATACCTAAAGGGGGTAATGTCATAGTCTAGAATAAGCATGATGCATTGCACCTACCAGGGTCACATGTGGTCACTACACCACTGCAACCGGAATCTGATGAAAAAAAGGATAATCAGAAATCCCTCCATTTAATTGAAGAAACCATCAATGTGCATAGCACTTACAACTTGTCTATATCAGCTCAATGAAACAGATGCTTAAGCCTCTGGAGTGTTTAATCCAATCCAGTTTCACACATACAGTGTGTTTGCAAAAACAAAATCTCAAAAAAAGTGGTCAAAATAAAAAAGGCGGAGGAGGATAAAAAATAAAAAAACATGCATGTACAGTACAGTGCTAAATACTGTAACTGTAACAATATACCAACTCACCTGATTCTCATCTGCAAGCATTATTAACCATTAGCTAGTTCTCAGGATAACTTGCTGGCCATGACCATTAATAATGATGTGTCATCTCACAATAAATGCTTAGCTGTGACCAGCGTCAGTGATAAAGGTGTCCTATCACCTTCTCCATATGATATTGTTCATCAAAATTGATATCACATCCATAAGCTATACAGGTGTTAGCACATGTTAAAGGATACTCATGATATCAGCAATAGGGGAAACAACCCATTAATACGGAGAGGTCACAAAGGTCAGCAGTCAGATTCAATGTAACTTACATCAGACCCAAGGATCTGTTCTCAGACTGATATTGAGGTCAGAACCACATGCTTCACTAGTGCATATATTAATACTGGCTGTCATTAACATGCCATTGTGAGAATTTGCAACCGCCATAGTGGTATTAGTCAACATTTAAGCTAACAACAATCATGTCTTAGATATCTGGCTATATGATAACTTTAAAATTGTGAGAGCTCATTGAAGGAATGTCTACCTGAGAGGCACTGTGAATACTTTAAACCTCATATATTTCCTTCACAATGCTTGCAGATGCAGAAGATGGCTTCATGGACCTGGAATGTACCTAAAACAGAACAAAAACATAACACCTACAAAATAAGGCCCTGGTGAGATGCTGAGACTCTGGAGGAGGGGTACAGTGGGGACAAATGCGGCCGGTGCGGCTGATGTTTTTGCTGGTGACCCCACATCCCAGATGACATCCTCCTCCTCTGAACCAGGGCCCTTGGCTCCACTGCTCCTCTGCGCCGGTTCCTGCTGGGTGGGGGCTCGATCGCCCCCGTCTCCCCACTGGACCCAGACCTCCTTGTTGCTGAAAGAGAGAAAAAAAAGTATATGTTATTAGTATGATGAATAATACATTGTTTTGTGTTCGTAACTAACTATCTGACATCTAGGCTTGAGCCTGGATGATTCCCTTAATTGCAACTATGAGTAGCTATCATTTGCTAGATGTGATCTATTCTTTGGTTCTTGATCTTGATTGTTCTTGGCTCCTAACGCTATCTTAATTCTGGTCTGTAACTGCATAGGGTGCAGTGGGCACACCAATACATACAAACACTCTCTACTGATTGATTACTGTTGTTGTCCCCAGGAATGACAGTGATTTGTCAGCTTCATGAATTTAATGATGCATCCAACTATTCCTTGTTAATTCCATAGTGCTGACATGTCAGTTTCCTTGTTGGTCATCATGTACATGTGTAGTGTGTGATGTACATGTGGTGGCATGTTGGTTATGTGATATTCCCCTGACATGGATGCTGGATCCTGCTGGGCTTCTCACACTCTTTGTATTTCCCAGTCACTTTGGGGCCACCACTTGGAGCTGCAGATTGCTTCTCCTCCTTGGCCATTATCCTCCTCACCTTGACCCTGGTGTCATCAAAATAGTGCTTCACAGACCTTGCATCCCTATCCGCTGTACCCACTGCTGTTACTGTGGCCGCTACCTCCTTCCATGCCTGGGCCCTAGGGCCGGGCCCAACTACCCTCCCCCGCAAGCATAACAGGGTGGCCATGGACTGTGGACGGGGATCCTTGGCTCCCTGACCTGTCCCTGAGGCCTGTCCCTCCCCTGAACTACCCCCTTCCCCGAAATCAGGCCCCTCCCCCTCTATCCCTGGATTACATGTGCCTACTTCTTGGGGTACCCTGCCACCACCCAAACACTTCCACTCCACTATCCATCTCCTCAACTCCTCCACCACTCTCCTTTCCTCCACTCTCCACCTCCTTCGCCATCTCCAACTCCTCCTCCACCTTTAACTCCTCCACCTCCTCCTTCTCTCCTCTGCCACTCCTCGCCTCCTCCTCCTCTCCTCCACCACTCTGCAGGGCCACCTCTCTCTGTAGTATGTGTATTTATTAACTGTTGGGGGATGAGGTATGGGAGATGGAGTGTGTGTGTGTATGGAGTGACCTAGCTCTATGTGTATTTGTACTATGTGTAATCTGTAAATATGTGTAATCAAAGTTTAACTGTAAACTTGTAATTAGAGCAACATGCTGCTCTCCTAAAACTCCTATTCTCTTTTTAAACTTTTTAAACCAACAATTCCAGGACCTGCGTGCTACTTCGTCAGAATCTACAACACAGTCAATGCATGGGCAGGGGGGACGCAACTTTATATTCTCCCTCTGTCAATCATCTGCGGCTAGACTGCTTTCTATTGGCTGAGAGGCCTGTGCCGCACTCCGTTATACCATGATTGGATCGTAACTGCGGACCGCATCTCGTACAGCCCATTAACAGTTTGCGGCCACGGGAGGTGTTTACGGGCTTGAGGCCTTCGTCCGTAACTTGCGCCTGTGCTCAAGTGAATAGCGTCGGAATTTTAGACTACCACGAGCGGGCTTCGAATTGAATCGGGCTCTATGTGTTTATTTTGCTCCTATAACATGACTCTGACGTTTTCATTAAAGATTCTAGAGAGTCTGCAATGATACTGAAAGAGCGGTTTCGGCCACATCAGTATTGATGTCTCTGTTAAAGCCATCTCATTCTTGGAGATAATGCAATCAACCTTCTCACTTTACAAGGGAGTCTGCATGGCTGGATAAAGCATTATCCTTATTCATGGTAACTTAAAGTTGAAATGACACATCAGTATCCACCTATGGATACTTTTGGCTTTATAAGTCTCTGTTAGAACATTGATTTGCATAGAAGGAAACATGTCTCTGGAAAGTAACAAAAAACTTCCTGTAACGGCTAACATTTGGAAGAAATGTTCCATCAGGAATAGCTGTAGTACTTCCTCTCCTGTGTTGGCATTGCACCCTCGCACCCAATGTGATGCCACCCTTTGTATCTTGCTGGCCCATTCCATGTGGGAGTCTGCAGCCTTCTTTTTAGACTCCCTGAAGCGACGGCGATATGTTTCCGGGGTGACGGCATATCTGGTGAGCAGTGCAGCCTTCACCCGCAATATCTTCCTCAGTAAGCGCCCGAAAAGCCTCATTTGCTTTTCCTGATAGCTTTCCAGCCAAAATAGTGACCCATTGGTCTGGTGGTATTTGGTGTAGTGAGCACTGCCTCTCGAAGTCAGCCAAATATCCATCAATTTCTTCCTCACTTTCCACACACGCTTTGAAGGCAGTGAACGGTATTTTCTTTACTGTAGCAGCAGGTGGGGGAGTATGAATCGTATGTGCCAGGGGTTGTCTAGCTCTTGCCAGTTCAAGTTCGTGCCCCCTCCTATTTTATATCTCCATTCTCGCTTCCCGGAACAGCTGATCTATTAGCTCCACGGATGTTGCTGGGTACATGGATAATCTCCGCTGAACCAGGTTTGTAATTTCCTCCTCCTCGCTGACAGGGGTAGGTTGGTCCACGACCTCCATGGATCGATCCATCTCGTCCAGCTCCAGTAGGTCAGCTATCAGCTCTCTCCGTGGTCGGTTGTTGGCACTCCTTCCTCTGGTTTCCAAGAGATCCTTTAGTGTGGGTCTTTTCAGTTTAGCGTACTGGGATTCCATTCAGCACTTGCGTTGGGGATGAAAAGGACCATCCCACCGCTGCCAACCAATGTAACGGCTACCCTAGTTGGTGAGGGGTACCTGCCGTTGGAGACGTCCTTTTCTGAAGCAAGGTGCTGTGCAGTAATGAAATGTTTATTCCCATCCATGATATCCCATTGTATAATCCAGGAGTGCTGTAAAATGTGGCAGAGTAACGGTACCATAAATCCCCCCCCCCCCCCCAAGAACGAGATGAGACTACGTTTTGAAGGGTCAAGTAGAACTCTCCTTTATTAAAAACAAAAACACATTTTAAACACTTCACATACACAGTAGGGGCAGTGACTACCTTTGGTCAACCCCTAATTACCTCAAAGATATTTGACTGCATACCACACAATACAATATTTTTACAGATATAATAACAACATTTTATAACCCAGAACATATCTGCAGATAGCTTAGGTCTGAGCACACATTATTACTGAATGGCGCTCAGACCACATACATACAGTATAACAGTAGGATCATATTTTAACCAAGAATTACATAACCATAAAACAGGGTAAAACAGTGATGGGTTCCGTTACACTTCCCATTACTTTTTGTCCCCAAACAGGCCACTCCAACTTGGTATAAACAGTATATCTACAAATGTGCTTAAAATCATAGGTAACTACCTCTCATTTGGTATGAACCTGATCCTGTTACATACTAACCCACTATATACCAAATATAACTTATACAATTTTGCAGTGATAAAACAATATACATTATTCCACCCAGTATACATTTCTTAAAACATATAAAACATGACTAAAGTAAATTACAATGATCTATGATTACTTTTACACATGTTTGGCTACCTCCATGTTTCTCAAAAAAAAGTTTGGAAACACCATGCTTCTCAAAGTGTTTCAGAATATTCTAATAGTCTGCTACAAAAATATCTAAAAAAACATGAATATAAGAAATAACTTGATCTTATAAAAAATAATTGAAAACAAAGAAGCAGTTTGCATATATTATATTGCTACAAAATAGAAGCGCTCTATAGTTTACCTACTGTGTATACATATATATGTATGAACTATATTTAATGTGTTTACATACAGTTCCTCTGGAAAGATGCACAAATGGAAATTGGAGTAAATATCCGTCCATATAAGTCCAGAACCACAATAATAGATATGCCAGAGGTGTGCAGCTTCTTCTCAGGACACTGTTCCCACTATGTCCAAGTAACTGGTAAAGATAATAAGAAGGGTAGGGGAAAGACAGCGCGCCACCTCCTAGTGCAACATGAGTGTATAATAATCACGTCAAAACATCAGTCATATAGTGTTTCACTCACATGTGGTAATCCCAAAGTTATGAGGTATCTGTATGGTTTAAACAGGATAGCTCTGGAAGTACCCGATGTCCAAACCTTAGATCTCCATCCCAGGCTCAGGTAGCTGGTACAGTTGGATCACCAATGCTATTTGGTACACTATTATATAGTGTCTACAGAACAAAAGATGATTCCAACGCCTTATGTCTACTATAGGGGACAATTGAAACACACTAATACAAACAATAGTGTGTTTATCATGTGTTTATTGCACCATATAATCCTCAATACATGCCATATATGGCCAATAGGGATAGGCACATTAAAATGAATAAAATCAATAATCTAAAAACTTTTAAAAAATATCAAACGCGTTTAGTCCAAAGGCTTCCTCAGTGATATAAAAACAAACTGTGTATAAATATGTATATAAGTACTGCTCATATCAGCACTTACCAACATTATAAAAAATAATACATTAATAATTATGAAAAATTTCCATTAATGATTAAACACCTAAACCTTCATTTATACGATTTGGAGCCATATATTCAAATTAAAAGAGCCCAATGTGATTCTTGTATATATTCTTATACAAGTCTATCGTATTTTTCAGAGACATGTATATATTCAGTTCCCATTCTTTTTGCGTTTTGAAAAATGTTTTGAAAATCCAAGTATTTCAGAATAATCCTATGGCACTCTTTAATAAAATTTAAAAAAAATGAATTAAAAAAATTACAAATAATTAAAGCCTTTAATGCCTAAAGAGTAATGGGTATTAAAGATTTAGCCTTTGCCAATATGTATTCCTTATAAAGTATTCCTTATATTAGAGGACATTCCTTATATAAGAACAACTGGACATGTAGCAGTAGAAAATTATTAACATATGCAGATATATTATTAGTAATAACATTAATTCCAACCACTCTGGGACCTGAGGAATAATCAATGTTTCATGTAATTTTGGTGTGCTTGTAACCCAGACTAAACATTCTACTGCCTGTCTTTGACCATGAAATTGCCTATGAAATCTTATGTATCTGACGCCAGTTTGGTGTCCTGAAGACCAATCTCTTGTTTTGCAAGCACCATTGTTATATCAATAATCTCCCCCAGTAGCAGTGTAACCAGGCTAGCTGGTATAAGTGTTTTTTATGTATTTATCGACTGCTGATACTTAGTTATAGTTTTATGTATTATGTTTAGGCCCAAATTCCTTACCTCTCTCAATACCCTTCTAATTTGAGAAAGAACCTTAAAAGCTTATTGAGCTCAGGGAAAAAAAACATTAACAGGAATCAATGGCATAATTTTCCTGTTTTATGTCTCAATTACCATTTTGACCCTCTCCCTCTTTTATTGCTCTTTTTATTTTTAACTGTTCAATGTTATCTTTTTTCTGCTCCTCATTTGCCCTTTTCTCCTATTAACTTTTTTATTGGTAACCATAAGAGAAATCATTGACATCCAGTAGCTTTTGCCTCAGTGGTGCATTTTAGCCTAGGCTTAGTGCAACATTTGTAAAGAGAGCATTGTTTTATTCTTCTGTCTTTACCTTAACACATGATCCATTCTATTGCCTACTGACTGCCTCAACATCCTACTTGTAACCCTGACTAACCTGTCATGGAATAATGTGCACATATGAATAGAAATTATTATATTTAGTGACATTTCAGTCTAGTCTAGTATACCAGACAATTTCCAACAAAGCAATAATGGAGGCATGAGGTACTAACATATCTGAATTGGCTTAGGACAACATAGCAACTAAATGGATGAGGAACATCTTTCTACATTGGTCAATTTTGTTACTGCCACTAAAGGGAGAAATAATGTTGAAATTCCACACTAGTAACATAGTAACAATGATATTTTCATTCTGTGTTAAATTTCATTCATAGTATTTTGTCACTCGGAAATATACTGTAATTATAAATGTAATTTAAGAACATTTATGAAAATGGACGAAAACAGCAGTCAGATTTTGAGAGAATACAATGAGCCTGATTCAATTGCAAGCTTGCATCACGTGGGAGAGAGGTTGTATGTCTGCAGGCGTGCTGCGGGCTCGCTTTTGTCTCTGATTCCGGTGCTATTCAATTAAACAAGCCCGCAAATTATGGACCGAATGGCTAAGATGTAAACCATGCACTAGTGCGTAGCAGTTCAGGGCGGGAACATGATAAATTAAGCAAGGCCGTAACCACCCATTTCGAACCAGCCAATAGAAAATTAGACCGCCGTCATTACGGCAGTTTAACATGGAGGTTACATGTCAATCAATTAGGTTCTGGGGTCCGATATGCGATGGGACTCGCAAACCCTCAAAATACAAAATAATAAAAATGAATGCCAATACTGTTCTAATACAGACTGTTGTGCAATTAATTATAATGTCTATCATCGCGTTCCTCGTCATTTACAGAGCAGTATTGATTTTTTATTTGCATTTACAGTGCTGGGGGAATTGTAGCAATTGAATAGTGATTTGCGGCCGTGAAAGATCAAAGGCTCCATGAGGCTGTAAATTACGGGTTTAACAACTGCAAGGATTTCAAGCCCAAAACACCTAACCCGTTCGGAGCCCGCAAAAAGACGCCAATTGAATAGGAAATTAACTTATCGACTCACTTACAGGCTCCAGAAAGTTATGATTGCTCAACTGAATCAAGCTCATAGTTTGCATTCAAAAAGAACAATATCCACCTACAATCAGTGATTTTCAGACACGAAACAGGTGTTCCATAGAAAAGTGCTCATGCTTGTCCAGGAAGGTACCAGATTGATGTTGTTAAAAGTAATGCACAATAACTATGCAAAATGTACTGTATTGATATATGTTAAAAAAAACATAGCACGTGCCTTCTGAAATTACATGTTAGAGGTAAGTGGTGGGTTATTAACTCTGCAAAGGCTGAGGTTTGGGCAAGTGAGCTGATTTTAAACAATATATATGTATTGCCTGATATACCGTATCTCACAAAAGTGAGTACACCTCTCACATTTTTGTAAATATTTTCTTATATCTTTTCATGTGACAACACTGAAGAAATGACACTCTGCTACCATGTAAAGTACTAAGTGTACAGCCTGTATAACAGTGTAAATTTTCTGCTCCCTCAAAATAATTCAACACACTGCCATTAATGTCTAAACCATTGGCAACAAAAGTGAGTACACCCCTAAGTGGAAATGTCCAAATTTGGCCCAAAGGGTCAATATTTTGTGTGGCCATCATTATTTTCTAGCACTGCCTTAACCCTCATGGGCATGGAGTTCAGCAGAGCTTCACAGGTTGCCACTGGAGTCCTCTTCCACACCTCCATGATGACATGGATGTTAGAGACCTTGCACTACCCCACCTTCCATTTGAGAATGCCCCACATATGCTCAATAGGGTTTAGGTCAGCTTCTTTAGCAAGGCAGTAGTCATCTTGGAGATGTGTTTGGGGTCATTATCATGTTAGAATACTGCCCTGTGGCCCAGTCTCCGAAGGGAGGGGATCATGCCCTGCTTCAGTATGTCACAGTACATGTTGGCATTCATGGTTCCCTCAATGAACTGTAGCTCCCCAGGCCCAGACCAAACATATATATACATATGACTATATGTGTATATATGTTTTCTATAATATGTTGTCTTGATTCCCCCTATATGCATTCACCTAACGATGTCAGATGCTGCCTCCACTTTCTCTGCATTGCTGTTTATGTTCAAACTGAGGGTTTCATCTCATATTAGTGTTTTTGTGCTCATTGTGCCTTATTCGTTTAATTGTCATTTAGAGATTATTTCAACTAACTTTCCTCAGTATAGATGTATACTTTTGGTGGTGGGAGTGTCATGGTCTGGGCCTGCATGAATGCTGCCGGCACTGGGGAGCTACAGTTCATTGAAGGAACCATGAATGCCAACATGTACTGTGAAATATTGAAGCAGAGCATGATCCCCTCCCTTCGGAGACTGGGCCGCAGGGCAGTATTCCAACATGATAACTACCCCAAACACACCTCCAAGACAACCACTGCCTTTCTACAGAAGCTGAAGGTAAAGGTGATGGACTGGCCAAGCATGTCACCAGACCTAAACCCTACTGAGCATGAGTGGGGCATCCTCAAACAGAAGGTGGGGGAGTGCAAGGTCTCTAACATCCACCAGCTCCGTGATGTCATCATGGAGGAGTGGAAGAGGACTCCAGTGGCAACATGTGAAGCTCTGGTGAACTCCATGCCCATGAGTGTTAAGGCAGTGCTGGGAAATAATGGTGGACACACAAAATATTGGCACTTTGGGCCCAATCTGGACCTTTCCACTTAAGGCTGTACTCACTTTTGTTGCCAACGGTTTAGACATTAATGGCTGTGTGTTGAGTTATTTTGAGGGGACAGCAAATTTACACTGTTATGCAGGCTGTACACTTATTACTTTACATTGTAGCAGAGTGTAATTTAGTGAGGAAAACACACATTTGCTTGAATTTGTACAAGTTTTACAAGCAATTTTTTAAAACAATTTAGAATGAAATATGTAGTATGAAGACTCAAGTAAATTCTTTTTGGTACATAAATTCACAAATTTGCTGAAAAAAAGGGTTTTAAACAATAAAAATGGATCTCTTTAGAGTGCTTAAATTGCTATTTTTTTCCTCGAATCACTGTACAAACTGCTTTTTGGAACAAAGGCAGGACTTCCTCCTGATTAATCCTAATTAGAGTGTGCCAGGGAACTGCACCAGTGAGATTACGGAGTTGTATGGAAAAATCAGTTACTGTTTATATTGTAAGTGGACCAGAATTTTTAAGGGCCACTGTAGTTTGGTAAAAACATCACAAGCTTGTGAAGTATGTAAAAAACAGCTGAAAACTCTGGATTTGTTTTTTACATGGATTGAACAATAATCTATTCTATACTTTTTATAAACATATGAGTGAAACATGTGTAATATTTTGCGCAGCGAGCCGAGGCCCTCGCGAAGCGAGGGCACTGCCCGAGGGTCTCAGTTGCTGGCATGGAGCGCCGAAGGCGCTCCATGCCAGCAACTGAGGACCCTCGCGAAGCGAGGGCCTCAGTTGCTGGCATGGAGCGCCGTAGGCGCTCCATGCCAGCACCTGAGGACCTCGCAAAGCGAGGGCCGCAGTTGCTGGCATGGAGCGCCGAAGGCGCTCCTTGCCAGCAACTGCGACCCTCGCAAACTTCACGTCGCAACCCAAACAGTACGACACACACATTACGACACTCGCAAACAACATACGACACACGTTCACACACATTACGGACTCGCAACACTCGGACGCAACTCGCGAACATTACAAAATGTCAAACACAATACATACACACACCACATACATAAAAAACTTACCTACACCAAGAGGGAGCACCCAGCACCTCAAAAATACAACTTACACCTCGATTTTACTTCAAATAAAACAGTTTAGACACTAAAAAAAAAAACGAAGCGAGAGAAAAAATGGCCGCCGAACAAAACGAAAACGAGGCTACAGCACTCTAAACTCGCAAAACACCACAAGAAACTCGCAAAACACCACAAAACACCTACGGATATTCCGATACAAACGTATAACACACATTACTCGCCATTTCTCGCCAATGCGGAAGTACACGACTACGCTAACGGTTTGGTCTCGCGCACGCACAGTGTTACACTGCACACATTCAGCACGCTTACACAGCAGCTCCACACCACTAATGCTGCAGCAACATCAAAACACATTCACAGCTCTTCCACACAATGCTTTAAAATAGGTAAAGTATATTCATTTATTAATGTATTATATATTTCATTATTACACACTAAACAGCATTAGCTACCTTACAATTTCATTGCCGTCATTTTTTGACGGGCAATTCGCTAGTGATTTAATATTTAGGTGCCGCGGAAGTGCTTTAAGGACCACTGTGGCACAGGGTAAATATGTAGGTGTCATGGGGGTCTCAATAGATAGATGGTTATGACATTTTCGGGGATCAGTTGGGAGCAGGAGACAATCCCCAGGAGTTACCTACACTGCATGGGAGGAGGTAATCCCCGGAACTTCCCTTCACTATTTGGCAGGAGGGAATCGCCAGGGGTTCCCTTCACCACCATATGGGAGAAGGGAATCCCCAGGGTTCCCAGGACATGTAGGGTGATTGGCAGTGGAGTTTTAAACCCCCAGATGATCACTTATTGTTTTAGCCCTTTCCGTGCCATGAGAAGGGGTTTATGTAGATGGATCAGGAGAGGGGGGTGCATTAGCTGTGCAGCTAATAGCTCTGTAGTCTTTGCAGCCATGCAGAGTGGGAACTGTAGCAGTATCCGGGCTGCACTCAAACAGCCCTGATTCGTGGACCCCACTTCATGGTGGTGTTTTTTGGATGGATTTTGATCCCTACATTATCTGTGCAGAAAAAAAACTTCTGCACATATACTCAGGTTAGATCTCCTTCAGTTATTATATAATACACTACTGCATGTCTATCCAGGGACATTTTTACAGAAAAAAAGGGGGATTGTCCACTAAAAACTAGAATGTCTGGCCACACTAATTTGCTGGCTGTACCTGAAAAATCAGAAAGACTATTGCAAAAGCAGTAAATGCAGGGATTTAGAGATTCAATGGATGCTTGCCAAAGAAAGATGTATAATGTTTAAACTTGTTCTCTGAAATGCATGACAGCAAATTTGTAACTTTGCAACGATAATATTCAAATGTTATTAAAATGATAAAATTACGAACTGACATATTTTAAAGTTGCACTTTAGCATGCATGCACACAGTTTCTTTAGTTTAAGCAATTTTAGATCCAATGCTGACTCTTGCAGAGAGTCCATGGAGTTCTTAAACTATATGACTTTGGTACCATCTAGTGGTCATATGACAGATTGTTCTCAATATCTAAACTTTATATGCAGCAGGAATGCACACTATAATAGTAGTAGCCTTGGAGTTAAAATTACTTTCAAAATTGTCATTTTGGCATATTATATTCTTTAAAGTCTTCCTTTAAAACAAAAAAATTAAAAACTACTTTACTAAATAAATAAATACGAATTTGTGTAAGTTTGTCATTATCTATTACCAATTAATTCCTTTTTTCTACAGAGATTTTATAATAGATTGCCCTTCACTAGGTTAGTACATTCACCCATATTTTCGATATTTATTTGTTTATAGAAAATGTAGACAAAAAAAAAAAACAATAGACGGAAAAGGGAATATGATGACTCAGTGGTGTTAGGAATTGTAGTAACTTGTTATAATCGGCCTTAACAATGGTAATAATTTATTCACTTTTATTTGTATCGCACCAACATATTCCGTAGCGCTGTACAAGGGAGAAGAACAATGAAATATACAATAATGACAACAAGCAGAAAATGGTCGGCCCTGTTTTGAGCTTCAAGTCTTGTAAGAAGTGCTTTTTCCCAAAGCACCCCACAAGATTAGACACTCACCACTTACAATCTAAAGGTAATGGAAGAGACAGAGACCTGGGAAGAGTAGATAAATAGTAGCAAGGTTAGGAAGGAAGTGAGAGGTACATAGGAATGAAGTTGTGAAAATAAAGAGGTTAGGTTATCCATTAGTTAGAGAGGGAAAATATGTGATATAAAGTGATTGGCACTGTTATGTGATATGGTATCTACCCCTAGTGGACAGGTAATGTAACCTGCAGATGGAAATGTCAGGAGACACATAGCTTAACCACAGCTTAAGTAGAAGGAGTTCATGAGAGAGTAAAGAGGAGAGGAGGGCATGGGAGGTGAGATGGTTGTGTTGGAGACAAAAGGTGAAGAAGTTAAGAAGAGTCTGAGGAAAAGACAGGGGGATGTGAGGAAGAAGCAGACAAGAGGAGACATTGTGTAAAGGGGTAATAGGAATAGGTAGCAGAAGCAGCTAAATGGTCAGGTTGGGTGAGGGGCAGGAAGGGAGGGGATTGTGCCAGGGAGAAAGAGAGAAGGAGACCAGAATTATCTGAAAGCAAATGGAGATAATGTAAGATGGGGTATAGTTTTACTGGCCACAACACATGGCTTAACAATCAATGCAAATGATGAGGGATGGTACAGAGGAAATACAGATATATCTAGATGAAAAGTGGCTATGTCAGTAGATATAATAAACAGATATCACAAAATTAATACATATTCAGGAACAATGGTAGAGAATCCTCAGAAGTCCAGATACCTGAGTTAGAGGTTATGTTCTAAGCAGCCAGGAGCCAGGGAGAAAGAGAGAAGGAGACCAGAATTATCTGAGTTAGAGGTGATGTTCTTAGCAGCCAGGAGCCAGGGAGAAAGAGAGAAGGAGACCAGAATTATCTGAAAGCAAATGGAGATAATGTAAGATGGGGTATAGTTTTACTGGCCACAACACATGGCTTAACAATCAATGCAAATGATGAGGAATGGTACAGAGGAAATACTGTTATATCTAGATGAAAAGTGGCTATGTCAGTAGATATAATAAACAGATATCACAAAATTAATACATATTCAGGAACAGTGGTAGAGAATCCTCAGAAGTCCAGATACCTGAGTTAGAGGTGATGTTCTTAGCAGCCAGGAGCCAGGGAGAAAGAGAGAAGGAGACCAGAATTATCTGAGTTAGAGGAGATGTTCTTAGCAGCTAGGAGCCAGGGAGAAAGAGAGAAGGAGACCAGAATTATCTGAGTTAGAGGTGATGTTCTTAGCAGCCAGGAGCCAGGGAGAAAGAGAGAAGGAGATCAGAATAATCTGAAAGCAAATGGAGGTAATTTAGGTAGGTAATGATAATTGTTCCTACCTATAATGCTCTTGCCCCAAATTGCTAGCCAGTTCATAGTCTAAGTAATTCATCATAAGCATTTCTTTATCGTGTCTGAGACGTCACATTAAAAGGACCCATGTAGGAGATCACACTGTCCCATATTGTGAGATAATCCAGAGCCCCCAAATGTTTTGAAAGAGTTCTGTCATGTTAGTTAATATATGTGCAAGCCCCTCATCTTTCATGATAAAGTTAATTTTACTAATAACTTTCTTTTTGCCATCTATTTGATCTCCTTTGTCCAGCAATGTGACATTTTGTAACTAGCATTATAAACTGAACTAGATAATTCTTATCTTTAGTAACATCGGAAACTTCTGATCGTAGACATTCTGGTTGGCACATCATAGTCTAGAAGTAAAGAGGTGAGTCTTTTAATCTGTCTTAAGTGTGGTACTTTAGGGTACATCCACAATATGTGAATACAAGTTCTCACAACCATAGGTGTTGAATAGACCAAATCGATTTCTGAAGTGGAAGTACCATTTTCTTTTTCCATTCTCATATTTTTTATTTTTCTCTCATCTCTCCTTTACTGTTTTTATTTCTCTCTCGTCTCTTTATTTCACCCTTTAATAAAAAGCAAGATGGAAACTCCATTTCTTTGTGGTCAAGACAAAGCAAACAGTACTGCCTTTACCTTTTCCCTATTTAGCTCTCCTCAGAGGGTATTTCGTTTTTTTAATAGGTGGTTGTATCTTTTTTGAATAGGTGTAACTCAAGTATGTGTGTGTAATAAAAAATAATCAGTCATTCATCACGCTGACCAAGAAAAAACATTTGCTACTTTGGAGAAAATAACATACATTTTTTTTCTTTAATACATCCATATTTTAAAACACATTAGAATGTATTATTTTATTATCTTTTATGTATTTGGAGAGATTATGGATGGGAAAATGTGGAGGGGAGAACAGGGGAGGAGGAGAGGAGGGAGGATGCCATGGGGAGAGAAGCTGAGAGAGGAAGAGGTGGGGAGAAAGGAAGATGAGCAGTGAGTGAAGGAGAGAGAGGGAGTGATCAGGAGGATTGGCAGCAGTGCAGGGTCAGACATGACCAGGAGTGGCAACAGTGGCGGTTCTGGGAAGGCCAGTAGTGGAAGCAGTGGAGATGGAGAAGAGGTTGAGGGAGGCATGCACCAGCTGCAAGCACACATGGATCAAGGATAGAAAGGGAAGGGCCTGATCATAGTGGTGGGAGAAGTACTGGGGAAGGGCAGGCCTCTGGAACAGATGAGAGAGGGGAGCCTCCCTAGATGCAGCCAGGAGGACAAGAGGCTTTAGCCAATTTCTGGGCCCACAATTATACCCACAAATAATTAATTGTTCTTTTTTTATGCATTCTGTCTGCACCAATATTCTCCATGTGGGCAGGCATATGAGACCTGGTCAGAGGCTCAAGATGTGTCAGGAGGTAGCTTAAGAGGTCGATGCCCTGGGATGTGACGTCTGTTAAGCATCGCTATGATGACTGCTGGTGCAAGATGAGACACAAGATGTCTGAGGAGGACAAAGCTGCAAGAGCAACAAGTGGTGGCGCAGGCCACAACTTAGCAGCAATATTGCTAACTCATGCTGAAAGATGGCCATAGATTGGTTAGTATGACATACAGCACAGCAAGTATATCAGAGACTGTGCCTTCATGCGCTGCAGAGGGAAGATCCCAGCAAGAATTATTGGTTTGATACAAGCCTGTACAATGGCATCAATGATAAATCATAGGCAATACATACTCATCACAAAGGCAATTAATTGAACCATCCCGGATAAAAACATAATGAACTCAGGTATATATTAACACACAGAGATCATATGAGGACCTAGTGTTATTATCAGATACACTATTGTTATCCAATTTCAGCACCATGGACATTGGATGTTTCCAGTGAGACTGAGGCAGGTGCAGAGGCTAAAGCCGAGTCCAAGATCCACACTATGCCCCTGCCCAGTAGGATCAGTGTTATGTGGAATGTGAAGATCCCAGATAGGGGTGCTTTTCAGCTCCAACACTTCCTGCCTTTGCGCTACAGGAATACCCCTCTTACAGCTGGTAATCTTCTCAGAAGGAATGAGCCTCTATGTGACCGGCAGTCATATCAGGATCAATAGCATATCAGGATCACAAGCTCAGCATAGGAAAATATAAATGCCTTCCCTCTTAAAGAAATTACACCATTCCCTATGTATTCCAGAAAGCACGGTTTTATATGGACTCTCTCACAGCATTTCCAAGACAGCCACTACACAAATGGATTTCTCTAAAGTTTCATCATGGTGGGCCGAACACATTCAAATCCCCCCTCAGATTAGCATCACCCAATAATAGCCGTGTCTCTGGGGTATGTGTCACATAGTCACATAGTCACATAGGGCCTCATTCTATTAGCGGCCGTAAATCGTCCGTAAGGCTGCGATTCCTTGCGGGGGTTCAGTTAACTCGCGATTCTATTATACGGCCCCGCAAGGATCTCCTTTTACGGCCGGCCGCATATCTTGGAACCGGCCGTAAGCTGTGAAATATAAAAACTCAAAAATAAATTCAAGCCTGCACTGTACAGCTCTGTAAATGCTAGGGATCATATTGGGGGACATGAGGATTAAAAGTAACCCACTCTCAAGCTTGCACATCAGCCCAAACCCAAGTTCAAATTAACTCTTTATTTTCCGGCTGCGGCGTGGGCGGGTCTGAAGTGCTCCAAGCACTCTGGACTTTTTACATGGATATTTTACGGATATTAAAAATAAAATATTTTACGGATTTGAGTATAGGATAATTATGTGCTATTTTTTCTAACACCTAAAATCCCTTTATAGTCTTCTCAAAGTGCAGGATGGCTTTATTTGAGCTATTTTATGTGCTTAATTGGTGCTAGCGGGACCTCTTTCCTGCAAGTAAGCAGCGGCTCGTTTTTAGCCTTGCAGAGAGGTTTCCCGGAGCAATTGAATTGCAAATAGGAATTTCTTACGGCCGAAACTCTTGCGGCCGTTTTAGATCAAGCGGCCGCAAGAGATAGCAAGGCACCGGCCGCAAGCCTGCCGGAGCCTCCGGCCGTAAGGGAATAGAATAGCCGAATAGCTTGCGGCCGGTCCTTGCGGCCCCGCAACGGCTGCGGACGCTAATAGAATGAGGCCCATAGTAATTAAGGTTGAAAAAAGACCTTCAGTCCATCAAGTCCAACCTTCTAAGATCTCCTCCGATCTGCAATATGCGGATCAAATATTAATTCACTCGTTGTTAATTAATTATAAATCAATTATTTATTTATTTATTTATTTTAATTATTAATTAATCCAGGGGAAGGCAAACAGAAAAAAAAACCCAAGTGAGACTTAGCCAATCGTCTCAAAGGGAAAACAAAATAATTCCTTCCTGACCCCAGATACTGGCGATCGAATTTCTCCCTGGATCAATACTGTCTCTCTAATTATCCATGATAACACTGAATTCCCTTTTTAATTAGAAATAAATCCAGTCTCCTTTAAAAGTTATCTATCAAATCCGCTGTCACCAACTCCTCTGGTAGAGAATTCCACAGATTAACCACCCTTACTGTGAAGAACCCTTTTCTTTCTTTAAGGTGGAATCTTTTTACTTCTAACCTCGAGGGATGTCCTCTTGTCAGTTGAAAACCTCTTGGCACAAAAATCTCCCTTGACAAATCTTTATACTGACCCTGGATGTATTTATATAAGGTAATCATATCTCCTCTTAGACGCCTTTGTTTCTATAGAAAATAAGTTTAATTTGGTTAGTCTTTCTTCAAAACTTAGCCCCTTCATTCCCCTTATTAGTTTTGTTGCCCTCCTCTGTACCTTTTCCAGCTCTAAAATGTCCTTTTTATGAAGTGGTGCCCAAAATTGTACTCTATAATCCAAATGAGGGCGTACTAGAGATTTGTATAGTGGCAGAATTATATCTGCTTCCCTTGCTTCTATACCCTTCTTAATACATGCTAATATTGTATTTGCTTTTGCAGCTGCTGCTTGAGCACTGTTACCTAGGCGGTTGTCCACTAGTACTCCCAAATCCCTTTCAATATCTGATACACCTAGATTTGCTCTATCGGGATTATAAATTGCAGGGCTATTTTTCCTTCCCAGATGCATAACTTTACATTTATTCATATTAAATCTTATCTGCCATTTAGATGCCCATTCCTCAATCTTATGTAAATCCATTTGGAGGGAAAGCACATCATTATCTGATTTAATTACCTTGCACAACTTCGTGTCATCAGCGAAAATGGAGACACCACACTCCAATCCCACCTCTAAGTCATTAATAAATATGTTAAAAAGGAGAGGACCTAATACTAAACCCTGACCACTTGCCACATTATTCCAATCAGAGTATGTTCCATTTACAACAACATGTGGCCGGCTGCCTGATGAGGTGCCAATCAGGGGACAGGAAAACTATGGACTTGGCTTTGTGGGTGGATCACTGGGCCGCACCCCCAGAGAAACAGTGCGGCTAACAGAACAAAGGCCCTGTAAATACCCCAACGTCCTGCAGTGACATATTGTGGAACAGATTTGGAACTGCGTGTCCTTTTCTACATCTATCCTTTAAAACATGACAGTATATTAGTTAAGGGCAAACCGATCTTCACATGGAGCAGGACCAGCTATCATACAAGGACTCAGGATATGAGGAGGGGGAAGATAAATACATATGGATAGTGGTGGAACTTGCAGGACTGTCCGTCACTCATGTGGAATTTGACACAACTGGCAACCCTCCTCCCCTAGATCAATTCACCTGAGCCCTCGTACTGTTCCAAACCCTAGCACGCCAACCTGCTCCTGCATCACCATCACCTCCTCCAGCTACGTGGATGCAGCCACACCCCTAACCCCCACAAGCGCCACCACCAACACACCGGATCCTCATCACAGCGCCATTCTCACCATGCTACCAGTATCACCCTCGCTGCCTCAACTACTGCAATCCCCATACCATTACCCCCAATTACCATCCTTCACGGCAACAGTTGAGGATTTGTGGCATACCAGCATGCCCAGCCAACAAACTCCTGTGACATGCATACAAAGGAGGATCCACAGGTAAATGAGGAGGCATAACATGCAAATGAAGACCTCCATGGCTAGGTTTTGTTGGTGGTAAATACCCAGAGCAGTTTTATCCAGCTCAGCATGGACATACAGCTGCACTCTAGCAAGCATTGCCTCCTCAACACCGGAAGAGGCATTTGGTCATCAACAGCCTGGCCTGTCCCCATCTCACTCCATGTCTTCACCTCCAAGTCCATCAGCATTGCCGTTGCTTGCATCTCACTTGAGACATAAGAGAAGACTTAAGAAATGTGTTACAAAATATCACTAAAGCACTTTATTCAGTATAGAGAACAATTTTGGTCTCTAAAATACAATCGCAGTATTTTTTGCATAATTCTTTAGCATTTTAAGCAGATTTATTTAGCACTTGATGCATTCTTTACAAGCTGCGTTATAGCTTGGAGTCAGAACACCTGAAGGATTCACATCCAATACTGGAAATATCATAATATTATTAAATTTTTCACGTTGCATTTTAACAATTCACAAGAGAGAAAGTACAAGATAAAATCAAGAGACAAATATATTCCAAGACAAATATATTCAAAGTGGCACAGCAAAACTTCTAGGAACAAAATTAAAAATTACATTCTAAATAAAGTCCCAGAAGTGATGTCCATACTGAGTATTACTTTGTTCAGTTTTTTAAGCGAATAATTTTTAACAAATATGATTTTAATAAAGGAATAAAGTTTAAGTTTTTAAAGTTTGGTTTGTGGCTAATATAATAAATTCCACAAAAAAAAGTTTTCTTTAAGTGGTTTTCTCTTAATATCATAAAACTTAACACCTTAGAGTACAAAAGTTCTAAAACAAAGGTCAAACTTACTTTATAAATCTTGCTTAAATATTGCCTGATCAAATGATCACGCCCCCTGAAATCAGACCTGAAAAAGTCAGGGTTTACAAGTTCAGCCTTACGGTCGGAATTTGTGAGCTGGAGTCAATACAATACATCTAAACATTATTATTTATTTTTTTAAACACCTGCAGCCAAAAGTACAGGTAGAATATGGCCTTATGTTGCTAAGTTAGCTTTGTCATTACTACTGCCATATATTTATATATATATATATATATATATATATATATATATATATATATATATATAGGTGGATGAGCAGAAGAGTGCAGTTTTATGCATATATAATGCAGTTTTATGCCTACCATACACATTTTGACTACACGTTTACATTGTGTCAATACAGAGAACAGATGAGGCAACGTCAGGCCACATATTTTATGCAAGTGAGCTATTAGTATTGTCGCTACGTCAATAGGCATAATATAATTGTGATTTCATGACCACCTGTCATGAGAGGACCGCATGATATTGTACATTAACCATTAATCATCACCTACTCAACATCATACAGTTAGGAAGGCATAAAGAGCCTAACTATCATGTATGTCTACTGGAACCAGCAATGTGTATGCAAGTGACATCAAATGTCATGACCTAGAAGGAGCTGGACGTGTCTGCCTGGAGCTCCAGCACTCACACTTGTAATAGGGCTTATAAACGCCCTGAAAGTCCCACAATTTGCCCCAAAGTTACTGTGGAAGCAGAGGGGACGATCCGGATCCCCTAGATCCTAATTTCGGGTCCAGGGAGTGAGACACAGCGGCTCCACGGCGGAGGCAAACGGGGAGAAGCGTCCCCATTGCAGTGAGCTGCCCCCCCTGCTGTGAGGCACTCGAGAAGACTGCTGGGGAGAGGATCGGAGCATCGGAGCTCCTGGGCAGCGTGGTGAGGTCTGACCAGGGGGCCCTTAGTAGCTGGTGGCCGGGTATTGACCCAGGGAGACCGGGCGGCGGCCATTTTGATTCTACTCACGGAGAGAGCTGCGGTTGCAGCCAGGGAGCTGCAGACACACAATAAGACTGGCAGTGCCCCCCTAACAGGGTCCGGTGACGGCTGGTTCCGGCCGGAGGGGTGCTGGGGGGTCTGTACCCAGAATTGGAGCCCACAGGGCGGCAAGACCACGCAAAAAAAGCCCACGAAAACGGGAGGCGGCCATCTTGGGCTGCTGACCAAGAGAAGAAGCAACTATAACCTGATTCTCAAACTGTGAGTAAAACAGCTGCATTGCAGGCCCAGAGATATCTACATATGCCACATTTACATTTAAACTACTTTTGCCAGCACTACTGACTGCTCTAAACCTACAAGTGGCAGTGTACAAGTAATACCCAGGAAGCAAAGACTGACACAACTGACAAGTGTGATAATTGGCAAGGCAGTTTGGCACTACTTCTCAGGGCTGCAACTTTCAGGCTTCACTTGCAAACCCACAAGATCTCTGATGACTAAGATCACCTCAACTACTTTACTTGCTTGTTGAACATTGTTTACTTGTGGACAGAGAGTAATGCGGGTCTAATATGATCCACGGGGGGGGACCTTGACAGTTCATGGCATAGCAGCACAGCACGCCACAACTTGTTGAATCACAAGCCGGAATCCCACTCCAACAAAAACATTTCCCTGAAAGGGGCATACATCTACGCGGCAACTTTAGCACTTCATATTCTGTGGCGGGTCCACTGCAGCCCAAGATGGGAAAGAGCAAAAAATCCCATCCACTTAAGAAAATTACGGACTACTGCAAACCCCCTGAAACTCCTGATGAGGTGAGATCTGACCCCTCTGAAGAATCGGAGGGGGAGGACACACGAAATGCAGCCCAGGCTGATATAAATCTATCTAAGAGTGCGATGGCCCAAATTGAAAAACTGTTTCAAGCTTACACGACTAAAACGGTGGATGCAATCAGGAAGGACATTCAGGACCTAGGTCAAAGAACCCACCAACTAGAAGAAACAGTTGACCAACTGGTGGAAGCACAGGATAGAGACAGGAGGGAGACGCAACACCACGCGTCACGCATAGCGGCTCTAGAGGACAAGTATGAAGATCTGGAGAATCGGTCTAGAAGACATAACATACGAATAAGGGGGATCCCTAAAGCGATAATGAACCTGAAAAGATATGTTATGGACTTGCTTATTGGGATCTTACCAGAAGGGGCAGAAGCGGACATTGATATAGAAAGAGCGCATAGGGCGCTAGGAGCTTCTCGTAACATGGATACCCCTAAAGATGTAATTGTCCGATTCTCCCGACAACAGTCAAGGGACTTAATTCTAGCTGCTACCCGAAAGATCTTGGATCTTAGAGGACCAGATGATGCTCAGCTCATGGTGTTTGCAGACCTCTCTCCTATCACGTTGACCAGGAGAAGAGAAATGAAACCAGCATTGGGGGTACTCATCCAGCATGGTATCCAATACCGATGGGGCTTCCCCTTTGCCCTTATTTTTCAATATAAGGGAAAAACCCACACGGTCCATAGCTTGGAAGACTGCCAGTCATTGCTTCAAATGTTGCATATAACATCGGATGGTGGCCATAGGGACCCTGAAAGTCAGCGTGTGACCCTAAATCCTCTCCCTAAAAGACAGTGGACCTCGGTCCCGCTCCGGAGTAAAAACAGACTTGGAGAGGCTGACATGATAGAGGTCTTGACTATCCCTTCAGAAAGACATTCCAAGACTCGGGGAGAGGAATTGAGGAACTGCACAGAGTTGGAAGGATCTCAATAATCAATAATTACACAGACTCTGGAAATACAGGGCAAAAAAAAAAAAAAAAAGAAAATCTGCTGAGCCCCAAGTTTTTTTTTTTTTTTCTTACTGATGCATGGGACTTATTTATCTGGATTTTGGTGTCTGGAGAACCGGTTATTCTTCAAAAAAGTTGTTTTATTTTTTACAGTTGTGATTATTCTTTTTCAGCTAGTTACTAGGCTGCTAGTTCTAATGTTAGTTAAACAATTTGTATTGTTGAGGGTATCCCCCCTCTCCTCTCCTTAGTTGGAATTTTTTGTACCTCAAAGAATTCTATTACCCCTTCCTAATGGGGCTGTATTTGAGAATGGCAGGTCCATTACTCTCTCCCCTAGAAGCCAGGATTTACGATTGGCGTAGGAAGTTATGTGTATTAAAAATAATTTGTATGATAGTACTCCTCGATAACTGCAAAGATGTTGATCTTCTTGTGAACTGTTCAACTGTTAATTTATTTTCTTGCTCTTTCTTTCATTTCCAGAATTGCGTGCTCGACTCTCATCACTCCAACAGCTCTCAGGAGCCTTCTGTTTTGGCTCCAGCGCTTCTCTGGTCGCCCCATCCAATCTGGCTATCACTAAATCAAGGTAAGATGTTTAGACTAAACTGTCTTGGGAAGCAGGAAAGAAATGGCTAGAGTTTTGAAGGAGAAGTATAGTTTTTTAACACACAATGTCAAGGGCTTTAATTCCCAGTTTAAAAGAAGGAAAGCTTTTCTGTATTATCAAACTAAGAAACCATCTATAATTTTTATGCAAGAAACGCATTTTGCAAAGAATCATATTCCCTCGTACTTAAACAAGGAATATCCCACTTTCCACTCTTCAACCCAAAGGTCCAAAAAGGCAGGAGCTACCATTCTTATTCACCGTCACTTCCCCTTTCAAATAGACTCCAAATTGATAGACAAGGATGGGCATTATGTTATTTTGCGGGGCACAATTCAGGAAGTTAAACTTACGCTGGTATCCTTTTACGCGGACACGGTGGCACCCCATAAAAGCTTACTACACATGCTGAAAAAAGTAGAACCCTGGTCAGATGGTCTAGTGGTGATAGGGGGGGACTTCAATCTTGTGTTAGAGCATGGACTAGATCGTTCGGGCTCTCAGGCCACTAATAGATACTCGCGGAAACTACAACAGATTAAAGGGGTGTTGGACAGAATGGGCTTAGTGGATGCCTGGAGAGGACATCATCCTAATAGTCGCGAATACACGTACTATTCACATACGCATGAGACCTACTCACGGATAGACACGATTTTGGTAACCTCTAAGTTTTTTGACCAAACCAGGGGCTCGGAAATTTTGGTATGCCCATGGTCAGACCACTCGGCAGTTTCCTTGGATATGGATCTTGGAGGAGACTCCAGGACTCCATATTCCTGGAAAATTAATGAACGTATGTTATCGGATACGGCGCTACTGGGCCAGATACAGAAAGAATTGCAACAATATTTTGAGCTAAATAATACCCCGGGATCTAATATAGGACGGGTGTGGATGGCCCACAAGGCCTATATCAGGGGGATGTGTATTAAGTTGGCAGCTACCATAAAAAAAAATAGTAACCGTCAGGAGCAGGAACTTACTGCTAAGTTACGCGATCTAGAATTACAGAATTAAAAGCTCCCCTCCAATAGACTTCGCCAGGGAATAGATGACACTAGATTAGAACTTGACGCCTTGCTTTCGCACAAGACAGAGAGTGCCCTGAGACGGACGAACCAGCTGTTTTATTCCAAAGCTAATAAACCTGATTCCTTTCTGGCACGGAAGCTTCGGTCTAGAGCAGCATTGTCCAGAATACTTAGGATTAGAACCAGGGCTGGGAAGATAACAGTGAGTCAGAGCGAAATCAAGCACACATTTAGGGATTTTTATAATTCGATTTATTCAACAAAAATAAACCCGAGCCCGGAAGCTCTTAGATCTTATCTGGATTCCTGTGATCTTCCTAAAGCTTCAGAGCAGCATATAGAGGATTTAAATGCGGATGTGGGTGTAGAGGAGATACTAGAAACCATTAAAAGTCTCAAGTCAGGGAAAGCCCCAGGGCCGGATGGCTTAACTAATTCTTATTATAAGGTATGTGGGAACGTTCTAGCCCCTTATCTTAGCTGTCTGTTTAATGCCGTACTTAGGGGGGAATCTATGCCCCCGGAACTCAGCACAGCGAACTTAGTAATCTTCCCTAAAGAAGGGAGGGATCCCCTGGAGCCGAAAAATTATCGTCCCATCTCCCTCATGAATGGGGATATTAAATTGTTGACTAAAATTATGGCAAATAGGATGGCAAGGTTTCTCCCAACTCTAATACACAAGGACCAGACCGGGTTCATACAACATAGACAAACGGTAGACAATATCCGTAGGACCATAAATGTTATACACCTGGCTTCCCAAAGAAAAACACCTCTTTGTGTGTTGGCACTGGATATGGAAAAGGCATTTGATACAGTAGAGTGGCCTTACCTATATGCAGTGTTAGCCAAATTTGGTATTAAAGGAAACTTTATACGCCTAATCAAGACACTATATAAAAGCCCTGAAGCTCATTTGAGAATGCCCGGGACAGGAGAGGCTTTGGTAAACATCCAGCGGGGTACCAGGCAAGGGTGCCCCCTGTCTCCACTGCTTTTTGCTCTGGCTATTGAGCCTCTGGCTCAAAGGATAAGAGGAGAAGGGAAGATTAGGGGTCTGCAGATAGGTCACCATCACCTGAAATGCTCTCTATTCGCAGATGATCTCTTATGCACTCTAACGGACCCTGTAAACTCTATACCTAAATTATTGTCTACCTTAAGGGAGTTCGGGGCCATGTCAGGGCTGCAAATTAATGAGGAAAAAACTGAGGCCTTGGGGGTAGGGGTTCCAGGCCCTATATTAGAAACATTGAAGGCGGCATTTGATTTCCAATGGCCTAAAAATTCAATCAAGTACTTGGGTATTAAGCTTACCAAAAACTTGGCGGGTCTTTATAAAGCTAACTTCCCACCATTATTTAGGCGGCTGACTGAGGACTTGAGGACCTGGTCTAAATATCAAATATCATGGACGGGACGCATAACATCGATAAAAATGACAGTGCTCCCAAAAATTCTCTATCTCTTCCGAACTCTCCCAATTACCCTATGTATGAAGGATATTGATCAATTTCAGAATACAATGTTTAAATTTATCTGGCGTAATAAACCCCCACGTATAGCGAGGAAGACAATGTACAGGAATAGGCAAAAAGGGGGTCTTTCTTGTCCCAATCTGAGGCTTTATTTGCAGGCAGCACGGCTGGCGTGCATCCCGGTAACCCACTCTAGCACATTACAGCCGTTGTGGACTTTTATTGAAAATTGGCAGATGAAACCCCACTCATGGGATACGGTGATCTGGGGGATAGAAAAGATAGACGCGAGTTACAGACATACTAATCCAATAATTTCTACGACCCTTAAGGCCTGGGATAGGCTTAAAAAATCGAGCAACTTGATTCCAACCCTGTCACCACTGATGTCCTTAACGTCCTTTCCCGAGTTTGAGGCCACTATTAGCCCAAGTTCTAAAACATGGTGGTTGACTAGCCCTTTAAGGAGAATAGGGGAATGGTTTTCCACGGAGGCTCTGTTAACACATTCTTCTATCATATCCCGGTTCCAAATTCCGGAGAAGGAGCTGTGGAACTATCGGAAGTTTAGACACTGGATCTCCTCGTTAATACACACTTATGGGATTCCTACACATACAGCATGGTCCTCTATCTGTGAAAAGATACCCTCGATGACAGGCACCCTAGGATACATATACTCACACTTAATAGAGTTTCAGAACACACAAAAAACTAAATTTATGGTGAAGTGGGAGCAGGACCTGGGAAAGGAGTTAGATGCCATGGTCTGGAAAAGAATCTGCACTAATTTGACAAGGGGGTCATATACATATAGTTTGCTTGAGACCTCTATTAAGGTATTGCACAGAACCTATTATACTCCCCAAAGAATGGCAAAATTTAATAAAGATATAAATGGAGAGTGTTTTAGGGGATGCAGAACAGAAGGGAGCTTCCTGCATATCTGGTGGACTTGTCCCGTTGTACAGAGGCTATGGGGAGAACTCATAGACTTATTTACGCAAATTACTACCAGTGGCTTGAGACCCGAGATTGAAACATGTCTTTTGGGAATGACACATTATGATTTGTCTAGGGAACAGAATGAACTCTGGCAATTTTGGACCTTAGCTGCTAAAACTTGCATTGCCAAAAATTGGAAAACTTCTGTACTGTCAGTCAAAGAAGTTGTAAAGAAGATAAATTATATAATGATAAATGAGAGAATAGCGAATTCATTGCAGAATACAATGCCCAGGTTCACTAACACGTGGACTCTGTGGTTGGTGTCCAAATATAGTACACAGATCTAGATAGAGATGGGATAGAAGAGTATGGGATGTTGGAGGATGGTGGCAGCTGGAGAGGATGGCTGGTTCGCATCTGGATGGAGGCTTTTGGAGTGATGAAGAAGGAGTTTGCAGGTACTGATTATGTTATGATTAGTAACACAAGTAAACATAAGCTGAGGAGGTCTAATGATGACTAAATATTTTGTAAAATAGTTAAAAGCAAGCACACTTAAGAATGCAGGTTGACAATCAAAAAGAGAAAAAATGTTAGGACGTTTTATTACATCATTGAATAGAGAGTCATATGGATTCCGGATCTCAGGTGGTCCCAATCAATATGGTGGGGAGCTGAGAGCCGGCGTCTCATGTTTATTTTTATATGCTTCATCCACACCATTCTATTAAAGGCTCTGGACATTTATCAGACCATGAAGATCTCATAGGCTGAGAAGGATAGAATGTTTAGTTTTTTTTTTGCATATCTCAGATCTGCTCTTCATTTTATTTGTATTTTTTTTTTGTGCTTATGTCTTGCTATTTGCATGATTGACTTCTCTATTCTTTGTTATATTATATTGTTGTATAAAAATTGACTCGTCCTAAATAAAAATTAATTATTAAAAAAAAAATGTCATGACCTAATCAACCTTGGTATGGTGATGTCACTGTACATTGAATTTATCTGACATCATGGGGGGTATGTAGTTCTGTAACACATTTCAATAGATAAGGAATTAACTGAGTGTCACAAATCAGTTTATTGCAAAATAGTTGGGATAAATGGTCACATCGATTTTTTGCAGGTTATTGTCCATTTGATTATTTGTATTATTATGTTTTCATCATCATAAATAGCATCAATGTTGCGTTTGTGTGGCAAGCATAAAACATTAACGGGAAACACCTTGCAGTGTCACCTCTGTCAGTGTCCAAGGACTGTGGGATGCCAGAAACTGCAGTCATAGACATTGTTCTTCCTCAGCAGCTTCTCCCAGGTTTTGTAATGAACGTTCTTTAGTGTACCACCCCAGTATATTTCTTGCTGTGCCTTTCTGTTCTCATCTTCTTCCTGATCTGGCTTTGACTACCGAGGTATCAGTGCTTAACTAAGGCACATCCTAGCATTCAGGCCAACCTCCAAACCTTCATGGATAAGTTGGGCCCTAGCCCCCAGGGCTTTTATCAACCCTTATTTATGCTCTACAGTGTAGTTGGGTGCTCAATGCTTCTTGACCTCTTTTTTTGCACTGCCAGTCTCTCTCCCCACCAAACTGTATCAGGGGAACATTACTTTCTTCCTCTTCTGACCTTCACATATGGACCCTGCCCCTTCACTAAGCCCAGGCACCCCTCCTCTCACCATTTCTGTTTTGTGCCTGTCCCACCAGGGATATCTGACTCCACCCTCTATGGATACTTCCTTACTCCAGCTCTCCTCAACACTCCTGCACTCCCTGCTGCTGTTCTCTTCACCAGTCCTCCTCACTTTACTCCTGCTCTCCTCCACTCATCCTCTCCCTTGCACCACTCCTCTGCCTCTCTTTCCACTCCCACAGGTACTCTCAACTCCATTTCTTCTCCTTTCATTGCACGTTTCTTTATAAATATCATGTATATCAAGTATTCACTATGGTATTATGTCAACAACCTAACTAAAAGTTCACAATATCAGGAATATCAAAGCATAGGAACATAAAACATACTCAGTCATTTTAACCAGAAAGATTGCTTTATCTTGTTTCAACCCAAAACAAGAGGTTATATACATACTAGCGACTTGCCCTTCAAAAAATTACAGCAATTAAATGTGTATGCTTTGAATTCTGTTTTGCACTTAATATGAGTGTTTGACACTTTTAACCTTTTTATCTATAAAGAAGTACAACAATTATATTAAATGTGTTTATTTTTTTAACAATGATAACATTTTAATGTAAGAATTAATTAATTGTATGAATTAGTATTGTAAACATTACATAATGGCTTGTAACATGCAACTTGTAGATCAACAACTGGTAAACTACATAGGTATTGAATCCAGAGGAAGGCAAACAGTAAAACCTGCATGGAAACTTAGCCAATTTTATCAAAGGGGGGAAAAAATTAATTCCTTCCTGACCCCATTAACTGGTGATCGGATTACTCCCTGGATTAATATTCTCCATTAAATTATACATTTAAATTGTACAACAAAAGCTCCTCCTCCTCTTAACATAAAGCTTTAAATATATACAATGAAACAACTTAGCACACTTTTTTTCCCAAAAATAGTAAGATTACAAACAGTAATTTTATGTAGTATCATTTAAACTTGAATTGTTATAAAACGCAACCAAAGTTTTTTGTGGGGCTAATCATGCTAAAAGGCCACTTCCAAGAAATTTCAATATATTACTTTGTGTTGGTTGAATTTTGTTTTGTTCACTTTTTATTGTTTTTGTTGTAATTCTTGAAAATGGCACATAGAGTTTCCTCTGTGAAATAGAGGTCCTCTTAAAAAAAGTCCTAGAGACATCTAAGTTCATCCTGGAAGTAAAACCACTGTTCTCTATGTTTTTTGCCATTTTATAGAGTTTCTTAGTGAAATAGTGGTCCTCTAAAAAGAGTCAGAGTGACTTAAAAGTTCGTCCTCAAAATCAAACATTTGAATCAAATCACTGTTCTCTATATTTGTTTTTTTTTTCTTGTGAATTTGTCCTTGAGTAGAAAATATGTTTCTTGGTTTTTTTTTTACATTTCTTGTATTGTTATCCTTTTTTGAATTTAAGTTATAGTACCTTATAGTAGACAACATTTTTTGTAAAAATGCGGCCATCATCTAATAAATCATCCTGACTTTGTTTTTTTTTAAATATAAACTTTAATAGCCTCTGGATTCTTGCATATTGACAATGCAACATACAGTTGGCCATGTGCAAATACTGGTTCTTCTAAAAAGATACCCACAGATTTGAAAGTTTGTGATTTATTAATGGTCATGGCAAATGCCATGATGATGGGAAATTGTCTCCTTTGAAATACAAAAGGGAAGCTTCTTTCACTTGGTGCCGAATCTATTCTTGGTATGAATACTCTCTCTCCTTTATGGGTACCAGTTATGGGTACCAGAATTTCAACATCTATGAAATGGTCCTTTAATTCTTGAACAATTAATCTGTTCCCGTTACATAGTCCTTTTTTGCGGTTCATATTTTGTAGTAACAGTAACATGACAATTGCACCTTTCTTTAGCTGCAAATTATGTGGTGGCATTCCAGAGGGAGTTAATGAATTATGTAGTTCAGTTGAAAAGTTTGTCTGACTTTATTTGTTATCACCAAGCACAGAATCAGCACTGTGATATTTTTTTTGTGGTGCAATTATTTTTTAAAATATTTGATTATTGAGAAACAATGCATCCTTATTTTTGCATGTTAGTATTACTTTGTTTGCAAGCTCTGCATAATCCTCGTTACTTATTGTATTTTGGAATATAGCTGATATGAGATCCTGTTTGCAAATCATATGGGATGGAATTTCCACGGTATCATCAGGTAAATTTTGTATTCGCTCTGTTTTTCCTTCTCCAATTTTAATGAGCCAATCATTGAATTAATTTGCTCCTTCTGATCTCATATTTTGTTGTAATTGAAGATGGATAAAGAGTTTCCATAGTGTACTTTACTTGATACATGTTTCGACAATGTCTGTTCGATTTCCATGTACAACGATAGGTAATGTTTGTCTAAAATCTCCACCTAACAACATTACCTTAGCACCAAATGCCAAATCATTATCTGTGACTTTACGTAGCAAACGGTCAATACATTGTAGGGCATGGCATGACATCATTGTAGCTTCATCTATTTTAATTAATTAACTTTTTTTTCTTTTTTTTGCTTGTAATAATGTCATTCGAATATTCAACACTGATGTTTCCAGAATGGGAACTGGCAGTTTAAATCCACTATGCACAGTTCTTCCACCTTCTAACAAAAGTTCGGCAATTCCAGTGGTTGCAAATGGCAGTGCTATTTGACCTACTGCTCGAACAAAACTCAATCAATAAATTATACAGATACGTTTTTCCTGATCCGCCAGGTCCATCTAGACAGAAATAACGCTCTTTGAGCATGTCATCATCTAGGGCATTTTTTATGGATTTAAATGCTTGCAATTGTAACGTATTTAAATTTGCAAGTCATTCTTCTGATCTTTGTTTTTTGATCTGAGTGTCATAGTCTTCAAAGTTTATGTCGTCTATGAGTCCTGGATCTGGCAGATTAAAACTTGCACAACTTAATCCACGAGGAAAAAAGACCTCTTGAATTTCAGGTAATGCTTTTAATTCTGCAATAGGCCCATTGTATCGTTGCAAAAAGTCTTCAGACATATTTGTTTTAAAAAGCTAATGCATTTGGAGCATTTAAGAAGATGCAAATGAATGCAAATTGTTCCCTCATCTGCTGTGGCATTTGACATAGTGCTGCTTCTTCTAGACATCTTTCCCATTCTGTATCATCAGCTAGGAAGTTTCTGTGTCGCGCAGCTAAATTAAATGTTTCATAAACTAAGTCATTAACAGTTCTCAAGTGTTTAAAACTTTGTGCACCAGGAACATTTAGAAGGAGTAAACGTAAGCAGAAACGTTCAAGGTTTGCAGTGTAAATTCTTGGTATTATTTTATTTCCACAGCTCGTTTTCGCCATCATCCATTAGCAAAAACATAATGGTAAGGAATGTCAATATATAACAATACAATTTAATTGAAACCACGCAGTTAGTGTAGTTTGTCGATGCTCATTTTGTGCCAAATCATTTTTTTCATTTCCAACATTGAAATAAACTAAGTGTCTTTGGGGCAAATGTACAGCTAATCGATATACTGCATGTAAACGATCATGCATTTCAAATTTGAGAAGACGCCACATTGCTTCTGGCGCACTTACATATTGAGCATCTACATGAGATGCAAGTTCATCATATAAGAACTCACTTTGTTCTTGATTTTCTGCACTTTTGACCACTATAGTAGCTGCATCATAGCCTTTGTAAATATATTTGTAGACATATTTAATGGATTTTAGAGAGGTGCAAGCTTCCACATTAATGTGTGCATTATACTTCATGAGTAAATGTGGATTGTATGGTACCACATATTCCATGAATAATGGCATTTTGGCCTTGTCTTCTTCTATATAATGGATAGCCATCACAATTAGCATAGGTTTTGTCTCTATAATCTTTTGGAAATTCTTTAGTACATTTCTTATTTTCCCTACATGGTGACTGTGGATTAATATCTCCACACGGTCCATGAATCATACGATGAGTTACAATCTCATATAGTCTACCATGTATTTCTGGATCTGGTGGTTCAGCAATAATCACTGAATCTACTTTGTCACCAGTATCCAATTTATCCTTCTCTTAAAGGATTATAAGACTATGTGCATGTGGAAGGCCTCTTTTTTGAAATTATATGGTATAAACATAAGCCAATTTGCTAAATAACTGAGTTATGGTTATGTCATGTATTAATTCAGTTAATTTGATTTTAAAGACTCTTGCCACTAAATCTGGTCTATTGGAAGCAGTTTGTCCAATTAGCAGATTCTCTACAATCTCTGGCCATTTTAGATTACATGTAAATGTAATAAATAAATCTGGTTTTCCATATTTAGTTACAATAGCCATTGCATCATTGTATCTTTCTCGCATATTGCAAGGAGATCCTTGGAAAGAAGAAGGTAAAATGATGGCTTTGCCAGCTGGCAGCTCTCTGGTGGTAGTCACTTCAGCGACGTAATCCTTCAATCCACAGTCCTGTTCTACACGTGGTTTATCTTGTTGATATTTTATGAAGTTTAAATTATTTGCTTCAACTTGCAAATATGAATCAATGATCCATTGTTGTGTCAGTTTTCCTCCACATAAAATGGGATTGAATACATCTTGAATGGCAGTTTAAGCCACTTTAAATTCTCTATGGAAATATTAGTTCTCACACTTACTTTTGAATTTAGGTAACTGTCAAGTGTTTATTTGGGTTGCCAACCTGCTTCCCCATGTGGAAAAAATATGGGATATGTCATTGGATCCAAATGCGTACTTAATATACTTATGTTAATAAAGGGTTGCTCATCATTTTTGGGATATATTCTAATATCCCTCTGAAATGGTGGTTCTCCCTCGTCATTTTGAAAGACCATTGCAACCTCATTTGATGTTGGCAGGTTATAACGGCGTTTATCAGTATGGTGATCTCTTTTAAGAACCATATTGACTTTTGGGATTGGTTGTTGATGTATTTACGCATAAATTTGTTGTTCCTTTTCACTTCTGCCAATTTTTTATAGGCTTGAGTGTATGGGTTTTGGGCCATAATTTTATCAAGCTCTATAAAAACAATGGGTAAGCATTTTTTATTTTCTGGAAGCTGCATACGTTGTTCAACAGCTTCCATTGTATCTAGGACATATAGTTGAGCAAATTTTCTTTGCTCCCCTTCCTCTGGATGTAAATGAAAAGTATGATGGTAAGTTTGTCCTTGTACTTTAAAGCAGTAAGGGCCATGTCCTGGCACATTAGTAGTTATGTTGCACCCATAGATGCAAAGGATATGGCACTATAATAGGATCTTATGTTTGTTTTGAAATTTTGGTAGTTGGGGAAAGTAGGCTCAGTCATAATGCTTTGTGAATATGCTTGGAATTGTTGTCTTTGTGGAAGTCTTACCTTGCCTTTTTGACAGCAACTAACGAACTCGCCATCTCTGGGTCTTTCCTTTTTGAAATGATAAGCCCCACAAAACTGACAGACAATATTCATATTACCACAATTATGAACCTCTATTGGTAAATATTTAAGTAAAGGGCAATTGCGAGAAGATATATTAATGTGACTGTCTAAATCATCATTAGAATTCTTATCTGATTGTTCTGGAACATTTTCTAAATGCTTTTGTTTTTTAGTAGCCTTCTTGGGCTTGGATGTCTTTTGCTTGCAAGTCTCTCCCATTCTTTTTGTCGTCAAATTTGTTGTTGCTATCCTGTGTTGGATGTGCCAATGTTGTCATTAGGGGTTAACGGTTATGGGGTTAGGCTTAGAGTGTTAGTTAGGTTGCAGTAAGTCTCCACAAAAGCAGACACAAAACAGGATAGGTCCTTCCATTTTATATGTGTAAACAGCAGTACTTGATGTATTTTTATTTTACTTGTATTACTGTACCTCTTTTCTTGAAATGTGTTGTGTCGAAATTGCTGTAGAGATGATGAGACTCTTCAGGCAGTGTCTGTTGAGAATTTAAGAGAAAGATGCAAATGTTAAAATATAATTTAAATCAATTTGTTTTTGCACTAAGAGCATATAAAACAGGATATATACTTCCATGTTGTATGTATTCAGAGAGGTTTAGCTTATGGGGTTAGGCTTAGAAAGTGGTGTATATAAAACAGGATAGATCCTTGCATTTCTTGTGTTTTAATAACATTTGTTGTAGTATTCTGGTTTGTGTGCACCACTGTTGTCATTATAGGTTTAGGTTATGGTGTTAGGCTTAGAGGTTGGTGCACAGAAAACAGGATATATTGTTGCATTTTATATGTGTTACCAACATTTTTTGAAGTATCCTGTTTTGTGTGCACACTGTTGGTATTAGATGTTTAGGTTATGGGGTTAGGCTTATAGGTTGTCTCACACCAAACAGGATAGATATTTATTTTTTACTTGTTATACTGTACCTGTTGTGTTGAATTATTAGTTGTCTATAAATGACAGAGAGTCCCCTGCTGCCAATCTTCCTGCGACACTCTTCAGGCAGTGTCTGTTGAAAAAGATAGACAGAAATGCAAATTTTTTATTTTTTTATTTTTTTTTGACTAAGACCATAGTATTTTTGTTAAGCAATGCATTTTTTTTACATTACCTGTTGGTTTTAATTTGTTATCTGTAAAATTGCTGCAGATTTGACAGTCCGTGCTAAACCATGCAGTGCTGCAAATTATTCAGTGACACAAAATTACAAAAAAGTAGAAATGTTGAAATGCAGTGTAAATATATATCTATGGTACAAAGAGAAAGAAAAGATCCTTTTGTAGGGCACACCTGAAATCCTAATCTCAGAAGAAGAGAATAAACTAAATAATAAAACTTGACTTTTAATAATAGTTAAAATCCACATAAAATATATAAACGTAGGTAGCAGAGAGATTACAAATATATAAGGTATTCTGTTATTACATCTCACAATTGTGGATTATGCCACTGTAAGGTAAACCATATAAAGTGCTAAGTGCTGATATAGTCACAAATAAAGTGACTAGTGTGTAAAGTAAAGTGCTATATAATTATAAAGTGCCAAGTGCTATGACACATATAGTATAATATATGACGATATGTGAGTGAAAAACAAGTAAATAAATAATCTATATGGAAACCTGTAAGGTGCAGAAAGATCTATTTTACAGCTAAATGCTGATCATAAAACAGAAACCAATATTCTTTTGGGAATGGCTATGTCATGAGACTATGGACTAGAGTAATAACTATTGGGAAAAAAGTGCAGCCATGTTGCTTTTTCTCTAGTTAAAAATTATATTCGAAATATCCCAAATATCCCAAATTCCCAAATTTGAGCATTGCAGTCAGGGTCTTGGTTAAATATATTGTATTTGCCTCCCTTAAGCTACTAAACTGACTAAATAGCGTAAATATAGTAAGTAGGGAAGGGACTTTAAGCTATGGGCCTGAAACTAGAAACGCTGACTCTCTGCTAGTCACGCTGCGGTCTAGACGCAAACAGATGACGTCATTGACCTGCGACGGCGCTCCTACGTGCACCCGACGCACGTTTCTTGAATTTCATCAAGCGTTCCTTGAACCTTGAACCCTTGATTTGTGACTATATCAGCACTTAGCACTTTATATGGTTTACCTTACAGTGGCATAATCCACAATTGTGAGATTTAATAACAGAATACCTTATATATTTGTAATCTCTCTGCTACCTACGATTATATATTTTATGTGGATTTTAACTATTATTAAAAGTTAAGTTTTATTATTTAGTTTATTCTCTTCTTCTGAGATTAGGATTTTCAGGTGTGCCCTACAATTTTTTTTTAATAAATTATTAATTTATTAATGAATGGTCAAACTTTATATATCTTTTAAATGTTACTGTACATGAATAACGTTGTTCTTGTTAATATTTGAAACCATATATATATTTTTTTAATTATTAATTTATTAATTAATTATAGCTTACATATTTGATGTAATTTGCAGAGTTTAAACTTCTAAAGTGATAATGAAGTTGCTTCAGAAGTAACGCCACCAGTGTAATGTCCAGTCACACTGTTCATCACCTCAGTATTTATAGACTTTGAGCTGAAGTTGAAACCGTTAGAACGCAATATGCATGCGTTATTTGCGTTCCAGCCGTCAATTTGCATTCCAGCCGCCATCTTGCCCAAGGTAGTAACTTCTTGCATAGAAAATGGCCGCAATTTTGTTTGTGCTACGAGCTGCAGGATGTGTGTTACGCGATGCACAAAGTGTTATTGAGTTTTGGTAAATGTTCTGAGTAGCCGATTTTTTCAATTGCGTTGTGTTTTTTGATGTGCGCGGTTCGACCGTTAACTTCGTATTTTTTTTTCTAAGTTCGCAGGTCGTATTTTTTTTTTTTATGTAAGTCGTATTTTTTTTGTAAGTCCGACTTTCCTGGCACTTTCCTTTGTAAAGTGTTACGGGTCGTAATTTTTAAACTCTATTTTTTTTTTTAACTGCTACGGGTCTCGCAGTGTGAATAGGATAATGAAGGTTTCTGTTGAACTGTAGTAGATTTATGTTGAACTGTAGTCCCGTAGATTGTAGAGATGAGTGCCTATGGAGCTCATCTCCACCAGCGCAGTGAGCACCTTCGGCGCTCCCTGCCTAAGTCGTATGGGGTAGTAGGGATGAGCGACTATGGTGCTCATCTCCACCAGCGCAAGGTGTGCTTTTGGTGCTCCTTGCCAGCAACTTCGGCAGGTTCGTTATGCGAGCCTGCAAGCGTTAGCAACAACCCATTTTGCTGAGAACTAAATATGTGATATGTGCACAAAGTTACAGACCTATATCGCAATTATCAGAATCCCACTTAAACTCTGTATATCCCCTGTGATGCTGTTAATTAGCCAATCTTCTGCTGACCAATGTTTGTTTCAGGTTTGGTGCCTGTCTAAATGTAAGGAAGGTTTGGGGAATATATGTTTTCATTCTGCATCCTCTGTTAGTAGTGGGTGTATTTTTTCTAGAGCCGGAAGATATGGGGTCACTAGAGGTGTACATGAAGTAGCTTCTTTAGTTTTGTACTGTAACAGGTGTTAAAGGGTGTTTTAATGGCTGAGGTTACTTTCTGTGTAATGACACGCAGCTTGTACCCCTAGACAGTGTTTTCAAATGTTTAACAAGGTCATCAGCATTTGAGCATATGCGGTCATATCTGATGGTTTGGCTGAGATATGAGATATAAGACACTAGTATACCCATCACAAATGGCACACTCCACTCAATTGTATATAGGAAAAATAGAGACAGAAGCAGCTATCTTCACAGCTCCAGTTTCTATCCCTCCGATACTAAGCAAGTGATAATTCACAGCCAATACAAAGGAGTCAGAGCTTGGTATTAGTAGTTTGTTGGAGTGCCAATATGAGTGTGACATGTTGAGAGGAAAGGTCAGCCCTAGTATTGTAAAATGTCTTATTCAAATGAGTGAAAGTCTTGGTGTGAGACAGGAGAATGTTAAAAGAAAAAGATGTTGGAGGATATAGCTGATATAGTACATAAAAAGTAACTATGTTTAAAGGACCACTGTGATTTGTAGTTTTGAAAAAAAAAATGCATGGTTGTGAGGTATGTAACAAATTAAAAACATTATCAGCTGTTTAAGTCATGAGCATAAAATCATTTTTAGCAAATATAATGTATTTAGCTGACTTGTCTTGTTTTGTGGCTGATTCCATTTTAGACTCCTAGTCTACCTGTGGTTTGTGGGGGAGGGTTATCCTATGGAGGCTTACTCTTCCATAGAGTTCTTCAATACAGTGTGCTGTATAAGGAGCAGTCTTCGACACCAGTGAATAGATCTTGTATGTATGTATTTATGTATTGTTTTATTTCTATAGCTTCTTCAATGGACACAGCGTTTTACAGAGAAGTGGTACAGAACAATTACTGGACAATATAAGTGCATGTAATCTTAAGGCCACCAATGGGTTACATAGACACGGCCCTAAAGAGTTTGCAATCATCTTATCTTTTATGAAAGACTCTATTGATTTATTTTATACTTTGTAAACTCAATCTGCATATAAAGTCACAATATTTAAAAGTGAACACTATAAATATGGGATACTATAAAGACTGCATATTGTGGGTGAGGTCTGCTGACTGCAGTATTTCTTGCAGTGCAATAGCATCCATGTAGACGTCTGATGTTCATACTCAACTCTATTCTTTTTTTAAATAGAAAATATTAGCACTTTATAAATAAAGAGTATTAATAATAATGTGTTTGATATGCCATGGTATTGGATTATAGTAATACTACTACTACTACTAATAATAATAATAATAATAATAATGCTCAGACTCAGCAAGCATATGTAGTATTTTATGAGCAGGTGTCTGCACACAAGACGATGGACCTTATGCCTCAGGGGAAAACAGTAATTAATGGCAATTCCTCATTACTCCACATTACTCCAGCTATCTGGGGGTGGCACTTTTAATGTCAGTAAAACCTAGTTTGGGTGATATAAATTCTCATCACAATGAGTGGACTGGCACAGCTGATCACAGTGGCAATGAGAAGTATTGTTTTAAATATATATTTTAAGGGAGCTCCCATATCATGCCCGCCCCTTTAAAACACATCTATCATATAATTGCCACACATAAAGCAATTTCCTGGCAGCTACATGTAGAACATTTTAAACATTTCTGGGAGATGGACTATGAACAGGTGAGTTGGAGGTGACCATCTCTAACAGTTAGCAGTACATAAATAACCTATTAAAAAAAGAAGGAACTCTCCTTTTTTAAATAGTGGTATTCAAGATACCTCTTGGTGGATTGCAGGAGTAAAGCAATAACCTATGTTTTAGTGGGAGCAAAATATATCCTCTTGCTAAAATATTAGACACCTCCGAGATGCTTTAAGGAAGTTGACTTCAAAAATGTAGGTGTGTCTAATACACAGATTGTGGGTGAAGTCTGCTGAAGTGCAGTATTTGCTCAGGAAAATACACAGCAGTGTTGTAGTTTAGTATACCACAGCAGTGGATAATAGTAATAATAATAATAATTATAATGCTAATGCTCAGACCAAGCAAGCATGCCTAGTCTTTTGTGTACTCAATACAATGGACCCAGTGCCTCAGGGGTTATAACACAAAGAAAATAGTGTCATGCACAGAAAATCACATAGGAGACCACACTGAGAGATAAACATCAACACGTTTACTACACTTTTTTAATAGTTTACAATGCAGAGGAAAAGAAGGAGCAACAGATCAATGCGCTAGAAGCTGCAAGTGAGCCCCATCATCCATCCAGATGTGTCAAGGTTGCGTATGGGATTCGGTCCAGTATGCACAGTCTCTCAGCATTTGCACAACCCCAGATGAGACTTAGCTCTTATCCCCTCTGCTGCTATTTTTTGCAATGTCTCTCTTCAGACAGAAAGTTAACCTTTTCACCATCTTGATCTGGTCCGGAGACTCAGTGACTAAGTGAATCTAAACCATTGCACTACATCCCCACCTGTTGGTTCAGGACCAGATTAACCAGTGCCACAAAACTGCAATAGATAAACCCAATGCATATCCACACACTACTAGTGACCTATGATAAAGGCATGGCTAGTATTACTAAGTGGTGCACTCACTATATTCTCAAATTCATTAATTTTAAACAAACTGTTCTTTTTCCCATTATGTAAAACCTGTAGTTCATCAAGCTTGTTGTACAGAAGATTTGAACCTGGGTGATAGAAGATTTATTGGTAATGTTCAACCAAAGGACTTCACAGAAAGAGACATTGATAAATGGAGCAGCCTTCCAGTGAAAGTGGTAGGGGCAAAAATTATTATTAATTTAAGTCAAATGTTTAGGTAGATAGAACGGACAGATTAGAAGGGTGCTTTTTGGTTCTTATCTGCCATCAAACCTATATTTGAAACAATTCATTTACTAAACAATACTCATTAATCTTGATAAAAAAACTAGAATATTGCCCGTCAAAAAATGACGGCAATGAAATTGTAAGTGAGCTAATGCTGTTTGGTGTATGGTAATCAAATAAATAATACATTAATAAAGGAATATACTTTACCTATTTGGAAGTAATATATGCAGGAAGCATTGTGTTGAAGAGCTGACAATCTGTTTTGATGTTGCTGCAGCATACAATGTGTGTTTTCAGTGCTGTGGAGCTGCTTTCTAAGTGTCAGCAATGTGTGCAGTGCGTAGTGTAAATAGTGTGCGTGCGCAAGGAAAATCCATTAGGGTAGCTGTGCACTTCCGCATTGTGTAGGTTAATGTTGTAAAATGGGTCATACTGTGTGGTACGCGGCTGTGGCTGATTTTGTTCTTGGACCTCGTACGGCTTTTTGGAAACATCTGTATGTGTTTTGTGATGTTTTGTGTGTTTAGGGTCCTGTAGCCTTGTTTTCGTTTTTTTGGCGGCCATTTTTTCTCTCGCTTAGGGGATTGTCTAAACTCTTTAATTTCTACTTAAATTGAGTTGTAACTTCACCTTTAGAGGTGCTGAGTGACCCCCTTGCTGTGGGTAAGCTTTTTATGTGTTTGTTGTGTGTACTTTTTGTGGTTTTAGTGTTTTCATGTGCGCTAATGTGTTTTCACGGCCACTAATGTCGTATTTTTGTGAGGTCGTAATATTTTTTTTTCTAAGTCCCGCGGCTCGTATTTGCGGCTGCTACGTCCGTAAATGTTGCGGTTGCGGTGGGAGCCTCCACCTCCGCAAATGTGGCCCCTTGCTTCGCAAGGGTCTGCATTTGCGGACCTTAAGTCCGCAGTTGCTGTCACGGAGCGCTTTGCGAGGGCCGCAGCATTAGCAACAACTTTTGACAACCCGCACTAATGACAACTATATATGTGATACATATTGATACATATTTTTATACATAACTGCAATATTCTTTATCATCATATTTATCATATTTATAAATAATTGCTTTTTCCATTCATCATAGTGTCCTGTTAGAACCCATTCTTCTCACATTAATATTGGACTTGTACATTTGGGTTCACTAAGAGGTTAGCAGTGTAGTCATTGTGTTGTGGCACCTCTGGTTCAGGGACAAGTAAAGGATTCCTCCCTCCTCTGTGTTCTTCCTCCCAGTGAATGTGTCCCTCTGGACAAGTGTCCATTACCTTAATCAGAGTGCAATGCTCGGTCATCGTGGGTTTCCCTTGAGGGTTTCCACTGACAAGTAAGCAGAGATAAACTCCTCAAATGTTATCCTAACAATATATTAGAACAAGGGATATATCAGAATATTTAACCCATTCTCTGCTAGCAAATGGTATCCATCCATTTCCTTTCCCATAGTGTAGCCGTGTTTGTCAATGATTGTTGGTTTAGGAAATCAGTTTCAAGAGTAACTGAAGCATCATGTATTTGCTTCCATTGTGAGAATCTGGTTATGTTACATTTACCAAAAAAAAAATCTATATTTGGTTGTTGTGTATGTTTTCTTGAACAGCAAATTACAGACCTTAAAACAGCCTTATTAAATTGTGATTCAGTAAATTTAAAAGGGCTCTATTTAAGCACACAGCATATTTTATTTACAGAAGTTTTTAGTTAGTGAAGACCTTGCTTTTGGATAGAAGTTCACAAACTAAAAACTTCTGTAAAAAAAATATGCTGTGTGCTTAAATAGAGCCCTTTTAAATTTACAGAATCGCTATTTAATAGGGCTGTTTATCTCTCGCAGTCCAAAATGGTCAGCTCTGTACCAACACAAAACAAAATAATGTATTTCTTCTCCAATAAACATTTCATCAAACAATTCACCTTAAAAGGCCACTTACAGTATAATTTTCATTTTAAAATCATAATTTTCATCCAACATTTGCAGTTGTTTTTTTAAACCCCACCTCAAAAGGACGCTTGGGCCCTAGTAGACGGCCCAAATGCAGCCTTTCCCCGCTGGGTGAGTACCACCCAACACCACAGGCTGACTTCATAAGCCTAGCTAGAAGAAGTTATCAAATTTAAGTTTCAAAGGAAATAAGAAGCTTGGCAGGATTTACAGGTAATGTACAGAGTTCAGTTTGATCAATAACTTTGTGGGTATAGTCCACAAAATATTTTAAAGTGCTGAAAACAGTGAGTGGCAAGAACTTCTAGTTATAAAATATTTGTGAAGACACTGAGCTAACATAAGCATAGGAACACCGATTTTACAGCAGATCAGAATCAAAGATTTATCTAGCCTAATTATATTTTAATTCTATCAACCTAAAATGTTTGGCTTAATTAACCTTCAGGATTAACTTATGCTTATCCCAGGTGTGCTTAAATTCCTTTACCAAGTTTGTCCAAATAATTTATTTGATGTATAATTTTTGTGTTATATCAATCCTGGCAATCAATGTGTTCATACATATAATGGAACTCGCATGTAATAGAATATCATATTTACGGCTTTATCAATATTGCATTACATCTGGAATGTGGGTCCGTTCCTAACTCGTAATTGAACCCCGTAAGACTTTGTAAACCCGACCTCCATTTTCAGTGACGTAATTCTGATGATCTCTTTTGCCATTGGCTCCATCCCAACTCGTAACTACGAGTTAGACTAATTGATCACGACGAGCGATAGTTTGCCTCTGCAGCCTGTAACTCGCAGCCTCTTCTAATTTAATAGTCCCTTAATCCCGCAACTCTTCAAGCTTGCAGCCATTGCGAGGTCACGTTGCACTTACGGGCTGTTAGAGTGTATAGCAATTTTTTAGTTCTTCCAGGGTCAGTGTGTTTTAGTTTGTGTTCTGGAAACACAGGATGTCTGTATTGAGCTGAAAGTGTTGAAGCTGAATGTGTGTTGTGATGTCTGGTGCTTGAAACTGTGGGCGGTACTGATGACAGTCTGTATGTGAAACGTGGGTGAGTATTATTTTTCAGTTATTGTCTGTTTGCTGTACTTGGTTTTACATCTTCAGGATATTGCAAGCACGTCAAATGATATAAAAAAATAAAGTCTTAATTGATCAGTCATTCCATTATTTCATATGAAATTCTTTTAACACAGTGCAAAACTTCATGTAAGTAATTCCCTTCGTGTATGTGCAGATAGATTTTACACGTAATGCATTTATTCCGTGCATATTTGGCTTTGCTTCTAGATGAATGGCTGCTCACCATACTGCAATACATATCTTATCTTGTAGTATAAATACATTAAAAGGTTTTCTGTAACAAGATCTCCGATAGGTGATTTTTGATGGAGACGCTAAAGGCTGTGGTTCATGCAATAGGATCAATACTTGACATGTAGAAACTGTACATACATTTTGTGTTTTTGTTGATGCATTTGATGATTAACTCTATTAATCCGGAAAAGTTTATATATAATTACTATTTAACCCATTGATGTATGAATTCAGATGCTTATAATATGTTGCTTTCTGAATCTGGTCATGATAAACGGAAAAATATTTTTAGAAAGCAAAAAATTTAAACAATTTATTAACAAATACAATTATTACTCTTTAATACGGGTAACATTTGCCTTTACTGAGCTGCTTAACTAAACTGAGTTTCTGGCCTGGTGTTGATTTTGTAAATTGGTTAAATATCCATTACTCCTGGGATGGAATTTACTAATATATCATGGGTGCTTAATTTTAGGTGCCATTGGTCTAATGGCTATTGGTTAATATATCATGCGGATCCATAGAGACCTATGGTATGGTTGGTAATGTTAGGTGCCATGGGTGTTCTTAGGCGGGTCATGAAATGTAACGCTGGTGACAATGCATTTGAATATTATAATTTCACCACTTTTACTGTTGTCATATGTAATTATTGACGTATTGTCAATCATTGCATGTTTGCCAACCAATATCGGGCCTGCACCAGGGGATAGAGCTGTTAAATTATAATATGCATGCACTATGATCACTCTGCATAATGGGGTGGATAGGTGATGTATGCATTGGCGTTATTGCGCCACATCAGAGACCCAATTATAATACCAGGGATTTAGTAAATTGAATGGAGACCTAGTAGTTCTAATGCACAATGAGCCACAGAAACGAAATCCCTTTTCTGCAGCAGAAAATAGAGGGAACCATTGTGGCTCTCACTACAAAATAAGTGTTAAGAAATAAAGGCTGCACTATTTTTATTTCACTTTCTAAAATATACCACACTCAACACTCAGTGTCTGTAGCACCTCTTTGTCAGTCACTCCACTGGCTTCCCATAGCCACTAGAATAACATTCAAAATCATGACCCCAACGTATAAAGCCCTCCACAATAATGCACCCTACTATATCTCTGCTCTTGTCTCAAAATACTCTCCCATCCACCCTCTTCTCTATGCTAGTGACCTTCTTCTCTCATCCTTTCTTATTACACTCACTCCTGCATTCAGGACTTTTTTTGTGTTGCTGCCCCAATTCTTTGGAACTCCTTGCCTCGCTCCACTGGACTATCTTCCTTCCTGAAATCATTCAAAATATCATAAAAAATGCATCTGTTTAAATTAGCTTCATGTTTTTACATATATTTAAGTTAAGTTCATGTTTTGAGAGCTAATAGTAGAGCAAAGGAAAAAGAAGGAGAGATAGAGTAAGAGACTATTTTCAAAAATAAAACACAAGTTCATATTCAAATGTAATCGTAATTATGTATTTGTTAAGACATTGAATCGAAACAAATATAAAGGTATAATGTTATTCATATTATGAATTATTAAATATCATAACCTGCAAAATGTAATAAAAAATTACTCTCAATAAAATCATTTGGGGTAAAAAAACACGTCTGTTGAAAACAACTTACCACCTTTAGCCTTAATATGCACAAAGAATCTGTCACTCTCCTGTACCAAATCCTTTAGAATGTAAGTTTGAGTGTTTTCAATCATGTATGTTTGATTGAAAGCTCAATAACAGGGCCCTCTGTTCTTTTGCATTGTGTTTGAATTGTGTTTACCTTGTACTTAACCCCTGTATAGCGCTACAGAATATGCTGGCATGTTACAAATAAAGGATAAGAATAATAAGAATAATTAAAAAAACATGTTACCCATTATAAAGTGCAGTTCTTCAAACAATATATTGCAAATACAGGCATATAGCAGCATTTAAAGTTTACTACCTTTTAATATTTACGCAGTTATATATTGTAGCAGGGGTTTCCGTTTCAAATATAAGTACGTTGTCAAAATAACAATGTTGGGACTTGTGATACACCTGCCGGGCTCAGCATCTCTAAGAAACAATGGCAGCATTACTGAGACAAGTCCAGCAGACACATCATACATCAGACTGAGAGAAAAACATTACAGTGATGTCAGCAGATACACCTCCCCCACCTCCATACAGCCAGAAGGAGGAATATTGGATGTAGGGAGGGAGGATGCAGCAGTGTCAGCCTGGGAATCCCTGTCTAGCATTATCCATGCAGTAAATGAGCATTTGGAAAGCATGGTCCTTCATCTATAACCTCAGGTAATCTATAATATATATACTATAATATATACCTAACATTTACACGGTTCATACAGTATCATTGGCTTGTTTCCTTTATATACCCTTGTATTGAGGTGGCTGTCTTTTGTTCTTAATCTGGGATTTTTTTCTGCATCTATCTGCATTATTACAGAAAATGTACATGAAGTATAAATACAGCTTGATTTGGCAGCAACACGTAATTTATCTAGAAAGAGGTAGCTGGACAGCAGCTGAATATTACTGAGGATATGCATGTGCTTTATTGCTAGTCAGGGTAACATCCATCCAGCGTGACACATGCTGTAGGACTGAGTGGGAGCTGTTAGGATGCAATCTGTTACTAGCCTTGATTTGCCTGTGTTTAATGTCTCATACCGTTATGATCATATATCTATCCATTTTGCTGCATGCATTGGCTGAAAGTGTTAATTATAATTAAATACTGATAGCAACTTTATTAAAAAAATACATTGTTTTTGCATGTGTTATTATAACTTACACATTACATTATTTTATTATATGTAAATATAATACATATTTATTGCATCTGTTACTGTAATCATTTTTAAATGATAAGGCCAATTCAGAAATGATCAGAATTTATATTTTCGTTATAATCGTCTCCCCTGTTTGACTCTTGGTTGGTCTCTCTCTCTGCTGCTGAACTTCCATCAGTTTATTTTCTTTTTTCAAATCTCTGATGACTTTATACAACATGACATCCATTGCTGGTGTTTTTCCAGGTCTTTTTCTCTGGCTGTAACCTTGCTCGTATCTTGTCCTATTGATATGGGCCAGGCCCAGCTCCCCATGATGTGGCTTAAAGCCTTAACTGCTCCCTGTGCTGAGTCAGCTTGTGACTGAACGTGATACTTCTTGCTTCTAAAGATGCAGAGTCTGCTGGATTCAGCATCCCCTTACTACAAACAATTTGCCTTCCGGATTAGTATTTTTATACTGATACAACATTTTCTTTCGCTTTATACATTCGCAAGAATCTATAATGTTGACAATTAGCAAATCTATTTGAGGCTTTAAAATATGACTCTTTGTGCTGGAAAAAGTGCAGTGTTGCAATATGCTGCACCAAGAGTACAAAACCCATGAGTTTTTACTGAATATTTATTAGCGCAACGGAATTTGTTGGCGCGTTACAAATAAATTAGATTATCTTCCTGCCTCAAAACCTTTAAGAAATTATTAAAAACACACCTGTTTAAAAAATCTTATCATCTTCAGCCTTAACATGTACAACTGAACATTCCACAGCTTAACAACACTCACACCCACAATCTACAGTACAACACACAGACCCCTCCACTTTACTGAACCAATTGCTTTCAATTGTATTTGTCACCCTCTTGTATCACACCTAAACCCTTAGATTGTAAGTTTGCGAGTTTTCAATCTTGTGTCAGGCCTTGGAAACAAGCTCTATGTACATTTGATTTTATGCTCAAAAACAGGGCCCTCCATTCTTTACAAGGTGTTTAATTTGTTTTCTGCTATGTACTCAACCCCTGTACAGCGCTACGGAATATGTTGGCGCGATATAAATAAAGATAATAATAATAATAATAATAATAATAATATTTATTGATATATCAAAACTGTGTACCTGCTATATAATTTACTTGAACAACCTACAAACAGCATACTGTTAGAAAGTTGTATTTATAATTTTTTTCGGGTAAAACCGAATTAAAATTAATTTACTTAATTAGAACACCTCACAAGACCTGAACTAGCTTTTGTTATGTGTATCTCAGGCCTCTGGTACAGAATGGAAAACTGTGTTAGTACTAATGCATCTATAGCTACAAATTATTGTATTAGTAAAAAGAGTAAAAGTAAGGGAGGAATAGTAATGAAGACAGGGACATAGCAAAGTGCCTGGATGAATACTTCTGTTCTGCTGTCACTAGGGAATGTGAATTTCCACTGAGGCTTTCATTAAGTGATAAAATAATTAACACAAGTCCTTTTTCCAAAAATAAGGTTTACTAGTGTTATCCAAGTTAGAAGTTAATAGTGGGAAAAGTTTATGTACATCCAAGGGTACTAAAGGAGCCCAGTTTGGTACTTGATGCACTGTTAGCTAAACTTCTTAATGAATCTGGAAAATTGCTAATCTAGTACCTGTACATAAAAATTATAGCAAGAAAGACTCAAGTAATTACAGGCCAGCAAGGTTGACATCAGTAGTATGCAAACTAACAAACACTTGTGAAAGAAAGCATTATTGAATGCCTATTATGATTTACAAGATTATAGGCAATATGACCTTATTGCATGGAGATTATGTCAGACTAATCTAATTGACTTTTTTGGTTATGCAACAGAAAGTTATAAACCAGGGCAGAGAAGTAGATTTAGTTTATTTAGAGTTTAGTAAAAGTCACAAATTAGAAACAATCCAAAGAAGGGCATCTATGATGGTGCACGATCTAAAAGACTTAAAAAATAAGAAAATACTTAAACACTATGGCCCCTATTCAAATGAGCAATTGTAAGTTACTGGAGCCTGTAACATGGCCCGTAAACTAATTTGCTATTCGATTGACGTCTTTTAGCTACCCACAAACGATTTGCAGGTTACAGGCTGCGGTTGTAAAATTCGTAACTCCAATCCATCTAAGCCTTTAATCTTTCAAGCCTGTAAATGTTACAGTTGAAAATTGCTATTCAATTGCTACAATTCCTCAAGCCCGCAATTGTTTTCACACCCATAAATGGCAAATGTAGAAGAAAATCGTACGAGTGCCAGATAGGACTCACAAGGGGGTTAAACACCTGTTCGTAGCACTGTAAATGCAAATAAAAAATCAATACTACACTTTAAACAAAATTAGAATTAATTGCACAACAGTCTCAAGCTCGCAAATCTTCAATCAAAAATATTTTTTCTTCCGTTTAATTTCCATGTTATATCAATCTTGGTAATCAAGGCGTCAGTACATATCAGGCCACCCATATGGATTAGAACAGTGTCGTCATTCATTTTTATTATTTTGTACATTTCCGGATTGCGAGTTTGATCGCATATCGGACTTCTAAACACTAATTGATTGACGTTTAACCTCCATGTTTTACTGACGTCATGATGCCGGTCTCATTTACTATTGGCTGTTTCTAAATCAGTAGTTACGGCCTTGCTTTATTGATCATGATTATGCTCTGAAATGCTACTTATGGGTGCATGGTTTACGGTTTAGGCTTTCAGCCCGGTAGCTGTGTGCTTGATCAATTGAATCGTTCTGTAACTGTTGCAATTAAATAGGGGCCTATGTTTCTTACAAGAACTAACACAAAATCACACTACTTCACATAACAAGGGGTCATTCACAAATCCATAGAATCTTATGTATAGGCCCTGCTTAACAGCAAATTTGCTAATAATTCAATCCATCCTATTTTTCTTACATTTGGATATTCTTTGTCACTTACATACTTTCACAATATATCCAATTTTTCAGATAGGCCTATTCCTCCAGTAAGATAACTATACACTGATTTGATAAACAGGACCCGTTTGCGTGCACTGTAAAAAGTGACATCACATTATCAAACTCAATGGGAGTCTGACTTCAATGTAAAACTTAGCTACAATATGATGCTAGAGCATTTATATCCTTCCCCTGATGGTTGGATTTACAGCAGCCTTGGCTTTCTTTCAGGCATGTTCTAACCCTTCCCATACAGATGCCCACCCACCCATCCCTAAAGTTGCTAAACGATTTGCTAAATGATGTATATGTTGTAATTTGTAAAAAAAAAAAAAAAGGATTAATAATGGTAAATTGTGGATTATTTTGTTTATTGTCTTAAGCTCTCATTGTTGTGGAAGTATTATTGAAGTACCATATATACTTGAGTATAAGCCGACCCGTGTATAAGCCCAGGCACCTAATTTTACCACAAAAAACTGTGAAAACGTATTGACTCGAGTATAAGCCGAGGGTGCAAAAGAGGGTCCTTCCCGCCTGATCATCCTCCTCCCCCCCCTTTATCATCCTCCTCCTTCCCCACCTTATCATCCTCCTCCTTCCCCCCTTTATCATGCTCCTCCTTCCCCCCTTATCATCCTCCTCTTTCCCCCCCTATCATTCTCCTCCCCTCCTTATCATCCTCCTCCTTCCCCCCCTTATTATCCTCCCCATCTATCATCATCCTCCTCCTTCCCTCCCTTATCATCATCTTCTTTCCCTTCTTACTGCACCCTCTCCAATCCCTATCCCCCTCTCTCCTTACTTGCTACTATGCTCCGATGAGCTGATGCCGATCCTGACACCACAGCACATCTTCCGTACCGGTAAATATGCTAATGACGTGACGCGCATGTTCCAACACGGTAGGCCCTGGATGAGGCTTCAGGGCGTAGGGAGGACTGTCTCTGTCCAGGCTCCTCCCCTCTGGGTTATGTTTATTTATTTATTGTTATGGTTATTACATCATGTTGTGTTCCCAATAAACGCTGTGGCCAGTTATCTCCCAAGAAGTGGTCTGTGTCTAATCTTTATATTTAATGGAGGAGTGGGTATAAATTCTTATGTGCACATACCAACTGGGCCTTGCCTAGGTCATGTGTAATTGATGTAAATCAGACCATTAGTGCATCTTGCTGAGGGGTTGGGAGGAAGTACCCCAAAGCAATGATCTTCAGTTATCACAGGACAGATTGTAATGCTTTTACAGAGCACAGATGGGTTAATTAAAATTACAATAAACCACATGTGCCAACGAAAAAAATCAGATCTGGCCTGTAAGATGTCTTGAAGGTTCTCCAGAAGACACAGGGGAAGGACTCTGTTATGGCACACATAAATAAACATAACTGCAATTAGAAAATAGCAGAGAGATATATTTTTTAAACAATTTGAGCTGAAAATACCTTACAGTTAAACTCAATTATCTAATTATTTCCACTCATTATTTAATAACAACCAGTTGCAAGTAAATATATTTTTATGAGTTCTTTCATTTATACAATAAATGGTGTCCATTTTAATAATTTTGATTAATAATTTTAGAAAGATATTAGTCATTTAAAGAGATATGGAACGCTTACCATGCATTTAAAAGAGCAAATCTTTAATATTAGAAATATGTTTTCTTTGTGGGTGTCATGAACTATTGTTTTAAAGGTTAAGAAACTTCTGTTTCAAGCCCCAAGGCAACAATTTCCACCGTCTTGTCCCTCTGTCATATACTAGTTTGGGAGTGTCAGTTGCAGACAGTTATTGTAGAGAGAGCAAAAGTATTTATCCATAGAGCTCAGTGACTCTGGTGGTGCAGAGCTCCGACACACTGCCTTTATACAAAGAGTAAGAAATCATTTTGGGAACAAGTTATCAAGGCCCTTGAATTCAAATATGTCACCTTGAGATCATCTCCATGAAATGGAAAGAGAAATACATAACAATGAACCAGGGACAAATCAAGTGTATCAAATGGAAGCAATTCACTCATTTATGTACATACAAAGTTTTTTTTGTAATACCTCAAATCACTAGTTTGCTAATTACAGAATTTCTGGGCAGGTAAAGCATCCCTTGTCATCACAAAGCTTAGTTTTATTACTAAAATATATTTGAAAACCATTTTGATGAGCTTAGTCTAATATAGTCTGAAAATATATATTGTGTTCTTGAATGGCCAACAACTTTAAGGTGGATGTGTTTTGAGTTTTATAATTACATGATAAGATAAAAAATTCTCCATACTATTATATCATATAGCTATAAATAAGATTGGATATGTATATGCATATGTAAAATGCAGCAATCAATATTCTGAAGAGCTAACAATCTATTTGTATTTTCCTGCATCTGAAAATGTACAATTGGACTGTTGATCATCTGAGGAGAAAGGGTCCGCAATGTTGCAAGTGTGCAGTGTAAATAGGCTGCCTGCGCAAGGCCAAACCGTTTGTTTAGGCGGGTAAAGCGGCATTTTAGAATCCTAATGTTATTAGTTGCAAAAAATTGCGTTTTTTTATGAGCATTTTCCGTCCGTTGTAATGGTATATTTTGTATCTCCTACGTTCCTGTGTAACTCGTACGTGCCTGGTGGTGATTTTCGCGGGTATGTTTCTTTTAGCCTCCTTTTCATTTTTTTCGTCCGCCATATTTTTTGTTGCAAAGCCGATTTTCAATAGCCAAAACTTCTTAAATGCGACTTAAATTGCCATGCAACCTCACTCCCAGATGTCCTGGCTGTCCCCCCGTGCTGTGTGTAATGTTTGTTTTATTTTGTATTTTTTTGTTGTTGTGCTTTTCTTGTTTTGTGGTATGATTTTTATCTAAGCTCCGCGGGTCGTAATTCTTGTTTTTAAAAGTCGTACGTCCTTGTTGGTGTTTTTCTCGCATCGGGGTCGTGTAGCATTGTTTTCATTTTTGTCCGCCATTTTTTTTCTCACTTAGGCGATTTTCAAGTGGCAAAACTCCTTAAATTCAACTTTAATTCACGTGCAACCGCACTCCCAGATGTCCTGGCTGTCCCCCCATGCTGTGTGTAATTTGTGTTTTCTATGTTTTGTTTTTATTTTGTGGTGTTTTTTGTTTTTTTTTGTATGTACAGTACGCGTTTCGGCCGTTAACTTCGTATGTTTGCAGCCTCGTAATTATTCGTTTTTCTAAGTCCCACAGGTCATATTTTTTTCTCTAAGTCCCGCTTTTGTGGGTTGTTTTTTACCGAGTTTGAGGCGCCGTAGAGCCTCCACCTCCTTTGCGAGGTCTGCATTTGCGGCCTGCGATGAGCCTTCGGCTCATTGCAGCTGACGTAGGAGCCTCTACCTCCGTAAAATCGGCTCTCCCTTCGCGAGGTCCTCATTTGCGGCCAGAACAGTGTCCCTCGATTCGAGCTTGCAGAGCATGATGACAACTTGCAGTTTGACAACTATTATATGTGATAAGTCAATCTTGAATGGAAAACAATGCATGTTCTACCAACCCAATTTTGATCTGCACAAAATCTTTGTCGAGTAAATTAGCTATAGTATGTGTGAATGATGCTGTTTAGTAGTCTTTAATCTAAGATTCTCCTATTTGAAGATAGACACAAAATGTTACAATTAACCAACAATCTGATGCAGATTCAACTGATCAAACTGTATAACAAATGTTGGTGGATCAAGAGTGATTTACATAAATTCTGCTCAAAATGTTCAATTCTCTACAAAATGAGTAAATATTTCAAAATTATTTATTTGATTTAATCAAGATATTATAATGCATTCCAAATAGAAAATCGATAGTTGGTTTCAAAGAAGGGTGACTTTTTCTAAAAAAGACATTTAATTAAATATTCTGTATATTTTTGTAAACTTGTTGCTTTTTATTTGTAGTTTACTACAAATGTGCTTTTGTCTGATAATAAAACATAAATGTATCTTTTTAATCACAGAAATAAAATTGCTGTTCATGATGTCTTCGTCTATAATATCTCCACCAGCCGATACCATCCTTCCTTCTTCTCAAGAGTTCTGGAGGTCCCAAGTTTGTGGCTACACTACATCTGTTACTGGTCATATAAGTCACCGGGCCAATAATTTCAAAAGGCATCCAAAGAGAAGGAAACTAATCCGGCCATCACCTCCTCCACCACCCAATACTCCTTGTCCTCTTGATCTGATTGATTTTGTTGATCTTCATCCTCGAAGATCTTTCTGGGAACTTTTGTTTAATGGATGCATATTATTTGGAATCGAGTTCTGCTATGCAATGGAAACCGCGTATGTTACACCAGTACTATTACAGATGGGCCTTCCAGATCAGTTCTATAGCATGGTGTGGTTTATCAGTCCTATACTAGGTAAGACATTATGTATGGTACATTCCTGTATGTAAAATACCATATAATGATAATTGTAGCTAAGTGGAAACTAACATCGTATTGGCTACAGTTTGTGTGAAACATAAAATTTACAATTTCTTGGCAGCAATTCTAGGTCTCACAAAATTAGATTTTATTCTGTTTACACAAGGTACTAAGAAGGGAAATGTTAAATTAAGTTTGACAAGACAAAGTCAAGTAAACTAGCAGTTTCAAGAATAAAACTGATAAAATAAATGTCTTGATGTAACTCCAGATATTTATTTTAAATCAACGTATTTCATATCCTTTTCAATTCCAACATATATGTTATTGTTAATTTTCTTATTGGCTACTAGAAATTAATTAATCCTAGGCAAAAACACTAACTTTTATTGATCAAATATGGAGTGAAGTCATTTTTGTGCCAATTTACTATATTGGAGGATGTTAAGCTATTTTTTTATGAAATAATCAGTTTGTTTATTTAATAATAATTAAAAGTAAAATAAATCTGCTAATCAGAAAGGGGAATGAAAACATATTTTCAAAAGTTTATTGTGTTTTGGTGTTGAAATGTGTATTACACTAAATGATACATAACATAGATATAGCTCTCTGTGTGTGAGAGGGTCATTTTCATTTATGATTTCATCCTTTGATACAATAGCCTAATTCTGGTGGAGTGAGAGGTATGTTGTGAATTTCATTCGTATCCAGTTATCAAACAAAGGCTCAACATGTTTGCTTGTTCTGCCCTTTCCCTCCTCTCCCACCCCTCCCTGTACTGATAACTACAAACACATGCCAACATCATCAGAATATAATGATTGTTGGAAACTGAGTGACCTCACAGCTTACCACCCCATTGCTCAATATGGTTATTGTCATATAATGGTTGTATATGAAATTTCAAACAGATTCTCATGATGATGTTAAATATTTGAATGTTACATCTCACCTATTTTTTAAAGGAAGGCTTATGTGTGTCCTGAAGCTATTATCGCCAATGTGAAACATAATCTTTCCAACTGAAGTTGGCTGGCAGGGTTAACAGACTAGGGCCCCTATTAAATTGTCCAAATTGTAGTTTCTGTATCCCGTAATCTGGCCAGCAAAAGTTACTGCTATTAAATTGGCCTCTTTTAGTGAACGGCAATCAATCTGCAGGTTACAGGCCGAAAATCTGTGCGGTTGTCAAAATCGTAACTCCAACCCAGCTAAGCCTTTGATCTCTCAAGCCAGCAATCGCAAATCGCAATTAAATTGCTACAATTCCTCAAGCCCGCAATTGCTTTCACATCCATAAATGGCAAATGTAGGAAAAAATCATACGAGTACTAGAGAGGACTTGCAAGGGGATGACACGCCTGTTCGTAACACTATAAAAGCCAATAAAAAACACAATACTGGACTTTAAAACACGGCGAAAGTGATGTAATACATTAGCAATATTTGAACAACAGTCTCAAGCTCGTAAATCTGCTATCATAAACAATTTTTTTACCTTTATTTTCCATATTATATCAATCTCGGGAATCAAGGAGTTAATACATATCAGGCCACCCACATGGACTAGAACAGTTTCTTAATTAATTTTTTTGTTTTTTAAATCGCTAGATTGCGAGGCTGATCACTTATCAGACATCAAAAACCTAATTGATTGATGTTTAAACACCATGTTTTACTGACATCATGATGACGTCTCATTTACTATAAGTTGTTTCTAAATCGGTAGGTACGGCCTTGGTTACATGGTTACATGGTTTACGGTTTGGGCTTTTGACCATGTAGTTGCGGGCATGTTCGATTTAATCGCCCTGTAACTGCTGCAAATTTCAAGCCTGCAGACTTAGGGCCGGTATGAAGGCAACTGCGGGCTTTAACAGAATGGAATTTAACAGGGGCCTAGGTTTCCCAGTTTGGCAAATGTATCAGTTGAGGGTACATTGTGCTTACTTTGGAGCTCCCAGTATACAGGGATGCGTATTCCATACAGGTCAGTTTCAACATAAAATCAGTGTCAATACTGAATATAGGCAGGTTTCAGAGATGTTATATCTGTAGGAGCAGGTGTAAAAAAACTGGACTATTTCATTCTTGGTATGCATTATTTCAAAGCAATTGTTTTTTTTTTTCATTTTTAGGTTTTATGCTCCAGCCTTTGTTAGGAGCTTGGAGTGACACATGCTCATCAAGATTTGGAAGAAGAAGGCCATTCATTCTGGTTCTTGCTATAGGTGAGTATTAAATACCTATTGGGGTAGATTAACTAGTAGTGACTCTGAAGCACATTCTTGGTATTCACTAAGTTTTTTTTTATTTAATTGACACTGTGATAAAACAAATTAAGTGGTGACTCCACCCTATCACGTCAGGGTAGCACTTTGCCGTGCCAAGTAATGGGAACTCTGCCTTGCAGTCCAGACAAGTACAAATTGAACTGAAGATGTTGATGTGGGTTTGTGGGCTGCTGGACCTAACCTAAAGTAATTGTTCCTTTATATTGTTATGTTGGATAAATACTTCTCTGTCAATGTAGTGGGGGGGAAATGTTAGTGAATGCTGTGATAGTGATCATGGTTAGTGTTTGATATCCAATATGCCTGGTAAACATCCTGATGTTGAAGGTTTGGATACTGTGACTCATTAGGGTAACCTTTTCACATTATAATGTTTTCAAAATGTGTTTCATAGCTGAAGTTTTTGCAAGTTATTGCCAACATGCTTATAGCAGTAAGACAAGTGAATTATGAAACACTACATTTTTAACATTCACGATTTCCCCAATATTGTAAGATTTCACGATTTCCCCAATATTGTAAGATAAGTTTCTCAATATTGTATGATGAAAGAAACACTATATTTGCAAGGTTTTCTCAATATTCATATATCTCATATTATGTTTATAAACACAGAATAAAGATTTAAATATAAGACAACAGAAAGGGTTAATATTTTGCTTAAAATGTTATTTTGTAGTAACCATTATTAATGTTTCTTTCATTTACTACTAGGAGCCCTGTTTGGACTTACTCTTCTACTCAATGGACGAGACATAGGACTGTCCGTGTCTGACACAGTGAGTGATCACAAATGGGGACTCATCCTCACCATCTGCGGTGTAGTACTCATGGATTTTAGTGCAGATTCTGCTGATAATCCAAGCCATGCGTATATGATGGACGTATGCAGCCCAGAGGATCAGGACAGAGGACTCAATATCCATGCTTTGCTCGGAGGTATGTAACACTAGTCATCAAGAACTTCTAGAAGGTTCATTTTTAAGGATATCTCTGATATGTGCATACATGTGTCAATGAAAATTAATTTTATTGTTCAAATACTGATATTATTGATCAATATCATATATAATACATTATAATGGTCCTTTAATATATCATATTTTTTATTACATTTTTTAATTATTGTCCATTTGTTCACTAAATTGGTTTTCTGGTGTTGCCTGTAAAATTTATTTTGCTCAATTGAAACCATACTCTGCCTTTTATTTAATTAAACTTTCTCATTCACATTGAGGCTTCCAGACCTACAGTACTAAGCCATAGTATGCATGAATTTAATGATATATTTGAGTTAAGCCCCACTACAAAACAATACTGTGCTTTGATCTTAAAAACTAATTAGGTTTTATAATTTGGTTATCTGTTGAAATAATTACCGTGAATAAGTCGTAGCATTCGCGTTAGTGCTGAGATATGTATTTTGTTTGATGTATTATGAAATTTGATTCACTCTCAGAAAAAATGAATTAACAGAAAGAGCAATAGAATGGGAATTACACTCTGGTCTCTTAAAGGGACATGGAACAAAACGGCATTGAAACTAAAAGGACATTCAGAGAGAATCCTTTAGTCTGTAGATCTCATTCAGTGGAAGAGGGCAAGCACCCAAGAGCAGTTAAATTTCCAAATAAGTTTATTTATTTGAAAAGAGAAAAAACACTGTATCACATTCCAAATACTCTCTTTTTGATGCAATAAAGATAAACATTATTTCAATGCTTCTTTAATCAAATTCCAAACACATGAATGTGTTATATTTTTAATGAAAGGGCTATGAGCATTTCAAATTGATGTATATATACATGTGCCATTGTTAAAACGATTTGAGATAAGCCTTTCATAATGTACTTAGAAACAATGGGTTGCCCCACCATACCCACCTTTATTAGACATTATAATATATCACCCCTTGCATCTATAACTGGCTGCAATCTGTCTGTTCTTTTCCGAGCTCTATGCTGTCAACAGTGTAGATTATCTTCCTTACAAAAACCTTTCCTCCAAAGGAACTTTTCTGAAAACAAATAGGTAGGGACCTTGAGCCCGATTCAATTTCAAGGCTGCAACTCGATCGGAGTAGGTCGTATCTCTGTGGGCCTGCTGTGAGCCCGCAGCGGCCGCAACTTATAGTGCTTTTCAATTGGCCTTGCCCGCAAGTCCCAGCCAGATAGCGCACATCGCAAACCATGCTATTGAAATAATGTTTTAATCAGAATAACTCTTTATTGAACAGGATACAACATATTTATCCAATAGTAACTAAACACATTAACAAAATGTACTTAAAAATTCATGCCACTAAACAATACAACTTGGTGATATAATTAAGATCACTAGATCAGAAGGCCAACTTAAACTAATTATTCAGAGTGGTTGCAAAATATGTGACTGTCTAGTAAGCTAGTTGTTTAAATCACTCCTCATAAGGCATTTAATGAAAAATTATTTCAGTTCCACAAAGGCCCTTCTACATCAGTCTTTGTAAATAAGAATTTGATTACACTCCCATAGAACAGATCACACAGTTCACCATGAATTACTACAAAACTATGCTATCGAAAGTAGCATTTGTGAGCTTGAACACGATCGATGATACAAGGCCTTAACTCCCAGTTAGAAACAGCAAATGTAATGTGGGTCTGATCGTGACTCGTGGTTCAAGCTCGTAGGACTTTGAAATCCAAACTTGAAATACGAGTTACGATCGGACCTACATTCCAGATATAATTTAATATTGATAAAGCCGTAAATATGATATTCTATTACATGTGAGTTCCATTATATGTATTAACACATATTTTTTTGGGCCGATTTGCGAGCTTGAGAATGTTGTGCTATTAATTCTAAGACCTAACATCACTTTCCCTTTTACTTTAATATAAGTACAGTATTTATTTGCTTCTAAAGTGCTCCGGGCATGTCATTAAGCCCTTTGTGAGACATCCTTGGTACCAGTAACTTGTGGTTTGACTTTTGCCATTTGCGGGCTTGACGGAGTGATTAGCGCAGGGGAATCAGAGCAATTGAATAGCGATTTGCAATCATAGCGTTCTGAAGTCTTGAGGCCGTGAAAGATCAAAAGGGTTGGAGGGGCATAAACTTGCGATTTTACAAATCACAATGGATTGCAATGAATCTCAGCCCGGAGCAAGTAACTTGATCGAAGTCCACACAAAGACACCAGTTGAATAGCAATGTAACTTGCGGCCTCCATTTCCGAGCCCGGATCTCCCGAAAGCCTCAATTGAATGAGGCTCCTTGTCTTTTTGATGAGGGATTTTGGGATGAGGAGTTTTAATATTGGGGTAAAACAGGTAGATGGCCAGCAAATTATTGATAACTTACTTTCAGTGATTGACCACAATAAGACTTTTTATAAACTGCTATGTAATTTGTGCAAATAACACAGAGAGCTAGAGAACAGTTCTGCATAAGCTTTATTGGAATCTCTATCTGCTCATGCCACAAGAAATTGTGAGTTTAGACATTTGTATTTTCTAGTTTTAATACATTTTGGTGTGTAGTGTACTCTTTCTTATTTCTTAACCAGATGTAATTTCGATCATTTAATACTCTAAAAAAATCAATCTCAACTTCTAGATTTACTCTAACTACCCTTTAAATGTCTGTTTTATTTAATATATTCTTATATCCACTATACTATATATAAAAAAAAACATTGTTGTATATATAAGTATATGTTTAATGGTTATTTGGTAGTTAGTTTAGTTTGCTTGTTATTGTTTTAAATTGCTACCATTTCATGTCTATTTATACTACTATGGTTGTTTGGAGGGACATTGTCTATCTATCTGTGTTAATTTACATGGAGTATAATGTATGCGCCCTGGAAAATGTTCTGTGGATGCTCATGGACTTGTTTATAGTGTATAAAGTTGTATATATGGGCAGACTACACAGGTCAAATGTTTATTACCTGCGGCTTCTGTGTATCTGTTTCTAATGTTATAGGCCCATGGTTAAAAGGCAAGCTAGTTGTTTGAATCGCTCCTCAGGAGGCATTTAATGAAAAATTGTTTCAGTTCCACAAAGGCTCTTCTACATCAGTATTTGCAAACAATAATTTGATTACACTCCCATAGAACAGATCACACAGTTCAACCGGATTTACTACAAAACTATTTGTAAAACAATACATACAAATATCAGACATGTTTAACATGAAAATAACCACTATAGTAATCTATTACTTACAAATACAATTCATCCATTACTACAGTGCAGTAAAACAACCACCTCTATATTAGGAATTATTGATTACTTTGTTGTATTTTTAACTCCAAATAATATGCATGTAAGTAATAGATTAAGAAAGAAATTGATGTTTACAAGAGAATGTACCTGTTTTATTTTAATTACATATAAATCAGTATCTATGTACTTTCCAGGCCTAGGAGGAGGATTCGGATATGTTGTTGGTGGAATAAACTGGAACAAAACAAGTTTTGGAAAAGCAATGGGGGGACAGCTTAGGGTTATCTATATATTTACATCAATAACACTGGCTATTACCACAATTTTAACCTTAATCAGCATTCCAGAAAGGCCTATTCAGTCATTTATGAAGAAGAAGAAGGTAATGAAAAGTCCCAGCCTCCCTCTACCTCCTTCTCCACCTGTATTTTTTGAAGAAAATGAAAATCCAAACCACAGTTCCCGAAACTCATCACATTTGTATGCAAGTTTTACAAGTCCGATCTCTCCTCTCAGTCCACTCACACCAAAGTATGGCAGCTTCATCAGCAGAGACAATTCCCTAACAGGGATTAATGAATTTGCTTCCTCTTTTGGGACCACAAATATTGACAGTGTCCTTATAGACTGTTTTACTGGAGGACAAGACTCAGCAGCCTCTAGTAGTTTGCCTAGACAAGCTAGTAGTCTTCCTCGAGTACATGAAAGCTTGTATTGTAGTGGAAATGGAGTTTTGGAATCTGGAGAGAATATTCTAACCCCTGGTACAGACAGAGATAGCCTAAGAGTTGGGTCGCTTGATGCAGCAAAGCCTCGATCTTCAGGAATCCTGAAAAGGCCGCAGACATTGGCTATTCCAGATATAGTTACAGGAACGTGTCCTGAAAGCAGCAGGAGAAGAAATGTGACGTTCAGTCAACAGGTAAAATGCAAATTAATATTAACTTGGTTTATTTTATTGTCCTTCTTGGTAAAGACTTGCTTTTAAACACATTGGGCTTAGTCCATTGCTTACAAAATACTGGAATTGTATTCATGTTTTGTACAGAAATATACTGTCTAGTTTGGTACAGATGATTAATATTTTTATCCTTTATTTGTTATGCGCCAAAGTGTTTTTCCCAAAGCAACTTACAAGATTGAAAACTTGCAAACTTACAATCAATACATTTAAATTGAAAAACATTTAACCTTTGATATTTAGTAAAAAGAATCCAATAGCCACAATCCAAATGTAATAAAGGTGAATTTACAATTTACAAGTAATTAAAGTTCTTAATTTCAGAACTGAGCGCAACTACTTGAGGCAGACTGTAGGAAAAAAAGAAATGTAAAGAGAAAATTCAGTAATATAAAACTTACGCACAAGCTGTAGAAATGTGTATTTGCAGCATCTTTTTTTAGATTTTAGACACTGAGTTCCACTGGTAAGTTACACCTGGCAAGCACTGCAAGGTTGAAGCCTCTGACCAATAGCCATATTAAATTCCAGCCTCGTAAGTCCAACGTGAAGCACGTAACAGCTGTGGAGTCAAAATTTGCTCTACTTATGTTGCTATTAAATTAGAAAGGGCTGCAAGCTACGAGCAAGAGAGGCTATTTCGTAAACCAGTTTGCCACCGTTGGAGTTGCGTGTTCGAACACAAACAATTAAGCAATCACGTAGTTACGGATTCATATGGAGCCAATGGAAAAAGAGATTGTTAGTGTTACGACACTGAAAAAGGGGAGGGTAGATTTCGAAGTCCTACGTGCTTCAATTACAGTTTGCAATCGGACCCACAGGCCAGTAATAATGCAATATTAAAAAAGCAGTAAATATGATATATCGATATAACACAAAATATGCACATGAAATAAAGTATTTTTGGGGGCCGATTTGCGGGCTTGAGAATGTTGTGCTATTAATTCTATGACCTAACATCACTTTCCTTATAATACATGTACAGTAGTGTGTAAGTGCTACGTATTGTACTATACCCCCTTGTGGGTGCTCTCGAGCACACGTTGGCCTTTGGGCTCCATTCACGTTACCTGCTTGCTCGCGAGTGACCACGGTGAAATTTAATAGATGAATTGAACAAGTAGCGGTTACGAGCATGATAGATCAAAGGATTTACGTGCGCAAAGTTCAACGTTGCTCAGCACGTAGCCTATTTTTGTCCGTCCTGCGTATTAACACGCAAGTCCGCTGCGAGCAACATTATGGGGCTAATTTAATAGCCGTTACACGTAAATTCAGAGTTACAGGCTACATTTTAAAACGTAGCCTAAATTTAATAGGGCTACAAGTAACTCCGCAGTTACACAGTTTGAAGGGTGATACTTCATTCTTTGGTATCCATCCTTCTGCCACTGTTCACCAAGTACCATAATTACCAGCTGAACATTGTACTTAATATTTCTAGAAACATAAAAAAACTTTTTTACACAAAATTCCCATAGTTCTCAAAAAGGCTCACAATACCTGTACGCATATTTTCACCTACAGAAGAAATTTAAATATGTGTAGAAAAGGAGGTAGAATAAGTATGATTGAATGCAAAAAAAATAGAACAAGCAACATGAAGATGGGACATGGATCACTATATAATTTGAGGGATACATACGACCCAAGTGCCACTTGCTCTCCATCATTGCACCATTTTTATTTAACAACAGTTACAGTACCTTTTGTGAGCAAAGCACTGAATAATTTCATTGTTACTATAACAGTATTGAAATCATTTACGTATGCTCTGCTTTTCTCTTTTTTAATACTAAATTAAATCTGGTACTAAACCTTTTCATAAACATCAACAAATAATTTTTCTTTGGTATTTTACATTTATTGATAATAAGAATTGGTGATATTATTTATTCTTCAGTTATTGTTATTTTTGTTTATTTTTATCATATTTTATTCTTTTTATGAATATTTTATAATTGTAATCATAATTGATTATATTTTTAACATGTTTCTTATTTCAGTACATTTTAATAATTAGTGTTCATATATGAAACAAGGGTGACAATTTCCACACCCTTATTATGCAGAATAATGTAACATATATTAATACTGGTTAAGGATAAAGATTATATGTAAAATCCTGTATAGCTTTCTTTGAAATTTCCCTGATACACCCTTACAGATAAAAAAAACACTTTATTTATTCTATCAAACCTTATAGATTTTTGCAGGAAATGTCAGCAGTGTCTGATTTGGTGATGTTACTGCTACACATGATTTGAGTATCCTTCCATTTCCTTTTAAGTGTCATGCAGGATGAGACAATAAATAAAACATTTTCTTAATTGTACAGAAGCCCCAGGGGTATGTCTTTTTCAGATAATCTATATCTCTACATTAAAGTGCCACAGAAGTCGCCAGATGTGCTCTGCATCATTAGATAGAGGTTTGAAAAGCAGGTTGAAAGTGTTTTCCTATTTCAAATTGTTGTTACATTGATGTAGATATACAGTATCTCACAAAAGTGAGTACACCCCTAATATTTTTGTAAATATTTTATTATATCTTTTCCTGTGACAACACTGAAGAAATTATACTCTGCTACAGTGTAGTAAGTGTACAGCCTGAATAACAGTGTAAATTTGCTGTCCCGTCAAAATAACTCAATACACAGCAATTAATGTCTAAACAGTTGGTGCTGCCGGCACTGGGGAGCTACAGTTCACTGAGGAAACCATGAATGCCAATATGTACTGTGACATACTGAAGCAGAGCATGATCCCCTCGCTTCTGAGACTAGGCCGCAGGGCAGTATTCCAACATGATAACGACCCCAAACACACCTCCAAAACAACCACTGCCTTGCTAAAGAAGCTGAAGGTAAAGGTGATGGACTAGCCAAGCATGTCACCAGACCAAAAACACTATTGAGCATCTGTGGGGCATCCTCAAACGGAAGGTGAGGGAGTGCAAGGTCTCTAACATCCACCAGCACCGTAATGTCACTGTGGAGGAGTGGAAGAGGACTCCAGTGGCAACATGTGTAGCTCTGGTGAACTCCATGCCCATGAGGGTTAAGGCAGTGCTGGAAAATAATGGTGGCCACACAAAATATTGGCACTTTGGGCCCAATTTGGACATTTCCACTTAGGGGTGTAGTCCCCAATTCATATATTGTTGTATGCAAGCTTATAAGATTGTAAGCATTAACTTGCTGGCATGTGAAATGTGTGCAATTGTTTGATAATTGGAGCACTCTTTGCATTTTTGGCGGATTTGGATGTAAACTGACCTTTTCCATTCTATTGGCCACTGTTGAGTTTTCCAAATTAGTTGGCATAACGCATGTAACACTTTCACAGCATCATCTTGTAGGAATTTAAATAGTTCAACAGGGATTCCATCAACTCCTGCAGCCTTATCAGCAAGGCATTTCATTCTCCAAGATGTCCTGCTCCAGATCCATGGACAAACTATTGAGGTCATCACTGCTTTTAAGATCTTTCCTGTATAGATCTTTAGTGTATTCCTTCCACCTCTTCCTTATTTGATCTGCTTCTGTTAAGTCCCTACCATTTTTTCTTTTATCACGCCCACTTTGGCATGAAAGGGTTCTTTGAGATCCCAATGTTTCTTGACTTTCCCATTCTGTTAACTTCTTATATCTCTTTATATGCCTCTTTATAGAATGCCTTCTTGTCTCTTCTTGCTATCCTCTAGAACTCTGCATTCAGCTGGACAAATCATTTCCTGTCTCCACTACCTTTCACTTTTCTTTCCTAGGCAGCTTTCAAAGCCTCATCAGACAGCGAGTTTGCCTTCTTAGTTTTCTTTCTTTGGGATATTCTTTGTTGCTGTTTCTTGAATAATGTTGCAAACTTCAGTCCAAAGTTCTTCAGGAATTCCATCTTCCATGTCTAGTCCCTTAAATATATTAGAAAAAAAAAAAAAGGGGAGGGGGGTTATAATAAAGATCTTTATTATAACTGTGAATTAAAAAGAAAAAATGCAAAAGATAAAATGTAGATAAAAAAATGTTTAGATGACTTTAAAGCCAGACAACATACATTATGTGACGCTTCAATCTGAGGCACTTCTTTACCAAATCTGAATATCAATAATATTGGTTATGGTATCGACTGTCTTGAGGGGATTTCTCTTATGATATTCTTATATTGCTAATGATACACAACTACTAATAGTCTGAATTTACTCTCAATACTGTGTACATTGAAGTATATAATTTAGCAGCATCTATCATCTTGACAGGATATTTGAGTATTAAAAATAATTTTGTGTTGCTATCATATATAGAGCAGGTTTATTATACCAGCATCCTTATATGTTAAAATAAATATAGCAAACATAATGATCATTAGCTATATACGAATATCATAAGAGAAATCCCCTCAAGACAGTGGATACCATAACCAATATTATTAATATTCAGACATGTACTGTGACATACTGAAGCAGAGCATGATCCCCTCCCTTCGAAGACTGGGACGCAGGGCAGTATTCCAACATGATAATGACCCCAAACACACCTCCAAGACAACCACTGCCTTGCTAAAGAAGCTGAAGGTAAAGGTGATGGACTAGCCAAGCATGTCCCCAGACCTAAACCCTATTGAGAATCTGTGGGGCATCCTCAAATGGAAGGTGGGGGAGTGCAAGGTCTCTAAAATCCACCAGCTCCGTGATGTCATCATGGAGTGGAAGAGGACTTCAGTGGCAACCTGTGAAGCTCTGGTGAACTCCATGCCCATGAGGGTTAAGGCAGTGCTGGAAAATAATGGTGGCCACAAAAAATATTGACACTTTGGGCCCAATTTGGACATTTCCGCTTTTTATGCCGGTTTAGACATTAATGGCAGAGTGTAATTTCTTCGGTGTTGTCACATGAAAAGATATAATAAAATATTTACAAAAATTTGAGGGTGTACTCACTTTTGTGAGATACTTTATATATATATATGTATATACATATATATATATATATATATATATGTATTTATTTATTTACTGTATACATATAAATATGTAGATGTGTATGTATATATATATGTGTGTGTGTGTGTGCGTCGATGTATATGTAAATGTATACGTTTATATATATATATATATATATATATACCGTATATATAGGTATATATATATATATATATATATATTAATACGTTATATGTATATGTACACTTTTATATATATATATAGACAGACCCTAATATATATATATATATATATATATATATATAATATATATATGTACTGTGTGAGTTGATGTTGGAGGGGGTTCAGGAAGTGCAAAAACAAATTGTGCCTGCCCCCTTTCTTTTTTGCACCGGGGCCCCCCATGCACTAGCTCTGCCACTGCAGAGCTCCTCATTCTTTGTCTACAAAGTACTGAGTGCACGCGCATGTAGCAGTTTAGGGCAGGAACATGATCAATTAAGCAAGGCCTTAACTATCCATTTCGAAACTGCCAATAGAAAATGAGACCGTCATCATTACGTCAGTGAAACATCGAGGTTACATGTCAATCAATTAGCGTTTAGAGGTCCGATATGTGATCGGACTTGCAAAACTGCAAAACACAAAATAATAAAAACGAATGCCGATACTTTTCTAGTCCATGTGGGTGGCCTCATATATATTAAATCATTGATTCCCGAGATTGATATAACCCTGAATTGAAACATAAAAAAAAAATATTTTTGATTGGTTATTTGCAAGCTTGAGACTGTTGTGCAATTAATTATAATGTCTTTCATCGCTTTCCCTGCCATTTACAGCGCAGTATTGATTTATTATTTGCATTTACAGTGTTACGGACATATTTTTAACCCCTTTGCTGGTGCTATCTTGTACCTGTAGGATTTTCTTCTACATTTGTGGTGTGAAAACATTTGCAGGCTTGATGGATTTTAGCAATTGAATAGCGATTTGCGATTTTAGTGATCGTAACTCTTGCGGACGTGAAAGATCAAAGGCTTCAATGGGCTTTAAGTTCCGGTTTTAACAACCGCAAGGATTTCAAGCCCATAACACGTAGGCCATTAGCAGCTCGCACAAAAACGCCAATTGAATAGCAACATAACTTACGGCCTCCCTTACTGTAACTTTAAATTTCTCAATTGAATGAGGCTTCGAGTATCTATCTGATGGTGCAGAGCAGTTTACATGAATTTCAAGGCCCTTTAATACATGTAGCAATCTAACTTGCGCAAAGATGGTGTTTATTAGAAAAGGTCCCAGTTATGATAGAAATTAAATTCTTATAAACTGGTTGTTTTTAAAAAAAATAAACTGATGTTGAATAATTGATACTGATACTTCTACTTGGCTCTGTTTTTGATATTAAGTTATTAATTAACACTCACAGTAAGGGGAAATATTCACAGGAAGAGTATGCCCAGTGGATTAAATCAGAATAATCCAAAGGCGGATAAGAGTTAAATCTATCTTGCGTGTCCATATTTAATACATACAGCCCATGATAGTGATTTGCTTGCATTACATAGGAATTCTAATTAAACACATTATTTCAGCTTATGACCATCACACTATAAACATCACATTTACTATTGTTATAGACATACTATAGAACATGGATAAGCAACTTTTCAGAAGTGGGGTGCTGAATCATTTTTAATTTACACTAATTTAAGATACTGAGTGCCAGTAATATATTTTAATGTTTAGAATATGTTTTCCTATATGAGATTGAACCAATAGTATCGGTAAAGTAAATATAAGCATAAAAACCTCATATAAAAATAATTGACAGATATTTCTTACTCTTTAGAATGATTAATGGATTTGATTTTCTGTACTGGGGTTCCCAATATGTGGATATTTTAGACTGTACAGGTTTCTAAGATTTCACCAAATCCCATCTAGTGGATGCTCTAGACTGCTTGGATTTCTGAGATGCCACCAAATCCCATCTAAGCAAATCACCAACATTATAGTCCCATCTCATTCAATTCCGCACATATTGTATTTCTACTACCCTATATCATTATATCAACCTTATCCCTTACACCACTACTCTACTTCATCTAAAATACATCCTCCACTTCATGTCCTTCAACCCATCTGTTCAAGTCACATTTTACATTCTCTGTATTCCTATCAAATCATTTACATTATATCCAAATTCTATTGAATAACTTTCATTGCAATTGATCCTATAAACCCATGTATACAGTTAGCAGCCCTAGCTGCTAACCTGAATGCCACTCAACACCACTTATGGTACTACTTCCAGCACTAGTGCCATAGATTTCTGACCCCTGCTATAGGACTTTTTTTGTAGACTGATATACACAAAGACTGACAATCTATCCACACATCTAGTTTCCAATACTCCCTAATGCCTACCTCACATTACATTTTCATATCAATTCCAAATCCAGAACTCCTTTCCCACTGTTATTTCCCATTCTCCATACATCTTTCATTTCATCCCTTCTTCATTCAGTTAACTCCATTTGTCTATTCCATAATGCTCTATTAAAGCCTGCAGTTAATACTCCCTCCAATCTATTTATCCTTAATTCATTTTGTCACTGCTATACTTCACTTCTTGCTTCATTTCTAATCAATTTTACCTCTGTGGTGTAACTGAAGATATATTAGAGGTAGGTAGTCAAGGCAACTCTGCATCTCAGCTAAAAGATTAAGAAAGTTGTGTGAAGTAGTGGTAAAGAAGAAGGCCAGGATCATATAAATTACCAGCAAATGAGTGGATGACACGCCTACAAGAAAAAGCAGTTGCATCTAGTAAAATAGTGGATGCACAGTTTTTCACACTACCCGGATTTAAGAAATCAGTTAATGGTGGAATTCACTCGGGCACACTTGGATAGGTCTCATGGCACACAACTGTGCTAAGGCACAGAAAAGCTTTGGCATAAATTACACTGTGTACTCTTTCAACCAGGACTTGATGCTAAATTATTGTTGCACTTATATGAAACAGCACACATCAATATATGTGATCATTAGAAACCTGGTTATTTTGCCTGAAATGGTTCCAACAAAATAAAGAGTTGAAAAGAATACAGACAACTTCAATCAATAGGTGGGTTCCGAGCTGGTTGTATATCCAGCTTGGGGAAAGCTTCCAAAGCGACAACTATAGTGGAGATCAAACTTAACTTTTCTGAAGTATGTAACAAATTAACAACATGTGAGCTATGTAAACTCTATTAAATTACATCGGAAAAGTGAAAAAACGTCTCAAAAGAACGAATATAGTACCACATGAACATTTCCATCTTATAGAGACACTCTAGAACATAATGCCAGAGAGGTCAAGTCTCAACATATTTCACTTACGGTATCTTCACCAATATTTCTTCCAGATAAATCTACAGGGACTTAGTTTATATATTTTTGTCTGAGCCCAGGAAAGTAAATATTTTGCAATGGTAGAGTTGCTTTTCTTGTCAATGAGGTAATATAAAGGTAATTCTGCATGACTTAATATTACATGGTTTGATTTCTAGGTATTTCTGTATTGTATGCTGATATGGAGTTCTTATGGTGCAGGTGGCTAACATTTTGCTGAATGGTGTCAAGTATGAGAGTGAGCTTAATGGATCAATGGAGATGTCACAGCGACCACTTTCAATGAAACTTCTGTGTTCGTCCATCTGCCACATGCCTAAGGCACTGCGTAACCTATGCATCAATCACTTCCTAGGTAATCTTCATCAACAATCTGCTTCCTGTGTCCACAGCTAATGATACACAATTATCTAATTACAGTACCTTGGTTAAAGTTTCCATTCCTGTTTCACTACTCTAGTTTGAGTAAGGTATAATTTGTCAAATAAATACTATTTCAGTGACTTTCTGAAATAAAAAAAACATTGCGAATTCTAGCAATTTTCTTCTTCTTTCCGAAAATAATTGTTGTATTTATTTTTTGTATTGGTTTTCTTTACCACAAAGTGTAGTTACTCATTAAAGTCACACACTGCTGTGAAAACAGAACAAACAAGAATTCACAATAACTAAATCACTCCAAACGGAAAACATATCATGTTATGGAATCAAGTTAATTATTAGGAATACCATAATTGCTCATGTTCCATGTCCATGCTCCAAAATACAGCTAACCCTAATCTAATGCCAGACCCTAATCATGACCTTTAACCCTATCTTTAAGCAAACTAGAATATGTAGCCTCTAACCGAAGGCCTAAAGCCTAACCCAAACTCTAACTCTTACCTCCCAACTGTCCCTTGTTTGGAGGGACAGTGATTAGTGATGTGAAACCGCTCTTTCTTCTAAGCTTCAACATTTTCCATGTTTTCCAACATTTAACATCAAATCTATCCATTCTAGCCTCAACCACGGGCCACATGGTTTCTAAAGCTCCCCCTGTTTTTGTATCAAAGCCCAGTGCAAAGAAAGGAGCCTAGAGTGTTTCTGTGTGCTTCTACATAATGTGAATATGTATTGAACGCTGCCCACACTATAGGTGTATTGCTCTCTGAAACTCAGGTTATTTACAGAAAGTACAGTAACATCATCTAATTATGTGTGTATTTTCTCAAGTCTTGAGTGTTTCTGTTCTAAAGAACATATGTACATATGTATAGAACGCTGTAGGTCTATTGCTCTCTAAAACTCAGGTTATTTACAGAAAGTACAGTAACGTTATCTAATTACCGTATGTTCTCAATTACATACATGTCCGTTTTTGGCCACATGAAGTAATGGCAAGTATGCTAGCTCTAAATAAAGCCTACATTCCTTATAATATTGTTTATGCATAATTAATGGAATTTGCATGTCTCAAATATGCCAATTCAGAACGCAGAAAAATCACTATTGATTAAATCACATTATTGTCAATAAATATGGCAGTAGCTTTTAGTAAGAAATAGATATTTACCTTGCAGCAAATGTGGATAAATGTATCCATGCCTGTGTAACCTAGCCTTGTGTTGCTCTGTGTTTTAATATTGATTTTCCATACATTATAATATGGAGCCTTTGATATTATGCTATTTTCTCAACCTTGAGGATTTTTTGTTGTGGCTGCAAGTTCTACCTGAATACAAGGTCAGGTTCCATTGCTAATTATAACGTTTTAGCTAAACCAGGGATTCAAACTCTGGTTGCAGACCATCAGTGGTCCCTGAGCTCCATCCAAATCATCTACAGTAGAACTGGGTTTTCAAAAAAATGAATGGATGAGCAAAAATCACCAAACATCAATAAGCGTAGATGCTGCATACTAATCGGTCATTATAATTGTTAAGAAACTGTCAGAAATATTCATTAACACCTAATAATAGTCAGCAGTATTTAAGTGGTCATCCAAGACCCTGGTCAGGTTTTAAGCTGTCCATGGAGAAACCCCTGATCCAAAAAAAATGTCCCTAGATTTCAAAAATGTTTCTGTTTAGACAAAACTGGTGACCCATGAATCCAGAAGAAATTGATTTGCAAGACTATAGGCACCTAGTAGGCTGCTATGAATTATCATGTATGAATCACTTTATTTTTACTGTGTGACTTTTTTTACATGTATGTTGTTTTGTTACAGGATGGCTGTCCTTTGAGGGGATGCTGTTATTTTATACTGATTTCATGGGTGAAGTGATATTTCAAGGGGATCCAAGAGCCCCTCACACCTCTGAAGAATACCAAAAATACAATGCCGGTGTTACAATGGGATGCTGGGGGATGTGTATATACGCTTTCAGTGCTGCATTTTATTCAGGTACTAAAACAATATTATATGTGGATCATTATATTTGTGGTCTCAAAAGCACCAATTTAATATATATGTATAAGTGGTGTTCTGAGTCTGTGATAGGAAACCACGTCAAAATCCATGGAAATATTAGATAATATTGACATTTTCTTCTTCAGTTTCAGTTCAACAGCAATGTCTCTTGCTGTGTTTTCCAATCTTGAAATCTGCTCTCATGTTATTTTCTTTTCTTGTTTTTATTCTAGCCGTATTAGAAAAGCTTGAAGAATATTTCAGTATTCGCACCCTGTACTTTATAGCATACCTTACCTTTGGACTTGGCACTGGTCTAGCTACTTTGTCAAGCAATATCTACATCATCTTATCCTTGTGCATAACCCATGGCATCCTGTTTTCCACACTCTGTATATTGCCATACTCCCTGCTCTGTGATTACTACCAGAATAAAAAAGTAAGTAAGTTTTATTTATATGTAGTGTGTGTAGATATATAGTTATGTATGAATACCAGTAATATGTCTTTTGATTAATCTGTGACAGCTATTTTTCATGTGCAATGGCTAATGAGTACCAACGTCTTGCTATTTACTCATCAGACAAAGAAGATAAAATTAATACAACTATTATTTTCACTTGTAGCTAATTCGTCCTAGAAAATATAGTTCACAAAATATTCAGTGTCATAAAACAACTAGAAACAATAATAGTCTGTTAATTTATATGTATGATGCCTTGGGCACAGAGATCCGCTTTACACATAGGTGGTCCCTGAAGAAGAACGTGATCAGGTACAAGTGAAGATGAATATTACAGTCACCCTTCAGAAATATAATTAAATCAAACAATTCTTATGCATGAAAAGAAGTCAAAAATAATTTTGTTCTGTCAATGCTATGAGAACATAAAAGCAACATTGAACTAAATAGTTTAATTTTATTTAGATTATTATACTAGGTACATTCTGTTCTGTCTCGTATATGTCATTTTGCCTTAAACTTTGATATTCCAAAATAAAGAGCTACTATTTGCGACTTTTCTGGTCTGGGTCTTGTATTACCTTTGTAAATAATTTGGGTACTTCATATGTCCAAAATAAACATTATTTTAACAATGGGTTAAAGCTTATTAATGGAATTTTCTGAGACATTTCAATTTTGTTAACAACTCAGTTGACTTGAATGGAAAAGTGATAAGAATGTGTTAAAGGAAACGCCAATTCAAACGTAACATAGAACTCATTTGTTTAAGACATGCAGTGATAAAGAATTGTTTACAATGTAGAGTACATGTGTTACTCTAAAACATATCTACAAATATGGATAAAATGTATATATAATATCAGATATTTGATAATGTTGACATTGAGAATAGCTGATATGATCTCAAATTCAATAGCTGTTAATATTGATATACAGTGCCTTGCAAAAGTATTCACCCCCTTGACTTTTTAACTGGTCAAACTGGGAAACAGGTCAGAGTTAAGGGAAGGATGGATGGTGCTAAATACAGGGATATTCTTGAGCAAAACCTGTACCACTCTGTGCATGATTTGAGGCTAGGACGGAGGTTCACCTTCCAGCAGGACAATGACCCAAACACACTGCTAAAGCAACACTTGGGTGGTTTAAGGGGAAACATGTAAATGTGTTGGAATGGCCTAGTCAAAGCCCAGACCTCAATCCAATAGAAAATCTGTGGTCAGACTTAAAGATTGCTGTTCACAAGCTCAAACCATCCAACCTGAAGTAGCTGGAGCAGCTTTGCAAGGAGGAATGGGCAAAATCCCAGTGGTAAGATGTGGCAAACTCATAGAGACTTATCCAAAGCGACTTGGAGCTGTGATTGCCGCAAAAGGTGTCTCTACAAAGTATTGACTATAGGGAGGTGAATAGTTATGCACATTGACTTTTTCTGTTATTTTGTCCTATTTGTTGTTTTCTTCACAATAAAAAAATAAAAAAAAACATCTTCAAAGTTGTGGGCATGTCCTGTAAATTAAATGATGCAAATCCTCAAACAATCCATGTTTATTCCAGGTTGTGAAGCAACAAAACATGAAAAATGCCAAAGGGGGGTGAATACTTTTGCAAGGCACTGTATATATATATATATATATATATATATATATATATATATATATATATATATATATATATTTATTTATTTATATTTATTTATATATTTATATCTACATTTATATTATATAAATGTTTTTTCTGTAGTGTTTAACATGTATTTGGTTATTGTTCAGTTTGTAGGGTCCAGTTCAGATGGAACCAAACGTGGGATGGGTGTGGATATATCTCTGCTAAGCTGTCAGTATTTCCTGGCTCAGATCCTTGTTTCCATTGTGATGGGACCTTTAACATCAATGGTCGGCAGTGCCAATGGCGTCATGTACTTTTCTAGCTTCATGGCATTTGTTGGCTGTTTCTATTCCTCCTTATTTGTCATATATGAAATTCCACCTGGAGGAGATTATGAAGAAGAACAGGAACCTCTTTTGCTTAACATCTGAAAATTCAATGAACTTGGACAATTTTACAAGTTTGACTTTATTATTTAAAAGAAAACACACAGAGGATATTGATTTGCTTTGAGAATTTTGCGGCCGATTGTGCTGATATAAAAAATACAAGTTGGTACAAGCAAAATAAAAAAAAAATCCTACCACAACATGAATGGTTATGCATTATTTACTTCCTAGCTGTCCATCTCATTTTCTTCTATATCTGTCTTTCTTCCTCTGATACCTGCTTATGTTTTCTTTTAAAGTCAAGGAGAAACAGAGAAGTCACTGTTGTATTATCAAGAACATAAGTGTCTGTCTTTGGCCAACTGATATATTGGGAGCTATGTATGCTCATAACCATCCACATGAAAATCTGTGTTTTTATATATTCAGTTTAGTGTAAAAAATGCAATGCTAAAAAAAATAAAAACTTGTGTGTGTGATGCTCCCCACTCCCACCAGAATCCTTAAAAAAAGCTGTTTCCACCTCTCCTACCATTGCTTCTCATCCAATCATAAAGGATCGTACAGAAAAACACCATAAGATGAGAAGCTGAAAAAAACATTACTTCCTTGTAGACAGCTTTAGATGAGTTTACATCTTTAGTACTTTATTTTCTTACACTTGATCCTATATTTTTAGTCGATTTTTACCTATTCCATATGAAAATATAAAATAGTAGGCGCAATAGTTCTTACGTGCAAGAAGAAAATACCTCAACTAGCTAAGATACCCTATCTACATATAGATAATTAATTCAAAATGACAATGAGGACAAATAGGTAGCCCTCAAAATAATTTTCATTTGATTTAAATCTGTGTCTGCCATCAAACAGAATAATATTTGATACATGATCATACCAAGTCTGTTTTAATTGTATTTGAACTTATTTAAGCATGGAAAATGAATTGTTTTTAGAACACTGCAAATTATAAGTAAAGAGCTGCACATTAATTAATTAGTGCAGGTTTAGAATCTTCTTATCCTTGAATCAGCACTGCAATGAATGACTCTACCACAAGGTGGCACAATACCACCTAGATAGAAAGGCATTCAAATAGAAACTCTAGTGTGGGGCAGACCAGGGGCCTCATTCTATTATCGGCCGCAGCCGTTGCGGGGCCGCAAGGACCGGCCGCAAGCTATTCTGCTATTCTATTCCCTTACGGCCGGGGATTCCGGCAGGCTTGCGGCCGGTGCCTTGCTATCTCTTGCGGCCGCTCGCGCCGGAGGAAA